>JAENHJ010000529.1:22500-1272187 GCA_025330945.1 Mucuna pruriens
TAAAACCCTAAACCCTAAACCCAGACCCCAGAACCTAAAACCCTAAACCCCTAAACCCCTAAAACCCCCTAAAACCCCAAAAAACCCTAAACCCTAAAACCCCAAAACCCCCTAACCCCTAACCGCTAACCCCTAAACCCCAAAACCCCAAAACCCCAAAACCATAAACCCTAAACCCTAAAACCCTAAAAACCCTAAACCCTAAACCCCCAAAACCTAAACCCTAAACCCCCAAAACCCCCAAACCCCCCAACCCCCAAAAACCCCAACCCCCAACCCCGGCCCTAAACCCCCCAAACCCCCAACCCCCAACCCCCCGAACCCCGAACCCTAAAACCGAACCCCGAACCCCCGAACCCTAGACCCCCGAACCTAGACCCAGAACCCGGAACCCCCGAACCCCGAACCCCCGAACCCCCGAACCACCGAACCACCCCGAAACCCCGAACCTCGAACCCCCCGAACCCCCGAACACCCGAACCCCCGAACCACCGAACCACCCCGAACCCCCCGAACCACCGAACCCCCGAACCCCCAACCCCCAACCCCTAACCCCAACCCCCAACCCCTAGCCCCCAAAACCCCAAACCCCAAACCCACTAAACCCTAAACCCTAAACCCTAAACCCGAAACCCGAACCCTAAACCCTAAACCCCGAACCCCGAACCCCGAACCCCGAACCCCGAACCCTCAACCTCAACCCTCAACCCTCAACCCTAAACCTCAACCCTAAACCCTCAACCCCTAAACCCTAAATCCTCTAAACCCTAAACCCCCCAACCCTAAACCCAAAACCCCAAAACCCCAAAAACCCCCAAACCCCCAAACAAACCCCAAAACCCCAAAACCCCAAAACCCCAAACCCCAAAACCCCAAAAACCCAAAACCCCAACCCCAACCCCCAACCCCAACCCCAAACCCCAAACCCCAAACCCTAAAAAACCCTAAACACCCTAAAAACCCTAAACACCCTAAACACCCAACCCCAACCCCAACCCCCAAACACCCAAACCCCAAACCCCCAAACCCCCCCAAACCCCAAACCCCAAAACCCCAAACCCCAAAAACCCCAAAACCCCAAAACCCAAACCCCAAAAACCCCAAAAGCCCAAACACCCCAAACACCCCAAACACCCCAAACACCCCAAACACCCAAAACCCCAAAACCCCAAAAACCCCAAACCCCAAAACCCCTAAACCCCTAAACCCTAAACCCTAATGATATGCATAATGATAGTGATAATGATATGCATAATGATAATGATAATGATGTGTAATGATCAGGATAATGATATGCATAATGATAATGTAATGATATATGCGTGATGATAATGATATGCATAATGATAATGATAATTATATGCATAATGATAATGATATGCATAATGACAATGATATGCATAATGATAACGATAAAGATATGCATAATGATGAAGATAATGATATGCATAATAATAATGATATGCATAATGATAATGATATGCATAATGATAATGATATGCATAACGATAGTGATATGTATAATGATAGTGGTAATGATATGTATAATGATGACAATAATGATATTCATAATGATAATGATATGCATAATGATATGTATAATGATAGTGGTAATGATATGCATAATGATAATGATATGCATAATGATAATGATATGCATAGTGATAATGATATGTATAATGACAATGATATGCATAATGATAATGATAATGATATGCATAATGATAGTGATAATGATGTGCATAATGATAATGATAATGATATGCATAATGATAATGATATGATATGCATAATGATAATGATATGATATGCATAATGATAATGATATGCATAATGATAATGATATGATATGCATAATGATAATGATATGATATGCATAATGATAATGATATGATATGCATAATGATAATGATATGCATAACGATAGTGATATGTATAATGATAGTGGTAATGATATGTATAATGATGACAATAATGATATTCATAATGATAATGATATGCATAATGATATGTATAATGATAGTGGTAATGATATGCATAATGATAATGATATGCATAATGATAATGATATGCATAGTGATAATGATATGTATAATGACAATGATATGCATAATGATAATGATAATGATATGCATAATGATAGTGGTAATGATATGCATAATGATAATGATATGCATAATGATAAGGATAATGATATGCATAGTAATAATGAAACAATATGCGTAATAATAATGATATGCATAATCATAATGATATACATAATGATAATGATATTTATAACGATAATGATAATGTTATGCGTAATGGTAATGATATGCGTAATGGTAATGATATGCATAACGATAATGATATGCATAATGATAATGATAGTGATAGTGATAATGATATGCATAATGATAATGATAATGAAATGATATGCGTGATGACAATGATATGCATAATGATAATTGTAATGATATGCATAATGATATGCATAATGATAATGATAATTATATGCATAATGATAATGATAATTATATGCATAATGATATTGATAATTACATGCATAATGATAATGATATGCATAATGACAATGATATGCATAATGATAACAATAATGATATCCATAATGATAATGATATTTATAATGATAATGATAATGATATGCGTAATGATAATGATAATGATATGCATAATGATAGTGATAATGATGTGCATAATGATAATGATAATGATATGCATAATGATAATGATATGATATGCATAATGATAATGATATGATATGCATAATGATAATGATATGCATAATGATAATGATATGATATGCATAATGATAATGATATGATATGCATAATGATCAGGATAATGATATGCATAATGAAAATGAAATGATATGCGTGATGACAATGATATGCATAATGATAATTGTAATGATATGCATAATGATAATTGTAATGATATGCAGAATGATAATGATATGTAGAATGATAATGATAATGATATGTAGAATGATAATGATAATGATATGCATACTTCTTATTGATCTATATTGATATGAGGTGTTATATTCTAGCTCTAATCACTCAAAGAACTTGCATTAGCTTCTCTCCCATATTCTACACCCATGTACTAAACAATATCAACATTTCTAATAATCAACAAGTTTATTCATGACACTTTGGTAAATGAGAAAATAGGAATTCTTTAAAATTATGATGCACCTCAAAGTTAAGGATTCTAAAGAAGGAGTTCTTTGCATTCTCTTTGCAGTCAATGTAGTCCAATGGGCTTTTGGTTATTTTGATGTTGGATTGTTAATTATCTGTATTATTTACTAGTTGTTTTAAGCTCACAATGAACAATTTATTTTACCAACTTCGTATATTAGCTCATTGAAGCATCCTCTATTTTGGTAATATTCACTAACCTCTTCCAAGTCAAACGTCGTGGATGTGGAAGCTTAGCCTCTAGATCATAGAAAATTGATTTTCTAGTCACACGCTCAACCTTTTTGATTTGTCCAGTCTTTGCTATTGCCTCACTGTACATAAGGTGAATGTCAGGATTCTCACTATCCCATATTCAAAGAAAAATATATTAGCAAATATCAAACAATATCTCATGTCTAAATAACATCATCCATCACAAGCTAAAACAGTTCTACAAAAATGAAAGAATTACCTGTAGCTCAAATATAATCCAAGAAAAAAATATAGTCCTTTATATGACCTGAACTGCTCAAAAATCTTTATGCAAGCATCAACGTCCAATTGTTCACAATATTCTTTAGCAACCTACACAGATATACGTAACTTTTTAGTTATCAATCAAAATTCAGCAAGTGACTACAAGTGTAAGCAAGAACAAAATAGTGTCTAAGTATTTTAAAACTAGCATGATGTTGCAATAGATAAATTGTAAAAATAATGGAGCACATAAACCTGTGGATCAATTGCATGTGTATTTACAATCACATGTTTTATATCTAGCAACTGTGTAATGGTATAAAAAAAAATTAATGCAATGAACAAAAGGGAAAACTTTCGGGTCAAATAAGCAAAATGACAAGAGAACAACATATTTGGTGAGCTATTAGAGATGGAAAACAATGAGAAGCTTCATGCCTATATCAAGTAATAAAAAATCATCCCAAGAAAGGGAGTGAGTACAGTCACAAATGATTAAAATTAAAATATAAATATAAAAAGGGACTACTAATTACTTTATATCTATTTGTATGAGAATTATGTTTTTGAGGCAAATTAATACATCAAAAGAACCGAAGGATAAGAACTCGTATTTCACAACCAATGCAGTATGTTTTTTTCTTATAATAGGAGATATTAAAATTGAAGACGCAATAATTTAAAATTTATTTGGCAATCAAAAAGTTATAAATTAATTTAAACAGTTCATACCTTACGATTATGCATATATTCTAACAAAGAAGGAACATTTTGATAGCAACATCGCTCTCCACTTCGAGTTTGGGGGGACTTATGGAAGCAAATAATAGCACCATCCTCAAACTACTCAAATTACAATAGTACAAGCAAAAGTCACAACTACAAGCAAAAATATTGATAATTATTATAAACTTAAAATAATATAATAAATGCTTGAAGTGAGAATAAGAAATATAAAACACTAAAAACATACTTGGAACAACTGGAAATCCAATATAATGTTAGTCGCTCATAATGTATAGCTGACTATCACGAAACGTGGATTTCTTGTCAATACAATCACACATGACATTAGGTTCAAGTTTTACCTCTTGAATGCTCATAACAGAATGTAAGTATCAACACCCAGCTGTTCAAAAAGAATTCTGCAAGCATCAAAGCCCAATTGTTCACAATATTCTTTAGCAACCTATACATATATAAGTAAGTTTTTAATTATCAATCAAATATTAATACTTCAATGTTATAGAAGACTATGATGATTTCATACTTGCACAATAATATGCGATTTGCCACTAAGATTGACTACCAATACGTCTTCATGCAACCATCAACGCCTAATTGTTCACAATATTTTTTAGCAACCTACACATATATAAGAAAGGTTTTAGTTATCAATATGTAATAGAAGACTATGATAGTTCCATACTTGCAAAATAATATGCAGGTTGCCTCTGAGATTGACTACCAGTAGGTCTTTATGCAAGCATCAACACCCTATTGTTCACAATGTTCTTTAACAACCTATACAGATATAATTAAGTTTTTAGTTATCAATCAAATATTAAGATTTTAATGTTAGAGAAGACTATGATAGTTCCATACTTGCACAATAATATGCAGGTTGCTTCTAAGGTTCACCACCAACAGGTCTTTCATGCACTTCACTGCCCATTCACGTTGCAGAGTACCAAAAAATTCAGCAAGTGACTGCAAGTCCAAGCAAGAACCAAATAATGTCTAAGTATTTTAAAACTAGCATGATGTTGCAATAGATAAATTATAAAAACAATGGAGCACATAAACATGTGGCTCAATTGCATGTGTATTTACAAGCACACGTTTTCTATCTAGCAACTATGTAATGTTGCAAAAAAAATTAAAGCAATCAACAAAAAAGAAAGCTTTAAGGTTAAATAAGAAAAATGGCAAGACAAAAACATGTTTGGTGAGCTATTAGAGGTGGAAAAAAATGAGAAGCTACATGCCTACATCAACTAATAAAAAATTCTTCCAAGGAAAGAGAGTGAGTACAGTCACAAATGATTAAAAATAAAATCCACATACAAAAAGGGACTACTAATAACTTTATATCCACTTGTATGAGAAATTAAGATTTTGAGGCAAATAAATACATCAAGAGAATGCAAGGATAAGAACTCATATTTCACAATCAATGCGGTATGTTTTTTTCTTATAGTAGGAGATATTAAAATTGAAGACGCAACAATTTAAAATTTATATGGTAGTCAAACAATTACACGCTAATTTAAAGAGTTCATACCTGATGGTTATGGGTATATTCTAGGCAAGAAGAAACATCTGGATAGGAATATTGCTATCCACTTCTAGTTTGGGAGAATTATTGAAGCAAATAATATTAACATCTTCAAACTGCTCAAATTACAACAATACAAGCAAATGTCAAAATTATAAGTTGAAATATTGATAACATTATAAAAAAAAACAATATAATAAATGCTTGGAGTATGAATAAGAAATTTAAAATACTAAAAACACACTCGGAACCACTTGAAATCAAATATAATGTAAGTCCCTCATGATGCATACCTAACTGTCAAAGAATGTGTATTTTTTATCAATACGTTCACACATGACATTACGTTCAAACTTTATCTCTTCAATGTTCTCTGGATCCTCACTGTCCTATATTTATAGAAAAATATATTAGCAAATATCTGACAATATATAATGTGCAAATAACAGTGCTTGTCCACAAGGCAAAATAGTTCTACAAAAATGAAAGAATTACCTGCAACTCAAATATGATCCAAGGAAAAAATATAGTCCTTCATATGACCTAAATTGCTCAAAAAGCTTTATGCAAGCATCAACACCCAATTGTTCAAAATATTCATTAACAACCTACACAAATATAAGTAAGCTTTTAATTATCAATCATCTATTAACACTTCCATGTTATAAAAGACTATGATAGTTCCATACTTGCACAATAATATGCAGGTTGCCTCTAAGATTGACTACCAATACGTCTTTCATGCACTTCACTACCCATTCACGTGATAAAGTATCAAAAAATTCAGCAAGTGACTACAAGTGCAAGCAAGAATCAAATAATGTCTAAGTATTTTAAAACTAGCATGATGTTGCAATGTTGGCTAATGGAAATGCATATCTATGGAGTCTCAGTGACTAACCTGGTATCCAGGAGTTTGATGTCGCTCTTTCTCTTCAACTTTCACTGGTAGCTTTGCTCAGGTTGTGCTTTCAATGCTTCTTCAAGAACCAATGGTAGCTCGATGCTCAGTGAAGTCTCTCTTCTCTCTCAATTCCAACTTTCAATTCAATCTTTCGACCTTCTCTTAATTCTAACCTTCTTGCTAAATTTTTCGGCCCTTTCCTTTTCGTACTTGAACCTTTTATAGACCACACCTAAGGTCATCAGTGCATTAGATTTGGCCGCGTGTATTAACCCCAACCCTTTGATTCTTCCCTTTTTCATTTTGCTAATGTCAAGTGTCCCTAAACCATGTGTTTTAAACTGTGTGTCGGGTCGTAGCACGTCCATTTCAGATCGTGGCACGTTCAACCCTCGGGCCCAGCTCCCCTGTCACTTTCTTCCATATCTTGGTTGCTTCTGGGCACACAGCAAATCACGGGTAGAAGATTTGCACGAGATTGTTATCCCCTCCTGCTTACCTAGCCAAAAATGGGGCCCCTCAGTGCGGGATGAATGACTCTCCCCTTATGCCTACCTGGAAAGATTTTGGAGTCCCACAATAGTACTGCTCTTTCAAAATTTCAGTTAACTCTTTTGTTTTAGCTTCAATATTAGCAACAGAAATATTATTAATTATAAATGATATCTTGTCCTGAACTTCGGACCCTGGAGCCTGTTAACAGCATAAAAAATAAGGATTAAATTACAGCAAGTAAAAGAAATTCAAATTTAGATTTTTATAAGAAATTAAAGTAAAATATGGAGCTAACAAAACATGAAACACTTCAAAACTATTTGTAAGCAGATATGTAAAATTATTGAGAATCTAAACAATTGAACAAATCCATTAACAAACTCAAGCAAACAACCAATCCAATCAATTTTTTGTAAAAGGCTAGAGCACCTCAATAGGAGTTTCTCTTTTCTCAGCAGCAGCAACCAAAGTTTCAATGTTCAAGGCAGATCTAAACCCTACATTAGATGCACAGATCAAAGCACAACATATATTCAGAAAATGAAAGCAGAAATAAAGGCTAATATTTATGGCTTTAAGCGAATCAAAAGGAATGTTCACAAGTAACAGAAATATACTGGTAGATGTAGCTCCACGGGAAGGACGAACAATACCAGGAGAAGATAGCATTGACGAGGTGCTGACTGTACTATGCAATTGAACAAAATTAAGCTGCAGTACAAAATAACATATAAGCATGAGCAATATAATAAAGCATGGAAAACTGAGAAAGTGAAGGAGTAAAAACCAGAGAGTAATCTTTGAGAAAATCACCCTGATAAAATCTGTAGTTCAATAGAAACTACATGAAAACCATTGATAACATCCAACAACTAATAGTTACAAAGAGTTACAAATTTACAATACAAATTGGCAGCTTATGGAACTAAACTGTAGAGTAGCCTTCTCAGCTACTCAAGTATGTCTCTTAACACAATAACAATAAGAATACAGAAGACTACAAGAGAGGAAGAGAGAGAGAGACAGTGGCACACCATTGACATCATGCTCTAAAATCAAGATAAAAGTATAATACCTTGTTAGTACTAGAAGCATCGGAAGGTGTTAGTACTAAAGATTGCCCTAGAGAAGATAACATTGGTTTTACATCAGTAGATGAACCAACAGAAGCTTTGTGACGATCAACCAAGGGATTTTCACGTCTCTGTTGCTGCAGTGACAAATGTTGCTGCCCAGGTTGTATGACACTAGAGCCACTGAGCTGCTACAAGGATACATCATAAACAAATGTTACCTAACAGAAAAATAAACAGGAAGTAATTGAAAGGAAAAGCAAATAGCTTATATATTATAAAGACAGAACATAGCTTGTTATTCTGCTATAACCTTATCAAGTAATAATAACAGGTTTCTTTCCCTACAACTATCAATCAAAAACAAATACCACTGTAATAGGTCTCCACAGAATTATCATTAACAACAACCAATCATTAATGATAATCACACATAAATGGGAAACAAAAACACTTCCAGGTTGTGTAACTGAACATCCACCACTAAGTGAAGCAAATGGCTCTTTTTTAGAGAGGAAGCAGCATAGCCTATAACATGAATGAATATGAAAGATAAGGGATATATTAGGAAATTGTATAACATTTTGTATGAAATCTAAAATATTAATGGCATTCCTTAATTCTTGTACCAAAACTGTAAAGGTAAAGCAAAATGGGGACTGTGGGAGCATTGACATTGCTGCATGTCAGCCAAATCCACATACCTCAAGCACAAACATTAGTATGATCATATTGGACATAATTAACATTTATAAATAGTCTTTAAAACTAAAAGTAGGTTCAGAACAATATGTTACTAGCCATCAAACAATACATAACTAGTCAATAAAAAAGTTAAAAAATGAAATTATGACTGACTATGCCATGAGCAACTGCACTTCCTGACATAAAATTAAAATCAAAATCTTAAATCTGAGCCATAAGTTAGAAAAGAACATACAAGACAAAACACAGGGAAAATATAATTTATTTTTACCTCTACATGTCCTAATGTAGCCTGTGCAGAATGATGGTTATTAATAACAGAAGCATGACTCGCCCCATCAACATCTAATGACTAGAGGAAATCCTGGCAAGAGCTTGTTCAATAAAAGCAACTATTTCTGAATGTGTACTGCACAAATGGGAAATTTGAAGAATGTGATTGCAATACCAAGGCCACTCAATAAGACGATCCACAAACTGCTCCAATGCCAGACTTCCAAACAAAAACATCTGTAACATATTAAAGCGTGGTCAATCTAGATATCAGATGAAAACACTTTTCGAAACAACACAAACTTTTGAATCTGCAGGCTTGCACAATGCATCAAGAACATAACGACGAGCAATCCCCAAAGATAGATAAGTTACAAACTGATGCTTAATCACAGAACCTGATACATGTAAAATGCATTGCAAAATTATGCAAAATAAGGTATCAAAGAATATGTATATAGTTCCAAAAATTGTGCACAGTATAATGCTAGCTAAAGCAAGCAGTGTGCATACTCAAATACATAAAGTTTAATAATATACACCAGTATGATGAAGAAATCCTCTTATATACACTACACGCTTGTTCTTCGCTTCACATTTGGTGATTGCATGGGTGATGTTTGCCCAGTATTTCCTATCAGAGAGCTCCTGACTATTGCAATCTAGATAACTAGACAACCAGTATTCTCCAATTGGCACTGCGCTTTCCAGCAGTTATATTGTCTCCCTATTGAAGATAGATACCAAGTTGCTCCTGTAACCTGTTCCAACAACAAACCACGATAATTAAAAAAAGAAGTAAAAGTTAGAAATCTACTAAGTTGCAGGAACACCAAAATTAAGATGCAACCTAGTAGGTGCTACTTACATGACTAGCTAGCAACTAGAGAACAAGATTGTACGTGGCTCCAATCCAAGGAGTTTTGGCGATAACACCAGTAGTTTTCTGAATATGCCGGTTCAAGGGAAAGAGAAGAAACAACCTAGGAACATACTGAATTAGAACCAAAAGCGCAAGAGTGTTGTTGGCATGGTCGTTTCTGGCGTTTCTTGCGTTTCTTGCGTTCCAACAACAAACCACGATAATTAAAAAAAAAAAAGAAGTAAAAGTTAGAAATCTACTAAGTTGCAAGAACACCAAAATTAAGATGCAACCTAGTAGGTGCTACTTACATGACTAGCTAGCAAGTAGAGAACAAGATTGTACGCAGCTCCAATCCAAGGAGTTTTGGCGATAACACCAGTGGTTTTCTGAATACGCCGGTTCAAGGGAAAGATAAGAAACAACCTAGGAACATACTGAATTAGAACCAAAAGCGCAAGAGTGTTGTTGGCATGGTCGTTTCTTGCGTTTCTTGCGTTTCGACTCCACCAGGTCCTAAGGTGGATACATTCCTTGCGAAGGTTGAGAGAAGAGTGTGGACTGACCAAAGATGCATCCAACATATCAACCTGAGTAAAGTAAAGGAAAAAAAATCTGAGTGCTCTGTATCAAAGGGTGACGATCTCGTGAACTCTTGAAAGGGACGATGAAGGCGCGACCGTCGGCGATCTTGAAATGCTGTAGCGGTCGAGAAGAAGGTTCTTGGCTTGAGGTCGCGATGGAGGACGTGGTGGCCGTGGCAGTGGGCGACGCCCTTGCCGAACTGGAAGAGGAAGCTCTGAATGAGGGAACCAGCCATTGCACAACAACAATTAACCAACACCTTCGAATACAACGTCTAATGGATACCACACTCAACATAAACTTCTCTCTTCCTACTTCTTGACACCCACTCAACTTTCTTCCTACTTTTTGACACCCAAATTATGGGGCACTATTTGAAGGAAGGATATAACGTTGACACCCAGATTATGGGACACTATTTGAAAAACAAAATGTTTTCTTAAACTAAATAGGTCTTAATCATGCCTTTTTTCTACCAAACCAATACCATTAACTTCTTAACCTCTCAATCATCTTCCATCCTTTCGATACCATTTTTTTCACTTAGGAGACTACCCATTGTTACTTTTGAAAACAATCAATTATGTAATATGCATCATATGAGTCATGAGATGACTAATTTTCATCTGTCCATTAATACTAGGTCAGTGTAAGTTAACCAGAAATTGGTGCAGTAGTAAAAATATGTCAAAATGAAGATTAGATGGCATTCACCTTCAATTTTGAGAATTGATCAGCCAACAAGAGATCTTGATGGATCAAGTCAATCAACCAAACAAAGAATAACAAGAGAACAGTATCAGAAATTCAAAAATCTCAGCGCTGCCAAATATTGACATTCTTAGAACCCAAAAACAATTCTTCCAAATAATAATAACAAGTAGTTGACAAAGCATATACTAATATATATAAAAAATGACTTTAGTCCAACATAAAAAAGGAATTCCATAAACATGATAACATGAGTAACCAGATCTAAGCTCCTTTGAGCTTATACATGACTTATCAAACATAGGAATAACAAACAAGAACAGAAACTTAAATACCATTTACATATATATTTACATATATACATCGCACAAAGAAACGGGGCATAACCTGAGGATGCTCTGCATTGAAGGGTGGAATGTCAACAAGCAATTCAAACAAAATGATGCCAACAGACCACCAATCTGCAATATACCCTGTAAAATTTGTACAAATACTTGTTCATTTTATGTTTGCAATAAGAATACACACCAAAAAAGTCTAACGAAATTCACTAGTATATAATCTAGGATCATCATACAGATCATCCCATAATTTTTATTTATTAATTTATTCTAGTGTGTAATTTAGGAGACGGATAAGAAAAAAGAAACAAAACCACCTTAACATAAAAAAGGACCATACTAACCATGTCCTGTTCCCAAAAATATCTCAGGTGCCAAATAATCTGGTCTACCCACAGCAGATCGTTTCTTCCTTTGTTCAATTTGATGTTCTGAAGTAGATAATTGAGGTTCATCCTCCCCAAGTAGGGTTGTCCCAATTACAGCTAGACCGGACAAATCCTCTGTGCTATTGATGAGGCCAACTTTTGAAAGTCCAAAATCTGTTAACTATATGAGTAGCAAAACATAAACTTCAATGAGTCACTACCCGAATATCAATTTGTATAAAGTTTATACAGTAGAGCCCCTGGTTTACATGGATATTGAATGCCAATAGCATGCAAACTGTAACATAAAAGGTGAAGATACTTTTAATCTTTTTAAACTTCGAAATGAAAAGTGAGAACATTCAAGTTCAAAATCATGCCCACCCTAGGAAGCCACAAAGCCAAACCAATGCATGCATAAAGCTTTTTCAGTTTTTTGACCAATAACCACTCAAGAAAATAAATAAATAGAGTTTCATAACATAGATACTAAACAGTATAATTATAGGAACTATATTGATAATACTGTTGAAATAAGATAATAATAGTACAAAAGTACAACTCAATCACCAGTTATAGATGGAATTTAAAAAATACTTCAAATCACCATCAGAGCACCTAAACAGGCAAAACCAACCATGATGACCTTAGTGATAAGAGTGCAATAACAAAAGAGACTAGTCTGTAGTTACCTTAATGTGACCATCATGTGCAATCAATAAATTGTCAGGCTTCAAGTCACGATGAACCACACGCAGTGAATGCAAATATTCTAATGCAAGAACCTACCGATGTACAAAAAATTATATTTTTTATATAATGTAATAAAAGGTCTTTCCTCGATATTACCAAAGTGAAAGAGAAAGAACCAATAATTACCACTTTAAACCATGTGCTTTAAACTGTGTGTCAAGTCGTAGCACGTCCACTTCAGATCGTGGCACATTCAACCCTCGGGCCCAGCTCCCCTGTCACTTTCTTCCATATCTTGGTTGCTTCTGGGCACACAGCAAATCACTGGCAGAAGATTTGCACGAGATTGTTGTCCCCTCCTGCTTACCTAGCCAAAAATGGGGCCCCTCATTGCGGGATGTATGACTCTCCCCTTATGCCTACCTAGAAAGATTTTGGAGTCCCACAATAGTACAGCTCTTTCAAAATTTCAGTTAACTCTTTTGCTTTAGCCTCAATATTAGCAACAAAAATATTATTAATTATAAATGATATCTTGTCCTGAACCTCGGACCCTAGAGCCTGTTAGTAACATAAAAAGTGAGGATTAAATTACAGCAAGTAAAAGAAATTCAAATTTAGATTTTTATAAGAAGTTAAAGTATAATATGGAGCTAACAACACATGAAACACTTCAAAACTATTTGTAAGCAGATATGTAAAATCATTGAGAATCTAAACAACTGAACAAATCCATTAACAAACTCAAGCAAACAACCAATCCAATCAATTTTTTGTAAAAGGCTAGAGCACCTCAATAGGAGTTTCTCTTTTCTCAGCAGCAGCAACCAAAGTTTCAATGTTCAAGGCAGACCTAAACCCTACATTAGATGCACAGATCAAAGCACGACATATATTCAAAAAATGAAAGCAGAAATAAAGGCTAATATTTATGGCTTTAAACGAATCAAAAGGAATGTTCACAAGGAACAGAAAAATACTGGTAGATGTAGCTCCATGGGAAGGACGAACAATACCAGGAGAAGATAGCATTGACGAGGTGCTGACTGTACTATGCAATTGAACAAAATTAAGCTGCAGTACAAAATAACATATGAGCATGAGCAATATAATAAAGCATGGAAAACTGAGAAAGTGAAGGAGTAAAAACCAGAGAGTAATCTTTGAGAAAGTCACCCTGATAAAATCTGTAGTTCAATAGAAACTACATGAAAAGCACTGATTAAACATCCAACAACTAATAGTTACAAAGAGTTACAAATTTACAATACAAACTGGCAGCTTATGGAACTGAACTGTAGAGTAGCCTTCTCAGCTACTCAAGTATGTCTCTTAACACAATAACAATAAGAATACAGAAGACTACAAGAGAGGAAGAGAGAGAGAGACAGTGGCACACCATTGACATCATGCTCTAAAATCAAGATAAAAGTATAATACCTTATTAGTACTAGAAGCATCGGAAGGTGTTAGTACTGAAGATTGCCCTAGAGAAGATAACATTGGTTTTACATCAGTAGATGAACCAACAGAAGCTTTGTGACGATCAACCAAGGGATTTTCACGTCTCTGTTGAAGCTGCAGTGACAAATGTCGCTGCCCAGGTTGTATGACACTAGAGCCACTGAGCTGCTACAAGGATACATCATAAACAAATGTTACCTAACAGAAAAATAAACAGGAAGTAATTGAAAGGAAAGGCAAATAGCTTATTATTAATGATACTTATTAGTTTATGAATTTTGAGTAATATTTATGTTTTTGAGCTTATATAATATATATATATATATATATAATTAGAATAACGGCTATCTCACTATCCGCTATCCCACTATCCGAATAGTAGAAGTAAAATTTCATAACCAAACACTTCCTGCAACAGCAAGGGAAACACTCTAAAACTATTTGTCCAAAAGATGCACTACAAAATGTAAATAAGAAATAAGTATTCCATAGTAAGTCTGTTTCACACCTGTCAGCACCAAATACTAAAAAGTAAAAGCATATGATGTTAATAACATCATAAGCCATTAGATAAAGATAAGTATAAACTTAATAAAGATCCTATAACAGTGATATATAAAACTTAAAACCTAAGTTTAGATTCCAAACAGATAGTTCAGATAACATGACATATTAACTCTTATACATGACAGAGAAATGAATGTGCACAAACAGAACACAGGGAACCAATGATGATAACTAACATTGTTTCCAATGACATGAAACATCGAATGACTGTAAAAAAAATGTTATAGCCAGTCAAAAGCATAAAGTATGATTACCTTCATTGCAAAAAGATCACCGGTTGTTCTCTTTTTAGCCAAGAAAACCCATCCAAATGCCCCCATGAAATATAGGCTTTATAATCTCAAAATCATCAATAGAAGTACGATCTCTCGTAGAATGGATCGGGCTTGTTTTTAAGCTATGAACCACATCATCCTCCAAGGGAACATCCTCATCAATTACAGTGCTTGTTATATCTATCTTTCCAACATCCACCATCTCAGTGAGCTGCAAATACTTCTCCCTACCAAGTGACAACTTAATAAAAGAATAATCACCAAAAGATTACAAACAAGCTGGAAAGGCCACAAGTATAAAATATTGCTAAAAGGAATAGAGGTAAACTTACTGAAAATTTCTGATTAGGAATGTCAGAGACAGATACCACTACAGCAGTAGTTATA
Source organism: Mucuna pruriens (assembly GCA_025330945.1). Taxonomy (NCBI): domain Eukaryota; kingdom Viridiplantae; phylum Streptophyta; class Magnoliopsida; order Fabales; family Fabaceae; genus Mucuna; species Mucuna pruriens. The sequence continues at coordinate 38,147 of JAENHJ010000529.1, forward strand.
TTAGTATGATATACATATTCTATAAATTTAAGGTAATTTTGTAGCATAAGAGTTATTATCATGAACATACCCTAAGATTAACTTAAAAAACACATGCACTGATATTTGTAGTCTACTTAGAGTACTTTCCTTGAAAAAGAAAAGTGTGTTAGAACATATATAAATAGCAGCCCTTCCCAAACCAGGAGGAATACGTTTTTCAGCAGAATGCAAAACTCTGGACTGAAGGAGATTGAAAACAACCTCATTCTCAGTGGTACACCTTGTGAGAATGAAAAGTAACTGGGTGTGGAGCTGCTTTAGCATCCTGGGGGAAGCTCTTGACGCCTATCATCCAACTCATGAACAATACCTTCACACTGAAGCCAAAACTCCCCAGATGAAGTCATGGCACAGGTCCTCGCCAAAACTAACAAGTCCTCAATGGTCTCTTGCCACCCAGGATTATCTGCAGTTTTTTCAAGAATCCAACCAGGTCTGCTGCAAATATAGCCAGGTCAGAGTTTACTTCTTCCTTTACTTTATCAAACTTTGCCCGAATAACAACCAAGATCTCCTGCTTAACATAGACAAACAATCATTAAAAGATACCTCCTAAAACACAAAAATCATCAACCCCAGAATATAACACTAAATAGAGACTAAAAGTAACCTTCGAGGCTTCCAAAATGGAAATGGCTGCACACCTTTGGAATTCAACTCATGTGAAAAACTCTTAATATCCACAGGAAACCTCTTTCTGGGTGCACTTGTGACACGTAATATAGCTTGAAAACGAGGAGATTCTGACTCGTTTAAGTTGTTATAATCATATACTGTCTGAAAAAAAAAACAATCATTTTTTTTACTGCCACTATAAATGAATAGACAGAATCCAGCATCTAGTTCGGAAAATGTTAAGTGAACCAAAACAAAGTAATTATGAAATACACCACACACACATTCTCCAAACCCAGTGATACCTCTGGTGAGCTAACATCTGCACTTGGTAAGCCTCCAGACTGAGTCTATGATGATTCCTGTCTGCCTGAGTAAGGTGATATCATGAGCAAACACACACTTTATTAGTTTTTTTCAGCAGAAAGAAACATAGAAACAATTAGCACTTTGATTGGCAGTGTATTAAACTGAACAAATAATGAATATGTTTTGCATTATATCTCACTGTATCAAGAATCTACAAAAGCCAAACACATATGGAGAGAGAATTTTTTTTACTTATCTTTTTTTTCGTAAATAAATAAATAATAATAATATGTAACAACGTGGCTTATACATGTGACAAGAAATCTGGATAGAAAATAGTAAATGAAATGGCACCCTTCCATACTGTTCCTTTATGACTACTGCATTAATATTCTGTTGAGACAACAAGATACTAATATCTTACTTTATAATTTTATATTTTTCAAATTTCACACAAGGCAGTAAAATTATGTTAGATATAAAACCAGTTTTTCAAATTTTACACAAGGCATTTCGAAGTTGCAAACCTTGGCCCACCCTTCCTTCCTTAGCTAGTCTGATCTACCTTTGGGTTGTGCCTAATAGTTCCACCTCAGTTCTACCTCCTGCCCTTTCCTGATGCTTCCCGTGGTTCTGGAATTGAGATGCAATACCCATCTTCCACCTCATTTCTAATTCCAACATAACAACAGCCACTGTCTAAGCACCAGGATTTGGCATATCTGGCATAGGAAGCGTAACCAAGATGCTAGAGTTCTAAAATTCAGCCCCTGGAAATGACCCATCTCTCTCCATGGCAGAGCCCAAATGTTGTGGCCCTATTAGTGCTAATGCGTTGTAACCTTCGTTGTTGTTATTTGTTCTTTCCATTTTTGTTTTTTTATGCACCCATCCTCCAAGATCTTTTCCCCTTCCAATCTTGTCTCCACTATTGACCTATCATCCACTTCCCTCCAAATTAGTTCCTATCCCATCCTTCAAGATTTCATCTTCCCTTCAGTCTTCTTGCATGATGAATTTTCATCTTCTTCTTTGTTTTCTTGTGTGCTTCTAGAGCCAACTGCAGCTTCTCCTCCTTTATTCCTTTCATAGGGAAGTGCTGGTCAAGGTGAATGAGCTATACATACATACCATCTCCCTAAAATATTGGGATTTCAAGACGTTCTTCCTTAAGTTCTCTCCTAAAATTCCCAATCTCTTTCCTCATTTTTTCAAGAATGTCAAGAACATGTTCCTTCCTTTTCACTTAACCCAAACAGCTTTTGAATCCTCTCATATGCACTACCCACAGCTCCAAGATCAGAGCTCTTCATTTCCCATAAATGGAACCAATTGTAATGAACCGGTAAAGAATAATGAAAGGATAAAAAAATTGCACCAAGAAAACTAGTTAAATTACAAACTTCGAGTTCCATTTGTAATGAACCGGTAAAGAATAATGAAAGGATAAAAAAATTGCACCAAGAAAACTAGTTAAATTACAAACTTCGAAGGTCGAAGTTCTACACCTCCCAATGCCTCATTGGCCCCAACCCTCTTACAAAATGAATGATATCCCTCCCTCTCTCTCAACACCCTTCCTATTTGTAGGCAACATGTCTTAACCAAATTATCTCACGGAACTAACTCACTAATATAACTAACAAATAGAATTGTAACTAACTACTAATGGTGGTTACCTAATCCATTAAAAATAATTTTCAAAAGAATTATAATATAATTTTCAAAATATTAAAATATAATTTTAAAAAATATTACTTCTTTTCCAAAGTTCCGAAATATAATTTTAAACATATAATTTTCATTAATATTCAAATTATTCAAAAATGTAAAATTATGTTTTCAGAAAATGAAACAATTTTAAATAATACTTAGAATAATTTGTCAGAAGACTGAAATATAATTTTGAAAAATAATACAATGCATTTTTCAAAAAGATTATTTCTTTTCCAAAGTACTAAGATCTAATTTTCAAAATAATTAAAATATACTTATTTTTAAATATCAAAATTATAATGGCTGAACATGCTTTGCATTAGCAACATTTGGGAAAGTAAACAAATTTATCTCCAGCACTTGAACAATTCACAAGAAGATTGAATCAGTGCAAGAACAAAATGCCAATAAAAAATGAGAAATGATGACAAAAACCTTTGTTTGAAGGTACCCATGTTTTGGTATATAGTTGGTTTCAAAACATTTAGGAGAAAGGTTGTTGCTTCACAGATCAGATTCCTTTTGAATGGGACAAGAAAAAAGAAGCAGCTAATAATGAACCATCTAGCAATAGAAATTACTGCTAAAATAAGGAGGGGGACTGACTTGGCAGGTGCTTTTATGGCTAATCAAGATAATGCCACATAAACCAAATAGTCTTCACTCCACCTGGGTCAAACACAAATGGTGCTCTGTTTTCTGTAGTACTATTGTTCATGAAATAGACCATCAAAGCCTTTGTAGTTACAATGAGAAAATCACATAGCTCTCTTGCAAATTGCACTGCTGCACGTGGTTGTAGTTGAGGATTATCAAGATCCTCCACCTAATTGTGCTTTCTGTAGTGGGTTGATGGTACTACCCAAACCCAAAACCTCCTTTGTTTCCCTCAGCTCAGTCCTTGGCTCTCCTTTCATGCCACATATGAGGCTTCTTTCAATTTTTCTTTCAATTTTTCTTCCTCTTTGCAACTGAGAAACAGACTCCTCTCTGCAACATCTGTGCCACTTTGATTCTTGATCTCAATAACTTCATTTTTGCCTTTGTTTTCTAATTCTTTGTCCAGAATGTTGTTGGGTTGCTTTTGTTGGGTTTCTCCTAATTTTTGTACCTTTCTTGAATCCTTTTGTTTCCATTGAGTCACTCGTTCAATTCTCTCCCATTTCTTTATCTTCTATTATGTTTTCTTGCTGCCTTTTTTTCAGCAACTTCTGCCCTCCACTCCATTGGTTCTTGGATCTTCTCTTGAACTTCATATTTGCATCTGTTTTCTTGGTCCCTAGTTTCTGAATCTTGAAGACAAATCCAAACTTCTGGTTGGAATTTTTTGAGCATTGCCTTCTAAAAAATCCACCAGGTTGCATTCAGGTTGTTCTCCTACAAATCCATCATTTGGAAGTTTCTCCTCTCACTGCAAACACACCAACCCATGGTAGTTTCATCTGTTCCAGTGCTCTGTTGTCCCTAAAATACTACTCTGCATTTGATCAGCCACCAATAGGCTTCCCTTCCATCAAATCTTGGAATCAATCTTTGAGACATTTTCACAACAACTCTCCCTACAGCTCCAAGATCGAAGCTCTAATACCTGTTGATAGAAAACTGGTATCTTATTAGAAAGAATAGGGAAGAAATCCCCAATTTTCAGAAAATAATACTACAAACTTCGAGGGTCTACATCTCTCAATGCCCAAAGGCCTCACTTTTCTCAAATGACAAGATAAAATCTCTTTCAACCCTTCAACCCCTCTTCCTATTTATATACAGCTACTGGTCTACCAGCATAGACTCACCCTTAATGGACTAATCAATTGCAGGCCCATTCCCATAACCCATTATGCTTTTTTGACAAACTAGTTACTAACATAACTACATACTAACCTATCAATATATTAAAATTTTTAAGGATAATTAGTTAATTTAAAAAAAAATCATTTATAAATATATAAATATATAAAACTAATATAATTTTAGAAAATTATAACAAAAATATATATTTTTTGAAATTAGTTCAAGATATAACTCTAATTAAGAGAGGCATATGCAACAATGACACATTAGAGGCAGGGACCAACAGCTCAATAAACAAAAGCTACCCACAGGCCACAACTCAATAAACACGATTGGGGAAAAGTACATGAGAACAAAAGCAACACTTAGATTTTCTGGGAAGAAAAAGGGAAAGTAGAAACATAGAAAAAAAATTGTTAAAATAGTAATTAACAATAAAAATTATTAGATAAATATATTTACTACATTTATTAAATATATTGTATTCATAAATTTAATAAATATATAATAAAATATTAGCATTACATTTATTAAACTCATGAAATATATTCCAGGTTTAATTTCCCCCTGAAAATGTAAATTTAAAACAGAAAGCAATACAAACAATTATAGTTCTTTTCTCACAAAGTCAAGTTAAGATATTTCAAAGTCATTTGGGCAGAATAAAAACCACATTTATATTATCATGGAACTTACTTTCTCTCCTGTGTCTGCTTTGGTTCCATGAATTTTTATCTTGGCACCAATTTCCTGATATATGCATATATCAGAGATCAATTAAAAAAATGAAGAAATTTAATTTGGTGATCTCACCAGATGAAGATTAGATGTCAACCCTATGATCTTACCTTTTCTAGTCATTTTTTATTATCGCTTTTTATTATCACCTCCAGGCCCATATATTGGACCAACAAAATTGTATCTAGGATATTCTTGGACAAGTAGAGATGGTATTACATATAAGAGATTTCATTAAATTATAGAACTTCATGTTTAGTTAACTTTAAGATATTTTATTTTTGAAAAAAAAGTAGCAGATCATTTTTAAAATAAAATTAAGACAAAGGAATGCCAAACTTAAGTGTTAACATATGAGGAGCAAAAGAAGTTGAGTCATTTTGTGTTTTTAGTCAGCAGAGTAATCAGTATACTTGGTAAAAAATAAGAAAAATATGTACAAATAGAAATTATAAAAAAAAGACGTATGAGTTTAAAAATAATTAACAATGATAATATAAAGGTTAAAAATAATAAAATAAATAAATAACATGTAAAGTCATGTGTTAATTTTTTTCTCCTTCCAGCAATAAGTTAAAACTTGTTTACATAACATTAAAGAAAAAAGACACATATTTTCCCCTATCTATCTTAGATAACAATAAAATACTAAGTTAAACAAACAATTTTTATTTTCCAAAGTAACAGTACAAGAATATGGAACAGAATAGAAAGAGAATTTGGCAAACTCACGTAACAATAACATGCTTGGCCATCCCAAAGTTAGCAACCAATACAACAAGCTAGTTAACCCTTTCCTTTCATGTTCATCCCTATATACATACAAACTCATGTAACAATAACATGCTTGGCCATCCCAAAGTTAGCAACCAATACAATAAGCTAGTTAACCCTTTCCTTTCATGTTCATCCCTATATACATACAAATACAATGATAAAAGAAAATGAAAATATCATATGTTTCAAACCCAAATTGAATTAGATATTTGGACACACAGCCTAATCATCTATAAAGAATGCATGATTAATCTATAAAGAATGTATGACTGGCAGGTTTAATTTAGTGAAATTTAAAAGAAGAGAAAGGGAATGCATACCTGCAATTGGGTGCATGAAACCTTGCCAAGAACTCCACAAAGAGAGTGCATGCCTGAAAAGAAATCCTAGTGAATGTTTAAATTAGGCATCAAAATTGAGAATTCATTATGAGTTCCCTTGCCTCCAATTTCATACCATAAACATTGTACCATAGTAGGAATGACTTCTTCCAACTGCGAAATTAAGCAAGATTCAAATGCTAAAATGAAAGAAATTAAATAAATAAAATATTGACTACAAAAAAAAGTTGCGGTTGAAAGGAGAGGAACCTTATCGTGAGAAGGAGAGCAAGTCGTAGAGACATCCTTCTCTTCTCGTTTCATCGTTCTTTCTTTCAAGAAACTAACACTCATCGAGGACTCACAGTTACATTACATGATGCAGGTTCAATTCAATGATTAATCGAATTCTGAGAGCCTCTATATATAGGAATTGTTGAGCTTGAGCCCAAATTGTGGGCCCAACTTACTTTATAATTCAAATTAATATATATAGTTAAAAATATAATGCTTTTAAATTACAGAGTAAAATATGATTTTTTAACATAAATTAATTATTAATTTAATATGATGTATCCAAAAATTAAAATTTGTCTAAAGAAAAATAAAATATGGTATACTTAATAAAAATGAAATCACATGACATGTTAATAAAAAAATCATATATACCTTTTGAATTTATGGAACGTAAATCTCCTTGTTATCAAACATGTTAGTCTTTATGCATTACACTCATATTTAATTTGGTTCTTATATGATATAAACTTTCAATTCAGTTCATACACATATCCTTTAACACAATGAAGTGTACGAACCAAATACTATAAATTTTTGTTGTGACAATCATTTTCAACTCGATCCCTATGTATACTTCATAGTAACTCTATCCCACTCTCATTGTATTGAAATGGCAACAAACAGCATGAACATTGAAAATTCTTGTACATATAGAGGCTAAATTGAAAGTTTTTTCCAATTAGGAACCAAAAATAAAAATGATGTAATGTGCATGGGGACAAAAATGTATTTGGACCTTTTAAAAGCAAATTATCTGTTTTTTATTTTTCCTAAAAAATTGTAAACTCAAGTTCTCTACTACCATATTTTATCAATCTGGATAGCAGCACATGGCAGCTTACTCTAGAAATGCTATAGCAAGGTGGCCACTATTTAGAAATATTTTTAGTTTATATAATGTATACTATGCACATATAAATTCTAAAAACTGGTAAAAAAAATACTCAAAATTCATTTCATTCATAATTAACAATAAAATGGCATAGGTGTCTTAAACAAAACATACAAGTAAATACCACTATCCACTAACTAGGACGTTTAAGCCTCTAAGATTTGAAGTAACTAAATTGCCTAAACATTAAAATTAAAATACAAGTTTCCTTGATAGGAATCATCAATCATCATCTTCTAAATACAAGTCATCTTCTTTATCATTTTTACTACTATTACGACCGTGGATTTCTTCCTCTTCTTCCTCTTCTTCCTCTTCTTCCTCTTGAACTTCATCAATTTCTAATTGTTCTACTGAAGGTGCAGCACCTCTCCTCAGTCTTGTTTGCTGCCTAGTGTATGTTGAAGTCTCACCACACCAGGAAAATTGGCAACCCCTCTCCCAGTCAAGTTGTTATAATCAAAAACCAAATCATCTTCAGGATCCCCCCTCTTCTCGATTCTCCCACAAATCATTCATTACTACCATCAATATCATCTAGGAGAATGGAATCAATGACATCACAAGTGTCAAAGGGTTGCTTAGGAGCTTGGTTATGTTTAATATAAACCAAGTCTTGAACCTTTTTATGCTCAAGCTTACTTTTATTCTTCGAACGAACCTATATTATAATTAAAAAAATGTTAGTTTCACAATTATTTTATGAAAACTCTATATTTAAATATTTTAATATTAACTTACATGCACAAAGTACTCTAATTACACTCACATCCCCATGAACTACAAGTCAAGCTCAAAAGTACTTGTGAGCAGTTTTTGTTGAATGTGTTTCGTAATAATTATCATCACTCATACTTAAACAATCTAGCCAGAAATGGAGACACAGTGTTGCTTGGACATGAACGTACCTTTACTTTGCCTTTCCACCAATTTTGCCTCAAGTGACTTCTCCGATATTTCTTCATCACTAAGTTTAGCTTTCAATGCTTTAAGATCCTTTTGAATAGCTTTAGCAGAATTTACCTACAGAAGGCACAACTGACATCAAACGAGGCTTTGCACACTGCACAGTAATAATCTTTAAAGGAATGAGAAGAAGTCCATAATAAATCTCATCTCATATCTCTAAGACAGCATTCCAGTAATGAGCTCCATTCAAATTTAAAATATAAAAGAAGAAAAAGTTAATTGTCCCCAGTATACAGGGTGACAATCACCACTAGTATTTTTTAGTTTCTCTTAGGTATCATATTAAAGGGGAGAACCTAGCTTGAAAAGCTCAATAATCTCTTTATGGTCTCAAACAAGTATTATGATAATAGTTTCAAATTTTTTCCTCTGCTAGTATGGTTAAAGATATACATTTATTTTATATAAATAGATAAATATAAAAAGATTTCTATAGCTAGAAATTAAGAATTTTATCATTATTTATATATTTAATTGTAACCTTATTTGATTATACGTAACTGTTACTTTTAACAGCTTCTAAAGAAGCTGATTCATCAAATTTATTTTCTGCAAATCCTAACATTTCATAAGGCAACAAATCAAGCAATTTTGTAAGTTCTATGTGCAGATATTCAACCAAGAAATTGAGAAAACTTCAAGTTGATTTTTTGAAATAATAAGAAAAAATATTCATACAAACTTTTTTTTTTTCGAAAAGAAGTCTTTTTACCATTAAGAGAAAGGGGACAAAAAGAACTCACTCATCTGTAAAAGCAAATATGGTGCCAGAAGGACGATAGTGGCTCAGTAGGATAGCCATGAAACCAGTTCTAGTGAAGACAATTGTTGAGGTTCCAGGGGTGTTAGACATCATGGTTGCATGGTATGCAAACATCTCGCTCGTGTGGTTCTACATCGAACCAAATAGAAAAAAATCAAGATACAAACTTTAGATCTGACAATCAAATAAGTGCAATGGATTAAATAGAAAGTCAACATAGCAAAATAAAAAAAAAATAGATTGACTTCAAACCTTGAACACTTGACCAATATTAGGTGGCAGTTGACTACTTTGTATAGTGGCTTCTGTTCTCAATGCTACTGTGTGCATTACTTTTTTAGCGGGAACCTGCATAATAATAAATTGAATAATTCTTTTTTGCTAGTGGTTAACTAAATTATTAACTTGGTTAATTAGTATATGTGTGTGTTTGTGTGTGTGGTCATTAACTCCCTAGACATGCCTATCAAAGTAATTGGACACTTAAGGAAAGGAAAACTATTTACTTACTTTCCATGAGCTGTTTCTCCCAACAACATTATTCCGCCAGAGCCTTCTCGAACGGCAATTGCTATATCTGATACCTCTGTTCTGGTTGGAGTTAGGTGAACAATCATGCTTTGACACAAGTTGATTATCTCTTCCTACATTAATAGGCATTACGAATGTTAAGACGAGCTCAACTTGACATCCATCCGGCAATATAAATGATAATGATTGATAATTATCTTTACTGTAGATCCTTAGTTCTTTGGTAAGGGAGTTCACCTGCAAAAGTGGAACCTCTTCAATAGGGAGCTCAGCGCCAAGATCTCCTCTTGCAACCATAGCCTAAACAAAACGGCAACAATAGAGAGGTCAACATCAGCAACCAGCACAGAAATACTCCACAAACTCTATAAGTCATAACCACTGAAGCAAAACACATGCAACAGTAAGCAGCAAGCATAAAGAAATCATGCAAGGATTAGATTAGCACCCCCATCAGATGCAGTGATAATTGAATGCAAGTTTGATATAGAGTCTGCACTTTCAATTTTTACGATGACATGTATATCAACACCACAGCCTGCAGTATTGAATGGGGAATTTATCATATTTATAATTTAAATATGCAGCAAACTAAACGGATAAATTTTAAGAAGTATTTCTCAATTACTCTTCAAATAATTCTTCAATTCATGGACAACTTCAGCATCCTTAACAAAGGAAACAGCATAGAAGTCAACTTTGTTATCCACTCCAAACTTGATATCATCCCAATCCTTTTCGCAAAAAATCAATGTGAATATTATGTCCACAAGAAACCACCATAACATCAATCGTCAGCAACTACCCTCCCACACAACTAGAGGCACACAAAGAAATAGATACTAGAAAATCGTCAAGATTGGAATATAGTGGCCTTTATATATATATATATATATATTTATTTATTTATTTATTTATTTATTTTTATTTTTTTTTATTTAACGGGTTCTCAAATATTTTTCATTCTGAAGTATAAGAAGTTAAATATTTCTGATAGGAACTGGAGGGGAGGAGCATTAGTACAAATTTGTAGAAAGGGGAGTTAGTCATAGAGAGAGAGCGAGGGGTGAAGGTATAAAGGAAACACTAGGAATCATTATAGCTTGAGTCATAAGATTTCCTATCTTATACCATTTAATTGTTTTTTTTTTTCCATACTTTTATTTCTTTCCAGAATGTACTGTTACTGTTTGTTAGAGTTCATTTCCCAAAATAAGAGAATTCTTTCCAGGAAATTGCGTGTAGGTTTGTTTTAATCTATCACAATATGAGATAGATCAGAAATCAAAATTGCAGCGGCATATTTGAAGTTAATTTGAATCAAATAGATACCTAAATGATGGAAAGGCTCTGAACAAAGGTTTTCTGTTTCAAACTTCTGAGAACAACATCTAATTAAGCGCCTACAAAAAAACTTTGGCAATACAAAAAAATATTTCCTCACATTTCAAATTTTGCATTTATTAAAATGACAGCATCAAATAGATGATTAAAAAAAAAAACTTAAAAGACAGTTCCCAACGATGACAAAACCTTCAATCTCCGCAACAAAATGGGCGAGGGCATCATTGCAGAGCACCCACTGCTGCGGTACCACCCGTTGAATCTCCGCAAGAAACACTCTCTTCTACTTGTAACCCTCCTCCAATTCCCCTAACAACCTGTCAACATGCCAAATCTGAAAATCAATTAACTAATTTATTGATTTCTATACTTCACCAAACGCAAACCGAATTTATAAAAGAAATCGACACTGCTAGCAGCACAAAGCATAACCTAAATTAACACAAGTTTATCTATCACGATACATGAGTGAGCTACATTGTTTAATTCCGGAAATAACAAATGAAAGCGATTTTGCGGTTAAAGGAAGAACGAATTAAGAATGAAAATGTTGATCCAAAAGAGAAAAGGCGAACCCAATCGAACCGAGGCAAATCGAATGGAAGCGTTAATTGGAGGATGAATTGATTTGCTTTGTGTGCTATTGGTGTAGTTGTGTCACTCGCTATCTCACACAGCAGAAATACTTAATATTTGAAATGTCATGGAGGAGGACCTTTTTCAATTTGGAAATAATATTTTACATTATATAAATTTTCATTGTAATTTTGTAAAGTAAGATTCAAACAATATGTGTTTCGATTATGGAATTTAAAGTATAATTTAAAGTTTTAATTCTATGAAAATTAAAAATAACTCTTTAACTATAAATTTTATGTGGTAAAGAAATAAGACGTAGAAATAAAATTTAAATTTTATTTTATTTTTAAAAAATTATAAATTTTTGTTGAGAAAAATTAAGATGTAAAAATAAAATTTTATTTTAATTTTAAATTTATGATTTATATATAAGGAAATTCCAATTAAAACTATAATTGATAAACGCAATTCTAATTACAACCTTTATAATGTGGTGCTCATTTTTTATTATTTCAATTTTCACATATTTATGGTGACATATAAATTTAATTTAGTTAAAAATGTTATATTTATTAATAATTTATATTATTTTTTAAAAATTATCCTTAAAATTATTATAGTACACTATTTTATTCTCTTTACTTAATTAATTTTTCGATCCTTGTAAAAGAAAAAATAAATAAATTATCTTATTAATTTATAATATTTGTATAAAATAATAGTAATTTATAGCATGTTTCCTACGGTTTTAAATTCATAGAAAAATCTTTGGTGGATAACTCTTTTTGGCGAATTATAAATTGGAAAGAAATTTATATATAGATACATTCCGCGGAAAAATCTATAAAAAAATTTACAAGCAAATCTGTAGAAAAATATGTAAGAAAATTCATATGAAAATCCGTAGGAAAATCTGTAGAAAAATAGGCAAGAAAAGTTTGGCAGGAGCATATCCTATGAATATCTCTAGAGGAAAATACGCATGTATATTTTTCTAGAGGAGCATTTCTTACAATAATTTACGTATGAAAATCAGTAGATATATTTCTTCGGAATTGTTATTCCCAAATAATTTTCTGGTACATTGTGATTTTGCATAATATTTTTAAATATTATGCAAAATCAACACTAATGTTTCAAGGTTTAAATATTTTTAAATTTCAAATAATGTATAAGAAGCAATTATCATATAACCAGACAATAAATGATAAAATAAAAATACCTGATGGTTCAATAAATCTGATGGTTTGTTGAATCCGTATCTGAGATGAAATCTTATGGTTTATGTATCTGTTTTTGAAATACAAATAAGAAAGCAAAATCAATTCATGTGAAAAAAAAAATGAAAAATTAATAAACACTTCTTCGTTCGTCGTTCTCGTCGTCGCGTTTAGGGCTAGTTCAAGTTCCAAGATGCGCATGATGCATTCTACAATGTCAATGGATCGTTAAACGCGGGTTTGTTTTTCGATTTCCAAAATGCAATACCTGTTTGCTTCTGAAGGAGACTTAGAGACATGGTTGTGTTGGAGGATCCTGGGGAATCGGGATTCTTCGGACGCTGCTTAGTGAACCAGTAATGGGGAAAGGATGTAGATTCAGAAATATACATTGTTTCTTCTAACACCTATAAATTTTTTTTCTTTTCAAATCAGTCCTCACACTTAACATTTTCAAAATAACCTCAATTTTTCATTATTACATTTACACCATCAATTTAGTCTTTATTGGACATTTTGAGTAAAAAAAAAGAGCATATAAATAAGCACCAACAGAATAAAAAAGCACAAACTCAGAAGAATTCGCTAGTTAAGGAGCACCCACACGACATTTTATAGAAAAAAGGACGTATAGGGGTACCAAGTACCTACTCTGTACAAATAAACATAGTTATCTAGCATTATAAACTTATAATGTATAATGGCTGAGACTAATTTAAAAATATTTACAAAATTAATTCAAACAAATTAAAGAAAAAGCTATTAAGACTAAGTTGATAATAAATGAAAACTACAAAGACCAAAATTTTAATTTAACCAATATGATTAGTTCAAACAGTTTAACTAAATTTAAATTTATGATAAAACCAAATTTTAATTTTAAATACCGTTCATTTCATTTTTTTATTATGCTTTGATGTTAGAATCACATGTTAAGTTGCTTTTATTTAGAGCCGGAACTTATATACTTTTTAATGATATGTATAATTTTATTAATAATTTAATGTCTTGGTCTCACTTCACTTGGACATCACTATCTAAAAGTACTTCACAATTCTTATTTGTAAAGGGAATTAATACTTATTTTTATTGATGTAAGTTAGGGATGTGAAACATGCAAGTACACTCTCTCAATCTTTGAAAGGAATTACACACTAATAGATTTGTGCAGATAGCAGAACACCATATGAATAGAATATGGGCTAATTAGTAACCCGAGTTAATTGGCCTAGAATTTGGTAGATTTACGGTAGGAGGAACTCGGGAAGAATGGAGCATGTGGAGGGGAGGAACATTAGTACAAATTTGTAGAAAAGGGAGTTAGTCATAGAGAGAGAGCGAGGGGAGAAGGTATAAAGGTGTTAGTCATAAACTAATAGATATATATACTAAATGATAAATTGTCTAATATATAAATAAATAAATAGACTAATAAATAAATAGACAAATATATAAATTGAATAATATATAAATAGATAAATAGACTAACACATAAATAGATAGACTAATACAAAAATAAAACATACATAAATATGATAAATAGACAAATACATAAATAGGTAAATATACTAATTGATAAATAGACTAACACATAAATAGATAAATATACTAATACATAAATAAATAATATCTCTTAAACTAAGTAAGAATTTAAGTTGAGTCGGAGAGTATAATGAAATGCTGAAGAGGTAAAGCTTCAAGTATGATGAACATGTCACATTGTGATTTCCTTGCACAATGTGATTTTGCTGGAACTTTTCCAAAAAAAATGAATTGAAAACATAACAATTTATTTTAATGAATTTTTTAATTTAATAAATATTCATTTAAATCAAATTTTATTATTTTATTTTGTAATATTTAAATTTTTTATCAAATTTATAAAATATCAATGACAATTGTTATTGTGACGTTATGATCGAAATCCCAATATTAATAAGATATGGATTCACCCATATTGTAAATTTATATTAATTGATTTTTTTATAATAATTTCTTTAAATGTTGTATTAAACATTAATAAGAATAATAACCATAATAAGAATAATAAAGAATAACAACAATAATAAAAATAATAAGAATAATAAAAATCATAAGAATAAGAATAATAATAAAAGGAATAATAAAATAAGAATAATATGAATAATAAGAATAGTAAGAATAAAAATAATAAGCAGTTACACCATTGCATTAATGGTTAACTGATCAGAGAATATTAAATGGATGTAGGAGTTTGCTTTTGCTTGAATGTCATTCGCATATCCATAAGAAATAGATAAATCAACAGCCCCACTGCTCGGATTCAAATATATAATAGATATATGCAGCTTATTGATGAGTCATATTTTATATACTTTATATGGGCTTAAGATGGGTGCTGTTAAGAATGTTTAGTGATTAAGAGTCTTGTGTTAACAAAGATTTGAATTATGGGTCTGAAAATAGGAGAAATACAAGTACATGCTAAAATAAGGTTTTTAACTAACAAAAAGGTTAAGACTTGTTTTGCAGGCCTAAGTCATCTCAGCCCAAGCCATCTCGGCCCAAGTCATCTCAGTCCAAGCCATCTCGGCCCAAGTCATCTCAGCCCAAGTCATCTCGACCCAAGTCATCTCGGCCCAAGCTGGGAACATCCCAGCTAGTTCAGCACTCCTGGTCAAGCTGACATCAACAACGAAAATCTCGCCTAAAATCACTCGAGCAAGATATGATTTGCCAAGATTAAGGAATCTGTAATGCATATATGATTTGCTAAGATTAAGGAATCTGTAATGCAGGTATGATTTGCTAAGATCAAGGAATCTGTAATTCGGGTAACTAGGAATGTAGATATGATTCTGCTAGAAATTAGGAAATTGGGAAACTCGTAAGATTGAGGAGCTTGTAATCTATAATTCGAATTAGAATCTTTAGGATTCGAAATTCTGTTATTAGGATTGGATTTAGATTTAGTCAGCTTGTGTATAAATAAGCACGTCAGGCCACGTCTTCAAGTGTGAAAAAATAGTGGAATTCTAGACCTAGCACCGTCAGCAACTGCAGACATTCCCAACTAGTACGGTGGTACACAAAGCTTCGGTAAGGTGTCTCTCTCGGTCGAGGAGGTATAGGATCAGGATTTGGGAAGCTGGAAGCCGTTGGAGGTGATCGCTCGGTACAGCCGACACACTTCGGTGGACGGAAACCTCAACGTCTGGCCATCACTGGTGCACCACTGTCGTCCTTCCATTGGCAGTCGTCGTGGAAGGCGGATTCTTTAGGAACTCTGAATTTCTCACCTTGTATTCGATTTTGTTTCAATAACACAACTGGTTTGCTATTCTATCTTTTGATTTTAATCCTTACGCTTTAATCTACTTTAACATTAATAGAGGTAGATCACGTTAGATTAGAGCAGGTCAGAACTAGTTTAATAATCTAATTAGGTAGAGAACCTAAAATCAACCAAGTACATACTCCCTGCCACCCGATGAGTTAGCGATTATGTAAATCTTCAGTATGCCAGTGGACAAACGTTCGACGGTCGTCGTAAGAATCTCTGGTTGAATAGGAGCATAAGTCTAAGCAAGAATGGTAAACTACTGTGTGTTGATTTTCAATTGGTACAGTAGCTTAGTTTAGCGTAGTTAGTTTACTTTCAGTACTCGATTTATTTTCTGCATTTAAACACAATCCCCCCTTATTTACTGCTTTTCAGAGTCAGAGACCGAGTCAATCTGACTCTGTCGCGCTCAGTCCGACACCATCGCGTCTAGTCTAAAACTGAGTCAATCCAACTCCATTGCGTTCAAGTCTGCGCTTAGCCGAGACTGTGTCGGATTCGTCTCTGTCGAGACCGAATCAGCTCAGTCTTTATCGAGACCAAGTCGACATTCTACATTAGACAATTTCTACATTAACTCTGATTTTCACACTTAGCACGATCTGAACACACTGTGTACTTGAGAGAATCAACCTAGGTTAGTTATACTATAGTTGACTTTAGTAATTATTTGAGGCATGTAAAACGACTAAAAACCCGCTTAACACTTATCCACCTCCTTAGAAAGTTGTCTAGAGGCAACCAAATCAATATGAAATTTAAGAACTTGTAATAAGAAAAAGGTCAGATCCCAAAGTAAAAATGAAAATTGAATGAGGTCAGCATAGGCAGAGAAACCAAATGATTAAACTATAACCTTCAAAAAGGTAGTAATTGTCTTAGCATAAAGACTTGAAACAGCACCTTTTTGGCAAAAAGGTTGTACAATCCACCAAAATATGTGTCGTTTAAGAACTTGAGACACTCTTGCAAAGTAAGCCTAAATATATCCACTACTTTTCTGCTAAAATAAATTCATAGAGACATTATTACCTTAGAAAACACATCCTTGTATGTAGCTAAGTGGCTACTCAACCACTTCTCAAGGTCAAGGAATACTTTTCTTGATGCAACAACTGCTAACCTTATACTATAATGGGAGGGAATAATTTCCCATAGAGATGATAGATTTTATAAAACAAACATGCAAAAAGAGTTTAAATGGCAAAAGACAATAACAAAGACAAGAGATTGACATTCATGAAAACAAATTTCAAAACTTATTGCAAGGTAACCAAAAGGGCTTAATGATAGTGAGAGCTTATTATTTTAAAAAAATTTAGATTTAAACAAGAAGCAAAATTTTAGGACAATGCTTAAGTAGAACAATAAAAAATAATTTAATTTATTTTCATTAAAAATATTCTTTGTTACCTTAATTATCTCAATTAATATTATTTATTTTATTAGTTAGCATCGAACTAACTAGATTGAATGATAATGACCAAAAGTGTTAAAAAAATGTCATGATATAAAAATGACAACAAATTTTGTAATGACTAAAACTAGATAGAGTTATATTTGCATGACCTAAAACATATATAAACCTTAAAATATTCCTTGCTACCTAAATTATTTGAAGTTAATCATGTCTAAAACTAGAGTCATATTGGTAAGAACCTAATAGTTTTCTTTAATATATTTTATTTTAATTTATTTTTATCTTTAAAGACAAAATTACTATTTGAAATATGTTAAAAAAATTAATTATATCATCACTTGTAAAAATTAATGAATTATAATATAAAAATAATATCAAAATTAAATTATAAGCACATAGTTAAATTATATTTTTCAAAAATTAAAAAATTGAAAATTGAAAATTAAGATCAATATTAAAAATGATACTAACCATTCTCATAATATATTAAAATATAAAAAATTTATATGTAATTATTTTATTTATATAAAATAATAAATATATTAGTTAATTGAATTATATACATATAAATAATCTAATTATCTTTTTAAAATATTTTTTTTTATTTTTTATTTTAATTAATATATTTATTTTATTAGTTATGTCAGTATTAATATAATTAGGATTAATGATAAAAATTAAATAAAAAATAAAAAGAGATTTTAAAAATATAATTTTTTGTAAAAAATAAAATTAAATAGAGTTGTATTTGTAGAGATTTAAATTTAAACTTGAATATTTAAAATGTCAATTTATATATTAAAGTCCAAAAAATTATAATATAATGTTCAATTGGAAGTGATTTTAAAATCGAAGGAAAAGGAAAAGGAAAAATACTTTGAAGATGTTGTTCATAATTGCTTAACACACATGCTTTGTCAAAGGAGAGGACGTAACTATTTTTTTTATTCATAAAAGGCCTATGTAACTTTTAAAGTAAAATAAAATAAAAAATATAATTTAAACATCTCACAAATTATAATATTTATTTATTACTATTATTATTATTTTAAAAAATATTTTATAAACTTACAATTATCAAGCATTTTTATAATTTTCCCCTAATGCTAAAGTTATGAAAAATAATTAGACCTTAAAGTTCCTAATATTTTTGACAAAGTAATAATTTTGATTTGTAATTTTGATGAGTACATCAATAAACTCAATTTCACGCTTTGCTGTGCAACTCAACAGGAATCAATTCCATTCCTAACATCAACTGTCAACTTGATGATGGTTGAATTATGGACCAAACTGACTATAGTAATTAAATCTAAAGACTAAATTAAATAATTTTATAATATTAAAGACTAAACTAATTAAATAATATTAATTTTAGAAACTAAATTAATTTGCAATTATAATAGTTAAAAATAATTTTTTAATGTTAATGATTAAATTAATTAATAGTATGATTTATTAGATTGATTTAGTGTATTACTAAAAAAATATAATTATAATATATTTTTAAAAAATATTTTTCTTTTATATACAACAATTCGCCATCATTATTATGAATTTAAAATACATATTATGAATTAATATTTTTATAAAACAATATAGTTTAATTTATAAGTTTAATATTTATTATTATTATTATTAATGTTTATATGTAAGCATGATATATGCCAAAAAGTCATAACTTAAAATTATTTGAATATTTACTTAATATTAATTATTTTAAATTTGTATGATATTATGTTAGTTTATTAAATATTAGAGAATCCAAATATTTTTAATGAGGTCAAGTTACCATGTCTCTATCATTTATTTATTTTTTTAATTTAATGATTAAAAATAAATTACTTGTTAGATTAAAAAAATAAATGATAAAGATGATAGTAAATATTCTAGAATTATTATTATTATAGAAGTAATTGGATTTTTGTTTTTATAATTCAAATAATTATTTAATATAAAATTTAAAAGATAAAGTTTATAAAAAAGATGATATATTAATAATATAAAATAATTTCGATATTTTTTTAATAACTTGTAAATTTATTAATTTTTATAATAATTATATTAAAATTATGTTAATAATAATTTATAATTAAATAATATTATAAAATTATTTTATATAATAAATATTTATCTATTAAATTCATTTTATATTATATAAAAATCTAATTTTAAAAAATTTTATGTCTAAAATAATTTTATATTATAATTTAATTATAAATTATTATTGACATGATTATTAAAAATAGTTACTTATATATTATAGTCTACAGTATATATTTTTATTTTTAAATACATAACTGGATATTTATTAAAAGTGAATATCTCAATCAGACGAAATAAAAAATATTTTTAAATCCAAATTGCATCATAATCAGAACTATTTTAATTTAATATCTCAGTTTTTCCTATGGTTTCTTCTCTTTAATAGTTTTTTTATCCATTATTTTTGTTTCCGTTAATATAGTTCATTCGTGGCAAATTTTTGCACGTGCCTTTGGTTGGAGACGGTGTCACCGACCTTTCTCTTTCTCTACGGTAAAAGCATAGTGAATCCTCGTCGGTGTGGTCGTCGATAATTTGGGGTTTCTTTCCAATTTCATATTGCGATATCGAACTCGTGCTTGGTTCTGTACTCGATTATTACCGTTTTTGGTACGTCGTATCCCATCAATCTATTAGGGTTTCTGTGTTCCTTAACATGTATTTATTGATTCGATTCGGTATTTAGGGTTTCTTGCAGTAGTTGTGTTTGATTGAATTTGTATAATGTAAATTTAATCTTTCAGTTATCAATTTCAAGCCGAAGGGGGATCGTGATTTTATAGACCCCTTTTTTTAGTTGATAGAATTTGGGGAAGTTTATGAAGATTGCTTGCATTCAATATCTTTTGCCTTTTCTTCCTTTAATTTGTATCTTATGATAATATAAGTTTCTTCCTATTTCTTTTCCTTCGTGCGGTCTTGCCCCTGTGCCAACAATGAAATTGTCGCGTGTTGATTTACATTGAAATGGATTTTGAAATTGAATTCGCACAGATCATCAGTGTGTCTGTACCCTGATTACAGGGGTCTGGTACGGATGGAGTGCTAGCTGATGGTGGAATCCTGAAGCATTTTTGAGTTATGTGAAAAATAAAGATGAAACTGCAGGCACATATTCCTGGGGAGATGTCAGGACAGGTACCTAATCAAGCAGGCTCTCAATTGTCTGGACTGGCCCAACTGAATGGGAATGCACTCCCTCATCAGATGCCACCTTTAGGTGGTGTATCCCGTTCAACAATTAATATGGATCCTGAATTTCTTAGAGCTCGCTCTTTTATTCAAGAGAAGATGTAAGCTGTTTTTTTTTTGTTTGTTTAACTGCAGTCATTGATTCTTATTAGGAATTTTGTCTATAGGTATAGGTAGAGATGGATATTTTTGTTAAAACTAACTACCAACATGCTAGCGTAAACTCAACCATGAAAGGCATTATATTGTATATAGATAGGTTCATAAACGAAATTGACAGTTGGAGTCATCTAAAAAATTAGAATTGAAAGGAAACTAATTTTTTTAACACTTGATCATTATTATAGATTTTCCTTTATGTGCTGGTATATGCTTTGTCGCTCACTTGTATGGCTTAGTTGAATATTTAAGCTAAGATATAATAAGTTAATGCAATAGTTTTCATAATTTTATTGAGAATGTAAGAACTAGTATTATGTGAAACAGTATTTGCAACTTGCTTGACACAATTGAGTCACATTCATGCTTCTTTATCTTTCACTATATAATTAATGTCTTAACTTTGTATGTATAATAACTAGATGATTTTATCAAAGTTGTTGCCAAGGGATCCCTGCAGTGTAGATGCCATTCAGTGAATTAGATTACTGTTTCTCTGTCTCTATTATGTGCCAATTTCCGCACTTGCATTGGCTTTTGACTTAAAAACAGCATAATGTGTGCATAAGATAATCTTTTCATTCTCATCAATAGATATTTTGTGTTTTACCTTTCAGCTTTGATATGTTGTTGCAACGACAACAACAACCTGTTACAGATGTACAAAGAAAGAAGCTTAAGGATCTTGCAAAACGTTTGGAGGAGGGCATGTTAAAAGCTGCTCTCTCTAAGGTTTTTTTCTGGGCCTGTAGTTAGTTTTCTTTTCCAGTTTCCACTATTTCGAAGGATTTAAAATTCTACATCTTGTTCCTTAATTTTAAACACTTGGAGATTTCTGAATCTGGAAATAATAACATGGAACACATTCATTTTAAATACTAATTTTGTGTTGACAATGTTTTGGATTTTATCTTTTAGGAGGATTACATGAATTTGGATACATTAGAGAGTCGTTTATCAAATTTCCTCCGACGAGCATCTATGAATAATCACAACCAACAATATCCGCAGCTTGTTAACTCTTCTCCAATTAGTACAATGATACCAACACCTGGTATGTCACATGTTCCAAATTCAAGCATGATGGTTGCATCTTCTATGGATGCCTCAATGATATCTACCAGCGGATGTAATAGCATAGCATCGACATCTTTCAATAGTGTAAACATGTTACCAGCTGGTGGTATGCTTGGCAGTTCCTTAAATAGATTTGATGGTAATATTAGGTGTTATCATTCTTCACCAATCCTTTCACTTTTCTTTTCTTGTCCTTCATTCTGGAATATGTGTTGCAGGTTTGTCTAATGGTTATCAGCAGTCTTCTACCAGCTTTTCTGTTGCCTCAGGGGGGAACATTTCATCAATGGGGGTGCAGAGAATTGCTAGCCAGATGATTCCCACTCCTGGATTCACGGTCAGCAGTAATCACTCACACATGAATATAGATTCTAATACTAATGATGGTGCCTTTTCAAGTGTAGAGTCTACTATGGTACCACAGTCACAGCTGCAGCAGCAGAAGCAGCATGTTGGTGGCCAAAATAGTCATGTATTGCAGAATCTCAGCAGCCAAATGGGTAGTAGTGGAATGAGATCTGGTTTACTACAGAAGCCATTTACGAACTCAAATGGTGCTTTAAATAATGGGTCAGGCTTGATTGGAAACAATATACAACTTGCAAATGAACCTGGCACTTCTGATAACTATGCCTCAACTTATGCTAATTCCCCTAAACACTTGCAGCAGCACTTTGATCAAAATCAGAAACCAGTAGTGCAGGGTAATATTTCTTGCTCCATTTTCTTTATTTTATTAAGGAATGAGCCTAAGACCTTTACCTCCAATCCAGCACCTGTGTTAAGTTGCATAACCTTTTTGGCTATATTGCTGTTTGTTGGGTGAGTACATATCTGTGTGTATGCATATTGCATGTTCTGTATTTTTGCCATAGAAATTGACATATCTCAGAAAGGATAACAATTTATTATCAGGTGATGGATATGGATTGAATAATGTTGACACTTTTGCTTCTGGAAACTTTTATACATCTGCAACAGCCTCTGGGTCTATGCTGAACAATCAGAACACTAATTCAGTTAAATTACCATCAATGCCCAAAACTAGCTCATTGATAAGTGGTCACTCGAATTTGCACGGCATGCAGCAGGCTGCTCATATAAAGTCTCAACCAATTAATCAGTTAGAAAAGTTGAATTTTCAGTCTTCAATGACTTCAAGAGATGGCCTTCTGCATTCACAACAGCAATATCAGCAAAGGTCTCAACAATTGCAACAGCCAGATCAGTATGCTCAGCAGCAATTTCAATCTATGCGAAGTCAACAGCCTCAGCAAGTGGTCAACAGTGATACTTTCAGTCAGTCTCAGCTGTCTTCCAATCTAGAAAACCGAGTGAAGTCTGAACCTGGAGTTGAACACCATAAAGAAGTGATCAATTCGCATGTCTCTGAACAGTTCCACATGTCTGAGATGCAGAGTCAGTTCCAGCAGAACTCATCTGAAGATTGCTCTAGGGGTGCTCAACATCTTCCATTCCCATCTGGTCAACACGAATTATCGTCATCAACACCTCAAAATTCGCAACAAATGTTGCACCCACATCAATTGGCTGCAGAGTCTCAAAATAATTTTAGCTGTCTTACTGTTGGGGCACAATCCAAATCTGGAATTCTAAACCAATGGCCTCAATCACAAGATTGTAACCACACACTTGATGGTATTTCACATGATCAGCATCTCCGCATTGATTTTCATCAAAGAATATCTGGACAAGATGAAGCTCAATGCAATAATTTGTCATCAGATGGATCTATTATTGGTCGAACTGTTCTTTCTAGAGGCTCAGCTGAGCAGCTGGATTCAGGAAGTGCTATAAAAAAGGCACACAGGAATCAACAGAGGTGGCTTTTATTTCTACTTCATGCTCGACGGTGTTCCGCTCCTGAAGGAAGATGCAAAGAACGGTTTTGTTCTATTGCACAGAAGTTATGCAAGCACATAGATGGATGCACCCTGCGCCATTGTCCATATCCTCGTTGCCATCATACCAGGCTGTTGCTTCATCATTTCATAAACTGCAAGGATCCATGTTGCCCTGTTTGTGTTTTTGTGAGAAAGTATCGTCGTGCATTTCAACTCAAGCCTCAGATTCGGCTGGAACCTGAATCAAGCTTGCCAACTGCAGTGAATGGATCCTGTAAAACTTACAATATTGTAGGCACATCGCCGAGATTGATCTCAAAACCTCCACTAGTTGTTGAAACTTCAGAGGACTTGCACCCATCTATAAAACGTATAAAGATTGAGCATTGCGCTCAGTCCATTAATCATGAAAATGACCATTCTGCATCATCTTTTGCTGAAAATTGTGAATCTCTTGTTTCCAGGGATGCTCAGACCCAACCCCAAGCCTATCCCAATGTTGAGAAGTCTATCTCAATTAAATTTGAGCTTACAGAAGTTAAGGCTGAAGCTCCAGTGCATGTGGTACATGAAAACCTTAGTGAGATGAAAGTGGATAACAATAATGCAGATGATAAAATGCCTAGTGCTGAACCTGTCAAATATGATGAACCTGTTAATTTAGCTAGGCCTGAAATTATAAAAACTGAGAAAGAAACTGGACAAGATGGACAAGACAAAGTTGAGTTGGCACCTGATATTGCAACTGGAACCAAGTCTGGTAAGCCAAAAATAAAGGGAGTCTCGTTAACTGAGTTATTTACACCAGAGCAAGTCAGGGAACATATCACTGGCCTCAGGCAATGGGTTGGCCAGGTAAGTCTTGTATTCTTGTGCCATCTTCTCATAGGAAAAGTATAATTTAGTTCATTAGTTAAATGATACTTTATCTGTAGTGTAAACCTGTTCCAATGTACTTTAAAATCTATTTAATGTTTCTTCTTAATAATAGTTTTCATGTCTATTGTTTCTAGCAATACACTGACTTTCTGTTTGCTAGTTGAAATATGTGTTGAAAGAGAGAAAAATAGATGCAAGAGATGTTGAGACTATATATTTAAACTACACAATGGTGTCTGTTTTATACAAGACTTAATGTAATAGAATACAAATAAATATAATATTCTTATTTACATGATATGAAATGCCTATAATTACAAATTTCTTTAATAAAGAAATAAATTATAAAATATAAGAAAAGAATAAATCTTAAGAGATCATCTAGCATACTCTTAAATATTTGAAGATATAATCATCAGATATTTCTTGGATTTTCTAACAATATGATTTGGTCTTTATGTGAGTAAGTATGTATTGACAGACACGTAATTCTTCAGCAACCTCAGGTTTGATTGCACATCCTTTACTTAAAGGAGAGCAGTAATTGGGGAAGTCACTAGTTCAAAGAATTTTTTTACTTGTAGTGTTGTCCAACACACTAAATCAACTCTAAAAATAAGACAGAATTAGAATATGCTTTTTGGCATTCCAACAATGGACAACTTTTATATTTTAGTAATTTATAAAAGGGAAATTGATTAGAAGGAGGGAATGTGTACAGAAAACGTTCTAGTAGAACTTCTTTCCCTCTACAACTCTCAATGGGATACCTTGAAAGGAACCAAGCACTGAATTGTGGAGAGACTAATAAAGATTACATACCAAGGCGAGTCTAGGGATAATTATCTTCCTTTATAGACGTAGCCATTTTGCTCTAGCCAGCGAGATAAAAAAACTGAATAGAAAACATATTTCCCCTGGAACATGTGCTCCTTTCCTTTCTCTGACCAAAGCTTGTGAATGTAGTTAAGAGAAAATACTTCAATCTTTGAGTGCATTCCCTAGATTCACTAGAGGAAGTCCACTTGAAATGTATCAGGGGGACAAAATTTGAACTATGCTTTTTATGCTAGTAGTAAGTTCCCACTATCACATACTTTTAAATACCCTTTGCTGTCTTTGTATCTTTATAGTCTTTTAATGGTCTACTGATGGTTGATTTTTTATGCATGAGACATCTATTATATATTCCATTACTTGAATCTTTTAATGCATGAGACATCTATCATATATTCCATTACTTGAATCTTTTATCCATCTCATTGTGTCATTTTTGTGGAAATGTGATTTCTTATAACTTGTGCTAGAAGCTCGATTTACATAATGCATTCAGCTAAATAAAATGCCATTTTCATAATTTTGCACATACAACAAACCATAAAGACTAATTCAGCCATTATATTTTTTTTGTCTAAATGTTAAGATAAAATGGTTGGTCCAAATATATGGTCATTTGTTACTACAGACTCTACAAAATATTTCCTATATTTCACACAGTATTTCTCTAATTATTTCTGGTATCCGCATGTTACCATAATGCATTTTTTTCTTGTGACAGAGCAAGTCAAAAGCAGAGAAGAATCAAGCAATGGAGCATTCAATGAGTGAGAACTCCTGTCAATTGTGTGCTGTAGAGAAGCTTACCTTTGAACCACCGCCTATTTATTGCACAACTTGTGGGGTTCGCATTAAACGAAATAATATGTATTATACCACGGGCACTGGTGACACACGACATTATTTTTGTATTCCATGCTATAATGATGCTCGTACAGAGAACATCATTGTTGATGGGACTCCCATTGCCAAGTCAAGATTAGAGAAGAAGAAGAATGACGAGGAAACTGAGGAATGGGTGTGTTATGTGTGCCATATGTATCATTTTGTTGTTTAGGTAACAATTTTTTGTTTTATTAACCATCAATTCTCTGTGTGCAGTGGGTTCAATGTGATAAATGTGAAGCTTGGCAACATCAAATTTGTGCCTTATTTAATGGTAGAAGAAATGATGGTGGACAAGCTGAATATACTTGCCCTAACTGCTATATTGAAGAGGTAGGAAGAGGAGAGCGCAAGCCCTTACCCCAAAGTGCTGTTCTTGGAGCCAAGGATTTGCCAAGAACTATTCTTAGTGATCACATAGAACAGCGATTATTTAGACGGCTCAAGCAAGAAAAGCTAGAAAGGGCAAGGCTTCAAGGAAAAAGTTATGATGAGGTGATTCATGCATTGGTTGGCAGAAATATGTTTGGTTCAATTTTTTATTTCATCATTAATTTTCTTTAGTATATTTTTAGTTCTTTCGTATATATATGAAGAGGTCACGATTCTTATGAGAACACAAGGTTGGGCTGCACCAGATTTTCTCATAACTGTAGGATTATAAGGTTGATTCTAAGCCAGTACCATTTACTTTGATGTTGGGATCTATTTATTGAGCTATCCAAGAGTTGGTGCCAGATGCATACTTTTTTCAAATGATATAGTGTGTTTGGATCTTCGTTCTTTAACAGATCCACATCTGAGGTAGAAGCTACTCTCACAGGCTTCTGCATCTCATGTGAATTTGACGTGAAAATGAGAGAAAATGTGTGACTAAAGTGTGTGCAAACACACTGATAGAGTATGTTCGGTTCCATGGTGGCACCACAAAAATCAAATTTTCACTGTGGAAATCTTGAAGCTACAAAGAGTTGTGGTGCTTTCAACGTGAAAAAAATAAATGATTCTTTTTCACCGCACCACAAAACCATACATATTAATAGTCCTTGTTGCAGAGTTGAGAGAGGAAATCAATGGTAAGTTAAGGATGTGGAGATAAGCTTTGGAAGCACAAGGCTTTCGTTTTAGTAGAAGTAAGATGGTATATATAAAATATAAGTTTAGCAAGAGAAGTATCACTCTTAGCTTAAAGGTGAAAAATGGAGATCATACATTACCACAAGTTATACAGTTTAAATGTCTTGGATCCATCGTACAATACAATGGAGAAATAGAGTGTGATGTAAATTATAAGATTCAAGATGGGTGGATGAAATGCAGGAGTGCTTTGAGAGTTTGAGTGACGTCTGTGACAAAAAACTTGAGGGAAAACTTCAATGCACATCTGAAAGCATAGTAGTCAACTCATCAACTGTGATTTTGATTGTGGGATTGCATGATCCTACCCCATTTTTCAAGTGCCCAATGATCCTGTTCCTCATAAATGTGTTTTGGTGTGATAGGTGGGATCATGTGATCTTTAGGTATAAAATTGATGGAATCTGATGATCCCATTGTGCCAAGGAAAAGCCTATTTTCTATTGGGAAAAAAACAAGACTCACCCCACCAACTTGGAAAAATCCTTGAATCTTTTTCGTTGCTCATTTCAACTTGTCTGCACCTCTTTTCTTTTCTTCTGCCCACTATTGCATTCATCTTTTAGTTCGATTAGGTTCATCTTTTCTGAGTTCTTCTCCATTCATCTTCTCTGGTTCTCTGCATTTTCTCTCTGTTTGACTTCTTATTCTATTGTTTTCTTACTGTGTTTCGTTTCTCTTTTGTTTGTTTGACTTGTCTGAATGCTGTGCTGTGTTGGTTCAACTTGTTTGATTTGTTTTGGTGCATTGCTGTGGAGTGACTTGTTATGCTGTGCTGTGGATTATCCCAGTTTGGTTTGACTTGTTTTGGTGCTATGTTTTGAGTGACTTATTTTCTTTTGGTATTTAAGTTTTATATGTTGTTCTGTAATTTATATTTAGAATCGTTAGCTTGTAACTTCTGAGTTTGTATCTTTTAAGTTGTATCATGTATGTAACTTTTTATGTACTATTTAACTTTATTTAAATGTTAGTTGTAATTTAAAGGTTATATATTTTATTTATTTTATACGCATTTATATATAATTTTATAGTCGATCTAACTATCCATGTTACATTGGACAACTTACATGTTTCCTTTCCCTTCTCAATCCTTTGTAAGATCTCAATTTTGATTACCTTGGCTATAAGACTTGCGATGTTATATGAAACTGAATTTTGGATAGAAAAGCTAACAACAATAATGTAATAGAGATGAGAATGTTGAGTTGGATGAGTGGGATATAAATAAGGATTAGGAATGAATGCATTAGAGAGCAAGTTGGGGTAGCACCTTATAGAAAAAAATGATAGAATCTTGCCTTAGGTGGTTTGAATAGTATGGAGAAGACCTATAGAGGCCCCAGTAAGGAGAGTAGATCAGATGGAGGATAGCCTTATCACTAGACGTAAAGGGAGACGAAGGAAAAAATTGGAGAAACCATTAAGAAGGATTTAGAGATCTATGGTTTATTTTCATAATAAACCATTATTGCTTGATCCATGTAGCTGACCTCACCTAGTGGGAAGGGTTTGGTGTTTTTTTTTTAGTTCTTTATTTTTTTATACACCTTTGTGTTTTTTTTTAATGTTTCTTGGATATTGATAATCACACTTGTTGCTAGTGTATTCTGGTTTTCAATGGACTACTAATTTCATATCCACTTGGATGTTTTCAGATACCTGGAGCTGAAGCTCTTGTTATAAGAGTTGTGTCATCTGTTGACAAAAAGTTAGAAGTGAAACCACGGTTTCTGGAGATTTTTCAGGAAGAGAATTACCCAACAGAATTTCCATATAAATCGAAGGTGATGAGAAGATTGATTTTATCAATCTGATTGTAATTGAATTATTAATCATGAATATTGATGCCCTTAGCTTTCTATTCCAGGTAGTTTTGTTGTTTCAAAAGATAGAAGGTGTGGAAGTATGCCTATTTGGCATGTATGTTCAAGAATTTGGATCCGAATGTCAATTTCCTAATCAGCGCCGCGTGTATCTTTCATATTTGGATTCTGTGAAGTATTTTAGGCCTGAGGTTAAAGCAGTGACGGGAGAGGCTCTTCGGACTTTTGTTTACCATGAAATTCTGGTAAATTTCCTCACTAAGTGTTGCTTTGGAACCCATCCTTTGAGAGTTCTGGGTTATTATCTTCCTGTAAATTATATTTGATACAAATTATTTCTTCATAGATTGGATACCTTGAGTATTGCAAGAAACGTGGTTTTACAAGCTGCTATATATGGGCGTGTCCTCCATTAAAGGGTGAAGATTATATTTTATATTGCCATCCAGAAATTCAGAAAACACCAAAATCCGATAAGCTACGTGAATGGTGAGCCTAATAGCACTTCAGTATAGGCAAAATGGGAAAAAACTTTCTTTATTTATTTTCCTTGTACAATGTGATAGGTTTTATTCATCTCTAACTTTAGCATTTGTAAACATGTTTCTTCAGGTATCTATCCATGTTAAGAAAAGCTGCAAAGGAGAATATTGTGGTTGATCTCACCAACTTATATGATCATTTCTTCGTATCTACTGGTGAATGTAGGGCCAAGGTTACTGCTGCAAGACTCCCATATTTTGATGGTGACTACTGGCCTGGGGCTGCAGAGGATTTGATTTATCAGCTTCGCCAAGAGGAAGATGGAAGGAAACAAAATAAGAAGGGAACAACTAAAAAGACTATAACAAAAAGGGCTTTAAAAGCATCTGGTCAGTCAGATCTTTCAGGAAATGCCTCGAAGGACCTGCTCCTTATGCACAAAGTAATTCACTATTATACATGTATAATACAAATAGTTTTGTTCTCTTGGTAAATGAGACCCCTTGCATGTCATTTTTAAAATAATTGGATTTGTTATATTATATAACTAAAATTTCAAACACTAATATCGTTTCCTTCTCTGCTTTCAATATTTATTTGTTAGGTTCCATATGTTTATAATTTCTTATAAAATTCTTGATCTTTCTCCAGCTTGGTGAAACCATTTGCCCAATGAAGGAAGATTTTATTATGGTTCATTTGCAACATGCATGTACTAGCTGTTGTATTTTAATGGTGTCTGGCAACCGTTGGGTTTGCAATCAGTGCAAGAATTTTCAGATTTGTGATAAGTAAGGATTCTTCAGTCTTATCTCCATTATTTTGTTGTGTGATGTGTTAAAAGGCTATACATAATATCAAAATTGTGTCTTTGCCTAAATAAAGTAATCCTAAACTGAAGTCTATGAACCGCAAACATGTATCTTGATCATGTTGTCTTGTATAATTTTAGTAAATTGCTGTGATCCCATCCCATGTTGTGTCATATCCATGCCCATTCGTATTTGTGCTTGCTAGACTAGTGTGCTGGTAACCTAAATATTCTACAAGGAGTTTTTAGAATAGTCTTCATTATGGCCTTCTAAGCATTGCAATTTGTTAATCATCACTCACTACTATGGAGAGAGACAGAAGAAAGGTGGGGGTGAAGCACTTGCTTGCAGAAAGTTAGGGGTCTATTTGGTTTGAGAAAATGAGAAAGGAAATTTTCTGAATGTGCTTTAGTGTTTTTTCACTCACCTGATTGATCTATTTATAATAAGAACGGTTACAAAGATGATAAACAACTACTACTATTTTCCAGAGAACAATTAAAATATCACCAGGTGACCTTTGACCTTCTTTTATTCACCATTTTTTTCAAATCATTTATCAATATCAGAATCATTTTCAGCTGATGAGGATGGAAAAGATGTTTGTTCTGACTAAATCAAGTCTAGGAAGGACAAGAGTTTAAAGTTGAGTTTCCTTCCTATAAATTCTCCCCTTGAAGATTAAGTTGTTTGAAATAAGGCCGATCTTCATGAAAGGTTACATCCCTGAGAGAGAAAATATTTTAGGAGGATGGTAACACTTATATCCTTTTTCAGTAGAGGAGTAGCCAATAAAAACACATTGTAGGGCTCTAGGATCAAGTTTTCCCTGGCCTTGACCATGAGCATGAACAAATGAGACACACTCAAAGACCCAAAGACCCTTGCTGTAAGATTTTTGGTAGTGGACAAATTAGGATAGAAAGAATTGGACTCTTGAATCCCAACACTTCAAAGGATTACCTGTTAATAAGATATGTTGATGTGAGAACACCCTTTTCCCAAAATTATTTTGGAACATTTTTTTTTTTGGAACAATGATGCCCAAAGTTTGGTATAAGAGATGCTCATTTTTCCTTTCTACAATCCTACTCTGTTGAGGTGTTTTGACCCAAGAAGATTCATGAATCATACCCTTGTTTTGACAAAATGGTGCAATGACTCGATTGAGTGTATGTTTGGTTTCACGTTGAGAAATTGATTATGAGTTGAAGCAACTTTATGTAGCTTTTGTGTTGGATAAAAATGTGTATACTAAGCTTTACTACTAACTTGATTTTAGAATAGCAACATCCAAACATAAAATTACATCACTTCAAAATCAATTTCATTCAAAATTAATTTTGCCAATGTTTATCCAAACATGCACTAAAATACTCTTTTCCATTATTGGACCTAAGTCTTTTTATGGGAATACCATACTGATTTTTAATCATGGAGAAGAAAATTTGGAAAATAGAACTGACTTCAGACTTGTGTTTGAGAAGAAAGTCCAAGTAACTCGAGTACAATCATCAATAAAGATCACAAACCATTGAGCCCTGGACACATTTGGAACAAGAGATGATCCCCAAACATCAATGTGGATGAGATAGAAAGGAAATGTACTTCTCTTGTTAATTATTGGAAAGGGTATACACTTGTGCTTTGCAATTTCACACACATCACATTGAAAACTTTCAAAATTTAACTTAGAAAACATTGATGGAAACATAATCTTGATGGTTTCAAAAGAAAGATGTCCTAGTCAACAATGAAAAAGGAAAATATTTTTTCCTTTTTCGACAAAATAGACCTTGACACGAGTGATTGAGACAACTGGGTTTTTTCTGTGACAGACAAACAATGCTCCTCCCATTGTTCATTTTCTAGCACTTCCAGTTGTCCTCCCCAGATCATTGTTCTGGAAAACACAAAATCATTGTGAAAAATACAGTACAAGAAGGTCTCTTGTAAGTTTTTGTATGGAACAAGGTTTGTGGATAACTTTGGGACATGAAGAACATTTTTTGGTTATTGAAGAATTTATTTTAATATTTTCTATGCCAACTATTGTTACAAGTGTGCCATTTGAAGTGACTATTTTTTAATTGCTGCAACAAGGAGAGTATATGGACGGGGGAGTCATTTGGTTTGTGGCTCTGAAATCAAGTATCCAATAGGATGGGGTAGATGTTTGAGACATTAAATCCAAATGAAAGTGAAAGCATACCTAAATATGAAGTACAAGTAGGGCTTAAAGGCCCTTAATCAAAGAGGAGTTGGAGCAAAGCATCCCCTAAAACAAGTCCAACAAAGTACTAGAATATTGTTGAAGTTGTTGGAAGACTCTAACAGACATGGGAAAGGTTGCCAGAAACTTCCAGTTGAGTTTTTGGATATCTGACAGCCTGAAGAGCCCAATCAGACCTTCTACAGAGATTTTTTATTGCAGAAGCAGAGCCCCCCTTAGATCGGGAGCTTTGATACCATGTGTGAAAATGATAAAGGATCACAATTGTCTTAGTGCTTTTTTCATTCAGCAAATTGAGCTATTTATAATAAGAATTTTTACAAAGATAATAAATAGCTACTGCTATTTTCAAGAGAACAACTAAATATCACAATTTCCTAAGATACACCAAACTCACCTAAACACTAACCAAGCTACTTGGAAGGATAATGAACATTAAATACTCCTATTTCCAACATGTTTCATATTTGAAGTTTAACAAATAATTACAAAAGTGCCACTTTGGTTTTACTCTGTTTCTTGGCCTGCAATGATTCGTAGAATAAACAACGAAGATTAGATTTTGTTGTTTTCATTATTTTTTGCACAAATCTTTTCAAACAAGAAGCGAAGTGGAAACAAGGTGACATCTTCGTAATTTTTGATGTTATGGCTTTCCATTTGTCTGTGTTTTTGCTATCTTTCTACTTTCTAGTACACTTTTTGTGATATTTTCAGTAAGTTTGATATACTAGAAATGTTTAAATTATGTCTATTTTTTGTATAAGTGGTTGGACTTTTATTTTTTTATGTTATGCAGGTCTTATAATATATTTTCTGTTCTTTTAAGGTAGTTGCCATGCATCTGCTATTATTTTCTGCTGCACTATCCATCATAATCACATGGTGGATTTTTTGGCTTGTCACCATCCATCATCGTTCATGACACTTAAATTATAAAAGAAGTTTTACTGCAGATTTGGACAAAATATTGGAACTGGCAGATTGCTATGAATATTGTCTCAATACCAGATTTTTTAGTATCTTGACATCATATCTTATTAATATTTATTGTTAAGATCCCTTTTTTATGATCTTTCTCCTTTTCTTTTATCCCTTGCTGACTGAATCACTTCCAAACTCAAGAATCAATTTTGCTAGTCACACATTTTGTCTTGCCTTTTTCTTAGGTGTTATGAAGCAGAACTAAAGCGCGAAGAGAGAGAAAGACATCCTATTAATCAGAGGGAGAAACATACTCTTTATCAGGTAAGTTGCTCTAATTTTGACATGTAATATGAGTGCTTCTGTACTGTGGTTCATTTCTTCAGCACTGCTGTGCGAGATTTTATTAGGACTTGACTGTTAATGTTGTTGGAAAAATTATGCAGTTCTTCTAAATTTGAAATGCTATATTGCGTGTTTGGTTTTTTTTAGTTATTTTTCACACAAAGAATACTTTTCAGTGAAATCTCTAGCATTTTTATTTTTGACTACAATCATGCCATAGCTTCAAGTTTAAGTGAATTTGAAAATTTTTTTAACTCGCATGATAATGCAGGTTGAAATTGCAGATGTTCCGTTTGATACAAAGGACAAAGATGATATTCTTGAGAGTGAATTCTTTGACACTAGACAGGCATTTCTGAGTCTCTGCCAGGGAAATCATTACCAGTATGATACACTAAGGCGGGCCAAGCATTCCTCAATGATGGTCCTCTATCATCTTCATAATCCAACAGCTCCTGCATTTGTGACAACATGCAATATATGTTATCTGGACATAGAAACTGGTCAAGGATGGCGATGTGAAGTTTGCCCTGAATACGATGTATGCAATGCTTGTTATCAAAAGGATGGAGGTATTGATCATCCTCATAAGTTGACAAATCATCCGTCCATGGTGGATCGTGATGCTCAAAACAAAGAAGCAAGGCAGCTTCGAGTATTGCAGGTGATATACAAGATTTTATTCTTAGCTCCTATGAACTGTCTTGTGAGAGTGGATATTCTCATATCAAATTTTAACTTGACAAAGTCATGTTTAAATCTTATGTCTATCTCTTTGTTAATATCACATTAAATAGGGAGAGGTAGACCAAAGATTTAAGCACGACCTGTCTTGTACATGAGAGGATCCATTCCTTTGTCTTATATAGCATTGAATGTCCTTATATCTCAGTTGTTTATATTTTATGTCAAATAAAACAGTCATATATTCACATGTAATGAAATTTGAGCATGGATAGGAGTCGCTTTGTTTTTTAGTAGTATAACAAGTGGAACATGTAAAAATTATATAAGTTAAATTTAAGGATAAAAGTCTTATTCCTCTAGGTGAGTCGGTTATATGTCATTGAGTATAAAATTAAGAATTTTGTTGAGTTTCATATTTGATGATTTTCAAAGATATTGATTAGTTTAAGGATATCATTAAATGACATGATAATTCTAATATATCACATATTTTAAAAGAATTAAATCTAATATTCTTTCCTTGTACATTGTGTTGTTACATGGTAGTATACAACTGATTATTTTTTGGCGTGTGGTCATAATAATAGTTCTACTATTAATTATTTAAGTCTTTTATATAAAATACTTGAAGATGTATGTGCATCTTTTTTATACTTAGAAGCATTTTGTCACTTTTTTTTTTTTGTTTCCATTATACCATGTTTTTAAATTTTTTGGCTATTGCTTGCTTCTGTCCATATTATCTATAGTTATAATAAATCTCTGGTTAGCTACCATACGTCAACCTTTCCAGCTTTTGTTTCCCTTGTAATGTTTTGCGAGTGTAATATTTCGTTAAAGCATGGATATTGATTTGGATGTTTCTTTTTTTGTCTTTTCTCCATGCATTTTGGTCGGACTGTTATAGTGTTTCCATTTTTTTGTTGGCTATTGCTTTTTTACACCACCTTACTGGTGGGGATATTGCACCTTTCTGCATACACATGTCCTGATAAGGCTCCGATATAAATGAATTCTGTAATTACAGCTACGGAAAATGCTTGATCTTCTTGTTCATGCATCCCAATGTCGTTCTGCACATTGTCAATATCCCAATTGTCGCAAGGTGAAGGGGCTTTTCCGCCATGGGATGCACTGCAAAATACGGGCTTCTGGAGGTTGTGTTCTTTGCAAGAAAATGTGGTATTTGCTTCAACTTCATGCTCGTGCTTGCAAAGAATCTGAATGCCACGTCCCACGTTGCAGGTTTGTGGATCAGGCATTTTCATTATTCTCAAGTTAACTCTTTTTTTGTAGATTTTGCATGTATTAACAGTGTTTATTCGTGTTAAAATCAGAGATTTAAAAGAACATTTAAGGAGGTTGCAGCAACAGTCTGATTCACGGCGTAGAGCTGCTGTAATGGAAATGATGAGGCAGAGAGCTGCAGAAGTTGCTAACAATGCTGGATGAGCAATTTGTTCTTGTAAATATCTGGCACTTTGAAGAAATGCTCTAGACAGCAGTGATTGTTTTTGTGAATGGAATACATAGGGTACATGTAGCCTTGCAGGTTCGCTTGTCCATCTCAACATGATTGTCCCAGAGAAGATCTGAGTTCAGTCATTTAGTGCTGCTGTCCTCTTCTGCAAAGGACTAACCAGGTCCGACGGGATATTTGGTGGTGTGTCTGTTTTTGTGGGCTGATTTGGTGTAATTCTTTGATTTTGTCAAATTGTTTTATGTCAGATGCCATCCTTTGGTGGCGGGTGTACTATAGTCCTAAATAGGGGTATCAAATTTCTTACAAATCTTTATGGGCGGGAGGGATGGCATCAAGTCGTTCTTAGCTAACCCTTTTAAAAATTCACTGCATTTTGTAGAATCTTTTATTTAAAGATGAAAGTAAATAATTAGAATCTTCGCCTAATTTTGCTTCCTTTATGGGTTAGTATCTCCCGTCTCTTTCGTGAACTTTTTTATATTTAATATTGCCATTCGATTTATTGCTATGAAGGCTATTCTATGATTTGTTTCAAGGCAATTACTTTTAATCATTAGGAAGTAAAAGGTAAATATCGATTCAAACATCTAATACTTTGTGTATAAGGCAGAAAAAGTTGTAAAATATTAGTAGAAGGGTATAACATTACTCTTATTCTTTTCATAAGCGCAGGGGATCTCCATCCTCAATGTATCTAATAATTACGGTAGTCATGAGGAATTTTTATTTCCGCACCTTATAATGTTACATTATTTTTTAAAATTATAAATTATGTAATAAAGTTACAAATTAAAAAAATATAACTTTTTAAGAATATGATATTGAATTTACTTTTAATATACTAAGAGTGCAAAAATTCTTATATCGTTAACTTATTAGAAATCACGCTTTTAAAAATAACTATTACAAAAAAGAATAATCTTATCCTACGAAACATTTTATAATTAAATGACGATGTTAGTATAACCATACATTCTAATTAAATTCTATGATATTTTTATGAATGTATAATAAATCAATATAAATATGTGTACGTAAAATTATCATATCAATTTCTTTATAAAAACTTTTAAGTTACAAGTAAAATTTAAATATTTTTAGCTTCTTTTATTTTAAAATCTTCTTACTTTTATCTAATGAGATGCTAATATTATTAAAAATTTATGATGCTAAATTGCTAATTAGATTTGAACTGATAATTGCTTATTTTTATTATCTTAATAAGTGATTATTTTCTAAATTTTAAGTTGTCCCAAACAATTAAGTGTTCTTTATACTTCTTATGAGAGGCTATTAAATAGATTTTGTAAACTTTAAAGAATTGAAAATTAAAGAAAATTTAAAAAATATATAAATATTGCATATAATTTTAATAAATCTATAATAAATTTTGGGCTTTTACTAATGAGTGTTCCAATAATAATAGTTAAAAAATGTAAATACATTTTAATAATATTATAAATATTAAATAATTTTATATAATAAATATTTTCAACAATTTTTTTAATAAACCTATAAGACGGGGTTCAAGAATTTGTGAGGATGCAGCCCGAAGCAAAGAGAACAAGTGGTGTACGTGGAAGCACTGAGTTTTTTTTCCTGGTTGTAAGGTAATCCGAAATTATGTGGTTGAAATAATTCCTTCTAGTTTACGGGTGTACGTGTCTGCTTCTTGACGTAAAGTAATGTATGAAGTTCAATTAATAGAGAAACGCGGGCCACTCACATTTTGTGATTCCTATGTACAAAACTAGTTGGCTAAAGCTTTAATTTTGGTAAGAGCTAAATGATGAACGCAGCGTCAGCAACAAGAGGTTACTCACACTGGAAATATTCGTCGGAATTTCGAGGTTCTGTTCCTTTCTTGAATGATGTTCATCTAAGGGCATGGGGGCGGAAGTCTCGGTTGCTGCTAGTTCCCAGGGCCAATGCAGGAGACGATGAAAAAGTAAAACCATCTGTGTCCCTTTAGCCTGACGACGTCAACCCTGTGGGACTGGGGCGAAGATCGCGGCAGTTATTCGATGAGGTTTGGAGAAAGTTCTCGGGATTGGGTCAGATTTCTAGGACAATCCGCACCGATGATAAGGAGACTCTTGATGCCCTTCTGGTCCGCGAAGGTCCCATGTGCGAGTTCGCTATTCCTGGCGCTCAGAATACTACTGTACTCGTTGTTGGTGCCACCAGCCGCATCGGTCGCATCCTTGTTCGAAAGCTCATGCTCAGGGGTTACGCTGTTAAGGTGTCTTTTCTTTTTAACTTTCTTCTTTTAAATTTTGTTCAACTTCTAACATTCTGCATTAATTAATAAAAGGCTCTGGTTAGGAGGGCGGACCAGGAGGTTGTTGACCTGCTTCCAAGGTCAGTAGAGATTGTGATTGGGGATGTTGGTGATCCCAACACTGTCAAGGCTGCTGTACAAGGTTGCAACAAAATTATTTACTGTGCCACTGCACGCTCTGCTATAACTGGGGATCTCTTCAGGGTTGATCATCGTGGAGTTTATAATCTAACTAAAGCATTTCAGGTCTCTCTCCCTCCCATACACACTAAACAAAACATAAATCCACTTTCTGCTTTCTAAAACTTCAATTTCAGGATCACAATAATATATTGGCACAGTCCCGGGCTGGGAAAAGCAGCAAAAGTAAGCTCTTGATTGCCAAATTCAAATCTCCATCTTCATTGAATGGATGGGAAGTTCGTCAAGGAACTTACTTCCAAGATGTAGTTACTGCAAAATATGATGGAGGGATGGATGCTAAATTTGAGTTCACTGAGAATGGAGAAGCTGTTTTCTCAGGTATATCTGGTGGATATTAATGAACCATACCAACAGGTTTTGTAATATTTGTTGCTTACAATGGAGACTCTACACTCCTATATTTCTCTATTGATTTCAGGTTATGTCTTCAATAGAGGAGGCTATGTGGAACTATCAAAAAAGCTTTCTCTACCATTAGGTTATACTCTTGACAGGTATGAAATATTAGATAGATGACTTATGAAGATTATTAGCAATCACTCATGAATGAATCATATTTTATAGAAAGTGTATATTGTTAAAAAATGTTTATAAATCATATTTTATAGAAAGTGTATATTGTTAAAAAATGTTTATAACTAGCCTTATTTATATAGCTAGTTACAAATTACAATTAGTTATGAGTAACAAGTCCCAACTAACTTTCTAACTAATCTTCCTAACTAACTTTTTAGTTAGTTCAGTTTTGAATTAATCCTAACACCCTTCCTTAATTCAAAGTTGCATTTACACAAACAATTTCAATAGAATCTCTCAACCACCTAAACCTTTCCCTCTTCAAGGCCTTGGTAAGTATGTCTGCAAACTGAATTTCAAATCTGCAGTGCTCAATCCTCAGCTTCTCATTGCTAACTTGTTCTCTTAGGAAGTGGAACCTTGTTTCTATATGTTTGCTCCTCCCATGAGATGTTGGATATCTTGCTAAGTCAATGGCAAATTTGTTGTCTACCAGCAATTTTACCTTCTTCGAATTCTTCTCCTGTAATTCTCCCAAAAAAGCATCTAGCCATACAGCTTGATAGGCTGTTTTAGAGGTTGCAATAAACTCAGCCTCATAGGATGACAATGCTACCACATGTTCTTTTGTAGAGGACCAAGAAATTGGAGCTCCTCCATAGGAGAAAATGTACCCTGCAATGCTTTTTCTATCACTCTTGTCTCCACACCAATCTGAATCAGAGTATCCAATCAACTTTGGTTCTGCCTATGCTTCACCTTTTGGAAATAGAACTCCAATGCCAACTGTCCCTTGCACATACCTCAATATCCTCTCTGCAACTAATAAGTGAGACTGCCTTGGCTCTTACATGAATCTGCTGATTAACCCAACACTAAAGCTCAGGTCAGGCCCCTGTGTTGCACAAGTACCTTAAGCATCCAACTATCTTCCTATAGTGAGGGGGGATCAACTAGTTCTTCATCTGTTTCCTTCCCTAAAGATATCCCAACCTCTGTTGGTGTTCCTGCTGGATTGCTTTACTGCATGTTAAACCTTCTCAATAGATCCCTTGCATACTTGGATTGATGCATAACTGTTTCATACTTAGTTATTTCAAATTCAATCCCCAAGAAGTAAGAGAGGAGTCCAAGGTCACTCATTTCAAACTCGTTCATCATCTATTTTTTAAAACTAGCAATTTCTACCTCACTGTTGCCTATAATCAAAAGGTCATCAACATATAAATATACAAGCAATTTCTCTAATTTCATGCTGCCTTTCCAGCATTTCACATAAACTCCATGTTCTGAGGTGCATTTTTTAAAGCCAATTTGAGATAGGTAGCCATCAATTCTCCTTTTCCAGGCTCTTGGTGCTTGTTTAAGTCCATACAATGCCTTCTTTAGTTTGTACACCTTGTTTTCTTTGCCTTTAACTACAAAACTTTACGGCTGATCCACATAAACTTCTTTCACTGGACCATTGAGGAAGGTAGATTTCACATCTAGCTGATGCATAGACCAGCTAGCATTAGTTGCAATGGCTACTACTAGCCTGATAGTTTCAATCCTGGCTACTGGTGCATAGACTTCTCCATAGTCTATTCTAGCTTTCTGTAGAAAACCCTTTGCTACAAGTTTGGCTTTGTTCTTTACCACTTCACCTCTTGGGTTAACCTTTTCTTTATAGG
The DNA here is from genome assembly GCA_025330945.1 of Mucuna pruriens. Taxonomy (NCBI): domain Eukaryota; kingdom Viridiplantae; phylum Streptophyta; class Magnoliopsida; order Fabales; family Fabaceae; genus Mucuna; species Mucuna pruriens. The sequence goes on from JAENHJ010000529.1 coordinate 79,335, forward strand.
CCCACTTTAGTGCTATGGATTTCTTTTTTGAAGGAGGATCAACCAATTCCTAGGTCTGATTCTTCTCTATAGAGTTGATCTTCTCCTTCATAGCTTTCAACCACTTCTCCTCAGTCACTTTCTTGTCAAACTCAATAAGTTCAGCTTTTGCTCTAAGTGCAGAGTGAATAAATTCTCCTTCTGAGTTGACTGCCGAATCCTGGAACAGCTTTTGGTCCCTTAGCTATAATGGTCTTCTTACAAGAAGCTTTGTTGAAGACTAGTGCAGCTGTGAGTTCTTCTTCTTCTTCTATCGATATCTTTGGCTGAGCTTCACTACTTGTGATTGCCATAAGCAGCACAACTTTAGAGTCTAAATTTGTCCGTTTATCTTGTGTCAGGTGTGCACGATTATTGGGTTTGTTCTTGGTACCTTCTCCTGCCTAACATTCTCTTGCATAATGACCAAGTTTCTGATAGTTCTGGCATCTCATTTTTCTCTTATCAAACTTCCACTCCTTTCCTTTATTGGGACTACTATCCTGTTTATGTGTTTGGTCCTTTTTTCTTCCTTTGAAGGATTCACTAGTTTCACCAGATCCTTGGTTAGTGTTCAACTTGTTCTTTTTCCAAGGTCCTTCTCCTTTTCCATTGTAATTGGATCTTGCCTGCAATGCTTGTTCTTGAATGGATCTTTTCTTATTAATCCTTATCTCATGTGCCTCAAGGGAGTGTTGCAATTCTTCAACCTCCATAGTATCTAGGTCCTTCGATTCCTCAATTGCAGCAACTACATAATCAAATTCTGGTGGTAAGGTCCTCAATATTTTGTCTACCACTTGCTGATCTGTAACTTTCTCCCTGCAGACTCTCGTTGCATTGACCAGTTCTTGAATTTTTTCAAAATAATCTGCAACTAATTCAGTGGTGGAAGATAGTAAAGAATCACTCACAGTTTTTGGTTTTCACAAGAAAGATTCAAAAAAAGGGTTTCTCTTAGTAGGTGTCAACTATATTCGCTTTCTTTCTTAATCCTCATAGGTCTAGGTTTGAATGGGCTCTTGATACCATGTTAGCAATTATTCATGAATGAATATATTTGATAAAAAGTATATATTACTAAAAAAATGTTTATAACTAGTCTTGTTTATATAGCTTAATCACAAAGTACAATTAGTTAGGAGTAACAAGTCTCAACTAACTTTCTAACTAATCTTCCTAACTAACTTTTCAATTAGTTCAGCTTTGAATTAATCCTTACAAAGATAAGATAACCATCCAATTTGTTTTCTATAATTCTATTTTGCTAAAAATAGGAAATTCTATCATGCATTAAAGCATAATGAGTTTATCTGTAATAATAGGTACGAGGGTCTGGTTCTCTCTGTCGGTGGCAATGGACGATCTTATGTATTAATTCTGGAAGCTGGTCCTTCGGCAGATCCAAGTCAGAGTAGATTGTATTTTGCAAGAATTAGTACAAAAGTGGGATTTTGTAGGGTAAGAATCATTTTCCTTTTAACGAATTATGGTTTCTCCATTCTGACTAACCTGCTTTGAAAATTCACCTTTCTTGGCACTGATGAGAAGCTTTCATATCTCCTGTCTGTGTTACTATGACAGGTTAGAGTACCATTTTCATCATTCCGCCCAGTGAAACCAGATGATCCAGTGTTAGATCCTTTTCTTGTACATACATTGACAATACGCTTTGAGCCTAGAAGACAGGTCCACTTCCTTTATGCTTTGAATTCACTTTCTTAAACTTAGCTTGTATTTAGGACCTCGTATTTGTCTGTGTAATATAAATTCCATTTTTGCAATATAATTCCCCAACAATTTGCCCTCCTTTCTTTTCCAAAATGTCTGCAAAATAGGTCTGAAGAAGAAAAAAAAACTCACTACACTGCAGAAATTCAATGGTCATGAGAGAAACCTAGAGAAATAACTGTAGCAATATTTCAATGCAATAAACGGTCCAGGCAGTTTCCGTACTCCTATAACACGCGGTTATTGAGTACTGGTGTCCAAATGAAAGCCTAAATCTTAGAAGGAATTATAACATGCCAAAGGATTTAGGGCTGAATTGAGTGGAAGAGCTCATTTTCCACAGATTTCAAGATGTTAAAAATCAATTTTATGAAAGATCAATAACTAATTATAATAAATGAAAAATGATTGAAATTTCTCCCATATGAAGTTTTATAAATCATCCATGCTTATGACCCAAGACTTTTGGAGTTAAGTAACTTTAGGACAGTAGTTAACAAGCTAAACAAATGCAAAATGTTAAATACATAGGGGAAACAAAAATGTAAAATAAATTAAGAGGGAGTCTATGATTCTTACCTCTTTCCAATTCTGTTTTAAGATATCGTGATCATACTGAAATGATTAGATTCTTCATGACTTCTAATATAGTTGGATCAGATTTTAGGAGAAGAATAATTGTTAAAAAATCTCTCCATCTCTGTATCTGTATCAGTGTATTACTGTATCAGAGTTTAGAGGCAAAAGGAATACAAGATACAAATGTTCTCCCAGGACATTCAAGGCCCCTGGTTCTTCCATCCTCTGTCTTCTAACAATTCTTAACTACCTAAATGCTCTCCCTTTTTTATTTGTATTATTACTCACTACAAGTATCCCCTTTAACCATGTCGCAGATTGTTATGTCAATTAGTAATAGAATAGCAGACTTGGGATCCTACGGCTACTAATACCTTCTATTATTCATTTCTTCTCAGAATTTGAAGAGTATGAGAAAAAATGTATGTTATAAACAGATGGTACAATGGGTTATATATACATCTATGAAATGCACACCTATTTACAAGAAATAAATAAGTTAATTCCTATGTAGTGTTAATTCTAGCTATTTCCTAAGAGAGAAGATTGAATACAATTAAATTCAGTTTGTTATTTCCAATACAAATTTTTCATAAGATAATTAACTGAACATTCTTTTCCACACTCCCCTAGTAAATAGAGCTTGTAATTGATTTCTCTCTTTCTACTGTCTCTTTATGGACTGGAACCTTCTCAAAATCCTCCAACATTAAGTCAATACAATGAGGTGCATAAGTTGTCATATATAATCTCCCTTTTCTCCATCATCATTTTCTAGTAGCCTTATAATTTGCTACATTGTCTGTGACAACTTGGACAATGCTTCCTTCACTAACCTCATCAGTAGCTTCATCCAACATTTTAAAGATCTTATAAGATGTCTTAGATATGTGTGATGCATTAACTAATTTAAAAAAAAGAAAACAAAAAAACTCTTAGGGCTATATACTAGGAAGTATGGTGCTCCTCCTTTTGTTGGTCTATCCATCCATCATTATGGTGCATTCCATTTTCTTCCTTTGAGCTTTATGCTTCGGCAATGCCACCTTGGTTAAATATACTTTTTTTTTTCTTTTCAAATATTTGACTCTAATCTCATGGTAGGGTGGTGGCTTACCCTTGTCACATTGAAGGGGGAATAACATTGTTGTAAAATAATGAAAAATTTCTTGACAAGCTTCCTCCCTCAAATTATTGAAAATGTTGCTCACTCCTCTTCTCTTAAAAATATTTTCATGACTCCCAACCATTTATTGCTTTTTATCTTTTCTCATCATCTTCTACATTTTCTTTGGGCCTTGGTCCTCTTTCATACTCCCTTAATTTTTTCATTAATCTTTCTCACAGGGTCCAGTTTACTACATTTTCTTCCTCAGCTCATAACCGACAGCATTGCAAGCTAAAACATCCTTCTGTATTCATGCCAAATGTTGTTTCAATCTACAATTCCTTTAGTAATGACTTTTTCATTGTACTTGCACTTGATTTTTCTAGAATTTCCATCAATTGAAACACCATTATTCCCTGCCACATAATTCTACTTCCTAGAGCATTCTTAATCGCTTTAGAACTACAATTCCTAGATATAGAACCAGCTAATTATAACTACCAGTGGCTCCACTAGCACTCCTAGCACTAGACATTTTTCACAGAAAATCAAATAGCAATAGAAAACAAATATTAGAAGAATAAAACCTTTATCCATGACTTCAGAACTGCAACCAATAACTAACAAGCCTCCACCCACAAGTCCACAACACATGTTTTAGAAATGCAGCAAGACCAACACACACACAAGTTCAAAACAGGGAAGAGAACAAATATCAACACCCACTGGCTACCACGAGTTCATAGCAAGGAAGAGGAGAGGAGAACATATATCAAATTTGAAATTTGCTTTTGGAGTGTGTTTTGCAAGCAAAGAAGAGGGCATAGAGCACAAAACAGTGTTTTCTTATGAGTTGTTAGAAATTAGATAAATATCTAATGGTATTATTTTTATATCTTCGATTATTTTAGATAATCTAAAATGTTATCTCCTATATTTATTGTCTTAAGTTTATATAAAATGAACTTTGTTGTGTAGTTTATACTTTATACACATGGTTTTAGTATCTCTTGCACATGTTTTTCTCTCTTTCAACTTGGTATCAGAATGGTACTATCTTAGAAAACGGGTTAAGTCTAACTCAACTCCAAAAGCTAGTTCAATAGTTGAGGATTGCTCCCTATTTATAAACTCTCTTCAGGCTCTATCTCTAACCAATGTGGGACTTGAATTTTTCTCAATACACCCCTTCATGCTCAGCACTATTGGGCTTGGACTTGAGCTTTTTTTTTAATACACCCATTAACATTCAATGCTATCGGGCTTAGCACGTGGATAATATGGTGAGTAGCCCTTTAATACATCTAGCATAGGTTTTGATACTATCTTAGAAAGTAGGTTTGAGCTTAATTCAACCCCAAAAGTTAATTCAAGAGGTGAGAATTGCTCTCCACTTATAAATTCTTTTCAGACTCTATCTCTAGTCAATGTGAGACTTGGGTTTTTCTCAATCATCTTGTATGACTTGTTCTGTCACTGTTCCGCTGTTGAGTTCTTAAAAGCAAAAAAATATAATAATTTAGAACTCCAACAAGTCACCTTTGTTTGGTTGTGTTGTCAAACCTGTTCCCCATCCAGTTTGCTCTTTCTTTTGTCGTCTACCGCCTCAAACAACCCCTGCTACTATAAGTTGCCCACCTTTCCGATGACTTTTTTGGTTGTCTCTATTTGCTGCCACTGACTTTTCCAATGACATGCATATTAGGTTACTCTTTTTCCACCCACAATATTATCAATTTGAAACTTCCAAATGTGGTTTTGAGAAATATTTTAGAGTATTCTAAATAATCTCTTAGGATTTATGCTTCTTTTATATTTTATGATTTGTTTTCTTTTTTAGTTAGGATCTTTGTATTTATATGTATATATATTATATAAATAAAAATATTATCTCCTATATTTATTTGTATTTATAGCATTAAGTCTATATAAAACGGACTCTATTGTGTAGTTTACATACCTGGTTTTAACATCTCTCGCATTGTTGCATATGTTTTTCTCTCTTTCAACACGGGTTGCAAATTTCAACTTGCTAGGTCTTGGGTCTCAAACTCTCTGGGAAGCACTAGTACATGAACTCAAGCACAAAGATGTGGAAAAGATACAACTCATATGATTCTACATGCAAGAAATAATTAAGCTAACTCCTAAGTCATTTAGCTGAACACAATTTTCCCCACTTCCTAACACAGACCCATTTTATTGAAGGCTTGGCAGCTTCCTGCTTACCAACCTTCCAAAATTGAGGTCATTACCTTCTAAACATGCGCAAAAATTTACAAAGGTCCCCAATTTCCTTTTTTTTAACATAATTTTTTCCACTCTTTCCTTATATGAACTTGTGTTTTTATTTTTAAATAGTGTATAATTGCAGTGTGCTGATCCTCTATTCATTCTTGTTTCAGAGGCCTATTGAAGTAAATGCAACACCAAAACAGGATTTGAGAAGCTTTAAGCTTATATTGGAATATATTAAAGCCTTGCCCGTAAGTGCTTCAATGTAATTTCTTTTATTGTGGCATAAACTACAATGTTGGTTATATGCTTGTCTAATGTTCATTGTATGTGTATTGTAAAATCAATAGTTCAATATTGCTATGGAAGTTGTGAGATGAATGAGATAAAATAGTTATACCATTTTTTTTCTACATTAGATTATAAAGTGCAAGGATTCCATCAATAGTATGGACTATAAAGGATGACATTTATTTATTAACAAAGTTTTTTTTTTTTTTCCAATACATTCCCTTACGCCTAGTACTATTGTATTTGGTGCATGAATAATATGGTAGGTGGTCCAATAATGGATCTAAGATAGACTTCGATACCATCTTAGAATGTGGGTTTGAGCTTAACCATCCCCACAAAATCAGCTTGTAAGTTGAGAGTTATTCCTTACTTATATATATATATATTCAGGCATTATCTCTAGTTAATGTGGGATTTGAGAATTTTTCCCAATAGTATGTTTGGATGCTAGTTGGGAGAGCTCACAAGTACTTTACTCCCACGCAACAAATTCTTCCTTTTTCATTTTGTGCTTTGGAATTCAAGAATGTGCATTGGAATTCCCAAAACTACGTTTCCAACTTTCATCCAAACATAACCTATGACTATTTTAGTAGAAATCTTTGAAGTCTTTTTGTCAAGCTACCCACGAAGGTTTATTCTTGCAAACTTTACATTTCAGAAGTCCAATTTGGGGCATAAGGGTGTATGTTAAGATCCCACCTTGGCTAGGTATATGGCCAAAGTAATTCTCCTCCTTTAACTAGCTTTTGGAATTGAATTAAACCCAAATCATTTTCTAATTAAAAAAAAGGATGAATTTGAGGACAAGATAAGTGGTGCTATGCTTTGTCTGTGCTTCAAGACCAAAAGCATTTTATGCAAGTCAACGTGCTAGAATATAGTTGCAAACCATTTATGTCTTGGCCTAATAGCTTAAGCTTGTGGGTGAAGACTCATCGATTGTTCTTATATCATATTTCTAACATTATATTGCATAATGCTCTTTGAAATTTACTCCCTTTTGTTAATCTTTCTTTACACCTCTCTCACATACTATATTTTTATCAAAATTGTTTGTCTTTATTCACTTGGAAGATGACATACTCAAGTTTTATATGCTGGTAGTTTTCAATTTAAAATACTTGGTTCTGGCAACCATGTAATGCTTAGCATTCATTTCATTTGTCCAGGTTCTAACAACTTGGGCCAACTTCTGTTGCAACTAGCTCTTCCCTTTCCCCCACTAATATCACTTATTATGCCTGTTTTTCATTTAGGATTGTAGGTATATTGATATTCTAGAAAATTTGAGAAATATTTGGTGATTATATCTTAGAATATTTTAAACTATTCTAGATTATCTCTTAAGATTTATTCTTTTTTTATTGACATATTATATCATATAAATAAAAATATTATTTTCTATATTTATTTGTATTTATTACATTAAATCTTGCATTTGTTTTTTCTCTCTTTCAACATGGTATCCAGCCTCATAGATGCACTTTGAAAACTGTGCCTTTCTGGTGGACCCACTATCTCCCAATGACGTTTCTTTTTTCAACATCTCTTTTTTGATAGATATAGTTGTCCATTGCCACTTGTTGTCATCTGACGATTTTTTTTTATGACTTTTTCGACTTCTTTTCCACCAGTGATGATTTCGGTGGTGTATGTTTTCCCACATATGAACCACATTAGTGATGACTTCTTTCTCATGGATGATCATTCCGGTGATATCTTTTTCTATTGATAATATTACTAATTTGAAGCTTCTATATGTGGTTTTGAGAAGGTTGGACTTTGCTTTGCTTGCTAAGAAATTTCTCTTAGGTTGATGGTCATTTCAACTATATCTTTCTAGTAATATTCTCGGACTTGTCCAGGATCCCTAAGTTGTCTTTCAAACAACTTTTTTTTTGTATGGATCTCAATTTTTATGTTTTCTCTTTATTTTTAGGGAAATAAATTATTCTCCTTGTAACAAGCTGAAAGCTTAGTAAACTTTAACTCGAGGTGGAGTATTAGAAAATATGAGAAATATTTGATGATTATATCTTAGAATATTTTAGAGTATCCTAGATAATCTCTTAGAATTTATTCTTTTTTTATATTTTATAATTTGTTTTCTTATTTAATTAGGATATTTATAATTATAGATATAGCATGTCATGTAAGTAAGAATATTATTTTCTATATTTATTTATATTTATTGCATTAAGTTTATATAAAAAACAGATTCCGTTGTGTACTTCAAACACATGATTTCAACATTTTTTATATATGTTTTTTCTCTCTTTCAACATGATATAATGTCATCTATGTTATTCAAATAATTTGTTCCAAGAATGCTATTGTCTTGTGTTACTGGACAGTGTGAATAGTACTTGTATGGCATACATTCTTTCATTGGTTTTCTCAGATCTTGTTCTGCTTGGTGCTGAGAATGTGAAAAAAGAAAACATTAAATACTGCTTAACAAGCCATCTGGATGATTTATGTTCTACAGTAATGTTATTGATACTTTCCCATCCTAACATAAATTCTGCATGTGAATATACTGCAGACCGGGCAAGAAACTGATTTTGTCTTAGTTTCATGTTCTGGACTAGGAATTGAGCCTTCCAGGCGGGAGCAGGTTCTTAAAGCCAAGAGGGTTGGTTTCATTTATTTTTGTTTCTTTTACTTAGTTAAAAGTTGCTATTTTTGTTCCTTTTTATTTTTGGGGTCATGTCTGATCATGTCAGTGTTGAATTCTCCAGGCAGGTGAAGATTCCTTAAGAAGATCTGGCCTTGGATACACAATAGTTCGTCCTGGTCCATTGCAGGTAAAGTTTCTATTGTTGCTCGTAGGTAGAACATGTGACTGATTTAGTTGCAGAATTAAGCACTTCTGTGACATTTGGATGCTAGGGAGTCAAAAAAAAAAAAAAAACAGTGAAATGAGAATGCATGTGATTGCTTGAAACCTGCAGGGAACTCAAAAATATCTTAGGGAGGGAAATTGGCAATTCAACATCATTGATGACAGACCCCCTCTGTCTTACACTGTATCCATAACTGCTATAATATTCACATTCTCATGTTCAACATAATTATCATGATATCTATATACCGATATCCGTCTCAGATATAATTGGGCACATATACACATGTCTATCCATCATTGGATTTCACAAGTACGTTAACAATTCCATCATATTTATATAATCCATCAATGGGTGCTTCAATTCAACAAGCATCCCACATACATTGTACAATCTGGCCCACTACATCATTCTGCATACAATGTAAACATAGAATTGGGTCTATCTGCAGTAATAGACAGATAATACATACTACTAGCAGTGCCCGAGGCAGTACAAACCAATTCTAAACCAATATTTGCATGAAGCATCCGAACAGATGATAGACTTCCATTCCATTGCACAAGTACATCTAATAAACTGACTACCTCAACCAAAATGTACAAAACAATCCACACTAGTACGACAAATCATGCTGGAAGGGGATTCTGCCCAGGTTCTTCCTCCAGTGGGGAGATACTAGGAGAGTTCCCAGTCACTACCACTGTGGGAACTGGAGTACAAAAGGATAAGTCCCCAAAGAGAGAATCACACAAACATGACAGAACAAGTAATAGTAAATGGCTCCGGTCTGGCAAGAGCGTGAGTAAAACATAGCCTAACTTGACCTCTGTAAATGTACCTCCAAGTGGTATGGTAATAGTACACTGTCCACCGACCAATCTAATGTCCAATCTACTCACCAGATATCCTTTGTCCGCAGTTGCCTTCAGGATGATCTAAACAGAGCTTGCACATAATATACAAAGCAACAAAGACAAAGAAACATAGGGTAAGAACCAAATATCCAATGAATAATAATTTAAGCATAATACTATATCAGTCTATAATACAATGCTGGTAAATCATGAATAATCTCATTTGTGCAACATCCATTAGTGAAACTCATAATGATAATAAACTGATGTATGTATCAAATATGGATGTCTCAATATGCATGAATTACGGGAGGGTTCATTTGTTGTCGTTCTCAGTTCTCACGATGCTTATTTGTTTGATGTCTCTAGGATCCCTAAGTTACCTTTCCAACCATGTGTGATTTTAGGGGCTGCTAGGGTAAGAGGGAATTATAGGAGAGAAAGTATCACAATTGTTCTGTTTATTCAGAAATAACTGTTTGATTACATAATAAATGTTTAATGGAAAGTAAATAAAAGGGAGATCAAATCACATCAGACATATTTGTTTCTGACCCAAAGTAACAACTAAATCAGATCAAATTAGTATAATCTGATCTAGATCCTAATATAAGATCTTCTAGAAAACTAATTCAAAAATAAACATTCAGCTGTCAACACCCCCTCAAGTTGGTGCATAGATGTCTAGCATACCCAACTTGCTTAAGAGAAACTCAAAGTTGGGCCTAAAAACAATCCTTTTGTAAGAATGTCGGTAATTTGTTGTGAAGTAGGAACAGAAGGCATGCAAATTAGGCCGGCTACCTTCTTCTTTATAAAATGTCTGTCAATTTTAACATGCTTAGTTTGATCATGTTGAATGGGGTTTTGGGAGATATTGATTGCAGTGTTGTTATCACAAGCTGCAACTCTTCTAGGATCCTTTTAAGCCATAGAATCTCATAAACACCCTGGGTCATTGCTCTATACTCAGCCTCCGCATTTCTCCTGGCTACTACATTTTTTGTTTGTTCCTCCAGGTTACCAAGTTTCCCCCAAACAAATGTGCAATAACTAGATGTTGAGTTCTAATCAATGATAGATCCTGCGATTCCTGCCCAGTCTGCATTTCTGAACACCTCAATAGCTTGTCCAGTTTTTTTTTCAAAAAACAGTCCTCTACCTGGAGCACTTTTAAGGTACCTTAAAATTTGGTAAACAGCCTGCAAATGTTCTTCTTGAGGTGAGTGCATGAATTGGCTTACTAAACTGACTGCAAAGTCTATATCTGGGTGGATATGAGATAAATAAATTAACCTCCCCACTAATCTTTGATACCGAGTTGTGTTTATAGGATCTCCATTGCCCTCACTTCCAAGTTTCTGGTTGGGATCTATAGGAGTATGAGTTGGCCCGCAACCCATGATTCAGTTTCTTTGAGAAGGTCCAAAACATACTTCTGCTGAGACACCAAAATTCCTTTCTTTGATCTTGCAATCTCCATCCCCAAGAAATATTTTAGGGATCCAAGGTCTTTAATCTTAAACTCAATCGCAAGGGATGCCTTCAAATTATTTATTTCTCTAGAATGATCCCCGGTGATTACAATGGCATCCACATAAACAATTAACACAGCCATCTTCCCTTCATAAGAGTGTTTCACAAACATGGTATGATCACTTTGACACTAAGAATATCCTTTCTTCTTAATAAACTGGACAAATTTCTCAAACTGTGCTCTAGGTGACTCTTTTCAAGCCATAGAAGGACTTTTGGAGCTTGCAAACTATTTGATTAAACTAAGATTCAAAACCAGGGGGTGAGTCCATGTAGACTTCCTCTTCTAAATCTCATTTAAAAAGGCATTTTCCATGTCAAGTTGCTCTAGTGGTCAATCTAAATTTGCAGGCAATGATAAGAGGACTCTAATGGTGTTGAGTTTCGCAACAGGAGCAAAAATCTACCATAAGTCTAGGTGAAGCCTTTGGCAACTAGCCTAGCCTAGTACCTCAGTGGATGCATTTGCTTTATACTTGATGGTAAACACCCATTTGCACTCCACAATTTCTATTTTTTCAGTTCACAAGTAAAACCTCTATAGGTAGGAGACAATTTATCATAGGATATAAAATTGGAAATAGGATGCTTTGTACAGGACCTTATACCTTTGCTGACAGTATTAGAAAGGTCAGAATTGTCAAAAACGGGTTCAAGAAGATTATAATTAGTAAAAACAGGTTCAGATTCATCAGTATTTTGAATGCGTAGAGCAGAATTAGAAAGATTATTACCTAATGGATCCTTGGATGCTTGGCAATTTTGAGGATCATTTGGTTCTATCCTTGGAGATCTTTTTTTTCCTTGAGTAAATATGGCCAAAGGATTGGATACCTTTGTTACCAACTCTAATTGACTAAATATCAACTTCTGGTTCTGTCAAGACAATTTCTAGAATATCATATTCATGGCTGGCTTAAAATTTTCTATTTTTTTTAATACCTACTTCCAAAAAATTCAAATTTGTTGAGAATTCTGAATTGTGTTTGAAAATATTGAACATCTTCCTCTTGTTTACCCCCTGAAGATGACCACTAAAAATAGGAGTTTTTTAAATAAGGTAACGTCCACAGTAACAAATGTTTTCTTGGAAATGGGGTCAAAGCATTTGTATCCCTTTTGGTTAGGAGCATAGCCAATAAAAACACACTTTTTTGCTCTAGGGTCAAGTTTCCCTTGGTTTGGTTCATGAATATGTACAAAAACAGTGCACCTAGATTGTTTTAGAGGTAAAGTACATGATAGCCTGTTATTTGGAAAAGCACTTGTGAAAACATCAAATGAAGTTCTGAAATTCAAGATTGTGTTGGCCATTCTATTTATCAAATATATTCCAGTGAGGATTGCTACACCCCAAAGATTTTGGGTGCCTTATTTTGAAACAATAATTCCCTAGCAACTTCTAGAAGGTACCTATTCTTTTGTTCAGCCATTCAATTTTGTTGTGGAGTGTAAACACAAGAGCTTTGATGAATTATGCCATTTTCAAGGAAAAACTTGTTTAAATGCTTGTTAAATTATTTCCTTCCATTATCACTACGGAAAACTTTGGTTTTCTTTTGAAATTGTGTTTGTTTCATTTGGAAAAAAGTTTTGAATATGCTCACAACCTCAGATTTAGTTTTCATCAAGTAAACCCATGTTATCTGAGTATGATCATATATGAAGGTGATAAACCATCTTTTTCCATTCGGCGTAGGGTCTGACAAGGTCCCCAAATATCACTATGAATTAAGGTGAATGGACTAGATTGTTTATAAGCCTTAGTGGAATAAGAACCATGATGTTTTTTACAAATTGACAAACTTCACAAGAAAACAAATTTGGATTTTTATTTTTAAAGAGGTTAGGAAATAAATGCTTTAAAGTTTAAATACAAAAAATTGGGGTGACTTACCCTGTAATGCCATAGCATTATTTCTTCATCTTCATGAATAAGAATTGAATTGAGGCAATTTTTCTGGAGTTTCTCCTTAGGACCAACCTCATCTTCATAGAGACCTCCTTAGAACTGGCAATCATCCTCCCCTAACCCAACTCCTAAAATTTACTAGTATAGGAGTCAAAAATGGCCAAACAATTTAGGTTGAGTTAGTTTAGTTATGGACAGTAGATTGCATGATAAATTTGGAACATGAAGAACATTGTGAAGGGTTTAAGTTTTACATATATGAATAGAACCAACACCTGCTATAGTAGAACAGGTACCATTGGCTATTTTGACCTTTTTGAACCTGCACAAGGATTATATGTGGAAAACAATTTTGAACAAGTTGTCATATGGTCAGTGGCTCCAGAGTCAATGATCCATGGAGTTTGGGAATCGGGTTTAGTGCTAAGGAGAACAGTAGAGAAAGGGATACTTTTTGAGCTAAAGAAGAGGATGGAGTCACTAACATTTTTGCGGTAAAGAGCTTATACTGGTGCTCTAGTTGTTCCTTAGTGAACAAAGATGACTTTAAGTTTCCCTTCTCTGCTCCACTTTTCTACATTTGAGGTCTAGAAGGCTCGATGTTCTCTAGTTGGTTTCTTTTATGAGTTGGGTGATTTTCCATGGAGTTTCCAATAGGTTTCCTTAGTGTATCATGGCTTTCTATAGTGATCAGCCTGTTAAATATATTACTGTCTTCCTGTATCTTTTCTGATGTGACTTTTATTTTCTCTGTATTTTCTTGATATAGTTTCATTATTTCCTTTTTTTAGGCTTAGATGTTTACCCTATAAAAGGGAGATTAGAAATTATATTACACTATTTAGTTTAATATGCAAGCTTCGTAGATCCTTGAATGGACTTAAATAGTCTCCAAAAGCTTGGTTTGGAAAGTTTAGCCAAGTTGTTTAAAATTTCGGGATGACAAGAAGTGAAGCAGATCAGTCTGTATTTTATTATTATTCCTCTTCTGGTAAATGTGTGTATTTGGTTGTGTATGTGGATGATATTGTCATCACAGGAAATGATGATATCAAATAAAGGAGTACTTATTTAACCACTTCCAGACCAAAGATCTTGGCCATCTAAAGTACTTTCTTGGCATAGAGGTCGCTCAATCCAAGGAAGGCATTATTATCTCTCAGAGAAAATATGCTCTTGATATCTTTCAAGAGACTAGTATGAGTAATTGCAGGCCCGTTGGCAGTCTCATGGATCCAAATATGAAGCTAATGGTAAAACATGGCGAACCTTACTCTGATTCAGAGAGGTATAGAAGATTAGTTGGAAAACTCATTTACCTCACTATCACTAGACCTGATATCTCCTTTGTAATGGGAGTTGTAAGTCAATTTATGCAAGCACCTTTTGTTGATCACTGGGCAGCAATCCTCTGTATCCTTAGATATATCAAGAAGACACCTAGACAGGGTTTACTATATGAGGATAAGGGAGACACCCATATATCAGGTTATTGTGATGCTGATTGGGCAGGATCTCCCATTGATAGACGATCTACCACAAGTTTTTGCATATCTATTGGGGGAAATGTGGTCTCTTGGAAAAGTAAAAAGTAAAATACTGTTGCTCGTTCTAGTGGTGAAGCAGAATATCGGGGTATGGCTTCAGCCACTTGTGAATTGATATAGGTAAAACAACTTATTCAAGAATTAAAATTTGTTGATGTCCAACCAATGAAACTGTATTGTGATAATCAAGCGGCTCTTCACATTGCTTCTAATCCTGTATTTCATGAGAGAACCAAACACATTAAGATTGACTGTCACTTTGTACAAGAGAAGTTGCTGGCCAAAGAAATAAGTACAGAATTTGTCAACTCAAGTAATCAACTTGCTGACATTTTCACTAAATCTTTAAGGGGACCATAGATATAAGTTATATGTTCCAAGCTTAGAGCATATAATTTATATGCTTCATCTTGAGGGGGAGTGTTAAATATATTACTATTTTCCTGTATCTTTTCTTATGTGACTTTTATTTTCTCTGTATTTTCTTGATATAGTTTCTTTATTTCCTTTTTTTAGGTTTAAATGTTTACTCTATAAAAAGGAGATTAGAAATTGTATTACATACTACTCAGTTCAATATAGTGATTTGTTTAACTCAGCCCAAGGTCACTTCTTTCTCTCTCCTTTTGGTTCGTGTCCCCTAGTAGTTAGGGCTGAACTTTCAACCCATCCTTGTACCATTAGAGTTTCGTGGACCATGATGGGTTATAAGGTTCACTAGTTACATAAAAAAATAATTGTCTTTTCCAAATCCTTATTTAAATAGGTGTTAGTAGTTTGTACCTAATGCAATTTCTCTCAAACACTGATTAAATATGGTATCAAAGTATAAATACCATTGAGATATTCTTGCTTATAAATAAGCCTAAGATACACACCTAAAGTGAGTGTAGGTCTCAATCTAATCAGGTTGCTATTCTACTGTCAAGTTCCCAAAATTAGGAGCTTCCCTTGAATGGTTTGGATTAAATATCACCCAATGGGTGTAATGCTATGGTAGTACATAAGAATTTTAACATGAAGGAATTTCACTAAGTCTACCTGACTTATAAACAAGTATTTTCCACCTCTTCAAGTATTACAACCTTTGTAATCTACCTGATTACAAGAAAATCAAGTATTCTCTATCTCTCCATGTATTATTACCTTTGTAATCTACCTAATTATAAAAAAGCCAAGTATTCTTTGTTACTTAGCCTCTCCAGGCTATCACATTGACTCGAGAGTTTTTACAAGATAAGTAACAAACAACATTTACAATTCAAAATATAGACTTTTCTTTACTTTGCAAAGAAAGCTTTACAAAACAGTCATCCAAAGCATAAGAGAGTGTTTATCTTTCTTGATAAAATGTGTTGTAGTTCAGATTCTTCTTCTTTCGAGCTTGATAGATACCTTTATATAGCAAGTAAAAATTTGAATGTTGCTTTTTGCATGAAAAGTGGTTGGATCTGTATTAAATGCTACTTGATTGCTTCTTGCAGTACTTCTGCATGGGCTCATCTCTTTCTGAAGACAAAGGTTGTATAAGGAAAAAAATTGTTTTTCTTTTACTTTTATGTGTTGTCTCCTATTGATGATTTGAGGAGGCTATTGTTGGTTCCTTCTTAATGGAGTCATGATCTAGACTTTCTTTTATCAGACTTGACTTGCAATATAAAATATTTGTTGTTATTCTTCGTCAATTTGAAAGCTTAGCACGTTCTCAAACAGTATATTAGGTAGACATTTGAACGTTAGAGCTACATAATCAGCTTTTTATACTAATGAAAAAATTTACGAGATAAGATAAGCAAGATAAAAAAACTTTATGCTTTTATGAGAGATTCTTCCTTATTGGAATGATGCAGTCGTTCTGCTTTCTGAACAATCTCTTCTTCAAACGGTAAAAACGTCTTTCGAAGTTGAGTTCGTGAACTCGTCATTGTATGTCACACTTCTTCTATGGATGTTGGATGAGTCCTTTGGACATTGAGCTCTCGTATGGGACGGTGAATCCTTCCTTGAACTGTGAACACGTCCTTTGGACGATGAGTCCCTCTTTTGGACGGTAAGTCCCTTTTTGGACGATCACCATATCTATGGACGTTTGGCTCTTCTATAAACCCTTGACTGTGTTTTTGGACGTTGAGTCCCTCTATGGATGCCGAGTCCCTTTTAGACGGTAAGCTTCTTTTTGGATGGTTAGTTTTTCTTTGGATTTTGAGTTCTTCTATGGACCCTTGATTACATCTTTGGTCATTGAGTTTTATTATGGATGCTGGAATGTCTTTTTGGACGATGGGTGACTCTATAGATGCTCAGCATGTCTTTGGATGCTAAGCAACTCTATAGATGTTAAGCATGTCTTTGGACACCAATTCCCACTATGGACATTGAGTACATCTTTTGGATGATTAGTGCGTCTATGGATATTGAGTACATCCTTTGGACGATGAGTGCATCTATGAACAACAGAAATGTCCTTTGGATGTTGAGCCTTGCTATGGACATTGAGAGTGTCCTATGGACGATGAGTGTGTCAAAGGACGGTGTGAATGTCCTTTAGACGGTGAGTCTCACTATAGACATTGAGAGTATCTTTTGAATGATGAGTGTGCCTATGGACGACGAGCTCTTTATGGAACAGTAAATTAACTATTTTAAAATCAGTTTCTCTTAAACGGATGCATTCCAACCTTTAAGTTCAATAACTTGCTGTTTTTTTGAAATCTAGAGAATAGTAGTAAATCATAATATATTATCCATTTTCATAATGTATGTTATCATCAAAACACTTGAATCATTTTGTACGCATAGACTTATGTTCCAACAATATTTTGTGTTGTTTTACTCTCCTTTCCTCCAGTTGGATTGACACTTGGCAGTGCAGTGGTGGTAGTCAGTCACAGATTGTGATCAATAATTGACAATTATCTTTCACTCATATATTAGCTTTATCCACTCTGAATTTGGCACCATTTTGGTCTCCTAGCTTTAAATATTTGCTAAATTCAGTGGTTGGGTCATTCTGAAAGCTACATTGCAGCAGGCTAGTATATGTTGCAACTCATTTCTCCGATGTCTAGTCAATGTCAGGGTCATTTTTTTAAGCTATTTATTCTGGACAATATTGAAGCTTGCGTTGAAGTTCAGGAATGGAAGGTTTATTACAGAAATATTTAAACTGCTACATTTACAGAAATATTCCAGTATAATTTTCCATTATAGTAAATTTTTAGAGCCTTCAGTAAGATGAATTTAATATTGTAGGGTTTTGTCCTTTTCATCCTGTTTGAAGAAATATAATTTGGTACTCTTCTCTTGTCAACTAACTTGTAGTTTTTCTGACAGGAAGAACCTGGAGGGCAGCGTGCTCTAATATTTGATCAAGGAAACAGAATATCTCAGGTTAGTCTATTCTATTCTATCCTAAAAACAGGGTTAGCATCACACTCTCTGACATTCTTTCCATTATACTATTTATTTTCTTATTGGTTGAAATTTATGTGAGACTCATTGGTTAGAGAAAAGGATCCACCAAATAGGAAATGAGACCCGGGTAAATTTCACCCAAAAAGGAGAGCATGTATGAGAAGGGGTGTTAGAGAGAGTTGCTAACATTTCTTTCTTTGTTTTTTTCTTCCATTCTTTATTTGTTTTACTTAATTATTTCAAATACCCGTAAACCTTTTTGCATTATAGAAATAACTTACCTGAATATGCCAATTGTTAAACTTGATTTTTAGGGCATCAGTTGTGCTGATGTAGCTGATATATGTGTGAAGGCACTACATGATACAACTGCAAGAAACAAAAGCTTTGATGTGAGTAAACCCTGTTTGGTTATAAGATTGAACTTTGATCCAAACGAAACTAAACCTCTTCAACCTTGTCTGTAGGTATGTTACGAGTATATTGCTGAGGATGGAAGAGAGCTTTATGAGCTGGTAAGGGAACAATGATTGATAGCATTCTTGTAAATTTAAAAAATAGGATGAAAATCTTACGGTCTAGTCTGCATTTATGGAAACTGGTTATTTGTGTCTGCTTAGGTTGCACACTTGCCCGACAAAGCAAATAACTACTTGACGCCAGCACTCTCTGTCTTAGAGAAGAATACCTGATCATCCCTTGTTGAGAAAATACTTCCCAGAAGTAAGATTTCATAAATTTTCCTCTCACGTTCTTCTACTTCTACATGACTGCCTCAAGTGATTCATGTAACTAATTTTCTTGTATATATTCTTGTGCAAGTGCAACCCAAATCTACGACTTGAGAAATTAAATATATTTATAAATTCCTCCTTTGAGAGTTGAAACTATACAAAAATATAGATTTCAATAGTTAAAATGCACCATGCAATCAATGATACGGATATGCACATCTTGCCTGGTCAAGATACACCAAAGGAACGTTTGGTAGGAGATAAATTTTCATACATGTGATTTTAGGGAATGGTTAAAATCAGTATGATTAGTAATAAACATTTTAGAAAATGTTTATACATGTTTATTTGGTTTGAACATAATCTTCTTGATCAATATATATGTTTTCTTTTTTTCTTTTCAGAAATACCTTGCAATGAAATAACTTCATTAAATAAACAATTTTGAACTTTATTATTTAAAGTTTTTAATACCTTTTATTTATCATAGAGAATCTTTATTATTTAAAACAAATTTTATTATTTTTGAAATAAAAAAATATTCATGAAAATATTTTTCTTTTAAGTTGACAATGGTATTGTTGAATGCAATAGAAAAATCAAATTACATACTTTTTACAATAATTAAATAAGAATAAATTTAAAATGGTTCTTATTGACAACCTATTTTTTGTAATTTTAAAATGTTAGGAATTATTAAGTCTCAGACATTATCTAAAACACTATATTTGTGATAACCAAAATACTCTGTTTTTTAATATAATCTTAATTAATTTCACTTTACATAGTGATATTATCTCTAAGATATTGTTTATTTAATTCACTTTTTATTTTAAATTATTTTTTTATTATTGATATTAAGTTTTAATAAAGAATAGTTTAGGAAAAAATATATTTAAAATGAAATTGATATAATTAAATAATATTTAACTAACTTTTTTAATTAATATAATCAATTTTTTATACTTATTTCAAAAATGAAAGAGTAAAAAATAGATTAAAAACAATTATTACTAACAACTTATTTTTGAGAAAATATTGATTTTTCATAACGTAATAATTAAATTGTTAGTTTCATAAGAATTAAATATAAGAGTAATTTAATTTATGTAAAAAAATTGGTGCAATAATATTTAAAAATTGGATTCCGAACTCAAAGTTTCTTAAAATGTAAGTCAACATTAAAAAAAAATGCTCGTTTGGTGCAGCAATATTTAAAAAATTTATGATTTCGGCAGAACAAAAGTGGTCACTTTAAAAAATAAAAATAAAAATAACAGCGACAAAGATATTTGTGTCATGGTTCTCGTGCAGGCAGAAAACTTGTGAAATGACGGACCCGGGCCGTTATGGACATGATGAACAAAGGTTGTTAATCATTGACGATATGATATGCCTTCTATTTGTGGGTTATATTCATGGTGAATCTTTAGGATTGCCGTATTTGTTTTATCTGTATTTTTATTTTGGATATGAATCGAATTTCATAAAGTAACTTTTGTTACCCATCCATCCACTATCTATATTACCCGTTTTGATCAGTTTCGTGCTAGCTATTATTAAACAAACAAGATTCTAAAAAAAAAAAAAGATTGTTCAAGATTATTCTGATTCATGAGAGAGAAAACAAGATTGGTTTTTCAATATGAAATCCACACAACGGGAAACATGATGGTGAACATAAGTAATTGACAAAAAGCACGCTGAAGCATAAGTTGTGCTTCAATGGCAGTTTTACTTGAGGAAGAAACAAGACACCCAATAAACGATGGGAGAAAGAGGATATATAACTTGTAGCTCTAGTAACATATATTGCCTACCAGGAAAGAGTTAATTTGCTTGCACCAAGATAATATTAAGAAGAATTGAGTGTTGGTACAGTGGCCAAGAACTTTGGGCTCAAGAATAGCACCAAAGCATGTAGGATAGTAGCTCTTTTTAGAGGAGAGTAAATTTAATATAAGATATGATCGTAGTAATTAAATTCAAAATAACACCTTTTATTATGATTGATATTGCATTGCATTGCATTGCATGCATGAACAAAGCCGTGCTTTATCTATTCACATAGGCAAGCAGCTCCTCATCAGCTTCGAACTTTGTCATGTCGTCCACTTTTAAGCTAACATAAGCCTCTATACCATCACCATTCTTTGTGTCTATAAACACAACCAGATTTTGAAAAGTTAAAGCCGGTGAACCTACCCATGTTGGTTTTCCCCATCCAAAATCAGCGTCATACAGAGGAAACCTACATAAACTAGTAATATTAAATGAGACTAGTTCCCCCTTCAGAAACACTCTATATGAACTATCCTTAAGGAAATCCAAATGCTCGTTTCCATCTTGGAGTTTTCTAACAAAATCCTTGTCAATCTTATTTATCTGATCCCTTAGCTGTTTCACTAGATCATGGGACTCCTCTCCAGGAATAGGAATTGTCATACTGATTCGGTAGTAATTTCCAAATGAATGAGGAGGCAGTGGTGGTTCCATCTTTGGACGAAGGTTCACTGCGTGAATCACAGCATATGTTCTCTGTGGACCACAGTGGTCTCTAGTGACAGCCACATAACGACTCCAAATGAAAGCAGATAAGGCCTCCACTCGGGTAGGGCGCTTCTCATTTTCAAAGCTTGGGGTATCTGCATATCTTGCTCGAAGATTTTCAACAGCAGAACCGTCAAACACAAACATTTTGCAGATGATGTTCTCCTTAATGATGCCACTTTGAGGATCAAACCCACTTATATTTTTAGGTGGGAAGAGATTAGCTGAAATAAACTGTGGATTTGGCAAAATAGCTGTATGTTCCCTAGAAATGGCTGCCCAAGAATTGAGGAACGTGAGAAATGAGAGACCGTCTGCAATCTGGTGAGAAAGGCAAGCTCCGATTGCAATGCCACCGCAATCAAAAACATTAAGTTGAACACCAAACGTGATATTGGTGATATCATCTAGTAGAAATGGAACCAAATTGTTGAGTTCTCCCGGAACTGGCTTATGAATAACGTCCACAACTTTGCACTTCACTTTTGCTTCTAAGTAGGGGATGCCCTCGTCGTTGCAGTCTATGTAGCCATTGACCACTCGCCCGGCCAGTGGGTAGAAATGGGTTAAAACATCAGACAAAGATTTCTTCAGCCTTTTGGAAATGCTGCTTCTGTTGAATTGAGTGGTACCATCGCAAGAGTAAAACAGAACCATGGGGTTATATACCATTGGAGAGACTTGATCGAGAAAAGACAGTTGGTAATGACGAAGATGCTCCTGCCCATGCCTTGGTTTGATGATTTCTTTGGAGATTACCACCACTTCTAACTTCATCCTTTTCTTACACTTAATTAGCTTCTTCAATCACTATGTTTACTTTTTTTTTTTTTGTTGAGTTGAGTGAGCGCTTTCGGTGCTTGCTTGCTGCATGTTATATTAATTAATAGGCTGCGGGTGACAACATGCTCCTCTCCTTTTCTCTCATTCTAACTTTCTTGTAACCTTTATATTCATTTTAGAAACAATACATTATTGTTGAGTACTATATTAGACTTTACTACTTTAATAATTACAACTTTTTTTATTATAAATTCATAATAGATATGTAATGTATATCTTTATGCTCCTAATTTGATTCAAATCAGGCATACTAATTAAATAGCAACATATGTTTACGTGTCCATCTTAACTTTTACAGAGAAAATGTTATGAGTAGGTATCCATTATTAAAATTTTTAAGATAATTATTATGAAAATTAACAAATGGAATGTAAGCATAATTTTTTTATATTATTTTAAGATATTTAGGGATATTTCCTTAGGAAATTAACCAAATTATTAAAATTGGTTAATTTTAATAAAAATAAATAAATAAAATATAATGTAATTACTATTTTAATATAATGCAATTTTATTAAAAAATAGAAAATAGAATAAAAAAATATTTTTTATTTGTGATGTAAATCAAAAATAGAAAAATAAATATATAATTTATTATGAAAAATGTAAATTAGTTTGTTAATATTTTTATAAATAATTAAAGTAAAAATTTTAATTAATTATTAAGATTGACCTTGAGGCAAGAGGTTTGAGTAATATATCTATGGTGTTAGATTTTAAATTTAATAATTCATTATATTTTGTCACTTTATAAAAAAATAAAAATGGAATAAATCAAATAATCAATTGAATCAAATCAAATCAAATGATTTAATTGAATGATTAAAAATAATTAATTGATTGACATTGTCAAAATTTGTATATATATATATATATATATATATATATATATATATATATATATATATATATATATTTATATTTATATATTTACCATCACCCAAGATATTAATCAAGTTGATGTTAGAATTATAATGTTGTGGTGAAAGGTATCACATTAACTAAGATCGCTGTGTGGAATAAACTTTGTATTTGTTTTCACTTATATGATGGGAATTTTAACCATGTTTGGTTGATATATGATCCTTGTCGATTCATGGTAAGCATCCAGCTACGATATTCGTAGCGCCAAATTTAGGAATAAGACTCATAAACACAGAAAAATTAACAGGTGGATTTGTAAAAATTTTAAATCATTTTGAAAGATATATCAAACTTACTGCTTATTATATTGTAATATACATGAAAATGTTTCCCATAGTAAAAAAAAAAAATCATTTACTATTAGTGTAAATGTTTTTACACTACTAACTAATAAAAAAACATGTTAAATATAATTTTTAAAAAATTTATTACAAAGGCTAGTAATATATAATTGGATGTAAACATTTAAATTAAATTCTTTGATAAATAGTCAGAAATAGTATTTCTATTTTTCTGTTTTCTCTTTTATGATTGAAAAGGTCAAATGGATGGTTCTGGCTACTAGTATTATGGAGAGATGATAAGAATGGAGGAAATTGGACGCCTTAATCCATAGGGAAAACATTGGTGTTTAATTTCAACTGTCCCTGAAGTATGTATTTTGACTTTTGACATCTGCGTTTGCACGTTCGAATAATATATAGAAAGTGAACTTGTGTTAAAGAAGTTTAGTTGTTTTTTTTTTTCGTGTAGCAGAGAAAGATATGTCTTGATCTAGTAAGATTTGGTGGGGGGTTTCTCATACAACCACAACAATTGACGAAGTCATAGTCATTAATTTGAATGTTGTTGTTGGTGGGTTACCTCATTGATTCAAACTCGTGGTAACAAAGAAATGACGTATCGAGATGTAGATATTTTTATGTAAGTAAAATTATATTTACATAATTTTTATATTTTTTTAAGGGTAAATTATAATTATGTCAACATAAAAATTCATTTTGATGATTTATCTTTTAAAAAAATTATTTTAATCATTTATCTTTTAAATTTAAATTGACGTTATTTTTCTAAAAATAATATTTTTTATTTTTAGATATAAATTTAAACTATTTTTTTTAAAAGACATGAAATTTATCTATTAAAATAGTATGAAAAATAAATCTTATAAAGAATTCGAAAAATGAAAAATCTCATAATTTTTAAGATGTTCATAACATTCATTTTTTATTTAATTTTTACTGTATTTATGATTTTTTTTAGTTCAAACGTTAATTAAGTTCTATAATTTTTATATAAATAAATTTATAAGACAAGTTTTATCGTTAAAAAATAATTATAAATCATATCATAAGATTAAAAAAATAATCATTTTTAAGGAAGGATAATATTAATTTAGATTTGGGAGCTAAAAAATCATAATAAATTTAAAAAAAAAAAACAAATGACTAAACGAAATTTTTTCATAAAATAAAGATGAAAATTATAATTTAGTTTTTTTTACAATATCTTATTTAAAAGATATGTTAAAATGAATATTTTTATTCTATTAAAATAATAAAATAAATAAATATAATTTTTCTTAAGAATTTAATTGAAATATGTTATTTAATTATAAATTATCATATAATTAAATAGTATTGTCTTATATAATAATTATTGTAAAAATTATATATAAAATTATTTTTAATTCGTTAACAAAATAAAAATTCTTACATTAACCATGGATCGAAAATTAAACTTTTGAGAAATTTGAGATAAACAGGAATATGTGGAAGATTAGGATCTTGAAGAAAAATATGAACATATTTTTTGTGAGGAACCATACAAATGGCTACTAATACTTTTACGGGCAATTAGACTGTGGCCCGTGTATATGAGGTCAGTAAAACTATTAGTGACATTTATATTGAATGTTAGAAAAAGACCTCTTAAATAGCTAGGAAAAATAATAGTAACAATTCTAATAGCAATTTTAGTGGTTACATTTATATTGAATGCTAGTAAAGACTTCTTAAAGCAATGTTAACAACCTTCATAATTTATCATAGATGGACATAAAAGTAACTTCACATGTTATAAAGAAATTGTCCAGTCAAGAGTGTCATTGCACATTGTCTATCTATCCATCAAAAGACTAGAAATAGAATCTTGAATGGAAGAATTTATATATAAAACAAGTCCTATAAGAAGTTACATCCTAATCCAAATGAAATTGTTTTATACATTCCCAAAATAATAAGCGTTTTTGGTTGTGATGTTCCTAGTGTGAGATGAGTTTGCTTTCAAATTTGTTGTAGCAACACAATCCATAACTCTTAACTTTGTTGTATTTTCCTCTAGAGTTTTTCTTGCTCTATTTTGCGCAGGCACAACAAAAGGAAGAATCAGAGAGCACGAAAGTAATGTTGCACATAAAACGTGTACTAGACCAATGCTCATCAAGGCTGAATTTTCCATCATCATCTTTGCAAGCAAGCACCTATGTTGGAGTTAGGGTCTGGGCAAATGCCAGAATGACAGGTACTGAGGTTTTTCCCTCAACAACCTTCTTGTTTGAAGGTTTTTGATAGGCCCACGGATAGATGAAAACAGTTAAGGGCATAGCAGAACATGACAAATGGCAGTTGATGAGTGGAAAGGAGGTAGGAAATCATTCCTATAATACAAAATTTTTTACAATATTGTTTTATATGTTTATTTTTTTTATCTCATCAATAATTATATCGTTTTTTTTTCTTTTTTCTCTCATTCTCTTTGTTATACAAATTATTGTATATATAATTTTTTTTTCTATATATCGGAGAAATATAGTCAATGGGATAGACAAAAATTAGGTAATGGTAGAAAAACCTTGGTATTGACGAGACCAATTTCTTTGTTATTTTCCCTTTTATGTTAATTTGATTTATTGTAGGAAGTATTGTTCCATCTTTCTATTTACAATTAATATCATTAAAAATAAAAAAAATTGTTAAAAAAAATATTTGGTAGAGTTAAGTGAAGAAGTTGGTTCTTCCTCGAAAAAAGGTTATATAACTTTTGCTATTTGTTGGTTTTTCATCATTCTTCTTTGCACTAGAGCTTTATACCTTTGATATAGTTCTAATTTAATATCAATATTACTTTAGTTTTACCATTCCAACTTCGATTCCTATCAAATTGATATAAAATATCTAATCTTGGAGTTGTGGTACATCTGATTGGAGATGGAGTATTGAGCATCTAATGGGAAAAAGAGGTCTACTAATGAGTGATTTGCATTGAGGAATATTTTGAGGTGAAGGCAACACCAAAGAAGAAGAAGTTGATGGAGGCTATGAAGGCAATGGGAGGTTGTGCTCTCAAATAGTGATGCTAGTGGGATTGATGTCATCTATAGGTGAATTGACGAATATTCTTAATTGCATTTTTATGGTGATTTAAGACAAAATATCAAGATATTTTTCCAATATCAAGATATTTTTCCAATATCAAACAAAGAAGAGGAGTCGACTACAGAATCAAAGTCATTGATGATTCAAATTTTAGGCGATTTTCAACATCAATAAGTTTCATATTTTCCTCACACTTATGTATTTCAAAAACCATAATGGATAAAAACTATTCAACAAAGCTTAGAATGACAAAATTTTTCCTCCTATCCACGATGTGCTTTGAATCTTGTTAGTCAATCCTTCAATGAACTGTAACGAAATGTTACTAGATCACTATTTGTAAGATCGTTTTCTCTCATGTCTCCTTATGTCTTTGCTAAGGTTCAATATGTAAGGACTTTAGGTTTGAAAACAAAACATGAATGAGACTTCTCACATGCTAAGTTTGTTTTGAATGAAGTTTACATTGAAAGCAAAAGCTAACTTAAGTCTTGTAACAAGTTCATGTACAAAATTCTCCTTCACAGTAATTGAATACACATATGTTGCCTAGCCATTTGTGAAACTATTAGATCATAGGATAATTTTCTCATATGTTTCGAGTAATAACAAACAAACAAGTTTTTCTAAAATAAATGATGATAAATATCATTTGATGAAAAATACATTGTCTATCATGTATATATGTGTGTGTTTGACATAAAAGTTAAAACACTCGTTTGATTATACTTGATCGGCCTTAAAAAACATGTCACTATAGAAAGAAAGTAAATTATACTTAACATAACATTTGTCACCTACTATAAGACACACGAGAAGAGAAAGATAAGCAAGTTAATTTGTTGTGACAAATTGGTAAAATATATTTTTTTGAAGCAACAAATATATCTTGAAGACATCTTATATAAAGGAGACTGAAGACTACAACAACAAGTCATGTGAACCAATACTTAGAATTCCTAGGTGAAAAACAATTCATCTTTCTTTGTAATTTGTTATAAAATATCTTTTGATCTACATCTCAGTGATAGACTATACACTTCATTGTAAAAATCTAATCTGAAAGACTTTGTATAAAAAGAATACTTGTGTAAATTATTTGAAGAAACAAGTTAAATACTATTTGGTTATTGGCCTAAAGAGACTTTTTAATACTATGTGATTTTATTAGTGAAAAAGCTTAGTGGTAGACCAAAATTTGGAAGTAGTTTCAAGGTTGGAAACAACTTAAGATAAAATACTTCTTCTATTTTTTATCTATCTCTCTTTGATATTCCCATTGTTAAAACAGTTTCAAAAACTTAAGTTTCAACATAAAATGTTTTCTAAATCCTCTTCTTCATGTTACTACATCTTTAAAAAAAAAATTAAATATAATTCAATCTTTCTTCTTATATTCCCCTATGTTTTACAAAAATTAGGTGTCAATGTTGTAAACTTGATGTAATAGATTTTAATTTTATAAAGACTAAAAGTGATTGGAATTTTTTTAGAGATTAAAACTAAATATTAACTATTTTAGAGGAGAAAAATATATTTTATTTCTGAATCATCTATAATATTTGTATTTGATTAATATAATATTTTATTTTTTTTAATTGGGTAACATTTCACTCTTTTATTTTATTCATCCACCAATTAATTAAAATTGTGTAATTATTTATCCAACAATAATAATTTCAAGTAATTTAAAATCTAAGTAAAAATCACTTCAGAAATTGAATTCCGAAAGTATGTAAAATTTTCATATTTTCACATTATAATTTCCTGAACATGGAATCCGATTACGTGTATAAGAATATTATTAAAATAAAAATTGACAAAAACACTGGAGAGAAAAAAAAGTTGTAAAAAGAAATAACGAAATAATATAGAATTGTGCCTTGTGGATAAAAAATAAAAATAAAAATAGAGACTTGTGTGTTCTGGGCCTAAAAAACAATGCAGCAAAAGAGTCTGGGATAAAAGTAGAGGAGAGTATGTGGGTGGTTGTGAAAAGGTATGAAGGTGGAAATATGTATGCACATGTACAACATGGACATAAAACAATAAAAAAACTGTAAGAGTTTCAAATTCAACTCTCTATATGTTAAAATCCTCAAAGTATTTTGATTACGCTGACTGAGAAGAACGGCAAGATCCAACATCTCGAACAAACCTTTCCTTCGAAAACAAAATGGTACAAATTACATTACTTGATTTATCATTTTATTTTTATCTCGTTTTCCATTTGATGTATATTGATTGCAACCCTATTACCTGCATACAAAACCATATATATATTATATTGATTGCAACCGGATTACCTGTCTCCATTTGATTATTAAACAAATCATTCTGAAATTATAGACGGGGGATGAAGGCTCAAGCTACACAGTAGATGATGCTCTTTTGGCTTTGGGTTTTGGAAATTTCCAAATTCTCGTGCTTGCTTATGCTGGTGTTGGTTGGGTTTCAGAAGCAATGGAAATGATGCTACTCTCTTTTGTAGGCCCTGCAGTTCAAACTGCATGGAATCTTTCCTCTCATGAAGAGAGTATGATAACCAGTGTGGTTTTTGCTGGCATGCTAATTGGAGCATACTCATGGGGCATTGTTTCAGATAAACATGGAAGGAGGTATATTTCTTTTTTTTCTCCACTTCATTATCTTTTACATTTCTTAGTTGCTCTGGCATATATCAAGTATTTCATATTTTTCATACTTTGCATTGTTGGTCCATTTAATATTATCTTTTTCTTTAAAAACTCAGGAAAGGATTCCTTATCACAGCGACAGTTACTTCTTTGGCTGGTTTTCTTAGCGCATTTGCTCCTAACTATTTATTATTAATTGTCCTTCGTTCTCTGGTTGGTGTTGGCTTGGGAGGTGGCCCTGTATTGTCATCTTGGTTTCTAGAGTTTGTTCCTGCCCCCAATAGAGGTACCTGGATGGTTATCTTTTCAGCATTTTGGACTCTTGGTACAATTTTTGAGGCCTCACTTGCATGGGTAAAATTTTGTTCATCTTCTTATAAATTTTCACTAATTGCAATTACTTCTTAAAAATTTGAATTCTTAATATATAAATCAGCCTTTTCCGTCTTTCTTTCCTAGCTTTGCAGTTCACCATGGATCTGGATCATCTATTTCACCCTCAGAATGGTCTGTGGGTTTAGATACATATGTCATATTCTTTTAATTGGTATTAAATGATTCACATCTCAGACATTTTGCTTTTACTTAAACTAATTTATTTGCTTTGCGAGCTCCAAAATGTCCAATTTGCTTCAAGCCTATTTTTTAATTTAAGCCAAGATTCAAGAACTAAGTAAGTTGCAAGCTTTCTCTCTATGAGATACAACCCCTTGTGTACTTTCTTCATTTCACCTAGGAAAGTGCTAACGCTTACCTCCCATTCTTAAGGAATGTATCTTAACTTGGATTAATCATGCAAATGTTATGACAAATTTGCTAAGTTGGATGTTATCGTGGTATTTTTCATTTCTCTTGCATGACTGACAGATTATAGAGCTGATGGCTTCACCTGATGCAACATCCCTTGCAGATTGTGATGCCAAAACTGGGTTGGAGATGGCTCCTTGCACTGTCTTCTCTTCCCACATCTTTCCTTCTTCTGTTCTACAAAGTGACTCCAGAGTCACCAAGATACCTATGCCTGAAAGGTAGAACAGCTGATGCAGTTAATGTTTTGGAGAAAATAGCAAGAGTAAATGGAAAGGAACTTCCTTCTGGTATCCTTGTTTCTGACCATGAAATCGAGCTACAAAAAATTGATAACCCTTCAGAGGACGCTAGCTTGCTCTCACCAAGAACAAATGAAATTGAAAATCCTAAAGGAATAATTTCCAATTTAGGTGGTATCTCATCGTTGTTAGTGCTTCTCTCACCAAAATTGGCAAGGTCGACCCTTCTATTATGGGTTGTGTTCTTTGGTAATGCTTTTTCATATTATGGCCTTGTTTTGTTGACCACTGAGTTGAACGGACATAGTAAATGCGTGTCACATAAATTGCAGACAGAGAAGTCCCAGGATGTTAGTTACAAGAGCATTTTTATTGCTAGTTTTGCAGGTATTTTCCTACTGATTTCGGAGTTTACATACTCGACCAATGCAGGAAAATGGGTGACTGATACATAACTTAATTTTGTGCGTAGAGCTACCTGGGCTCCTCTTGTCAGCTGCAGCAGTAGATAAACTCGGTCGTAAGCTCTCAATGTCAACCATGTTCTTCATGTGCTCTATTTTCCTTCTCCCATTAATATTCTATCTTCCTGAAGGCCTAACAACGAGCCTTTTATTTCTAGCTCGCATATGCATCACAGCAACCTTCACAATTGTTTATATATATGCACCAGAGGTAAATATATTTATTGCAAAATAATTTTTAATTGTCTTGTTCAAACAGAGGGTTATTTGAAATAAACCATGTGTTCCGATGCAGAAATTACAAACCAATGACACTTATACTGTTAAAATATAAGTAAAATACTACTGTAGTACATTAACTCCAACCCAATAGAGAGTAAAATAATGAGGCTCAATAATAAATGGGAATGCTATTATTTTACTGTTCTTCCCCAAAGCGAACCTCAATATGCACTTTTAAAGACAGTATCAAAGCAAGTAAATTATATATATACACTTCACCAAAACAAATCTACACTTCTATGAATTACTCTCTACCTCATTCTCTTTCCTTTAAGTCTTGACATAACATCATTTAGTAACTGCAAACAAAAGACGGAATAACAAACTCACCAATTATTAGTTATTAATGAGCTTTATAACACAAGAAATTGTTTTTTAAGATTAATTTTGTAATTTCTTCTTTACAAAGCCAATTTGACTTCTTTCTTAATATAAAAGTAAAATTGATACAATGTGACAAATGATATGAAGAGGAGTATAATTTTTTTTCTAGCTTTTCTCTAACAAATAATTGATATGCAATGTATGTTTATTATTTGATTGTTGTTTCAATTTTAAGATAAACTTCTAGATAATATTTTCATTCTTTCAACTTTATAGAAATTTTATGTGAAATGCAGGTTAAAATGTTAAATAAAATTAGAACAAAACTTAAATGTAATATCATAGGTGTTGTTAGTACTACATTTCAATAAGGATTGGAGTTTCACCTCGATAACATGAGTAATAAAGGATTCCATTAAATAGTAATGTATATCTAATTGGAAAACAATACTAACCGTATCTGTACTGTATCTAATTTTTGTGCTTAAAATTATCCTTTATTTTACAAAAATTTCCCTGCCACCTCTTAAAAATTAATTGTATGAAGGACTATATTTATTCTCATAAAAGGTAAACGCTGGATGTGGTTTGACACGGTGTAAGACGATGGTACAGATTGTTAAAGATGGTTTGGCAACATTTTTGGTCTAATGCTTCTTTATACACGACTGAAATTTAATATTTGGAAGATTTATATGAACTGCAGATGTACCCAACATCAGTTAGAACAACTGGTGTGGGAATTGCAAGTTCAGTGGGCAGAATTGGTGGAATGCTATGTCCTCTGGTAGCTGTGGGTTTAGTACATGGATGTCATCAAACTGCAGCTATCCTTCTGTTTGAGATCGTAGCTATTCTTTCAGGAATATGTGTCACGTTCTTCCCGGTTGAAACCATGGGCCAAGAACTGAGAGATAGTGTGCATGTCTAAAAAAGACCAGCAACACAAACATAATGAGGTCTATTTCTTAAACTTTTAAATCATGAAAACATACAGACAAATTATTGCTCTGCCCTTTAAGAACGGGAGCAGAACGCTAGAAGAGAGTTGGAGAAGAAGTAACTGTAGAAAAGGTTTCTGCCTACTAAAAAAGTTCTGGTCTTTCTACGTATTTCTTATTTCATTAATCATTGTATTTGAACTATTTCAATTATTCGTTTCCACATTCTGATCTTTTTTTTCAATGTGCGGATGCCTATTTTTTTGTAAACTGGAAAGTGGATGGTTGTTGATGAAAGTAAAATAAAATGTAATTTTAGTTTTTGAAATCATAAAAAAAAAAATAGACTCTAAAATTAGTAAATGTTGGTAACTTAGCTTGACGTTCGAGGTCATTAATTTACTCTAAAGGTGTATCTATGTTGGATACCCGGTTCAGTGTTAACGTTACAGAGGAGAGAGAGAACATTGGGAGTGATTGTCCTGCTGAAACAAAAAAAGTTAGTTGGCAAAACCTCCCTAGCAATCGGCCAGAGAAGTGTTCCAAGTCTTTGGGAAACCTTCCAATTCTATATTTTGGTAGACTACCTGTTTGTTTCACTTTTCAATTTCTGATTTTAAATATTTCTTTCTAAAACAATTCCTAAAACTACTCATCAATTAATTTCCTAGCCAAAATATATTAAAATTTAAACACTGTTTTGAAATTAAATGTTTTAAAAACTATTATATTCCTCTTTAATATAAAATTCTTTTAACTAATTCATATTTACTAAAAAAAAGTTAGTTAATTTAATTAGTAACATTATATTTATTAATAATTTGTATTATTTTTTTAAAATTATTCTTATAATTATTTGAATTATTCTTTATCTAATTAATTAATGTATGCAAGTTATTTTTTTAAAATAAAGAGAAAAAATTTATCATTAATTTAAAACATTTATTGTAAAGTAATTAAGAATATTTAAGTAAAAAGTAATAATTAACGTAACTTCTTTACATTTTTCTTCCTTCTCTGCAGTCTCCTCTTCCATTTTCACTTTAAAACAGTAAACCAAATTGTAGTAAAAACCTGTTTAAAAAAATGTCTTTAATATAAAATCGGTTGTGAAACACTTCACCCAAAGGTAAACAAGAATCGATTGCAGTAAACACAAAAGTATTTTGATGGCATGGTTCCTAGTTGTTCCATGAATTTGGAAACAATTTTCACCATCAAATAATTTTTTTTTTCTAAATAAAAACAATTTTTTAAAGTAGAAATCAAAATGGTTAGTAAGAGAGTGGTAAAAGTTAAGGTTAGAAGGCATCTTGCCATGTTAAAGAGAGAATAATATTTATATAAACTACTTGATTTCTAAAAAACGTGAGATTTTTTGTATAGTGTAAAATAATTGTCTCCATCATTTACAAAAAAAAATAGTTGCCTCTGTAAAAGGTTAAGGGGCTAGAGGAACTAGACTATCCTTCTAGTGCTAATATTTCAACTTGAAGTTTGGTATATTATTAGGTTCTCATATTTGATGTATTGTTTGTTTTGACTTTTGTGAGCTTTAACAAATTTGTTTTAAAAAGATGTTTCAATAGATTAAGGGTGAAAGTTATTTATAGACCATCATTTACCTTAATTTTTAAGTAATGTGAAATTTTTTTGTATGTATCAAAATAATAGTCTTCTAATCGATGTTAAAAGATAGAGAGTTGTCATCCATCATAGGTAGCTTAGACCCTTCCCTAGCATCAATACTTTGACCTTAAGTATGCAATATTGTTAAAATGTTTCTAAGCATGAATCCAGATGGAAACTTCACGTTGAAGTTGATTTCTAGTGGGCAGTGTTTGTTCAACAATTGAAAGGATGAGCTTAAAAATCACCACTTGCTAAGAATCCAACACTCAAGTCAAGTATAAAAGTGAGTAAAAATAAAGAATTAGATGTCAAATATCTGGTATAAATACTCATTGTATTTTCATACCTATAAAGACTCCAACATTCAAGTCATTTAATATAAAATATGAGCAAGAATCTCTAACTACTCTTACCATCATTATTTCTAAACCCTTGAAATGATTGTAGGTGAAAATATAGATGAGGACAAAATAAAATTATGTAAATATTGTAAATCGTAGCTTTCTAGGGTCTTCAACAATAAAAAATAAAAACTATCAAGATCTTATAAATTAATGATTCTCACTGTATCAATAAGAGCATATACATTTTTCTATGGAGGAAGTTCTTCAAATATCATAATATATTTTGATTTGCTTGAGAGGTAAAGAAAACAAATGTTTACTTTCTTTGACCCTTCTTTCTATTCTCTCTTCTTTCTTAATAAGAGATTGAGAATATTTTAGTGAGACATTGTTTCAGGTTAGTAAAAATTAGTCTCTTTAACATATTACACTCATTAAATAAAAGTTACTAAACTTCACTTAACTTATTTACAATTTAGTCATTAATTATTAATTATTTATTTATGAGACATTAATATCTTACAAATATCATTTTCAAGAGACGATGATAACCCAATTAACTATTAAATTATGCTTTATTATATAATTACAAAATTAAAAATGATTTTGAAAGTCATAAGCATAAATTAAAAAAAGTTCAAAACCAACTACCGAACCAAGCCATATTGCAAAATGCATATTTTGGCTACGTCTAAGGTGGATGAGCAATTAATTGGTCTATTGGTGGACCACTGTTGTAGACTGTTGGATAAATTAATAAATTATTAGATGGTTAAGATCAAGTCTTTTTATTTCAAAATTATTTTTTAATAATTAAAATTTGTCCATTTTACCCTTTCTCCCTCTTCCTAATAAAGAGCTCCATTATCATACGCCACAAATTTTTTTTTCTTCTTTCCTTCTTCCCTTCTTCCTTTCCTCCCTGTTTATTTCTCCCCATCTCCCTCTTCCTGGTGGCAACTTCTTCAACAATCCCAACCACAGTAGCACACAACACAGGTCTGAATCAAATCAATCATATATGGATCAAGTGCCTTCATCCTCCCTTCTAGATCTAGATTCAGATCTCTCATCACCACCATTGAACCACTACACCCCACCTCTCCTAGTCTCTCGCTTCCATTCCACCATTGAAATGTACTAATTATTTTTTGATTGAAATGCATTTATGATCCTTTAATGTTTATTAAATTTAGCTACTGTCTATCTTTATTTTCAATTGCTATCAATTTTTATTTTTTGTTATTTGCCTTCATTTAATCCAATTCCTACCTCGTCTGTCTTTCCCTTATGTCAATCGTCCATAAAGCGTGAAAAGGGGTTGCTTTGCTCTCCTTTATGCACTTGTAATTCCTACTCTCTTTTGCGATTCTTCTGTATGTCAACCATCCAAAGCGGTGTCCAAAAAGCCAAAAGGTTGCTCTGCTATACTCTTTGCAATTCCTGCTTTCCCTCTCTCTCTCACTTTCTACTCTCCCTCTTACCTCTATAGACGTATGCATGACTCTTATACTTTCTCCCTCTCGCTCAAACCTTATGTATGATTTGCATTCTTTTGCACATGTTAATGTCTTTCTATTTTATTTGATAGCAATTGTTAATAGCACATAGGTTGGCCCAGCCATATAAGCATCACGAGCATACATTAATAATATTAGAAACCTTGGCTTGTTGGTCTTTTGGACATGTCTAGGGTCTTTGAACGCATCTGTCTTTGGACATATCTAGGACCTTTGGACGCCAAGTCCTTTGGAGGTATCCACCTTTTAGACGCATCTAGGGTCTTTGGATGCCAAGTCCTTTAGACGACCACTTTACATATTTAAAACTAAAGAATCCTTTCTTATCTTGATATGTTCCTTTTTGATATAATAAGAATAATATAAGAAATAATTAAAAAATATCAAATAATCATGATAGAGTTTAATTACTTTATTTATGAAAAAAATAAAATGTGACCTAATATAATAATTATCAACATAATGTATTTACATATTTAAAACTCATGAATCCTTCCCTATCTTGATATGTTCCCTTTTAATATAATGAGAAATATAAGAAATTCACATTACCAATGATTCATTCCCTTTTAACAATTCTACACAAAACAAGACATCATTGAATGCAAATAATTACCTTAAAGAGTATTTTATAAGTCACTTCCATCATAACTGTATTGCTATGGAAGAATAGCTTAAATTGATGTTTGGTTGACCAATAATAACTATGAGAAAATAGATCATGTATTGATAGTGTAAACTAGTTTTACATTGTCATTTAATCACATTTTACCATGTATGATAAGTTGTTGATTTTTGTAATAGGTATTTTAAAAGTCATATTGATAATAATATAAAACTTTTTATATAATTAGTGCATGATTATTAAACTCAATAACTAAAGCTCAATTGAGTAATCTTTTTGTCAAAACTTGTAGGCTATGTAAAAAGAATGCAAATTCAAACACTTGTTGTATTCAACTTTTGTCTAGCTACTTGACCCATAATAATTAAAGTTCAACATACCATTTTCTTGGTTTGAAATATTAATTAATTTAATAGAAATGTCATATTATTCATATTTGCAATCGTTAAAACTAAATTAGACATTATGGTGTGATTGAAACTAGCAGGAATATATAAAAGATGATAACTTTATTTTATATATTTAAAATATATTTTTTAAAAATTATATAATTTTTTACTATAGTTTGGGAAAAAGATGCAGTAATAACTATGAAAAAATTGCTTCTTGATAGTTATAATAGAAAATCAACAAAAGTCTAAGCGAGATTACATACTGAGTGAAACTAACTTATATAACAACTTAGTTGATAGTTATAAAATTTCAAAATTTTACATAAATGAATTCTGAAAAGTTATCTGTAAATTTTAAATGCCTTACAAGACAATTACACTTTATAGTATATACTTTATTTTTACAAGACTCCACCATATATTCTCTTTCAAGTGGGTTATATAACTTCCTAAAAGCATATCTTGTCATTAAATTCTTTGGTTAATACAAAAATTCATTTTAGCTTCTTGCTTTTTTTTCACACACTAATATACTAAATTAATTACATAACAAACGAAATATTAGTAAATCACCTTAAACTTATATATTAAACTAAAATGCTAGTGTACAAAAACAATCATATATCAATAGAAAATTTGATATGTAATGAATCAAATCAATGATAGATTAGTATCAAATAATCATTCTAAATCAAATATTAGTTATAATAACTTACTTGATTGTTATAAAATTTTAAAAATTTTACATAAATGAATGAAAAGTGTTCTTACCAAATTCTCCTCAGTCATGATGGCCGACCTTCGATCTTCTCCAATCAACTTTCGCTCTCTACTTGGTGGTCTCTGACCTTTTCAATGGATGAGGGGAGGGATACCTACAAATACACTCTAATGCTCAAGTTATTTTTCTCTCCTAAGTGATTTCTTTGTATTAGTGAACATACTTAGTGTTTGGTCCTCAGGTTTTCCTTTATAGTATGTCGAGGACTTTGAATGTGTTATGCAGTCGTTGCGCCCCTAGGGTACATTTTGCATTCGAAGATGAGTGACTATAGGGGCACCAGGGATCTTGACTCATATCTCGACGGGTACTTGAGCATGGGACGTGCCAGCAGGGTCGGGCTCTTGGGTTGGCCAATGGAGGTCTGAGGTCTTATTTAGGGTGTCTGAGGTGTGTCCCGAATACAAAAAGACATGTTGATAAATTGATAACTAATAATATAAGTCCAAATTTTAAAGATCTATCTCTAAATTTCATATGACCTTTTTGGTCAGTTACCCTACCTAGTCTATATTTTATTTTCACACTACTTCACCATATATTATCTAACTAATACAACCATATATGAGTAAGATAATTTTTTTTTCATTTTAAGACACTAACAAACTTAAGTCAAAGTGATACACCATCAAGGCTAGACAATTTTAGAGTTCAAGTGCATATTGAAGGAGAAAACATAAATTGATATAAGGAATCTGATTTAACATTAATATATGTTGCGTCAAGTCAAATAAAATACCAAGCAAATTTTCAATGCAATTTGATGATGATGATGATGATATTGAAGGAGAAACATAAAATAATATACGAAATTTATTTTAACATTAATAGCAAGCAACTGGATGTTGTATCAAGTCAAATAAAATAACAAGCAAAATTTCAAAGCAACTTGATTATGATATTGAAGGAGAAACATAACCTAATATAAGGAATCTAATTTAATATTAATACATGTTGTGTCAAGTCAAATAAAATACCAAGCAAATTTTCAATGCAACTTGATAATGATGATGAAGATATTGAAGGAGAAACATAAAATAATACAAGGTATCTAATTTAACATTAATAGCAAGCAACTTGATGTCGTGTCAAGTCAAATAAAATAGCAAGAAAAACTTCAAAGCAACTTGATGATTATGATATTGAAGGAGAAACATAACCTAATATAAGGAATCTAATTTAACATTAATACATGTGTCAAATCAAATAAAATAGCAAGCAAGATTTCAAAGAAACTTGATGATGATGATGATGAATTCTTAAATTTCACATACTTTCTATTTCATAATAGAGAAAACTCTTTCAAAAAATGATGAATCATAGTGAGTTTTTTCTTTTGTAAAAATTCACCAATTTTTTTAAAAAAGGAACTATACTTTAGCTATCAAACTGCAATCTCATCATTAATTAAAAAAACAAAATCATAAAAAAATAAAACCTATTCCAAAGTGATGACTTGAGTAAAAAATGAAAGATATGAGAAAATGTTCACTATCTTATTTTTACAAACAATTGAAAGAATCATAAAATCGTTATTTGTCATTTGAAAATTAAAAAAAGATGAAGGTAATATATTCATATGATATTATAGATTATAACATTTGAAAAAAGATAAAGACAAAATTATAAAGAATATAAATGATGAAGGAAAACATAAGATAAAAAGAACATAATTTTTTTGAAGAAAAGAAGATAATCTTCAAAACAATAGTAATCAAAGAAAGTAAAAATAAAAATTATGGAGAAAATGATAATGTGTCATTTTTATCAAAAAAGTTGTAACATTGTTATTCGTCATTTCAAACTTAAAAAAAAGATAAAAACAATCTGCTCCTAAGAAATTAGAGATTATAAAACTTGAAAATATATAAAAGAAGATAAAAACAAAGTGTCATTTTTGTATGAAATTTTGTTATATTGAATTTTTAGTTGAATTTATATAATATGGTGAGATTTTAAAGGAGGGAGGAAAAAAAAAGGTGAGGTGCATCATATGAGAGTGTAATATACTATATAAAGAAAGTAAAATATTTAAATAAAGATAAATATGTGGGAGAAAATAAAACTCTTTAAATATATATATATATATATACGTGAGTGTATATGTATAGATAAAGAATAAATAAATATATGTAATAATAATTAAAGAAAATATCTTTGGTTTGATATACACAATTTAATAGATCAAATTGTCCACCACTTTTATTAATTACTTGCATATTCCTTTATAATATCTTGTTTCTTTCATTTTAATTATATTTTTCAACTTCCTCTTTTCTTTTTTTTAATACAAATATATAGGAGTGTTAATCTTGTATTTTTGCTAGTATATACAAGGAAATTTAAAATAAAATATAATATAATTTAAAATATATACAAGAGGATTTTAAGCAAAATGTAATTTAGTTTAAAACTAAAGATAATGTATATTTATAATAACAATAACTTAAATTCTAAAAATTAAAATTTTAAAAAAATAATTTCAATTTATTAAATTATGTGGAGAATTCCCTATAATAATTAGAATATTCAATTTTACTAAATGAATTAATTGACGAGGACTTAATCTAATTCATTTTTAATCAAAGTATTATTTTTTCAAAGGCAGACTTTACAGTAGAGTTTATAATTAGAACCTTCAACTTAACTAAATGAATTAATTGATGATGACTAAATCTAATTCATTTTAAATTCGATTAGATCCAGTTCTAAAACTAGTTTAATTAGATGTTAATTTATGAAAATAACTAAATTATCATTTTAGTCGGAGAAATTGTAGAGCCCTGTTATAATAATTTTTGAAATTATAAAAATATTAAATAAATTACTAAAGTTAAAATTATTGTGATTTTAGTTTTTAATTAACAACATTATTATTATTATCATCTGTCTTGAAAATTTATAACTTACAACGAAATAAATTTAATTTGAGTAAGCCATTGGCCTCTAAAATATTATTTTACTTCCTAAAATATTTATTTAATTACTTTAAGGATTAGTTAGAAAAAATTTTATAAAATTTTATTACTTTAAATACTATTTTGGATAATATTTGAAAGTTGATTCTTTTGATCTTAAAAATTTATTTAATATATTTTTTAATTCTAAAAATGATTATTACAAGATTAAAATAATAATATATTTTGATGAAAATAGATAAAATGACTTGTTTTGTTGTTTTTTTAACTGACTCTAAATATTTTTTTTTCCTTTATGCAATAGAATCCGCAAACCCCCCTACTTATTAGCTATTTTATTGAACATACTGAAATAATAATTTACATACATTTATTTAGAAGGAGAAGGAGGTACTAGACCACTAGAGGAATAGATAGGTACTGTTGGTAATTTGCATTTTGGTGAGATTCTTGTGCGGCTTTTGAAGATCTTTCCTCTTCAGATTCATGGCGGCAACCCAATCACAGGGTCCTGATCGTACAGCCGGTACGTGAACGTCGTTCAACTCCTTTCTTGTTCTTCTTCTTATTGTTATAATTTTAATTTCGTCTAATTTTGACCTTCCTAAATTTCTCTCTCGACGAAGTCAATGATCAATTGGTATAATTTTTATAATTGTTCTTATTTGGTTGTGGTTGTGATTGACGTTCGATGTCCATTACTTTATTCCTTAAACCTTGAATCTGGTAAGGCAAGAATTGGTGGTGTTGATCTGGGTATTTCGATTTTCTGTGTAATGAATGACACCATCACGAGTTCTGATTGGATCATCCATCATGGTCTTAGTCAAACACTCAACCGTTTTGGGGACAAAAGATAACTCTACTGTGATAATTCAGCTACTTACTGTTTTATTTACATGCTAATTATAGCCTGTGTTGGGGGAGGAAAGTACAAGCGGTGAATTATCCAAGCATCCCCGTATTACTGATTTCATAATTATGGCTTAAATTATCAACGGCAGTGAGAGAGTATAAATTGAAGGGTAATTCATTTTATATTAGTAATCTTTTTTTGTGGGATCTATTACACTTCATTTTATGCTTCCATTCCTTTCCAGCTATACTTATTTACTGCGTCCTTTTTCACATTCCTGCTTCCCTTTTGAAAGTATTTTCACATTCTTTATCTATCATTTGTGCATTGGTTTGCACGTGTGGATTTGTGGCATGTAGTTATTAATTCAGGTTTTGCTATCTCCAAATTTATCTTTGGTTGGTCAATAATTTGTACTGCTACTGCCTTAAGACCATACTGTCACTGAGTATGTTGATCATGCATGCAGAAGAGATACCAGCTGAACCAGATAACATGAAGGAGCAGGTAGTGGTTACTCCTCACACTTTGATATAAAAGTAGTCCTCTCACTGGATATGCCCCCTGCATATATATTATGTCCTATATTTCAGCTTCATTCATCAATACCTGAAAGTTCAATATCTTCTAACTTTTCTCAGGGTACAGCAACTATAGGTCATTCGAGGGAGACCACAACACAAACAGGATCTTTAGGTTCAGGTGGAGATTGTCCTCTGTATCCTCCTAATGTGTATGCTCCCCAGGCCCAGGCTTTCTACTATAGAGGTTAATCTTTATTTCTTCATTTCTGCAAGTCTTTTTATTCTTTGAAAGAACTCTCACTCTATTATTATGTTGACCAACCACCTTGGAATTTCAGCTACACATGGCTTTTAAGTTTTTCATATATGTGGGCAATGCTATTGTTAACTTTCTCACGTTTATGTGTTACTGCCCTTGACATTTTGAAATAAATTATTGAAATGGTACTATCATTTTGAAACATGTGATAGTAATGTAACACTTGCCTGGGTTGTTTATCCTTTTTTAACCTATTCAGCATTCTTCTCGCACTACCAGTTTATTGTCTAGATTGCCCACCTTGACCTTCAATTTGCTTTCATTGTTATCCATATTTATGCACATTTCATGGCACACAACTTTAGAAATCTATGCAGCTGTGTTAAATTTTAATTGTTTTTGGACTTGATGAAGTTTGTATGTTTTGATAATCAGTTTGAGTTTGAAAATGTGCGAGATTTTAAATAAATTTTTAATTCCTTTGAAGTGAATGGAGGAACTTTGTTATTTTTATGTACATAATTTAGTAACATACTTTTGAACACTTTTGTCCATATATTATTGATTTTTTCCCCTTACACCAACACCACATATTACTATCGGCAAAATTTTCAAATTGCAATTGGACATTGACAATCAGAATCTCAATTGTCTTTTGGTGCTCCTCTTTAAAGAGCTTGCTTTGCTGTACAATGATTGTTTCGTAATTGGTGTTGCTATTGCTATTTTCTAATTTTTTTGTGAGCCTGATTCCAGGTTTTGACAATGGCAATGGTGAATGGGATGAATATTCTTCATATGTCAATTCTGAGGGATTAGAAATTGGATCTCCTGTGAGAATTTGGCATCTCTTTCTTATTTATGCAGAGTTTCCGTTTGTAATGCTTAACATAAAATATGTTCTTATAAACTTTTTTATTTTAGGGTGTCTACAATGAAAATCCATCTCTTATTTTCCATTCTGGATATGGCTTCAACCCACAAATGCCTTATGGACCATATTCCCCAGTTACCACACCTTTGCCTTCTGTTGGTGGAGACACACAGTTATACTCCCCTCAGCAATTTCCATACACTGGGCCACCTTATTATCATCAACTGGTTCCTCCTAGCCTATCATATCTGAATTCACCTACTCCAGTTTCGCAGCCAGAGCTCACCAACCTGGTAGGTATTGACCAACAAGTTGATAACATGTTTTTTGGACCAAGAGCGGGCTATCCATCGGTGGGATCTTTTGGTAGAGGCAGCTTTCCTGTAGCACCTGGTTCCTTTGGCTTTCATGAATCTCAACAAGGATTTGAAGGATCAAGATCTGGTGGAATCTGGTCAGATTGCTCAAAACCCTCAGAAAGACAGAGATCTTTGATGCCTCTATCACCATCTGTTTCTCCACAGCCAATGGGCTCACTTGGGTCATTTGGGCCTAGTGTTGGAATGGTTTGTTCTATAACTGAAGCATAAATATGCAAAATGTCTCATTTTCTAATAAATAATTTTATGCTCCTAAAAGAAAGAGATAAACCCAAAAATGAAGAATAATAGAATGTGTCTTGTTCAAACACTGCTCTGAATTTCATTAGCAAAGAGAGCTTATTTTACAGTTGTTAAAAAATACAATAGATTTCAATATTTTTGGTTCTGTCATGCATGATTGGGTTCAAGGCAATATGTAGGGCAACTTCATTATCACACACAAGGATCATCTGTCTAACATCTCCAAACTGAAAATTTTTTGTGCAACTATTTTAACCAGACTAGCTCATAGGTTTTGAGCTATCAAAGTGAGCCAACTTGACTCATCCAAGTTGGCTAAAAAGCGACTGAGTTGGTTGGCTCACTTTTTTCGGTATGCTAGAAAAATGTGCAAGCTGGCTCAACCCACCTAGGATTGGTGGGTTAGCTCACCTTATTTTCAAATAAAAAAATGAAAATGCATAAAAATAAAAAATAAAAACTAATGTCAAAAGGAAAGAACTTAAAAAAGGAAGAACTGAATATTTCTGCGTTTGCAATACCAGCTCTTATCCCTTTTTATAGGTTTAACTTATCAAAAGAAATAGGGAAACTAAACGTTAAGAAAAACAGGGAATGTTGGAAAAAAAATGCTAATAATTAAAATATACTCTAAATATATAGCAAGATTTATTCTATTTACAACACTCCCCTTCATGTTGGTGAATTAATCATTCCCAACTTGCTAGTAATTTTTTGGAATCTCATTGTAGGGAGTTCCTTGGTGAATACATCCGTCAATTGAAGTCCTAAAAGGATATAGGTTGTATATCTAGCTTTTCTTTGATGATGTGTCTGCCAATCTCGTGTTGCTTTCCAAACAATAGGGGCATGAGCTCCATTAGCAACAATAATGTGTTGCTATCCAAACCATGTGGAGTAAGATAAGAAGTATGAGGCAAGAGAAGTCATATGATCAATTGTCCCAGAGTCAAGGATTCAAATATCTTGAGGAATAGTACCAGAGACATTAAAAG
Source organism: Mucuna pruriens (assembly GCA_025330945.1). Classification (NCBI taxonomy): domain Eukaryota; kingdom Viridiplantae; phylum Streptophyta; class Magnoliopsida; order Fabales; family Fabaceae; genus Mucuna; species Mucuna pruriens. The sequence goes on from JAENHJ010000529.1 coordinate 123,882, forward strand.
AACTCTTACCTGGTCATGGAACAAGTGCCAGAAAGCTTACTGAGAGAATCTATAAGAGCCTGCAGATATTCTAGCTCTTCCTTTCTAAGTGTTCGTATTTTCTGGTAAGGTTAAGGGACTGGTGTATCTTTTGCTACAATTTTCTGATTAGTCTGCTTCTGTGTAAGACCCCTATGTCCTTACATGGTTCAATGATCTTTTTCCTCCCATGAAGTTTATAACAAGTATCCTTAATATGGCCTCTGACCATCTACAGTAAGTGCAGTACTCCCAACCGTTTACAGAAGTTGTTAGTAGTTAGTTAGATCTTGAAGAATAAATAGACAGGGGGGAGGGAATTGAAGGGAGTTAGTTGGTATTGTGGCTAGGGAGAGTCTTGGATCTCTTGAATATCCAGGGAATTTATAGTTCTTATACAGTTTCAGCTATTGGTACTGTACCCACATTGGGGCAGAATTGGAAACTAGGCGTCATCAATAAAGATTCATTCTTTTATTCACAATTCTGATCCAGTTTCTATCAACTGATTTCCAAGTTTCTTCACCTTGCACAGTGTATAACACTTCTGATAGTGAAGGGAGTTTCTCTTTGCCAAAATGTGAACCCTAATAGGGTTGTACTTAGAACTCAGGCTAGAGAGGAACTTGAAGATTCTCCTTCGCTCAATGAACTCTGTCAATGATGCATGTCATCTTTAAACTTTGGTGGTCCAACTTGATTCACAACTCATTTAGGGTCCCATGGTAATTTGTCACCGAGAGGCTTCCTTGCTTAACATTAAAGATCTTGCTTTTGATCTCATAGCAGTCAGCAGTATCCTTATTCATGGAGTATGTCTGAGCAAGGTTCTTCCAAATTTCTCAGGCAGTGGAGAAGAACATACAATTCCTCTGATTTCCGGAGTCTTAAAATGCTATAGCCAGGTCATAATAAGGTAGTCTTCATCGTCCTAGGCTTCAAACCTTGGGTCAGCTTTTGCTGGACCATTCCCCCCAACATGACTGAGTATGCCCTTTGAGAGTAGTACAAACCAGCAAGGCCCACTGAAGATAATTATGACTATCAAGCTGATATGAACCCAATGAGGCTGGGACCTGGGAGATCATTGGGACCCAGGAACTGAAAGGAGCTCTTCTCTTCAACCATGACAGGAACGGGGCAGCGGTGACATTTTGTTTGAAGAAAGAAAAATAGGGCTTGCAAACAGATGCCAAACAAGATGAGATATGAGGAAACTGACCCTTGAAGCTGGAAGCGGGTTGTCAGTGACCCTTTCTGTGGTGGTGCTGGTGAATGGGCACTGCCAGAGACCAGACAATGCATGGTAGTGCGTACAATGACAGATGGCCATGATTCTGCAGGGATGTGCTGATGGCGAGGAGCCGAGGAGGCACTCATCCTGGTGTAGTCACTGGCCCAAAATTATATGAAATACTCACACATAAAGCTAAAGATACAGAACTATAACAATAAGGCTTACAGAAATATTGCTGTATATCTAACAAACTTATGTATGATAATTTAATTTGTCCTTGTCTCTACTTGTATACAAGTCCAATAGTACCTTGGGCACCATTTGCATTCATCAGAATCCAGATTTTATTGGTTATAAAGCAATTTGACTGGCAAGGCTTGTATTTATGCGAAAAGAAAGAAATTTTTCAGTGAATTCTGAATGAAATAATTGGTAAGCATAGGTTTTCAGTTCTGTTTTTTTAATGACATTTTAAGTTCAATGACCCAAAAAGTAATATTAACTTATTCCAAAGAAATTTCTGAATTGTGGTCTTAAATGAGCCATTGCTTATCATCCATGCATGTCAAAGTATTACTATGCTTGGTGAAACTGTAGAAGTTGCCAGAGATCAACCCAAATTTATATTATGTCACATAGTGCTGATTATCCTGTTCTGTGCAGGCTTCTCATCAACAGCAATCATTGTATGGGTTTGGATCTGGTTCAAACTCCTATGGTAGAGGTTACCTGCCTAACCAGGGTGCTAGCTTTGGAGGCACTTCCATTTCCAATCTTAATGTTAATGATAGGAGTTGTGCTTCTCTTGAAAGTAACAGGCGGCAAGGGAGGCCAACTGCTTCTCTTTGCAATTGTAATGGTACTCTTGATATCCTCAGTGAGCAGAACCGAGGACCAAGGGCCTCAAAGCTGAAAAATCAAATTTCAGCTGAAAATAATTCTGTGGATAATAGTAAAAATAGTGCATCTACTGCCAAGTTCCAAAATGAATCACTCAATCGGTCAGATTTTGCCACAGATTACAAGGATGCCAAACTTTTTGTCATCAAATCTTATAGTGAAGATAATGTTCACAAGAGCATTAAATATGGTGTCTGGGCTAGTACACCAAATGGAAACAGAAAGTTAGATGCTGCATATCGCCAAGCAATGGAGAAGCAAGATGCCTGTCCTATATTTCTCTTTTTTTCGGTAACTATCTTATATATGTATCTTTTTTAAGCACAACCATTTTCATCCTAACTATATATTTCTCTTGTCCTGTGTTTGCAACAAACCTTAGTTCAGAGTTCTTTTTAATTGTTTTCATTTCCGTTGAAAACATAACAGAGCTTTTTGGAGAAATAACTGTCTGCAGTTTCCTCAGATAGCTTTTGAAAAAAAATGTGGTTATTTCCTATAAAAAAAAAAAAAAAAACTCCAAACAAAGATTCAATGGTTGTAGTTCTTGACCTCATATTTATTATCATTTATGGCATTGTATTGCTTTTAGCTATAATTTTATTGGGTAGGGCATTTGACATCTTCTGAGGTTGATATGAGGTTTGAAATTAGTACTGAAGTGCTAAAATTAATTTATATAGTTCTTCATTTTCTTTGTTTTCTTGCTATTGTGTTTCTCTAACACTTGACTGCCATGAAAAGAATTTGCTACAACTATTTCCAGGTAAATGCTAGTGCTCAGTTCTGTGGGGTAGCTGAAATGGTCGGACCTGTCAATTTTGACAAGAGTGTGGACTTCTGGCAGCAAGATAAGTGGAGCGGGCAGTTTCCCGTGAAGTGGCACATAATTAAAGATGTACCAAACAGTCAGTTTCGTCACATTGTTCTTGAAAATAATGATAACAAGCCTGTGACTAACAGTCGAGATACTCAGGAGGTGGGATTCTTTGGGTCTTTCACTGTCTACGAATTTATGAATCATGCTTTTAACAGTGTACTGTTTTTACACTAGTTCCATAACATGTGGGATTTGGGAGGAAGACAAGTAGAAATTATTGCTGCTGTATCAATGAGAAGACTTCTGACAATTGAATGCTGAGCTGCCTATTGTCTTGAGAAACCTTCTCAAACTTTTAGACAACTAAAACCCAAAAATGATTTTTTGTCCTGTTTTTGATGTTGACCTTGGTGTTTGGAACTTGTTAGAGCTTTGTTTGGGTCAACTAGCACGTTTACTTTATGCTCACCTGATTTGTCTTCTAATTAATTTTCATATAATTTTTGTGGGGATGAATGACCAATTAGGTCAATTTAGTCTCCCATCCTAGGTATCACTTTATTCTAAAAAATTGCAAAATGGATTATAAAAATCAGCTGCTACTAAAAATTGCATGCTACTGATTTTTTTCTCCTTTCTAAATTTTAAACATTTCAGGTGAAGTTGCCACAGGGGATTGAAATGTTGACCATTTTTAAAAACTATGAAACTGATGTGTCCATCCTGGATGATTTTGATTTTTATGAAGACCGGCAGAAGGCTATGCAAGAACGGAAGGGAAGGCAGCAAAGCAGCATGATGGCTACCGGATTAGTTGGAGAAAATGAACATAGGAGTTCTAACACTACTGGTGATTTCATGAAGCAGATGTCAAAGAGCTTTGCTCTAGTTGTCCGCTTAGATGAGAATAACAATGAAGTCGTTGCTGCGGATAGAGATAGTTTAGTCTCTCATGGCCCCATTGGTAATGTAGTTAAACCTGATGATGGTCAATCAGTGACTGCCTCTTCAACTCAAACCAGTTAGGAAGACGTACCAGTTGTGCCAAGAATGTTGTTCACATTTGGTGATTGAAAATCGGAATCATCCTTGCTTTAGTTCATTACTTTTTCCAAACAAGGTAGCGTTGCTGTTGTTATTCAAGTCATTGGAGTCTATGGGGTTTCTAAATGAGGTGTTTACATAAAAGAATGGGTTTCATGTATAAAGTGTCTCCTAGAGTGCGTCAACTAAATTGTCGTTTTAGTTACCCCCCAAAATAATAACTTCTGCTCATTTGAGTATAGGTTAGATTTTAACACCACTTTTGTTTAATAATTTCGAATTAGGATTGTTTTAGGCGTGTTTCATTTCATTTGTAAAATTTCCTCATCTTCACGAGCGTTTTAATAAAGGCAGCAAATCACCTTGAAAATATTCATCCTTTACGCCTATTATTTGATTATGAATTTGCATTCAAATATATTTTTAAATGTTATAGAAGTGTAATATTTACAAATAATGAAATCAAATTCTCAGGTCAAAACAAAGATTCCAAATACAAGATATGTTGGTCTTCATTTTTATAAAGAGAAAAAGCTATGGATAAATTCTCCTGCCTTGTTTCCTTTTTTCATGTTTAATTTCTTCAGTGTTATTTGTATATTGTCTATAACATTTTATTTATGTTTTATAAGCATCTTTATTTTAAAATTGAATGAACAATCAACAAAGTCTTTGAATATGATAAGCATCATTATTTTAGTAAATTCTACATGTGACACATGGTGCTAAGTTTAAACTAGTACTAGATAAAGATTAAAGTAAAATAGAAAGGATCAAATTAAAAATGTCACCACAATTATAAACACATGTTTTACTCTCAAATTCTTCTGACCAAACATGATCTTCATCTTCTTTTATTCCATCCTTACTCTTTCTTTTGGGTTCCTTCTCTTTGAACTTAACCTAATAACCCTTGTCCTTCCCTTCTTGCTTTTATCTTTGTTTCCTCTTCATTTTCCTTCACGCCTGGTACTCGCATTAAAAAAAATCCACAAGTGAATGTTAATATTTCCTTAAAATGTAACAATTATAAAAGATAAAGATCGTTCAAAGGAGACAATGACGGCTTGATATCACACACAAACACATATACATATATACACGTGTGTGCGTGTGTGTTTATATGTTTGTGTGTTTGTGTGTCTATGTGAGTATTTGTGTATCTATGTGTTTATTTGTTTCTGTTTGTGTGTCTTTGTTTATATTTATGTATGTGTTTGCATGTCTGTGTATGTGTATCTCTGTATGCTTGTCTATATGTGTGAATGTGAGCCTATTTGTGTGAGTGTGAGTGTGTCTATGTAGGTGTCTCTATGTGTATTCTATCTTGCAAAAATGTCATGCTAAGCATTCCTTCCTACAAAGCTTGACAACCCAACCATTCTTTCATCACTTTAAAACACTGGTTGTTGCAACCCTAAATGGCATGGTGTCACATGCAACAATGACTACAAAAACATCTAGTGTCTACACCCTTAATCTTAATTAACCCCTCTCTTTCCCTAACTTCATTGAAATTGACTTCGACAATAATCTAACTTTAAAGCAAGATGGTACAAGATGTAGAGGAAGATAAAGAGGAAGTGGGGATAGGAGTGAGAATAAAAAGATAAGAGTCATTAGGTTAGGATCAAAGAGAAGAGACTCAAAGAAAATGTGTGGAGAGGAAAGAGGAATACCACATTTGGTTGGAAGAATTTAATAGGGATAAGTTTATGGTTGTGGTGACGCTATCAATTTGATCAATTTCTATTGCACTTTAGTCTCGGTCTATGTGTTAGTTTAAATTCAATATCATGTGTGACGTGTGGGCTTAACCATTAAGTTTAACAAAAATCATTTAATGGAGAGAGTAACATGAAAGACTATTCACACATTCAAGGGTTACTTTTTGGTTTGGTTAAATTCAAGGATTAAAGTGACCTTGTTTGCCATATTCATGGATTTAATTGGTGGTTTACTCTTTAAAATTGGATTAGGTCAATTGGTTATAAAGTAATTATATTCACACACTTTTTTTTCCTCTTTGCACTTATTCTATGTTTATGTATTTTTTTTCCTCTCATTTAATTAATGGTTGTGATAGCACTAATTAAGTGAAACTCATAATTGACCATAAATGATCAAAGATACGTTAGAATGACCTTAGAAGAGTATTAGTGATTATTCTTATCTTAAAAATTACTTCAGTGATTTAAATTGTTTCAATTGACCAATTAGTTTCTATTGCTTAAATATTTTCAAATCAAGATAAAATCTTTAGCATAATTCTTTTTCTTGTAAAATCTTAATATTAATTCCTACACAATTGAAGCTTCTTTCACTTTAATTAGCATTAGAAAAGCATGTCTAAATATTGCTATACTTTGATACTAATTGTTAAATTTTAAACATGCTTTAATTGATCACTCAAAAACCACTTATTATTAGGTATATTCAAAAAATTTGAACTCGACTGAATTATGTGAAAACTAAACTGAATTGAAAAATAGTTTAGGTAAACCGAACTAAACTGAAATTACAATCTTCATTAGCATCTTTAATAATAGTTTGGTTAAGATTCACCAGTTCACTGAATTAGACTTCTACAATAGTTTGGTTAGTGAATTGTTCTAATAAAGAATAGCCTAGCGAAATTTTGTTTATAAACAATTCAGTTTTTAATAGTTTAGTGTAGTTCAATTGTAGTTTAGTTCATAGTTTTTAGTTTTTTTTAAATAGGCCTACTTATTATAAACTCTTGAAACTCCATCTCTTTATTTTGGTGATCATGATTCTCTTATCTAAAATATAATTTTCAAATTTTTCATAAAGTTTCTCACAACCTTCTCTCCTTCAACCATGACAAATCACAAATTTGGCTACCTCCCACTATTCACCTCCAACATCCACCACCACCACCACCCTAAGGTTAGTTTCTCTCTCCTCTACCATTTTCTCTTGATCTTTGAACTACACCCCTTAAATCTTTCATCAATCTATGCTATTTAGAGGAATTTGCATGTATGTGTTTTTTCTATGTAACAATCAAAGTATTTTTAAACTATGAAAGAGACAAGTTCTTTTCATGTCCTTCTCATATCAATATGAGAGTATATAGGAACTTTGTGTATGTGTTTTTTACATGCAACAATCAAAATATTTTTAAATATACGAAAGAGACAAGTTCCTTTCATGTCATTATTAGATTAATAACCAGAGTGTATAAGAACTTTGTGTGTTTAAATTATGAAAGAGACACATTTTTATCATGCCTTTCTCATATTAATAACTAAAGTGTATGTTTTTAAAATACAAAAGAGATAAATTCTTTTCATACCCCTCTCATATCAATAACTAGAGTGTGTGTGTATATGTAAGAAGGGGGACATGGGCGTAAAAAGGAGGACGTGTATGTAATCGAAGTGTTCTTTAAACTACCAAAAAATGTTTGTGTATGTAAGAAGATGAACTTGTTTGTGTGTAATCAAAGTGTTCATAAACTACGGAAGAGACAAGTTCTTTTTCATGTCCTCTCAAGTCAACAACAATAAGTATATGTGTCTTTACTAATAATGGTAAAAGAGAAAATATTGTCTTTTTGCTAAGGACATGAATTATCTCTTTTTTTTAATGCTCCAACACTTAGGTATGGTAGTTTGTGATCGTGTATGTTATTTATGATGTCCAGTTTATGTTGATGTCGTTGGGACATGTCTTGCTCTTTTACTTAACTAATAGGTATTACTATTTAAGTTTGAAATTTACTTAACTTAAAAAATTAGTAGAAAAGAGAGAATTCTTTTTTCCTACTTATATACACACGATTTTGGTCATATATTGATCAATATTAGATTTTCAACACACATTCTAACCCAAAATTTAATATGGTAACGAAAGATTTGATGATGCAAAATTTAAGTAGTTTATATGAATTCTTATATTTAAATTTTATTATTATAATTGTGAAAAAAAAACTTTAAAGAATTAATATATTGATGATTTAAATAACTAAATTAATTACTACAACTTTTGAAAGAGTGTGTGATATAAATATAACAATGAACATGAAAATTAAAAGTTTTGTTTAAAAAATAATTGTTAATATAAAATTAAATTTAATATTTATGAATATAACTTAAAAGGTAAAAAATAGTTTTAAATGTATATATATATATATATATATATATATATATAATTTTAAGGAAATTTAAAATTTTTAATTTAAAAAAATAAAATTATAAAAATATAATATATTTTTGTATTATTTGAAGTAGCATAAGAAAATAAAAGGTTAGCAGGAGAGCATGAGAGAGAATTGAGTGGAGGGGATCAAAGAGTGTATCATTCACAACTGAAAAGAATATGGCGATGACGATGACATCTATGAGTGGTGGTTGGGGCATCCTTGCCGCTGTTGTTGTGTTCCTTATATTATTACTTTGGCAGCAGCGTAACAGATTATTCATCGCTTCATCTTCATCTTCATCTTCATCTCCATCTCCATCTCCTTCCTTTCTGCTTTCCGATTCTACCGATTCAAACTCCAGGTCTTCTCTATTCCTTTTTATTTCCAACTGTCATCATCTTTTCCTTTCTTTTCATTCTTCTCTCTCTGTTTATAAGTATATTGCTATTTTCATTTTGTGCTAACTTTTTCAGTTTATAACCCAACTTAGTTTTTAGTGATTTCTTCGTAAGACAAAACCTATTAGTGAAATTGAGGCTGTTTGGGGGCTTTGAGTAGTACGGGCGAAATTATAAATTTAGAATCTATAGTTTTCTTTTATAGCCTTGCACTTTCGACAAAGGTTTCGAGTTGGCTTCTTCAACTTGAACCCCTTGTCTTTACCAAATCTTATATTCTCAAGTGCAGAGTATGTTATTTGTTGAGTTTGTTTTGGGTTCAGGTTCAAAAGGAAAACTGTTGGGAGGAGGAGGACTCTTAGACATAGGAAGGAAGTGAGGACAAATCAAGAAGGGAGTCTTCCTTGATCGATTGCTCCCTTAAAAATAAGGATTCATGGAGACATAAGTTTTTGTAGATGGAAGGTGATAACATTTGTATCCCTTTGGGTGGAAGAATAGCCTACAAGGCACATTCTAGAGCTCTTGGATTTAGTTTCCTCTTGTTGTAACTGCGAATATGGACAAAGAACGTTCCCAAAATTCTAGGAATGAGGTTGTTTGTGGTAGAAAGAAGGAAAAAAATCCCAAGATGCATTGAATTTATTGGGTTTTAATTTTTGAATATTGGAGGTAAAGGAGAAACAGAGACTAAATATTATGGGATTTATAAGGCCATGGACTCTTCAACTACAATGGCTAACTTTTGTAATGTGGTTCTCCCAACTTCCAAGGTTCTTAGCAGATAGATATTGACTTGATATGATGTGATGTATTACAACATGATGATATGATCATAAAACCTAGAACACTAACACCCATGGTTGTTAAACTTGCAAGTTAACGTGGAAACTTGTTTGAGTTTATGTGTCTAGGTTGAGAAATCATGCTAACTCGCATGCAAACTAAGAATCCTCAAACTTGGCTAAACTTGGGTGGAATTGGTAAAACTCAATCAAACTTGCGATTTTATACCCAAGTGTTAGGCATATCAGAGTTGGCTTCTGCATGTATCCCAATACAGTGCATGACACTGTATCACTGTCCTAGCCAAGTCAGTTACAGTTAGGTACAAATACAGGCAGCTAATATTTTTTTTTAATTAAGTGATGTTACTTCACTTTTAATATATTACATGCAAATAGTTCCCTTTAATTCACATTCAGTTCACCACTTTAAAGTGAGGATTTTTCAAGCATAGAACGTTCAATGCTTATTTTTTTATCACTGAAAATTTAGCACTAAATTTCAGTTTAAACAGACACATCCAAATGCTCTAATACTTTGAGTCATATTCATAGTTGTTTCTTTGATGTTATTAACTAGCATTGAGTCAGGTGCATAATAAGATGATTTGACGATGTGGAAGCTTTTTGTCTACTCTTGCAGAACCTCAAATTTTGTGACAGATGCAGATTTGAAATTTTTAATGGAGATTTTGGATGAGAAGCTCAATGAGAGTGATAAATGGGAGGATGTTCTAGATAAAAGAAATAATCTTCTAAGCTACAATGTGAAATGCTGCAAGCCTAAGGTTACTGATTTTATTTTTAAACTGGATTGCAGACTTGAGATCATGTTTTTTTTTTTTCTTTTTCTGGGAATGTGAATGCATAACTTGTTTGTTTTAATTATAATATAATGTTGCTTTCATAAATGTTGTGTGCCTGTTATCTGAAGTTTATGAAGCTTTAATTGTTATATAGTGAATAAAGCATCTCCGTGTTTCGCCCTTTTCTCTCTCACACAATGTGCAGGAATGCTCAGGTATAGACACAAATGCAGAGTCAAACCATCCTCTAATCAGCATATTCTTCTATAATACAGTAGCAACTTATTGTGTCCAAGTTGGAAAAATAGAAACCTTTAGTTCATAGTTTTTCATGCCCAAGTCATTTTTTCTGTTAAATGATAATAATGTCAGGAGGTTACATCTAGTTCTTGTTCTGTTCTTCCAGTGTGTAATCTTAATTTTGATAGCTTCTAATTCATTAGCTGCTATATGCATATGAAAACAGAATGGTTTTGAAAATTATCTATAAACTACATAGTTGTTTCTCCATTGATATTGCAGAATGGTCCCCTGAGATATTTGAGCAAGACTGTGTTCAATGATATTTCATCTGAGATGCTAAGAAACTTCTACATGGACAATGATTACAGAAAGCAGTGGGATAAAACACTGGTTCAGCATAATCAACTGCAGGTAGACAAATCTGATGGTACTGAAGTTGGTCATACAATTAAAAAGTTCCCTCTTTTAAAGCCTAGAGAATATGTGCTAGCTTGGAAGTTGTGGGAAGGGAGTGATAAAACATTTTACTGTTTTATGAAGGTAATGCACCAATTATAGTTTTTTATAATAATAATGTGAATAATTGCTTTTATCTACTGCTTGGTGTTAATGCACATTGTTATGCCCCATATATTCGTGAATCATGATTGCATTAATATATGAATGTTGTTGTAGCTATATCTCTCCCTTCCTCGGTCTCTTCACCTTTTTTTATTTCCTATCATTTGAGAGGAAGAAACTATGTAGGAAAAATTAACGATAAAGGTTTTAGAAAATATATTAGTCAAGAAATTATAGATTCAGATTATAACTCAGGAGACTATTATTTGCATGTAATACTATCCACTAGTAATTATCAATATTTTCGCTGTTTTTTTGCCTATTTGGAGACTAATTTGTTGGGATTGGTACACTATATACATGCATATTTGCATATAAAATTATTCTGGTTTCTCATTATATACATTTAAACAGAAGCTGTTAACCATTTCAAGCTCTGCATACTTGGTTTAATAGAACTTCCATATGCCCGGTTGATATTGACAAACAGTTCAGTATGTGTGATGCATCTATATTCTCCATTCCTTTCACCTATCTGTTCATAATCTTCCTCTTGATATCTTTCAGATATTGTGTGCATATTTAGACAGTAGGCAGGATCATATCTTGAACTTTTCCCTTTTGTTAATGATATTTCCAAGGGAAATACAGTGACAAAGCATATTGAAAATTGACAGAAAATACAACCTTTAATTGTGGAAGAGCATGGTAATTGTTAGATTTCTTACTAATGTATTTGAGGATGCATACAAAGAATTGTTTTATGTATATATATATATATATAACTGTTGCTCTCTTTTCTATGCAATGATTATTTTCTTTCCATTTTTTATCATGAACCTTGTTAGGAATGTGAGCATCCTTTGGCACCACGACAGAGAAAATATGTACGAGTTGAGTTATTTAGATCTGGCTGGCAAATAAGAGAAGGTAGGTTCTTGGTTTATTCCAAGGTTATTTCATTACGTTTTTTTTTTTTTTGAGGGGGGGGTCTACTTGGAAGTGGAAACTTTTTCTTTTTTAATGTATGAGTGAATGATTTAGCTATGGAAGGATTGTTTTATGACTAGCATTTATATAATTACAGTACCTGGTAGCAATGCCTGTGAGATCACAATGTTTCATCAAGAAGACGCTGGTTTAAATATGGAGATGGCTAAGCTGGCTTTTCGCAAGGGCATATGGAACTATGTATGCAAGATGGATGATGCACTTAGAAGATACTCTGTTATAAGCTATCGTTTAACAAGTTCAGTTACCACTTCACTCAATTTAATGCAGAAGGTTAGTGCTGTTAGTTTCACATAATCATTTAATTTATTTCCTGGATGGATTGGCTGATATCATAATTACTAGAACGATGCTTTTGGCAGATTTGCTTTAGACTTCAAGTTTGTTCTTGATGACTAGTTATAACACTGTTAACCTATTAAACACTCCTATGATATGATAGATTCCTACTGATGGTTTAATTTTAGAATCAACTCTAGCCAGGACAAAAATGAGAAGATTTATAAAACCATGCACTTCAGTATTTAAATAAAAAAATTTTGGATATTGATTCTTCTATGGATGTCCAGTTTATTTGGGGTTTTCTATTTCGTATCTTTTCGTGCATTTCTTTGGGTAATTTAATGTCCTTTTCTTATTAGAGTTGGATGTAGCGGTTCTTCCAAGTCCCAATAGGGTGGTTTCTTGGTGAAACAATACATTTCTGTTTTAGCTCTTTCGCAGTAACCAGTTTTATCTTTGGATGCAATTAATGTCTCAAACCTTAGCAAATGGTAGGTTAATAGTTGTTGATGTGATTCTGGCTCTGGGATCCCTAGCAGTATGAGACTAATGGTTCTTCTTCTCTTTTACTTGTTATTGACTCATGGTCACGACTCACTAGGGGCACTCTTGACCCCCCTCAATCCCAATTCCTATATACATGACAATATAGAACTCCTCCACACATGTAAATATATTAGTTGCGGAATTCAAAGTAGGCAAGTGTTGGTTCGTGACTAATAGATAGTCCCTTCCCTTGTGTGTAGGTACCAGCTTGCTTGGACCCTATTAGGAGCAACATATCCCCAACACATGCACATCCTACTGTCTTCCATGATCAAGTTACTGATGAATCTCAAATGCGGATGATTCGAAGGCCATCAAGAAAGTTTCTAGCCAATAGTTTGCTGCTTATAGGGGGTGCTATATGCCTGTCTCGTGGTCACTCTAGCCTAGGTGCTAAAGTTGCCATGGCATACATCGTAACAAAACTTAGTAAGCGTGGTGCTAGATCAAACCAAACCAAACAAAGTTGAATGTAAGATTCATTTTATTTTAATTTAATCACCAATGTAATATCGAATAATCAAGATTATATATAACCTTAAATAATGTCAATAATCCTTATGATCTAGATGATTTAGACATTCATAAATATATATATATATATTAATAACATATGAGTCTTTGGCAATAAGAAAAGGCATGCAAACCGGTTGAAAGGTGAAATTTTAGTTGAAAGTTGTCAACTGACGGTTAAAAGTTGTTATTAAGTTTATTAAACTAGAAATATTTGGTAAAAGCAGTTATTGAGTTAATTGGTACATGGATAATGATATGAAAGGATACGTTAATGATATTTTTATATATAAGGATGACTATATAATTTCTATATAAATTATTTTTTAAAATAAAAAGATGCTTTTAAGTAATTATAATTTTTTTTGTTAATTTGGTATTATTATTATTATTGTTTAAAGATTAAATATTTTATTAAAAATTAAAAGTGCTATATTCAAAGTGTAAAGTGAACAATAGTAAAAATAGTGTAAAAGTCAAATTTTATTAAAAATTTGAAGGAAAAAATGATGGAAAGGACACTATAGTTAGTGAAATAAGCCTGTTTATTAAATATTTTTATTTTGGTTAAATAATTAAATAAGCTTACAAGCTAATAATATATAAATAAGCTAAAATGGCTTTATATACTAAAATAAAATGACTAGTCAAATGCACTTTATATACTAAAATAAGGCAATTAAGTGAGTTACTGAATCGGAATATTTGCACTCATTTTCTATTCCACACTCATTAATAACTTATACTTTTAATTTCTTAAATTACCCTTAAATAATTTTTTATTAAGCAATTTAGTTGAATGTATCAATTTTTTATTAAAAAAATATTTACGACCACTTTTTTCCTTTCTTCTTACAATTTCACTTAAAGTACTGTTGATTTCTTATGTTCTTCCCAGCATTAACTTTGTAACTGGACTTACTTGATTCAGTGTCTTTTTTTTATAATTTTTTTAAAAATTTTATTTATTTATAAGAAAAATATATATACCCAAATTACCAAGGCGGACCAGTAAAAAACTGACCCATTAAACTTCAGGCCGACCAATTTTTCCTTTCGGCCTGATGGATTGGAAAACCGTTTTACCATTTGTAATATTCAACAGGGACATAAGGATGAGTTTGTTGAACTCCTTAGTTCAACAATAGAGTAGACTGTGTGAGTTTAATTCACAAATGATTTCTCTAAAACCGTGTTCCAAATTAACACCAAACTTTTTGAAATTGCTAGAGTCTCAGCATTAATGTTTGTGGTGACATTGCGCCTGAAATTTCGATTACTCATTCTCCATTTGTGTTCCTGATTAATCTACCATATCAAGATCGACCAGGATTTCCAATAGAACTACTATCCACGTTCAATTTGCCAACATTACCACTAGGAAGGATGAGACTAAGACACAAAACGAGACACTATTAGAGAGCTAACAGTGTGAAACACCTTTGTTGTTGTGTAAGAGAGAGCTAATGGTGGCTAGTATGAAAGGGGACTATAATCTTTTGGTGAAATAGAGGAATAAAAGGAAAGAAAATGTACTAATGAAAGTTGTATCCAGTAAAAAGGAATAATTTTCATAAAGTGACAAATTACGACTCAAACTTTTTATTAATAAAAGTATTTATATTTAATGACTAATCATCTTAAATACGATAGACTATTATGAAAATATCCATAGGAATCATCAATTATCAGTTACATTAATATAAAATAAAGTTTTGTCAATGTAGGTAGATGTTAAGTCACTGCTTGTTATACTTTTTCAAAGAGCCTAGCTAGTCAAGGATTATTGCTGTCAAATTCTTAATTCTTGTTAATTACTTTATTCTGTAAGCCAGTTCTCTTTGTTTCTTCCGGTTTTGGTTCCTAAGAATTAACAAAATATAATGGTTAGTTATATAGTGTGAAACATAATTTTTAACTTTTTAAGAAAGGTTTTACCTAATCTAGGAGATTGGTGATCTATAATATCTAATCAAAGAGAAAAAAACACAACCCTAAGCATTACTTTTACAACTAAATAATTAAAATATTACGCTAATCATTAGCTATGTGTATATAAAATTTATTTTCGTGTATATTTTTTATATAAGAATGAAATTTCTAAATGTGCGGGTGCAGGTCCGCAAAAAGAGTGCGCTACCAGGCATTTTTAGGCGTGTAATTCATGCCCGTTTCCTTCTCCTTCCTAAATTTAGACATTGGAACAAACGACTTTGAAATCTTGTTGGTGTTGAAGGAATTAATGTCATGTTTGTTCGAAATTCAATGTTATGTTGTATGTTTTTTTCTCTTGTGTTGGATCAAAAGACAAACATCACGTACCTTACTTGTTTTCGTTACTGTTCTGCATCCCATTGTACGTGCTAGAAAATGCACCACAACCTTAACCTTGCAAGGTTGTGGATTGCTTTGCTTGCGGTCTCAACCACCGCAGTTCATTGCAAAACTTCCTCCGAAGATGGTATCCAAAAAACTTGATATATAAAATTGATTGCATTCAATGTACGTTCGTTCTCCTTTCTAATTCAAATTCAATTCCCATGCTTAATTTGCAGTTTCAGCCCTTAATGTGATGTATACCAGCTTAAATTCCCCTTCAAAGCTGAGTGGATGGAAATCAAGTGGAGGTGATCCTTGTGGCGATTCATGGGAAGGAATCAAATGCTCAGGCTCTTCTGTCACAGAAATGTTCGTAATGTTTCTTTTTCATAGTTATGTTTGGATATATAGATGGAGTACTTGAGACATTAATTCTAACTATATATTTTTACTTTCAACAGAAATTTATCTGACATGGGACTTACTGGATCAATGGGCTACCAGTTGTCCAGCTTAACATCAGTTACCGACTTGTGAGGCCCACATATCTTCAAATACACACTAATTCCTTTCCTTTCCTTTCCTTTCCTTTTAGAACATCACTTAAATATCATGCATTAATTTTTCATAGTACAGTGATTTGAGCAACAACAACCTCAAGGGTGAGATACCATATCAACTTCCTCCAAATGCTCGTTATATGTAAGTCAGCTCCTCCACCAATATAACACTTCTTCTAATTAAATTATTATTCAAGCACAAGATATATATGGTGAAGATTTTCATTTCATGTTGCGTGTTGAAGATATAAAGTTTATTCATACCAATTAATAGCGTAAGCTTTTAGAGCAATTGGTTCTTGATAGTAAGTTCCCATATATTGTTCTTAAGAGTTGTTGAGCTTTTTTCACCTTAGCGAATTTCCATCAGGCTAAGATATATATATATATATATATATATTCGTTAATATGATTTTAAGTATCCAAAGTTTGAATATCTGTATTATATTATTGTTAAAAATTAAAAAGTGGTTCCTAACATTCTTTATGGAAGATGATTGGATTCATTATTTTAAAGGAAGGTCGAGAATGTAATCTGTTGAGAATTTTTCTACTTTCTGTTATCTGATAATGCAGTGATCTTTCTAAGAACGGCTTCACTGGAAGTATACCTTATTCCTTTTCTCAGATGAGTGACCTCAACCACCTGTAAGCAAATTTAAAGTGCCTTTCTAGTTTTTATTCATAATTTTTCTTGGAACTTTTCTTTTGTTTCTCAACATGTTAAGCATGCAGAAATCTTGCACATAATCAGCTCAAAAACCAGTTGGGCGATATGTTTGGAAAGCTCAGTAAACTCAAACAACTGTAAGTGTGAACATTCAGCAAGGTTTCTAATGTCAAGATCTGTACTTTCATGCTATTGCTGATTTTGGAATTCGTACCGGTGTTAAGGTAGAAGCTATTATTAAGAACCCAGTTCCAGCTGTGTATAAAATAATTTTGCAATATGCCATGTACGTAAACGACTAAGTGTCAACTCATGCATTGATGCTTGGGAGACAATTATTTTTTTCTGTTATGCATAGAAACTCCTCTCTTTTCTCATTTTTTTTTTCACTTAAATCAACCCTTCTATTGATCTTTTGAGGATTTCTTTCCTCTATGCTGATGCAATGAGTCAACTTCCAGAAAAGCTTCTATGCCCCTGATACAATAAGGTATAACTAAAATAAGTATATAATTTCTAGTAAAATATAAAGCACTGGATAATTGTAGAAAAAAAAATAGGAAAAAACCTTTTAAATATATTTTTTCCTATTTTTTCTAAAAATATATATTTTATATTGCTTTCCCAATTTTCATGTTCTTTCAATAAAAAAAAATTCTTGTTGTATTTTGTTTTATTTATTTTATTTAACTTTAACATCATAAATACTATTTCGTATTTATTATTATTATATTTTTAATATTATTATTATATAATTCAATTAGCATATATTAGATATTAGAAATAAAAAAAATATCTATAATTACGTACGGCATATGCGTTACATGTTATATTTCATATATAACTGCTTTCCCTTTATTTAATATTTATATTTGTACAATTTTTTTGTTTTATTCTGTTTACCTAAAAATTTTATATTTTAATTCTTTCACAAGTAAATTTTTTATGTTTTAATTCTTATATTTTTATTTTATGACAGTTTTATACGGTTAAAAAACTAATCACAAAATCTAAAATATAAAAAAAAATGTATAGGAATTAAAACATTGAATTTTTTAATTACAAAGATTAAAATGAATGGTTAAGGCATATACTAAATGATTAATTAAATTTTTATATATTAATGAAAATGGTGCGTCTGTGTTTGCATTTGGAACTGAAGTATTTTAGTCTTTCCCCTTCTTATTATTTGGCTTCTTAGTGTATGAGTATCAGGTTTCTTCAAACATGAAAATTTTATTAGCCGTTTATCATTGAATAACATGTAGGGATGTATCATTCAATTCACTATCGGGAAACCTTCCTAAGAGTTTCAAATCGCTCACAAATCTCAAGAAGTTGTAAGAGCACAATCACTATCACTATAAGGGAATAATACACACAAATCTTCATTGTAAACTTCTGTTTGTCCCTGTACAGGCACCTACAAAACAATCAATTCACTGGTTCAGTAAATGTCCTTGCCAACCTTCCACTTGAAGATTTGTAAGTTCATGTTTGCCCACCTTGCATCTCCCTTTATAAAATGTTTAAGTATCTTCTTATATCTGACTCTAGATTTGCAGTGCAGTAATGGCACCTAAATAATATTTCTAGGATCATCTAAATATGCATGTATTTCATATTTATATTAATCATAAATCATTGTTTATATGATTTTTAAAATAATTATTGTAAAAATTAACAAATTTATTATATATAATAATTTATAATTAAATAAAAATAAAAAATGATTATATAACTTATTTTCTCATTTATATATAACTATGTGGTCATTTACTCGTTTCATTATTTGCGAAAAAAAAAAACCATGAGCAACATCTTTCATTTTGAGGAAGTAAAATGTCAACGTTTTGTGAATCACTTTAGAAAAGACAGATATTTTTATTTAATGATGAGTCATTTTTTTAGTTTTGAAAATGTGAATTAGTAGTGAAATCCATTGAAGGAAGGACTGTTCCTGAAATCCAATAGCGAATTGGATTTGATCTTAGGAGAGAAGTATTAAATAGTATTTAAATTTGAACAGGAATGTTGAAAACAACAAATTTAGTGGTTGGATCCCAGAGGAGTTAAAGGATATAAAAAGCTTGCAGTAAGTAATTTTTGAAGATTCATTTATGGAAGGATGGAAGTTAGGTTGTTTCTCTAACTAAATTTGTGTTGTTAATTCCAAAGAAGTGGAGGAAACTCTTGGTCAAGTGGATCAGCACCTCCTCCTCCTCCTGGTACTCCCCATATCAAGCATTCGGAGAAAAAGAATGAAAATACTGTTGTTAGTGGAATAGTTATAGCAGGCATAGCTTTTGGCGTACTAGCAGTAATTATAATTGTTATTGCTCTTTCTAAAAGAAGGTCAACGTTACCTTCTTCACATTTTATCGATGAAGAGAGGCGTAGCCAGCGTAAATCTTTTACACCCCTTGCATCTCAGCAGTTATCAAAAGATTCGGGCGCTGATGTCACCAAAGATTACAAAGGTGCTCTTTTTGCATTACTTTCTGTTATTCATGACTTGTGATTCTTATTTCTTATGTCAGCCATAATTATTTATATATGTAGAAATTTTCTTAGAAGAAATTACTTTTTTCTATCTGTTAAAAAAGAATTGTTATATAATTTGAAGTCATTTTGGAACACATCCACTTAACTAACTGATTTGAGTTGTTATATATATATTGGTGACAGGATTTAAGTCATTGGATTCCACTTCAATTGACGTAAAGGCTTTGCAGCAAACTTCATCAATTGGTGTTAGGTCGTCAATCTCCGACTGTGTGCAATCCTTTAATGACAATGAGTTTGCAAATCGTCTAAAGGCTAGAAGAAGTACATCAATCCGTGTTACTTCTTTTTCACTCGCAGACTTGCAGACTGCTACTGCTAATTTTGCTTCAGGTCGACTTCTCGGTGAAGGATCCATAGGACGTGTTTATCGGGCTAAATATCCTGATGGAAAGGTACACATCGATCAGCTTTAGCAAATGCATATATATATATATGTTCTTTTCTGGCTTGCATCCATAAATGTCTAGTTATAGGATCAGCCATGCCTGCAATTAAATTCGAAAAGAAAACTAGTTACTTTTGACTCACGGAAACCTTTTTATCAGGTATTGGCTGTAAAAAATATCAACTCTTCGCTTTTCCATGGTGGTCCTCCTGAGGAATTCTCTCAGATTGTTTCAAACATAAGCAGACTTCACCACCCAAATATTGTTGAGCTTGTGGGTTATTGCTCGGAACAGGAACACATATTAATATATGATTATTTCAGAAATGGCTCTCTCCATGATTTTCTACACTTATCAGACGACTTCAGCAAACCACTAACTTGGAACACCAGAGTCAGAATTGCATTGGGAACAGCTCGGGCTGTTGAGTTAGTCTATAATCTATATCTATCATTTATAGTACTTGCATTTTTACATATATAGCTGTTGTCACAGTATGACCACCTGCATATAGATATGCATCTATACTCTTTAGTGTTCATTTATGTACCATTAAAATTCAGATTATACATCAATTTGGTTATTCCTATATTAAAAACTGGTATTACTTTGTTGAATAGACATGTGTAAGAATGATATTACTTAAATATAATGATACATAATTATTTATATAAATTCAAATACTCAACAGATTTGGTACTTGACCATATATTAATTACACTCAATGATGGATCTGAGTTCAAATTATAATCTTTCTTTTATATATGTTGATTGCATTTAAATACTATTAACACTATTCATTTTATGGAAACAATCTAAATTTTCAGGTACCTACATGAAATTTGTTCTCCACCTTTATTGCACAAGAATATTAAGTCCTCCAATATTTTGCTTGACACGGATCTGAATCCTCGTCTCTCAGACTATGGTTTGGCATCCTTCCACCAGGTTTAATTTTCTTGTTTTTATCTCCTTATTATTGTAGACTTATTTAATTTCCCTCTCTTTACTTCCTCTATGGAATTTGATATGATGTTTTAACATTCCTATAATTAAATAATGCCTGCCTATTTTGTTTTGAGGCAGTCTAGTTAATATTGGCCTTTATTTTGCCCTTACGGTTTGTTTCACCATCCTAATTATTTCCTCACAAATTCTTATAGTTTCTTTGACAAGTATAAAGTAGACCCCAAGAAATTATGTAAATTTGTGTATTCAAGGCTACCTTGTTAATTACTCCCACCCCATTGATCATAGGGTAGTGAAATTCCTTATCAATTTTTGACCGTCTAGACAATGTCTTGGAGTGAAAATGCCAATTTCCTATACTTATAAAGTTTCGGTGTTTCCTAAGATCGAGTGGCTGCGTGACTTTTATATTATTAGCACAAGTATTTAGGAATCTACTTTTTTTTTTTAGTAGATGGTAGGTGAAAAAGGATTTAATTAAATAAAATATAGATGAAAAAAATCAAAATGAAGAAAATGATAATAGTGATTGAGTCGTAATGCTAGTTGCAAAGAGCAATGTATTTTCAACTGTAGAACTTGCTAGGCTCTTATATTGTGATGTTGATCATGTGTGAAAAATAGGTCTAATTAAGAATAAATCCTTATTTGTTAAATATTAGAATTCATTTAATTTGGACATCTTTGTGGTGATCGGTTTGGTAGTTTCTGAAAATAGTGGTGTTATTTGTTGGTAGCGTACGAGCCAAAATCTTGGGGCAGGATATAATGCACCAGAATGCACAAAACCTTCAGCCTATACCCAGAAGAGTGATGTATACAGTTTTGGGGTAGTGATGCTGGAACTTTTGACAGGTCGAATGCCTTTAGACAGGTAAGGTATTAGTATTACATTGTGTGAGAATTCATTGCAATTTATATATTCTTTGTGTTGGATCAGTTCAAAGCCAAAAGCAGAACAATGTTTGGTTCGTTGGGCCACACCACTGCTTCGTGACACTAATGCGGTGGAAAAAATAGTGGACCCTGCCTTGCGGGGGCTTTACCCTCCTAAGTCACTCTTCCGATTTGCTGATATCATTGCCCTGTGTGTGCAGGTTGGTTAGTTGGTTAGTTAGTAAGTTAGTTAGTTAGTTAGTTAGTTAGTTAGACATATATTTTCTAATTAATTAATTCTTATTTTGTATCAGTCTGAGCCTGAATTTCGACCACCTGTGTCAGAGTTAGTTCAGGCTTTGGTGCGATTAGTTCAACGTTCAAGCGTGAAAATGAGGGAGGATCTTGGAGCCTTTGATGACTGAAGATACTGTCTTACTCTTAAGTAGTAATAACGATAGATGTATTTATGTCTTTTTGCTAGAAAAGTAGCACTTGTAGCTTCGACAACAAAAGCCTCTCGAGTATTTATTTCAAGTTTCACTTTACTCTCTATCTTCTATTCTCTATGCCTTCGCAAATGGACATCTTCTCAACCCCCTTTTTCTATCAGTTTTGCAGATTTGGGAAGAGTAACATTAGTTATATATATATATATATAAAAGATATTTGTATATATTTTAACTTATAATTTATCATTGAAAAAATTTAATGATGAATATAAAAGAAAGACTATGCTTATATAATAATATTGTTAGTCATATTTTGTTTTTTTATTACATTAAAAATATTTATTTATTATAAATTTTAATATTCAATATATATAAATTAAAACAGAAATGTTTTTAATAAAATACTTATAGTTATTTTTTTCAATAAGAGTACTTTTAGAAGAAAAAATAATAATTTCTTATCTCTTTTAATCTATCATTTTTAATATCTTTAATTTTAAATTAAATTTTAATATTTTTTAATAAAAACTACAATAATTAAAAATCACATTGTATTACAATATAAATTATTTATCATAAATCTAAATTAATTTATATGTTAAAAAATATTTATTTATTACGAATTTAATTATAATATAATTTACACATTTAAAATCATTTATTTATTATAAATATTGATTATATAAAATAAAATTTATTTTATAAAATGCATAGATTAAAATACTATAAACTTAAGGATTAAATATTATTTTAGTCCCTATAAAATGAATGAATTTTATTTTTGTCATATAAAAAAATTGTTTATTTCTATAAAATTTGAAATTATTTTGTATCTCTATTATTATGCTACACTTATTAACTACTTATATATTCAATGGAATTCAAATTACCATTTCAGGTGATACCCACTAGTGTTTACAGTATCATGTCAGTACATGACATCTATATATTTTTTAGGTTAAGTAAGTTTTCCATCCCTCAACTATTTCATATTTTGATTTTTAATTTCTCAATTATTATTTGTCAATGTTTGTAGTCCTTGTTATCAAATATTAATGTTAAGTGATGATTTACAATTACATATTAATAAAGGCAATTAAGTTTTTTGTCCCTCAAATTTTTGATCGATTTTTTATCCTCAATTATTATCCGTCAATGTTTTTTAGTCGTTGTCATCAAGTATCAATGCCAAGTGACGATGTGACAAATACATGTTAAATCTAAACAATTTTATGTCAATTCTAAACTACCAAAAAGTGTTTTGACGAAAAAATTTAATGTAACAACCCTGAGTCCGACACAACTAAACAGTTATGCTCAAAAAGTTATTTTTAATAAAATCTTTAATTAATTTAATTCTAAAAAAAGATAGTTAACTTCTTTTCTTTCCTGAAGTGTGCACTAAGCAATAAACATCAATGTCACTACTACACCACAACCGATGAGAATATAATGAAACAAGCTTGTTAAAATTAGAAAAGGAAGCTATTGAATCAAATTTCATTTGATAGTTAACCTCATCATCTATTAATGGAGGAAGGCATTAAGGTAACCTTAAACCTAGTTGATGAAGGAAGACATCTCACTAAGGCCTTAGCGTATGTTGCCCACATGGACACAGAAGGAGGCCAATGTTGTAATTCTTAAGGATGATTCTTTGAAGCAAGTACTTTGACTTCGTGAAATAAAGTGTAAAATATGTACAGTAAAAAAAAGAAATATAACTTGTGTCTTATGGTACTTACATCATCAAATGATAAAGTAAAGCTGAGGGCTAAAACAATTGTCCATAAGAAAAGCTACAACACTAAAAAGGGGAAAAAGAAAAACACTATAAATCCCGAGTTGGCCTCTACAAAAGAAAAACAACAAGCACATCACTGAGGTGGTGGTTGTGCAAATGTAGAAGCATCAACATTTTCCTTGGTCCTTCGAAAGTGACGCAAGTAGGGGCCTAGAGCATCACGTTTCGGCACTAGTTCCTAGTTAGCTCCGATTTCACCATCCTCATGAGTTAGGCCACATAGCAAGGATCAACATAAACATCTCTATGTTGATGTAAAAAGTGACAAAGAATACTTGGAATCCTACTCTGACATATTCCATACTCAGCTCTCCTTGATACAAGACCCGCTAAAGGTCATGTTGATCCTCCATGCTCCTTCCAAACCCACTACGGTGTCACGAAATCGAATGCAAAAGGGCCTAAGCTGGACCCTGATTAGCAAAATTCCTAGAAATCTATGTCCCCAAGGTAGTCGCGACATTTGCTCCCACAAACATTATGTCGCGATCATTGCTAGTTGCACACATACATACAACATACAGACATAAGGATAAGCTAATGTAGAAAAGATCTTAAGTCTAAAAAGAAAATAAGAACAACTTGTATGGTCATAGTAATTATAAATTTAACAAATTAGCAGAGAACTCCACACACACAACCATTATTAACAATCTATATTCAACAATCATACATATAATTATACAACTATTCCATATAGATTTATAGGCCAAGTTATCACTACTATCACTTTCTTAACATACTTTCACTCTTGGTATTGGAAAAAGATAGGTTGTACGTGAATAATGGCTTTCTATAGCGAATAGTACTTGCAAAGATTACACCCATTTGTAGAGGATGTCCACCTATCCTCAAGGCTACACAACCTCGCCTCTCATAATCCAACATTGGTCATGAACCCCAAAACTCATAATGGTTCTTAATTTACGTACTTAGTCATCAGTAACGTCCACTCGGAACTCAACAACAACCACAATAGTGATTCTCTGATCACTCCCAATTTTCATAGGCGTCTGGGTACTAGCAACGAGCACCCACCATCTTCACACAACTCCCTAAGGCAAATTGGAATCACTACAACAAGAATGGTTCATCAACCATCCCTAAAGAATAAAGTTATTACTTTAACTCATCAACAAGTGTTATATCTCTCAAGGATAGCAACATTCCAAATTTTATGAATTTTGTCTCACATTATTCTTTTACACTCGTGCTACTCATCATAAATCTTTTATAACAATAAAGTATTTATTATATAAGTTATTCATCCATTCAGTTTTGCAACTTAGGTTGTTTACTCACTACCAGTGGATTTGCTCAGCAAAAGGGATCATTAGCCTGATGAATCCTTACTTTTCAGAAAGGTACCACTCAACTATAGGCATATTCGCTCAGCGAGAGTCTAGCTTTCTCTCAATGAATAAAACAAAGAGCTCAAATCATGTTTTAGTCACTCAACAAGTGAACATCTCACTCAGTAAAATAAGTCACAGAGACTTATTCTCCACATGCCTCTTATGTCTTGTTAAGCGTGGCTAAATCCTCCTCAGTCAAAGAATTCACAGAGAACCCCTAAAATCTCACCTCTTATTCGTTTAGCGAGTGGGGGTCTCTCTTAGCGAATGAAGTCATAGTGGATTCACATTCTTAACTATGTTTAATACACTCAAACTAAACTCAATTTGCTCAAACAGATGCTAGATTCGCTTAGCCAAACACTAGACTCGCTCAACTAGACACTGACTCTCCCAACTAGACTTCAAACTAACCTAGCTAGACCCGTGGTGTTCATGCACTTTAGAGCTTTCGCCCAACAAGAAAGGCTCTCGTCCAATAGAAACTCATGTTTTCTAGAAATCTACCTTGAAAATGTAGGTTCGCTCTGTAAGAGTCTCCTCTTGCCCAATGGACCTTCATCCAAAACTTGGAAAATAGGCATTCGTTCAGCTAGACAAAGGGCTCGCCTAACCAAAGCCCCCAACAACAACATGCAAATCATTCAAAATTCATCCAAACTTAATCAAATCATTATATAATTCAACCAAAAGCTCTTAATCAACATAAAATCACATTCTAAACATCAAAATAACATCACAACCACCATGCAATCCCAATTTCATGCTCAATTCAATAATTTTCTCAAAAACTCAACAATGGCTACCAATCCTACAACATATCACTATCATGTGTTTCTAGGTAATTAAACAACATGATAACATTATAACCACAACATATAATCCACTAAAATTAGACAAGGTTAGCATCCTTTACTTGTTGTAGACTTAGGATAGGAAATCTTTAAGGAAGAAAGGTGAGAAAGTTTGATCAACAACTTAGTCCTTTAAAGCTTGGAGGAGAAGAATGAAAATGGTTGAGGAGGAGCTATTTTTGCTTCTAAAAAATGGTCCGAAAATCTCAGCCAAGGTGGACTATATAAGGGTTAAAGGTGTCATCTTTTGTCCAATGGGTGAGGAAGGTTTCATGGACCAATGATCCTTTAGCTTTATGACTCCTAGGTAAAGGGGTTTGGAAATCCTTTGGACACTTGGGGTTCTATTACTCGATGGTTAAAAGGATATTGGTCAACTCGCTCAAGGTGATAACTCAACTCAAGTAACCACTTTTAAGGAAGATTTATCTTAATAAGCATGTTTCCAGTCGTTTTGACCTTTTCTCGATATTTTCTCAAAAAACATGCAACACAACATTTTCTTAATTATTTTTAATTGAATTTAAATCTAATTATAATTTTAATTATTCAATCACTTCAATTAATCAATATATAAAATAAGCGATATTACATTTAACAAATGTTAAACAATTTGCAACTGCTGGAAACCACTAAAAAAATGTTTCACTAAGGCACTTTACAAGTTTAAACAATCTAAACCGCCACAAATTATTTCACTTGAACATTTTAAAAAGATAAATACTCAAAAGTTAGATTGACAACAATGTAACTATCACGTCATTGCTTAATGTTAACACTTGACGACAAGGACTAAAAACATTGAAGGAGAACAATTAAGAGACTAACATTGGTCAAAAATTTATTGAGAGATTAAAATTAATATTTAAAATAATTGAGGGCAAAAAACTTAGTTAACTTATTAACATGTAACTATTAGTCATCACTTAATGACAAAAACTAAAAATATTGATGAATAATAATTAAGATTAAAATTTGTCAAAAAAATATTAAGGAACTAAAAATCAAAATCTAAAATAGTTGAGAGATAAAAAACTTAGTTAACTCAATTTTTTTTAAACCCTTAAAATAAATTTTACATACTTTAATGAATGTTAGAGACCAAAAATAATATTTTTACATTTTGGAGGGATGAAAATCAAAGAAAAATATTTCTCATGTTAAAAAATATTAAGGAACTAAAAAAAATCTAAAATAGTTGAGAAACAGAAAATTTAGTTAACCCAAACTTTTTTTAGATCCCTAAACTAAATGTTATTTATATATTTTAATGAATGTAGAGACCAAAAATAGTAATTTTATATTTTGGTGGGACAAAAATCAAAGAAAAATATTTTACAAGAATCATAACTAAAATTTATTCATTTTACAATATCAAAGATAATAATTTTAAATTTTATAGGAAAGAAAAATAAAATAAAAATTTTATAGACATCCAAATCAAAATTTAATCATTTTATAAAAAATAAAAAAAATATTTAAATCTAAAATTAAATATTTATCTTGTGTTACACAACTAAAATAATAGTTTTATTTACTTTTCTACTATAAGAAACAAAACCAGATAGAATAGTTATTTCCAATATAAGTACACCTTGGTTACCTATTTATTAAAGTTTGAGACAAAAACACACTAATCATATCTAAGTTTATATCACCATCTATATTATTCTATATTATTGTTATTGTCATTATTATTCTAATAGTCACTTATGTTATGATCATTACCGATATTATCATCATTATCATTATTAACATTATTTTCATCGTATTAAGATAATTAATATGAATTGTATTAAAAGTAATCAATATTAAAAAAATATTATAGTAAACTTTACATTATTTTACTAATATTGTTCCATGTCCATTAAACAATACACGGGACAAAAAATTGTCCTGTAATTTAAATGTTTGTCCTCTCCTATTTCCCTAATGTTATACCATATTGTGTATAAATGCACCCTATATTATAATTAAAATTTATAGCAATCTCATGAAATAAAAAGTATATGATCAATTCAACCACAAATACCTATCGATACTCTGTTTTTCATTTTCAATTTTAATGGAGGAAATAAGGAACATAAATTCACCAAAAATTATTTATCTAAGGTAAGTAGGTTTCTATCTTTTTTATTTCTCTTCAAATATTTGTGTTATATAATTTATTTAATATTTAATATTGAAAATTATTTGAAGACATTATTTTATAATTTTTTTACTTTCAATTATTAAAATGACACGAGAGGTTTATTCTCTTCCTTAAGTATTGAAAGTTGTCTAAGGAATAAGAAGAATTCCCTTATTGATTCTCCAAGCCTTTTATACTTATCCTTACAGAGCTGGTTTTAAAATTTAACATCTTTAACTTTTTAATGTTGAATGATCAATAAACAATTGAAAATAAAATTGACCCTAACCATAAAAAAATAATATTTTCAAGTAAATGACTAAGTAGATTTTATTTATGTGTTTAAACACTATTAAAAAATTTAAAATTTATTATACAATAATTTTGTAACTAATTTTAAAATTAATAGTTATTTTATAGTTAATTTCTAGTAAATTAATTAGTTACAAAACTACTATAATATTGGTGGTAACATAAAATAAGTAACAATTAGTTAAGAAAATAATCTTAGTTAATTTATAGTAAATTTTTAAAATTTGTAGTTATTTTCTAATTAATTTGTATTAATAAGAAGTATAAATAAATATAACTTAAATCTAGTTAGAAAAAATAATATTCTAGTTAACGATGTGTAATAGAGAAATTATCTTTTTTTATTAGATTTAAATTTTTAATAATATTTCATTGTTGATTATGTTGAAACGATACAATGAGTATGTATTTATTTAGTTTCATTTTTATTCATATGATCACAAATTTAACTCTAACCAATATGTTTAAAAACCTAATTATTTTCTATGCATAACGATTTAAAAAATTTACATTGAAAGTAGAATTGGAGATCAACTAAACTAACTTAAAATTACTATAGAATATTAAAATTTATTTATAATAAATAAATAAATATTTTTAAAGATTGATGATAGGTTTATCTTGTTTTATTTTTTAATGTTTTATATTAAACTATTTATTTTAACTATTATACTATGTATTATATTTATTTAATTATTTTAATATTATACTTGAAAATATTGATATTAATAAATTATATATGTTTATGGTATTTTTTTAATATTTCTTGCATTACACTATTTATTTTAATTATTACAATTTTTTATTTCATTATTTTTAATATTATATTTCAAGATATTTTAACTAGTATATTAATAAACATAAAATAAAATTAAAATTTATATAAATATATTTATTTTTATTATTTTATATTTATTGACTATTTTAACATATAATTTTATTAAACACATAATTCAATAAGCTAATTTAACGATTTTATGTACCAATTATTAATTTTCAACAATAAACTAACTTTTCAAATTTTAGCTATTTTTTCATCTACTTTTATGATCATACCGTAAAATATATTAAGTATACACGCGTCTGTGTGGCTATAGTTATAATAAATAGGTAATAAGTTGCATTGCATTTATATCATAAATAAATATTTAGTATTTTAGCATATATATATCATTTTAATAATTATATTTTATAGTAAATAAATATTCTTATTATGTAAATTATATTAAATTTAAATGTAGAATAAATAAATTTATTTAAATATATAAATTATATTTTAAGTTTATAATAAATAATTTAAATTGTGATATAAAATTATTTTTAATTATATTATAAATTAACTATTATCTCTTTTAATATATTCCTTTCATCTTTATTTCTTAATTAAATTTTCAATAATTTTAAAAGGAATTATCAATCATTACAAATAACCTTATATTAATATATAAATTGGTAATTGAAAAACTAAAATATAAATATAATTTATGTATTCGAAAAAGTATTTATTTTTTATTATTTTCGATTATAATAGAATTTATATATTCAAAATATTTATTTATTTAAAATTTAATTATATAAGATAAATACTTAATCTTTGTAATATAAATGCTAAAATACTCATTTATATAAATGCAGGTTTTCTTTTAAGTACAGAAATAAATTTTTCAATGCTAATACAAATAAAAGCCTAAACAATAAGGTGGATAATTTTTTTAAGATCGAAATAACAAGTATATTCTACAAAAAGTAATTATGTTCAAACAAAATAGAACTATTATATGTATAACAAAAAAAAATTACTGATTATTGTATACATTTCATATCATTGATTAAGTTATAATAATAATAATACCGAGTAAGTTAATTCTCACCAATTGGGTGCATGTTTGTGTTATTTAGAAAACGTAATTTAAAAAAAAAAATCTTCTATAAGTTGAAAAATATTTTTTAAAAATAAACTAACTTATATGTCAAATTCAGTACTGCTATAAGTATTGAATTTTTGAGTATGGCTATAATAACTACAGTAGGTAACAATAGTGCATGCATATCGGAAATAATTATTCTATCCCTTATTTTGTTTCTTATATAGTACAAACTACGTAAGTATAGAAACTACCACATACAATAAATATTTAATTATATATATATATTTAAAATTTATAATAAATAAATAGGTTTGATATATAAATTATATTTTAATTAAACTTTTTATAAATAAATATTTTAAACATTTAAATAATATTTTATACTTATAATAAATAATTTTCGTTATAATATAAAGTTATTTATAATTATATTGAGAAAATTTTAATCATTTATCTCTTTTAATTTATTCTTTTATCTTTATTATTAAATTAAATTTCAATAATTTTAAAATAGATTATCAAGAATTAATATATATCACAATATAAATTGGTAACTAAAATTTTAAAATATAATTTATATATTACAAATTATTTATTGCAAATTTTAACTATAATATTATTTATGTCTTTAAATATATTTATTTATAATAATTTTTAATTATAATATATTTTTATATTTAAAAATATTTATTTTAAATTTTAATAATATAATAATAAATATTTATTTTTTTTGTCACATACTTAAGTACTATTTTATATACAAAACTTATTTTTTCAATGTAAATACAATTAGAAGTCTAAACAATTAGGTGGAGAAAGATGCATTTTTTTTTAGAGATAATTGATAATAATAAAATTATTATGAACAATAAAAAAATATTTTGAATATTCAATGCAGTTAAATACAACAGATTCAAACTCTAATTTAGTTGTTAAGTTGAAACAGCTAGGTAACTGTAGATTGAGACATATAGCTTGTCATACAAATGTATAATTGAGCGCATGATTGTTTTATTTATTAAATGTAGTATTAAAAAATCATTTAAAAGTTAAAAATAAATAATATTACTATTATTATTTTTTGTTTTTAAAGATAACTAAGTTAAATGCAAAACATAGTATTAATTGTTCACCTTTCAGTCCAGCATTTATATCGAAAATAATTATTCTAACGGTTTTTTATCAACTAAGATATATTATTGATTTTTAAATAATTATTTTTAAAAAATATATTTTATATTAATTTTAAATTAATTTATACATTATATTTAACACTTAAATAATTTTATGTTTGCAAATGTAATTTTTTTTAATTCATATAATTTACTTTTATTTTTTATTTCTATAAAAAGATTATTTTTGTTCCTAAAAAAATATTTTTTTTTCATTTTTAATCTTCATTATTTACATGATATTTTTTTAATAAAATAATATTGATGACATCATCGTATCGTAATATTTTGCTGACATAATATGTAATAACATCAACAACTTATCGTTTTTATATCAGAAATTAAATGAAAATTGAAAATAAATGATTTAGAATTTACGGAAATTATTTTGAATTTTATTTTTGCATGAACGAAAAACTTAATTAAGCATTTCAAATTTTATAACCATATGAAAAGAACAAAGAATATAGCAGTCATTTTGCATCATTAAAATTTTCCATCAACTTATAAAATTGAATTCTCACATTATTAAAATATTTTTGTGAAAAATATAAACAAAAATCATTTTAATAAATAATATTTCTTGAAAATGTTTTTTTTAAATAATATACTAAATATGAAAAATTAACATTTACAACTTTAAATTTATAAAAAATTAAAAATTTTCTTTTCTATTGAAAGTCTCTTAAAATTAAACCTTGGTTGCACATTCATGAAACATTGTATTTAAGTTCAAATTATTTCATTATAACCAACAAGATTTAGTATAATTGATAAATAGTAAAGTTTTTTAAACATATTAATTAAATTTAATTTGTAATTATATATTTTAATAT
This sequence comes from Mucuna pruriens, assembly GCA_025330945.1. Classification (NCBI taxonomy): domain Eukaryota; kingdom Viridiplantae; phylum Streptophyta; class Magnoliopsida; order Fabales; family Fabaceae; genus Mucuna; species Mucuna pruriens. The sequence goes on from JAENHJ010000529.1 coordinate 156,346, forward strand.
CATAGAAATCAAGCTTGGATCATTAAATAAAGAACAGATTGAGACGAGGAACCTGTTGAACAAGCCTCTTTTGCTTTCTTAGTTGGATAAGTCGATGGGTAGAGATAAGGAGTAGGCAAAAAAACGTTTTTCCTTTTTTTTTTTTTTAAATCAAATCAAACCAATTTACTTTACACAAATGGTTGAGGTGAACCATTTTTATAAAGTAGTTTGGTTCAGATTTTTTTAAAATTATTTTATGATAATGGTGTGATTAACTGAATTATTGGATAGTACATATGAAATAAAAAATTATTTGTCAAGTTAAAAACATTAATTTTATAATTCTTTCTATTTTAAAATTAAAATAATATGTTATTTTAAACAATAAAAATTCTCATATAATAAATAAAAATATTAAAAAAACTTAAATAATAACATTTTACAGATCGAGGTCTATCTAATAAAATTATTTATTTAAAAAGATATTTTTTAAAATATATATAAATATTTTCATGATTATGACTAATAAAAATTTAATTATAAATTATCAAAGTAAAACTTTAATTTTGATTAAAAAATAATTATGAAACTGAATTTAAAATTTATACTTAAAAAAAATAGGAAATGAAAATGGAGTGTCAGTATCACGACCTCCAGTAACGTTTTGGTCCGTAATATTGAAGATATCATTTATTATTATTATTATTATTATTATAAAGTATGAGTAAACGGATTTAAAAAAATCACATTAATAAATCATGCTCAGGCAAACTTTCTTGTTCATTATTCTTGCTTTCTTATTTGAGATCATCCGTTAGTTGACCACGCCACCCTCGTGTTTCATTTTTTTTTTCTTAAAAAAAAAAAAAAACCTGCACCCTGGTTTCCACGCTATCCTCGCTGCAAATATAATAATGAAATTAATACTGTTAAAGAAATTTAATACATTTTATATATTTTTAAAAATAAATTCTGCAAGCATAAAGGATGGTTCATCACCAATTGACAGTGCATGGTACAACACTTGATTTTGCCATCATAAATGCTTACGTAATTACATCAATACACAGAAGAAAATACTTGTAAAACTCGCAATGTTAAAAAAGAAGGACTTGGAATAAGGAAAGTGACTGTAAAGTAAAAAAATTGTAAGCATTACAATCTATAAATCTACCAGTTTATTTATGTTTTTTTTTAAAAAACATTATAAAAGTGAATATAAGTTTTTGTTTGTATGGTTCTGTTAGGTGTATATATTAATATTGCAATAGATAAAAGATAATTACAAATATCGAAAAACCAATTCTTCTTTTTATGACAGACAACTTATGATTAAAATTCATTAGAATATATTAATGTAAAATTTGTAGTTTAAATTAATTTAAATACTTAGTTTTTTATTAAAAAAAAGTTATGCATTGATATAAAATAATTTTACAAAATTATTTAATTAATTATACACTATTATATATTATAAATTTATTAATTTTTATATTATTTATCTTGAAGTGATACTAACTAGTTATTTATAATTAAATGATAATGAAAAATAATTTAAAATTGAATTGATAAATTGTAAAATAATTAAATTCACTTCACATGTATATTAAGGAGGGATAGGTATATAAAGAAGAGAAAATTGAATTGATAATTTGAGCAGATGTTATATAACATAAAGTATTGATAAGGTTTAAAAGTTTTAGCGGTGAAATAGTAAATTAATAATTTAGATAGTAATGTAGTAAGTATGTGGTATAAATAATGGTAGTGGGAAGAGAAAAAGGAGAGGGTGGAAGTGATATAGCGTGGAGTGGAGTGTGAAAGAAAAAAAGGTAGGATGTGGAGACTGAAGATAGCAGATGGTGGAAAAGATCCATACATATTCAGCACAAACAAGTTTGTGGGAAGGCAGATATGGGAGTATGATCCCAAAGCAGGTACTCCCGATGAACGAGCACAGGTGGATGCAGCTCGTCAGGATTTCTACAACAACCGTTTCAAGGTCAAGCCCTGTGGTGACCTCCTATGGCGCTTTCAGGTAACCAACCCTACCCCCCCTACCCCCTACTACTACTACTATTACTCCATTACCTAATTCTAATTCTACTATTCCAATTCTTATCTTATTAATCATTCCCTACCTACCTTACTCACTCTAGATTCTCAGAGAAAATAACTTCAAACAAACATTACCCACTCTCAAGATTGAAGATGGAGAGGAAATTACTTACCAAAAAGTCACAACCATGATGACTAGGGCCGCTCTTCACCTATCGGCATTGCAGACCACCGATGGTCATTGGCCTGCACAAATTGCTGGCCCTCTCTTTTTTCTTCCACCCTTGGTATGTGCTATTATATTATAACCTCAACTTACCAATTTACATCCTCACAATCACTACATCTTTTTCACTTTTTCTTTCCATTTTAAATTAAATACTTCTATTCTTTAGAATCCTCACATTTCCAATTTTAAATGCTATTGCATATTTCTCATACTTTACGAGTTTAGTACATTTCCAATCATTCAAATGAACCATATTTACTATCTGTGCTCGTGTCTGTCGTACCCTGCTCTAATGCTTTGCTTATTGCAACATCATCTATGTCTTTCTCTAAACCAACTTTATGTTACTTTTGCATTAATGTAAATAGCTAACATCGTTCTATGCTACTTGGTTGGATCCTGTTAAAATAAAAAGACACGAATTATTATATGTTTTAAATAACTTTATCCTCGATCATTGTCTTTTTGTAATTTTGGTTATTTGTTTATCAATAATCGAGATAGTAATAAAAAATCAGTTCCAAATGTTGATATTGCATTTTATTTCGTAATATTTATATATTTTTATTGTTTAATCTTTACATAATAATTTCTTTATTTAAGACTTGTAGACAAATAAATAAAATGTTTAATTACTCATATCATGTTTACATTTTTGTCTCTATAGTTAGAAATGATTCATTTTAATCTTATACATATATTTCTATATTATTTTAGTCTTTATGTGAAATGTAACTTAACTCTATTAAATAAAATTACTACAAAAAAAAATTAATAATGTAAAACTGCAACAAATTTTTTAATAATTATTAAACCATCACAAATTGATTTCAAAATATAAAATAAATTCTTAAAATTTGTAAAAATTTTATATCATCATAAATTTTATAATTATTTTATATCGTCAATTTTTATTTTATAATAATTTTACATAATAGAGTTAAGTTATAATTAATAGTATGAATTAAAATAATATAAAAAATATATGTATTGAAATTAAAATAAATAATTTTTTAAATATAGGACTAAAATGTAAAGATGATATAAATATAGAAATTAAATGAATAATTAAATCTAAGTAAGAAAATAAATAAATATATAAATTGGATAATAATGTTTTATTTAATTGAAAAAATAAAAAAAAATTGAAATTATTTTATTTCTTATTTATTTATTTTCTTGTTTTTGGTCCCCTGACATACGTCAAATTATAAAAGCGCAAAATTCCACGCACGTACCACGTAGAGCTATGAGGATTTGAGAAAGGTGTCAGAATAAATGAGATAGAGAGAGAAGATAAGAGACGCGATTATCAAAGTCTAAATATGTGTTTGAGTTGGTATTACATCTATAAAATCACGTCACGTAGTGGCTTACGCTTCGACGCAGATCAAGTAATTTTATTACAAGTACACAAAGAAACAAAAAAAAATTAAGTGAAAAAAAACGAATTATTTTACAGGCTTTAAAATCATAATAGTTTATATTATATGAGAAGTACAGGATGTCAGATTAGATGAGAAAGAAACAGCAGATGAGAGACGTGATTATCAATGTCTAGATCGAATAGTTTCATAGGCTTATTATAAATTATTATTATAATAATATAAAAGTTGAGAGTTCAAGTTGTAAACTGGAAAATTATGAATTAGAAAACTGAAACGATGATAATTGATTTGGTTTAAGTTAAACGCGAAGTGCATTTATAATTCAATTTAATTTAATTAGTTCAATTTCATTTAATATAAAACTTAAATATAATTCTTAGATGTTTTTATATTATTTTTAATTAGAATTAAAATTATATGTCAATAATCTGTATTATATTAATATTTAATATAAATTTTAATTATACAAATTATTGAGATAAACAATACTAAAAATATTTATTCTCTAAACTGTTAGTTTCTTTACATCAATTCTATACAATAAATACTCCTTAAGTAAACTCATATTTTACTCTTTAAAAAAATACAAGTTAATCACTTTGGTCTTCACAGACCAAATTTATTATTACGTATAGTTAAATTAGTTGGTGATGCATGTTTGGGAATGTCAATTTTGTGAAACAAGTCTTTTTTTTAACTTCTTTAAAAAAAATTTAAAAATACATTTAAAATAAATGAAACTAAATATACATTTTAATTAATAAAAAATTAAATAGTTACTATCTTATTCTCTTTTTTATTTTTTGAACTAAACTTTTAAAAGATTGAAATAGGGATTTATTCATTAATAGAATGGTTCAGTTCATCATTTAAGCCATACTAAATCATTAAATGAACATAGAAATTTGAAATTTGGAAAGTTTGTTATCATACATGAAATTGCAAATAGGACGCTATAATTAAGAATTCAAAATTATTTTTAATGGTTGTTTGGTCATAAGTACTTTTTTTTTTTTTTACTTAATCGTGGAATATCACATAGGATATAAAAACTAAGTCCATTATTCTTGTGCACGAATCAATATTAACTTTTGTTCAAAACATTGCAGGTGTTTTGTATGTACATTACTGGGCATCTTGATTCGGTGTTTCCAGAAGAGCATTGCAAAGAGATTCTTCGTTATATATATTATCATCAGGTATAGTTATTCAATTTCAAGATGATGTAAAGAGAAAGAATTGTTATGTTTTTCATTGTAAGGATTCTTGTATCATTTAATTAACTTGTTGCATATGCTCAATGATGTAGTTTATAATTTGTTCAATGCAACAATAAATAATTAATACTGTCCATTTTGTGCTTTAATTTAAAGAATGAAGATGGAGGGTGGGGACTACACATAGAGGGTCACAGCACAATGTTTTGTACTGCACTAAACTATATATGTATGCGGATGCTTGGAGAAGGACCCAATGGAGGGCATGACAATGCTTGTGCTAGAGCAAGAAAATGGATTCATGATCATGGTGGTGTAACATACATACCTTCATGGGGAAAAACTTGGCTTTCGGTATTACTATTTTTTATATAAATATTAATACACAAAATAATGAAATTAGTATGTATGATATTGATTTAAATGGTTCTTACTCTTGTAGATAATTGGTGTATTTGATTGGTGCGGAAGTAACCCAATGCCTCCAGAGTTTTGGATCCTTCCTTCATTTCTTCCTATGCATCCTGGTAGGGTTAATTAATTATATTTTGTCACTTTTTATGTAACAATATATGTTTAAACTGTTGAATATACAATATTTAATCATTGAATCTCATTTTCACCTTATTTATTGTAGCTAAAATGTGGTGTTATTGTCGGTTGGTATACATGCCTATGTCTTACTTATATGGAAAGAGGTTTGTGGGTCCAATCACACCACTCATCTTACAATTGAGAGAGGAACTTTTTACTCAACCTTATGAAAAAATTAATTGGAAGAAAGCGCGTCACCTATGTGCAAAGGTGGTAACATTATCTTTAATTAATAACAACGTGTATATGTAAATAACCCTCTTTATCACGAAATTGATAATTGTTCATTCTATCTATGGCAGGAAGATCTTTACTATCCTCATCCTTTGATACAAGACTTGATGTGGGATAGTTTATACATATTTACCGAGCCATTACTTACTCGTTGGCCTCTCAACAAGCTGGTTAGAGAAAAAGCCCTTCAAGTAACAATGAAGCATATCCATTACGAAGATGAGAATAGTCGATACATAACTATTGGGTGTGTGGAAAAGGTAGGTATCATAACAATAATGCATATTGATTGATTGTTTAGCTTTATGAGTAAAATTAACTTTTTTATTTTCTTCTTCAAAATGAAACTCATTCAAATATGCCACCAACATGTATATATATTTTAGGTTTTATGTATGCTTGCTTGTTGGGTGGAAGATCCAAACGGAGATGCTTTCAAGAAGCATCTTGCAAGGGTGCCAGATTACTTATGGATTTCTGAAGACGGAATGACAATGCAGGTTTGTGTGTGTGCACGTGCTGTTATAACCAATTGGATAAATATATATATATATATACTTACTTGTATAATGCAGAGTTTTGGTAGCCAAGAATGGGATGCTGGCTTTGCTGTTCAAGCTTTGCTTGCCACTAACCTAGTTGAGGAACTTGGTCCCGCACTTGCAAAAGGGCACGATTTCATCAAGAAGTCTCAGGTTTGCTTTACTTTTATGATAAGTATATAAAAGAACCACAATTCTCTTTCCTTCTAGTTAAGGAACGTAAATTCTCCTCTGAACTTAGTTTATCCAAATTATACAATTCAATAATTGACATATTTAAAATCTCTAGATCTTATTTATAGGATGATTTAACCAACTAATTTACCCTGCTAAATAATACTAATTATAACTAGTATAGTATATTATTCTAATTAAAACGCATATTTGTAATTTACAACTAAATTAGTGTTCATTTGATTATTGAACAATATATTTGGTAGCTTTATCTAGTAATAATGAATTGACATTCTTATTTCATAGGTGAGGGACAATCCTTCAGGAGATTTTAAGAGTATGCATCGTCATATTTCAAAAGGGTCTTGGACATTCTCTGATCAAGACCATGGATGGCAAGTTTCAGATTGTACTGCTGAAGGTTTGAAGGTAATTGATAACTTTGGGCATGAACAACTTAATTTGTTAATAAACTTTATCAATCACAACAAATATATTTTAATTTATCTAAAATTCTCCCATGTTTTAGTGTTGCCTACTTCTATCAATGTTGCCATCAGAGATTGTGGGAGAAAAGATGGAACCTGAAAGGTTATATGATTCTGTCAATATCTTGTTGTCCCTTCAGGCAAGTACCTTTCAATTTATAGAAATGGTTAATGTTATGAATATTTTATAAAAAATTGTCTACAAATCTAATACCCAACAATTAATGTTGATACCATGGACTCTCCTTCTCAAATGCAACACCAAATTATTTGTTGAATATTCATGAAATTTGTTTCGTACCGTATTGCAATTATCTTCGATTCTTGGTCATATGCTTTTAATTAATTATTAATCAACTAATGGTCATCTTCTTTGTTACTTAATCTTTGATCAATGGGAAGTTGAGTATTGGGAAAAGGACTTTGATAATCGATTAGATTTACTTTTGACACAACTACATTTTTTTTTGTTATTGCAGAGTAAAAAAGGTGGTTTAGCAGCATGGGAGCCAGCAGGAGCTCAAGAGTGGTTGGAAGTAAGTATTATATTAATATACATGTAACGAAATCTTAATTTAGTTTATATACTTAAAAATTTATTAAATTGATTCTTATACTTCCAAATGTTATCAATTTGGTGATCATCAACAGGACGTCCTTTCTAATTATTATCCTACATGGATCATTAATTTTTTTTATACATTCTTAATTTGGTCCACATACTTAATAATTTGTGTAGGACTATTAGAGACAAGGCCTAAACATGACATAGTGGTAGGGACTAAAGGGTAACAATCACACTATATGGACTAGTTTTAAAATGTTTTAAGTATAGAAATTAAATTAAGAATGAGCTATACTTAAAAGTCAAATTAAGCATACCCAAGGGGATTAATGATCTATGTAGAACTATTAGAGACAACTTCTTGACGACAATGACCAAACTAGTAACACTTGTACGTATAGAGATCGTTTTAGTAAGTTTTTATGTATAGAAACTAAATTAAGAATGTGTTGTACGGATGGGAATTGAATTATATGATAAACCTATATTAATAACAATGCAAAAATATATATGTATTAATTAGTTGATAAAAATAATTCATTAATTAATAAACTAATCGACTTTGTTGTTAATTTTCAGCTGCTGAATCCCACAGAATTTTTTGCGGACATTGTAGTTGAGCATGAATATGTTGAGTGCACGGGATCTGCAATTCAAGCTTTAGTTTTGTTCAAGAAGCTATATCCAGGGCATAGGAAGAAAGAGATAGAGAATTTCATTACAAATGCAGTTCGATTCCTTGAAGATACACAAACTGGCGATGGTTCATGGTATGGAAACTGGGGAGTTTGTTTCACTTATGGCTCTTGGTTCGCACTTGGTGGTCTAGCAGCTGCTGGTAAGACTTACACCAATTGTGCTGCCATTCGCAAAGCTGTGAAATTTTTACTTACAACACAGAGAGAAGATGGTGGATGGGGTGAGAGCTATCTTTCAAGCCCAAGAAAGGTTCGTAATTGAATGGTTTTTACTAAATAGTTAATCTTTAATTTCACTAGGAATTAATGATAATAACATTTTCTTACTAAATGAAAATAATGCAGATATATGTACCTCTTGAAGGAAATCGATCAAATGTTGTACATACAGCATGGGCTCTTATGGGTCTAATTCATGCTGGACAGGTTTGTTTTTGTGTGTGTGTGTATTTGATTATTGGTCCACTTTATCGTGAATTAAATTTCAAAATGCTTAATATTATCAAATCTTATAATAATTTTTCCCTCATTTTTAAATTCCTATGTACAGGCAGAGAGAGACCCTACTCCTCTTCATCGTGCTGCAAAGTTGATTATTAATTCTCAGTTGGAAGAAGGTGATTGGCCCCAACAGGTGAATATCAATCCTAAGATATTGATAATGTCTCGTATGTACATATGTGCTTAGCTAAAAAAAACAAAAATTAATTAAGCTTATATAGCAACAAGTTAAATAAAATCTTAAAAAATAAGATATAAGTCAACAATATTCGAGACAAGACTTCAATGAAGTAATTTAGATTTTCGGCGTGTCTTGAAAACAAATTTGAAGTTTGGTCTTGCTACAGACATTGAAAATTGGTACATGTTATTGATTTTAGTTTTAATTGGAAGATAATCTCAAAACTTAAAATACAACGTTTTGTTGGTGAGGTTATCTCTTTAAAATTTTGGTTGAATTAGTATTTTTGCTCTTTAAAATTTTGGTTGAATTAGTATTTTAGCCCTGGTACATGATAAATATTTATTTTTTATAATTATAATCTATAATAAATAAATATTTTTTAATAAATAAATTGTATTTAATTAAAATTATAATAAGTATTTTTAAATATATAAATTATATTTTAATTTATAATTAATTATTTAAATTGTAATGTCAAATTATTTTAATTACTAACAATTTTTTTAAAATTATTAAATTTTAATTTAAAGATAAAGATAAAATATGATATATTAAAAATATAGTCGATTAAGATGATCAAATAAAAAGATTCAGTGTACACACATAAAAATATGATAAATAACTAAGACAGAAAATCTTTGGCTAATTATAGAAATAATGTGTGAAATACTATTATTATGAAAATTGGATCAAAGCAGCTAGTTCAAATGGTCTGAATAAGAACTAATCAAGTGATCAATCTATTTGTTCTAAAAAATTGAATCATTTCATAACTAGTGAGAATCAGTAAAAAAAAATGTTAAAATTTCATCAAGAATCCATTTAGAAAATCGGTTTGAACTAATAATTTTTAAAAAAATATTATTTTTTAATTTTAAATTAAGATATTATATTTGTTTAATATTATTTAATTATAATTATTATTTTATTAATGAGTTTGACTACAGTTTAACTATAATTAAATCTTGAATTAATGTCTTAACTAAGATTTGTTTAAAATAATATTATAAAATATACTTTCAAAGAGAGAATAAAAATAATAGTAAAAATATATAATTAAGAACGAGAGTCATATTCTCTTTTCTAATTTATAATATAAAAATAAACTATAAGCGAGAAAAAATAGTCAAATACAAAAGTTAAATGTCAACGAAGTTAAATTGTATGCCGTATACTTGCAAGAATATATCCTTCTACATTTTTTGTACGGTAAGTATTGAATATATTTTATATTTTAAAGACAATAAATATATATATTTTTATTTAATATTTTTGATAAGGCAATAAAACAAAATGTAAGAGAATATATTATCACGCGTAATTATAGTTCCTAAGTAATACAACCGATGTCTTTAAAATTTCAGTTTGATACTGATACGCGAGTTGAATTTTGTGTTTCAACTTGATATGTAATCAAAACTTGGAATGCAAATTATAATATTTTGACTGTTTAAAATGACACAAAAGCCCTATTATTAATTGTATTTTGTAAGAAATATGAAAAATGATGGTCCAGAATGAGTTTCTATTTGTAATTGTTGTTTGTGACTTACTGTGGCAGGAAATCACTGGAGTATTCATGAAAAATTGCATGTTGCATTACCCAATGTATAGAAATATTTATCCGCTGTGGGCTCTAGCTGAATATCGTAAGCGGGTTCCACTGCCTTCCACTCAGATTTATAGCCATGTCAATGAAGAACAGGGCAAATAAAATCCAATAAGTTGGGCAATCAAACTTAATCAATTTTCTTCTATTCCTATATCTTTATTTCCTACATATATTGATACTTTTTTTTTTTTTTAACTTCATGTTGGCTTGTATATGTAAAGATAGATGTTCTTCAATGCTCCACTTTCTAAAATGGACATCAGACCCCAAATTGGATGAGCCTTCAAACCAACACTCAGGTTTAGGTAGAATATTTTAAGTTTTTATTTTTATTTTTTATTTTTTATTTTTTTAATATAATCATATCTTATAGATTCCATTTCTTTCATACTGCGTCTTTTTGGTACATTCTTTTGTAGTTTGAGTAAACTATTCCCTTTAGTTTGTTAAAAAGTTATCAAAACCTTGTTTTTGGTTTTAGCCCCTTTTTTTTATCAAATAGTGGACTATGTCCCCCAACCAAAGAAAAATTAATAATCACGAGGAAAAGATACATCATAAGCGTCTCCCTCTAAGGAAGAAATTTGGAATTGAATTAAAAACACGACAATAAGATAATGACAATCCATGCGTTTTAGCCTTATAAAATAACTTATTTAGTTATGTTTAAATTTTTAAGGCGTTTATTAATTAAAAAGGACAGTAAACTTGAAAATTTTAAAATAATCATTCTTAAAATAGAATGAATGCTATGTTTTTGGGTGCTAAAAGAATTATTTAACTAAATATGGCTTACCCATGTTAAACTCGTGCCAATTTGATCATTAAGTTTTTGTGGGTATAAGTATTTATTCATTTGTCATTTTTTTTAAAAATTATGTACCAAACTATTTGTCATGTTATGGCATTCTTTTTTTTTTTTTTTTTTTTTTGAATAGCATCTGAAAGCCTTATGTATTATTCACATAAAAATGGCAAAGGCAATGGCATCTCATACGTGTTATCTAGGTGTAAATTTGCATTGATACATAAAGTGTCAAATGCTAGTATTCCTATAGCTATCGCGTGGCATTGATTGAGACTGGAACGCTCTAGCTAAGAAGTAGCTATTACGTTAACGTCGTGAATAGACCTTGCAAAAACATATAGTGGGCCGATCCGTCAATTTGATGGAAGAGGAAGAGGCTCAACTTTTTTAATTTATGCTAAAACAACAAGTAGATCAATTTCGCATTATCTAGCAAGTTAACTAACCTAAATCCAACTTAATAGGCTTTAAAACATTCGATCTATTTAGCCTGATATTTTTTTATTTTTTTTTAAATGTTAAAAAAATGTAAAAATATAAAAATAAAACAAGTCAATCAAGCTGGCATTTATTGCCTAAATTGAATTCATCTCATCTCCCTCCACTTTCACACTTTGGTTTACTCATTTTGTCAACTCTAATTAATGAGATGACTATAATTAAAATTATTAAATAATTTAAATGTCATAAATAAATACATATCTACAAAAAGAATATTTTGATAAAAATATATTAAATTTAATGATTATGTACTAATAATTTATCATGTAATAACATATTATTGTTGATATAATTTTTAAGATAATTATTGTAAAAAAAAACAATAAATTTACTATATACGGTGGAATGTAACTGAGTAACAACATAAAATTATTTTACATTACCAATATATAGCCTATTTTCTCATATACATTAGTGTGATAAGATAATGAAAACTTGACTAATACTAAAGAAGATATCCAAGAGTACAAAGAGGTAAAGGATACTCAAGCACTCAAAGGTCCAATAATAAGAGGAAGGCTAAAGAGATTATAAAAAGAAGTGCTTCAAAAAATATGGATGTTTAGGAACTTGGAAGCCTTAAACCCAAACTCAAGCCTAGTCTTATACTCTATATAGGTTTGCACCTTAACTCCTTAAAAATATGTGTATTTCATTTGTATATCTTTAGTCCAAGCCTCAAGTACATTAAGACTTAAAAGTTTGTTTTTTTTATTATATAATTAGTGTAATTTTTAGTTTTGTTTAGCTAGTTAGATTAGATGATTCCTTACGTGGATGAATATCTAATCTCATTGTCCAAACAACCCTTTAAGTGTGAAGTCAAACTTATAAAAGGCTTCACTCACTTCTTATACACACAACTTAAAATAAATGAAATTGTAGTTTATTTGTAACCTTAAGAATTATTATTGTATACAAGAACCTTCAATTTTTATTAAGTTTTTAAGAGATTTGGGGTAAATCTTATCATGCATTTATCTTGCTGGTAGGGAGGGAAAAGCAAATTGAAATAAATGTGGGTTGAAAGTAAGAAGGAAGGGAGGAAATGGATTGGTGGCAGTTGCAATAGAAAAGGATAAGAAAGAATGGGCTGCTGCTGATAATCTTGTGTTCCAGAGGCCAAACTCTTGTTCTAATCCACGCCTTTGCATAACACCTGGCCATCTCTTTCTAGTATTCTCACTTACATTTAATGCAGGAGGAGGCAGCCAGGCCGTAGTATGCAACACCACACACTCTGACAGATAAACTACTTGTTCTCGTACGCAATTCGCAATTATTTATACCTTTATTTTATGATACTTGTATACTAAAGGTGCAAATGTTATTGAAAATGCTTTTTGGGGACTATTTTTGGTGGATCTTGGGAGTGAGAACACTGTCATTTTGCCCCTTCGCGTCATTATTACTAATTTACTAATCAATTTATGCAACGCACTTTGGACAAACAGTTACCTCTATATCCCAAGGAAAAATTAAGAGTGGAATAATAGAGATATTTATTTATTGAGTTGCGGCACATGACATATTCGCATGATGAATATTCTTAATTTCTCATTAAGGATGGTTGGTCGTGCTACGTGCAGGTAACTAGTACCATACGGTAATGGAATCACGTCACATGACACTTGCTTTCCATATCACCAATTCAACGCACGTTCACATGCCCAAGACCAAGTCAAAAAATGGTTACCCATTTTTTTTATTTTATTCAATTTGAAGTCAAAATTAATGTTTAAATATATTTTAACCCATGTAATTTTCTATAAAAAAGTTATCGATTTTGATTCTTATATCTTTTTTATTTTAATCTTTAATAATATTTTTTAATCTTTATAAAATTATACTTTTAATATAGGTCTTTCTTATATAAAAAGATGTTCATTTTAATCTCTATTAAAACAAAAAAATAAAATTTTATAAGGATCAAAACTAACAAAATAAATTTACAGGAACTAAAATTATAAAATAAATATATCATTAAAACTAGAAATATATTTAAATTTAAAATTAATTTGCAAAAATAAAAAGTCTATAAGATCTATTATTGTGAGCATATGAGAATAAATTGAAAGATTTACATTTCATCGTACCCGCTTAACTTAATATGGTATGCATGAAATCTCAATTCTATAAGTTCATAACAAAATATGATTTATAAAAGGTTTTAAAAACATATACATTTGACTTAATTTATTGCAAATTTCAAAGCATTTATTTTAAGTTATTAAGTATGTTTCTTTCACAAATGATTGTAAGTAAATGAATGCATTAATTCTATATTCTTGTAAACTTTAAACTTACATAGACATTATAGAAATATAATTATATACAGAGTTCTTTTCTTGAATATAAATGTAAAAGTTCATTTTATTTTATGTTGTATTTAATTTTTTTTTACTTTGTTTAGAATATCATAATATGCTTTTATCTTTTGATTTTTGTATGGTATGGCAATTGTATAAACGTAGAATTTCCATTTCGATGTAAGTATTATGTCATTGTAAGTATACTTTTTTTATTAAGCTTAAGATTTAGTAAGTTTTACAAATTTTGTCGTCTTTCAAATATTACAAGTGAACCTTTTCATCTTAGAAAATACACTAACTAAATATAAACTTTTCTTTAAGGTGCTTGAAGTTTTTCCTTCGACAAAATAAGTGACTGACTGAAACTAAAAACTTAACTAAACGACTGGGTATAGTAAAACACATCAATTATTAAACTTGTGAAATTGTTAGTTTCAATATAATAATATTTTTATGTCTTATTTGTTATTAAAACATAACGTAATTCGTCTTAATCCTTAAAAAAAACTTATCTTAGTTTTAATAATATACACAACAAATTCAAATATTGATATATTTGATGATGTTCATAATCTTAGATTTTTAAATACAATTTTTTTAGGACTTCTTGATCATAAATAAAAAATAAAATAAATGTTTCCATTGTATTATTAAAAAACATAAGTCAATTTTTAGGTACATACAACAAGACTTAACTAGCCATTACTCAAATGAATAGTTATATCTTCAAAGATAAAATATCATAAAAAAAAATTAGTTAACAAGTATTTATTTCTACATTATATCATTATCTCATTTGTTAGTAAAATTTTAATGAATTCATGTAAACAATATATATATATATATATATATATATATATATATATATATATATATATATATATATATATATATATATATATATATATATATATATATATATATATATTGTCATGACTATAAATAAAAGTTAAGATAAAACCATTTAAGCATGTGGAGATATATCTATGTAAACTGATTTTCTCTCGTGAAAAATGTTGCGGAGCTATTCTAGAGTTATATCTCATACACATTTCAAAACACTTAGCTGTGACAATATAAAGCCAATTTTAAACTTTAAAGTAATTATCGTTTATAAAATAATATTTCTAGAGTTATGATAAGTAAGTCTCAATCTTTTTATGTTAGATAGATTATGATAGTCAATACTCTCATTACTAAAAAAAACTTTTAAAAGTTAGCTGTCTTCTTTGTTTTGCAGGAAAAAAAAAGGTGCATATTATAAAAAAAAATTACTTATGTGCTTGAGATGAAAAAATAATTTTTTATGAATTTATTCTCACTTAGTCGTTAGTATTTTATAATGCACTTGTACCGTTATTTTACTAAATCACTTTTCGATGGTAAATATTTCGTTAAAAATATATTCTGTAAACATTATTTTAATAGATTATATATATATTTTTTAATTATTACATTTGCTTCACTCGTTGGAGTAAAATTTTGTCACAACTACTGAGTACTATTTTTTTGTTCATTTTGTTTGAAGGCAATGGTTTTGATGAAGCCATATATTCTATAAAATAAGAGGTAAATCATGAATTTAACATTGTATTTCTTCTAGCAAGAACCAACATAAATATTTGTGCAATTTTTTTTGCAATTTATTTCTACTCTCTTCTTCAGTGGATTAATATTTATGTATCGTTTCTGGTACAAACTTTTACCAGATTATTTTCTCTTATTTTTATTCCTAACATTTCCTATTATATGTCTAGATAATTTATTTATTTTTTTGGTAAAATCTCTAGATGATTTCTTTGTACTTCTATAGTTATTTTTATTTTCGTTTTTATTTAACAAAATAGTCAATAATGTATGATATCTTTAACCATTATAATTTCAATGTTTATTACTATTTGTTGTCTTTTCAATATTAAAAAGTTTAAAAAAATTGTAGATTCCTTTTGCGTGGAGAATACTCTAAGAGTTTTGACACATTAAATTAAAATAAAAAAAAGTAATAATTAATAAATAATAAAACGGTAACAAATATTAGAAAATATATACAACGTAATAATAGTAGTTATAGAGTAGTGTTATGATATGACTGGCCAATTAGAATGCAGTTAAGATGAGATGTCGTGACGTTATTGGATATCTAATATCTCTGACAGGTTAACAGTGGCATTTGTTAATTGTATGGAAGTTTATGAAAAAAAAAAAAAAAAAAAGGGGTGTAAATTAAATAAGAAGTGGAAGAATGAAGGAAGGTTGAAATAGTTGATAGTGTGTTGTTGAAGTGCAAAATTTAAAAAAGAAAAACGCAGTCTCTCTCTCTCTTCTGTGCTGTTTGTAAATAAAGGAAAAGAGGTTCCGCTTTCTGGCTGTGAGTGTGGACTGAGAAAAACAACGGCGAATTGCGATTCTTGACCGCAAACAAGTGTAAGCATTAGATCTGCGATTTCAATTTACGTTTTCACTCAGATCCCATCCCTGATGCCGATGCGGATCTATTACACGATTAATTACGCTTATTGTTCAATTATTTTTCTTCTTCTAAATTCTAATTATAATTAAATACCAAATCGAATTGAAGCATAAGCATTAGGATCTACATCTTACGCTACGCAGGTTTTATTTAGTTGCATTCATTCATTCATTCAGTCAGTCATATGGTGTGCATAATTTCTGTATTTTTTTGCCTACACTAGTGTGTACTGTACTACTGAATCTCTATCTATCCCGGAGAGGAATAAGAAAGAAGGCGTTGCATGCAAAGAATAGGTGGATTGTGAAGACACAATTTGATTTGATTTTGATTTGATTCCCTTAGTAAAACCTAAAATCATAGGTTGGGTGTGTGTAAAGGCAATTCAAAATTCAGCGACCGGGTTCAGGGGGTGACTTGCCCCAAGGAGGTGAGTACAACCCTTATCCTGTAGTACGGAGGGTGAATTCGACGCATTCAATAATGATGGAATTGGATGATGACATGGAGAGCGGTGCTTTGGGGGCTTACCAGGACAGGCCAAGAACTTTCCCCAACATGCGCACTAAACCTTACACCCCACTCGTACGCTTACCTACATCCCCTCATTCTTATTCATTATGCTACTTGACATATCTCATGAAAATTGTTTGTTTACTTGCATTTTTCTGCAGATATTTCGTATTCTACTGGGTATAAATGTTCGTGTCCTCTTCATTCTTTTACTCCTGGGGTTGGGAGCTATCTTTTACGTGGGAGCCAGTACGTCTCCAATCATTGTGTTTGTCATCTCTGTTTGTATTCTCAGCTTCCTTCTGGCGTTATATCTTACAAAGTGGGTGCTCGCTAAAGATGAGGGCCCTCCTGAAATGGTTCAGGTAAATCTATTTCCTATTTTTACTGCATTCTGTAAACTGTTGTCCAGGTCCTCTTAACTTTCTCAATTTAACCCACCATGGGATGGAACTTCTTCTCATTTCTTGAATTCTGATCTTAATTTCAGCAGTTTGCTTTTAGGAAATGATAAATATTACAAAAGACATTTTCATCATACTGAGCTATGAATGTGATGGAGCAACTATTTCTCTTTGTATGCGGGTGAAATAGAATTTGATTGCTGTGAGTCCTGTTAAAGAGGATGAGGTTGTTTATTGTTGTTGAAATCTCACATTGACTAGAGATATGACTAGTGTAGTTCTTATAAAAGTAGGATAGTCCTTACCTTATAAGTCAATTTTGTAGGATTGAGTTAGTCCTAAGCTTAAATTTTAAAATGATATTAGAGTGTCTCTTAGATCCATTATTTGACTACTAGTATATGTCTACACTCCAGATGCCTATTCCTAGGCATGAAGGGGTGTTGTTATTGGGCTACCTGCATTTGTCTAGGACTCTATGCTCCAGATGTAGAGCTTTGACGTGAGGGTGTGTGTTGAGATCCCTCATTGATTAGAGATATGACCAATATAGTCCTTATAAAGCTTGGGAATCTTTGCATTACAAACTAGTTTTGTGGAGTCAAACTAGATTCTAAGCTCAAATTCTAAGAACTACAGGTTCAGCTAAAGTAATATTGCCACATCATTTGTAGATTTTCATAAAACCTTTTTTTGTGCAAAATAACACTTCTCTATGGTATTAGTTTTCTCAGGTTTGATTGACCATTTGACTAGGATTAGTGGGCATGAACTAAAGTAGCACCTATAGAATAGTAATGATGAAAACCTGCCTAAGGTGGATTGATCATGTGAGAGGAGTACCAATAGAGACTAGTGAGAAAATAGGGTCAAATGAAAGATAGTCTGAGTATAATGGCCATGGGTGTAGCCTTTGTAGGTTTGGAGGAGAAACCATTATTAAAAAAGACATAAGAGAAGTTTAGGAGAAATCTAAAACAAGTTGTAAATGGTTTTACTGAAAAATTGTTTTTTGATAGAGTCCAATGGCATTGGATGATCAAGTAGCCAACTTCACCTAGTGAGATACTACTTGATTGTGGTGTCAGCTTGAAAAGAAACTGCTCTTAGGTCACATCCCCAGTTTCTATTCCTGCTTTCCTCGTTAACAGAGTTAGAGAGCACTTTAGTATTAGACCCCATCAAAATCAAAATATATTTAGTGATTCCTGCATTTTCTAAGAAGGATAGAGTTTCTATGTACTATGGAAGAGATGTAGAGAAAGGCTGGAGAGGCTGGAGAAGGTTGATAATTAGGGAAAATAGAAGAAAACCTATGTAATTAAGAAAAACTGATCTATCTTTTGTTATAGTCATTAAACCCCATTTTATAGGATACAAACCAAGATTAAAAACTTAACTAGCCTTTAGGCTTAGGGTATGTTTTGGATATCTAATGATGGTTGGAATGGAATAAAATTGTCATGATATTCTATGATGAAATGGAGGGAAGTCTCCATTTCTTTGTTTGGGAACTGAACAGAACAGTAATGAGAATAGTAAAACTTGAAAAGAGAGAAAGTAATTTCTGAATATTATTGCTGGATATCGATAGTACAGGTGATGAGTACAATATATAGGCTAATTTTAATCTAACTAACTATGGAAGACATGGAAATAAAATATAAGAAAATCTGTTCAAAATTCAATCTGCCCTAATTACAGGAAATTAGTGAAACCAATCTGTACAAGAATAAAGGGAGGGAAATAATGGGTTGATTGTGGTAATTATGCCACACATCTGTAAATAATAAGTTGGTTCTATTCCATAACCCCCCATTTTTTTTTGGGGTGGGTAGGGGGAGAGGGAAACAAAATTATTGGGTGGAATATATTCCATCCTATTTTAGCAGTAAGGTGGGCTTCTTGTGACCCTGAGGTAATTGTTGGCTTTGGAACTGTTCGCATTGGAGAAGACTAACAGATCAGTCAGTTTGCTTTATTTGTTGGGCTAAATTACAAAATTATTCCCTAAACCCTACACTTGGACATCATTTTTAATTCTAGTGTCTACATGAAAAACTTTATATTTTGGTTCTTAAATGAAAAAATGTTTATGAAACATTGCTGTTTGTTGAAGTTGTAACAGTGTTTGATTTGGTTCATGTACTTGACACCATTTTTCATTTTAGTCCGGACACTTTTTTTTTTATAATATTTTGATCTATACAGAAAAGAATTCTACATTTTGGGCCCTACACCTGACAATTGTTTTTCGTTTTGGTCCCTTCCCTACATGAACAATTCTAATACAGTTATAACTTAGCAAATGGTGGGAACCAATTTGTAAAGAATTTTTCATGTAGCGACAAAATGTAAAGGTATTTTTTTTTGTAAAGTCTAAAATAAAAAGCAGTGTCTAGTCTAGGGACCAAATTTTTAGTTTAGTCTTTGGTTAATTACGAGATTGCTGTTAATGAATATTGTTTCTGTCTTTGTTTTTACATCTTATGAATACAACGTTGAGAAGTGAGATCATGTTAATCTTGATTTTCTTTTAAATATTTATTCAGTTGTATTGTTCTTTCTTTATGTGTTTTTTTTGGGGAGGGGGACAAGAAACTCTCTTCCAACTTCCAAGCAAATTTCCTTTTTTTTTTATGAAAAAAGGAAAAATATAAACCTAGAAAGAAATAGGCATTAGTTAACCTCGTGAAAATTTCTTGTTTGCATATCCTGAAATGTTAAAAATACCAAGAGATGTTTTTTTATGAATATAATTATAGCAAGCTTTTGGAACTTTTTGTTAATGTGCTTTCATGCAAAGAGCCTGGTTTGGGGAACCATTTGGTTTAATTCAACTATGAAATATATCAATTATTGTTTTAGCATGAAAACAGTTTGAGTGCTGAAGTTATTCTTGATCTATAGTATCTTTTATGATGACTGCTTGACAATTGGATCACATCTCCATGAACCCTTGTTTTCTTGTCCTGAGCTTATCATGTTGCTTTCTAGATATCAGATGCTATACGAGATGGAGCTGAAGGATTTTTCAGGACCCAGTATGGGAGTATATCCAAGATGGCCATGTTGCTTGCTCTTGTCATTCTTTGCATATATTTGTTTCGCAGTACAACTCCTCAACAGGAATCTTCTGGCCTGGGAAGGTGATGTCATAAATTATATATGCTGGGAATCTTTTCTTCTACCTTTTTACTTGTTCTAATCTGTCATTTACATCCTGCTTCAGGTCAACCTCTGCATACATCACTGTAGCTTCTTTCCTTTTAGGTGCCCTTTGTTCGGGTATTGCTGGATATGTAGGGATGTGGGTGTCAGTTCGTGCCAATGTCAGAGTCTCTAGTGCTGCAAGACGGTCTGCAAGAGAGGCATTGCAGGTGAAATCATGATTAATTCATTATCAGTTTCAATGAAAACTATGAACAGTTCACTATTTGTGCACTAACTTGAAGGAACTTTTACAGGTAGCTACTCGTGCAGGTGGTTTATCTGCTCTCATTGTTGTTGGTATGGCTGTAATTGGTATAGCAGTCCTTTATGCCACATTTTATGTTTGGTTGGGAGTGGACTCACCTGGTTCAATGAAGGTTACTGATTGTATGTGTAGACTTCTCCCCCTAACTTATTATCATACATGGAATTTAGTTTTAATGTTTGAAATTTGAATTTTGTTATTATTAAACATACATGGGTTGGTGCTCCTTATTTTTCATTGTTATCTTTCCAAGCTCGTTTTCCATTTGATAAGTGTTTTATAATTTGGTGAATTTTTATTTGTGTACATTTGTAAACTGAAAAAAAAAAGCGCAGGTGGTAAACTTGGGGGAGGATTTGATTGAGGTCATAAATGTTTCCTTGATGTATAAAAAAAAGAAATTTATGTCCCTTTTTTTTCTCAATAAATATTTTCCTTTTGTATCATATTAAGTTGAAGAGAGAATAATTAAATTGGCTGAAATAAGTTTTAGATTATATGTTTGCGATTATTAAGGTAGACTGATTGTTTATTTGACTATGACACAATTTTATATTTTGTCTGTTCTTACCTATTCTCTCTCTCTCTCTCTCTTTCTAATTGGTCATTGATTTTTGAACATTCTTGTTTTCCCTCAGTGCCTCTTCTTCTAGTTGGATATGGATTTGGTGCCTCCTTTGTTGCACTATTTGCTCAGTTGGGTGGTGGAATATACACCAAAGCAGCTGATGTTGGAGCAGACCTTGTTGGAAAAGTAGAACAAGGAATACCTGAAGATGACCCTAGGAATCCTGCTGTTATTGCTGATCTGGTAATTGTTTTATTTTTGTTTACCTTGTTTTGATGGGTCCACATATTAAAATTGATGATTATTTCATCTGGGTTTCAGTAGATTACTACTTAATGTTTGGGCTACAGGATAGTTTGTGGAAATGATTTTGAAATAAGATTTTATCTTTATAGGTAACTTGAAAAGTATGTCTGCTTTATATTATTCTTGTTTAAATTACATCAATGTTTTTCATGGTGTTATTTAAAGGTGGAAATACAACAACAAAAGCCTTGTCCCCACTAGGTGAAAAGGTGGAAACACAAGAGAGAATATATTTTACCATCCATAAGTCAACTCTATAACTCAAGCAATTGATGGTGTTCTCTGATTTTAAGTTTCTAAAGCCTGAATATTTGCATTTATGTTTTTTATTTATCAGAGACTTTATGAGATTTTCTCAAAATTTTTATGATCATTTTTGGTTTTGCCAAAATATTCGATAAATAGAGAAGAAAGTGTATTAAGGTGTCTTTCTTTCAATTTCTAAACATTTAAGAACTCTAATATTTAGCTTCAAGCCAAGACTGCAAGAGAATAATGAAAATATTGTTATTAAAATTTTATGAAAAAATTATTAACTGAATAACTGATTGATATAAACATACAGTATTTTTTTTTTGTAAAATTGATTGATACTTGCAAAATTACATCAGCTCAATGTGAAGAACTGCTTGATATTTGTAATTTCCTTGACTTGTGCTTTTGTTTCTTTCTGTTTTTACTCTTTTTCTGGTCTTGTGCTTCCATTGGTACCATACTGGTTTTGATTTGATTTGATTTCAAGGTTGGTGACAATGTGGGAGACTGTGCTGCTCGAGGTGCTGATCTTTTTGAAAGTATTGCGGCTGAAATAATCAGTGCCATGATACTTGGTGGAACAATGGCACAACGCTGTAAAATTGCAGGCAAGTACCTAAGCTACTCCATTTTGTCCCTTTCTTTCTTGGGTTATCCGACTTGTATGCATGCTCATCTAATATGATGTTTTCTCTTTTGATTCAGATCCATCTGGCTTCATCTTGTTTCCTCTTGTTGTTCACTCATTCGATCTGGTAGTTTCATCAGTTGGAATATTTTCTATTAGGGGAACACGTGAAGCTGGAGTAATGGTTCCTGCAGAGGATCCGATGACAATTCTTCAAAAAGGATATTCTTTCACGATAGTTTTAGCTGTTGTGGCATTTGGTTTGGTAATAGTTAATCTTCATTTGTGAAATTTTAATTTGGCTTTTCTATGCTGTCTGGATTGGCCAAGCATTCATTGTTCCTATTGCTGTACTATGTTGTCATTGAAATCTGTAATTTCCAATTAGGAATGCAACAACATATTTTCAATTTTTTGTTACACCATATTTTCTGCTTAATTTTTAAATTGAATTACTTTGCAGTCTACCCGGTGGTTACTTTACACTGAGCAAGCACCTTCAGCATGGTTCAATTTTGCTTTGTGTGGGTTGGTTGGTATTATTACTGCTTACATTTTTGTCTGGATTGCCAAGTATTATACTGACTACAAGCATGAGCCTGTGCGCATATTAGCACTTTCCAGCTCTACTGGCCATGGGACTAATATAATTGCTGGAGTCAGTTTGGGTCTGGAATCTACTGCTCTACCTGTCCTTGTCATCAGTGTGTCAATTGTCTCAGCTTTCTGGCTGGGCCAAACCTGTGGGCTAGTAGATGACACAGGAAACCCAACTGGTGGGCTGTTTGGCACAGCTGTGGCAACAATGGGAATGCTTAGCACTGCTGCCTATATTCTTACCATGGATATGTTTGGCCCAATAGCTGATAATGCAGGAGGAATTGTAGAGATGAGTCAGCAGGTAGTTCTTGTCAGAATAATTTGATTTGGTCCATAGATAGTGTTATTTCTTAGATTTCTCATGTTATGTGTACTGACAATTAACCTGTTTTCAGCCTGAAAGTGTCCGAGAGATAACTGATGTCCTTGATGCCGTAGGAAACACAACCAAAGCTACCACCAAAGGATTTGCAATTGGTTCTGCTGCTCTTGCATCTTTCCTTTTGTTTAGTGCTTATATGGATGAGGTTGCTTCATTTGCTCATGAACCTTTTAAACAGGTGTGCAAAACTAGCTCCCACCTAATTAGGCTTAAACTTGTTTAGGTCCCTATAATACATGCTCTTTTTTTGGGGTGGGGGGGGAGGGGTTACCTAGCTTAGAGGTGAAAATTGGAGACCATACCCTACCACATTTAAGTATCCTAGGTCCAACATACTAAACAACAGAGAAATAGTGGGTGGCATAAACCATAGGATCCAAGAGGTGGGGAATGGAGGAGTGCTTTGACCATTATTTGTGATAAAAAGGTATTGCTCGTGTAAGGGAAATTTTTTACTGCATAACTATGAAAGCTTGCAATGTTGTATGACACTAAATATTGGTTGGTAAAAAGTCAATGAGAGAATTTGTGAGGCCTGACAGAAGCATTTAGAAACTGATAAAAAAGCCATTCCTCAGTACCCACACCATATGATAACAACTTGAATCTTTGCATTGATATTTTAGAAAAGACCGGGACAAGCTGGATCTGTGCTTTTCCTTGTTTCATTCTTCCTTGAAACTATTGGAATTGTAGAGGAAGAACTAAGAATGAAGACAGTAGGAAAATATAGTACCAAATTCATCAGATAGACATGTTGAGACCAACTCCTTCAGTGGGAAATTTCTGTAGGGCTCTAAGACATTTGTCAATGCCTGCATCTCATGCTGAAATGCATATGCTATTCAAGTACTTCTTCAAGCCCCGTCCACTGGTGCCTTTCACCTCTGCTTTTCAATCTCTCATCTCACTGCATTGGTGTCTCTCATACATCCTCTAGTCCAATTCTGTCCATTCCATTCTTCTAAACTTTTGGGTTCAAAACTACTTAAAACAGATCCAGGGAGAAAATTTGTTTGCAACATACCGCATGCATTCCAGCTTAGATTGAATCTGTCCAGTGTGGCTAATAAGTGACCACACAAGAAGAAAATGTTCAAGCTTGATGGAGATTTAACAATCTGACTGCATTGGGAAGAAATAGCATTTATAAGTTTGAAAGGTTAAAAATAGAACTAAAACCAAAATGTATGCATTTTTTAGGGACTAAACATATTTAAGTCACCACCCTGATTATTATTTCTATTATTGTATCTCATCAGATTTCAATGGTTCTTCTAAGTTGCAACTTATGATTGAGTTGCAGGTTGATATTGCAATTCCCGAAGTTTTCATTGGTGGGTTGCTAGGTTCCATGCTTATATTTCTCTTTAGTGCTTGGGCCTGTTCTGCTGTTGGCAGAACTGCACAAGAGGTTGTTAACGAAGTGAGAAGGCAGTTCATTGAGAGGCCTGGTATAATGGTGAGTTTAGGTTTGTAAAGTAATGTTATGTATGTCAGTTTAGGTTTTGATCTTCTCTATTTTTTTTTTCCTGTTTATGCTTTCAACAGGATTACAAGGAGAAACCAGATTATGGCCGCTGTGTTGCTATTGTAGCATCTGCATCGTTAAGAGAGATGATAAAACCTGGTGCTTTGGCAATCATTTCACCTATTGTAGTTGGTGGGTTAACTTTGAATTGCACATGTTTGCACATATATTATCATTAGTGAAACCTGGGGAGAATGGCAACAATTATGCAAATTTTTGTTGTACCATAATCATGCCAACATATGGCAAGCAAATGAATGTTTGTAATCACTTGAGAAACAAATATAGATTCTTGCAAAACCTTTAAAATCTATCATCATGTATTCATAAAACTAGTGGGTATGTTCTGCATATATTTTTGCACATCCTACCTAGATGGAAGACACTATATTACTTTGAATTCCTTTAAACTCATGAACTTGTTTTGGGGAGATATCTCTCATATACAAGCCTTTATATTTGAATTTTTTTTTTCAACTATGAATTCTGCCCTCCCTTAATACCTTTAATTGTTCCATTAGTTTGTTGGTAATAAATAGTTATTACTTAAACCCCATAAATCATCTCTCAAATTCTGTCTTTGCAAAAATTTCTTGGGCAAACTTTTAAGAAAAATGCCTGCAAATCAGCTGTCTGTTTGTTCGTTCTTTTTTGGGCTGATCTGATTGGTGATCCATTATTCTTATATTTATATGTTATGAAATATTTTTTATGCTATGCAGACTTCACTATATTTTTCTATCACTTGCAGGTATTCTGTTCCGAATTTTGGGCTACTATACAGGGCATCCTTTACTCGGGGCTAAAGTCGTGGCTTCTATGCTCATGTTTGCAACGGTGTCTGGTATTCTTATGGCACTTTTTCTGAACACAGCTGGTGGTGCCTGGGATAATGCAAAGAAGTACATTGAAACTGGAGCTCTTGGAGGCAAGGGAAGTGATGCTCACAAAGCAGCCGTAACTGGAGATACGTAAGTTACTGTTTATGCTACTTATGTTGTACAATAATATCATTAGCATGTCAGCAGCCATTATTGTAGTGATGGCGTGTGGTTCTATGTTCCCCTTCCCTTATAATGAATAGGTTTTTGTTTTCTTATATCTGCAATTGTGGTTTGCAGTTGCTTAAAAGTTGCATCAATACGTTTTCACTATTAGCTATTGACTATGGTTGGTGTTTATTATTATATATTTGTAGCATTTTTCCGTTTTGTCTAGCAGCAATGGTTTTGTTATATTATATATTATCATGTGTCTGTTGCAATGCCATGGCTGCCATTGTGGCTCTGACCTGTGACCTCAATGTGCTGTCAGTCATCGGAGCAGTTACACAATCTTCATTGTGCTTCACCTTTCATTAACACCGCCTCCTATCTTCTCCTTCACCCAATCATTATTTATGTTGCACAAGCTAAGGCTTATTGAACATGCTAATGTTCACCCATATTGTCACTGTCCTGACAAGCTCCTTAATGCCCCATTGATTGCACTATCCTTGGTACTATCTTCACTTTGTAGTTGCTACCTCATCTGGCCACCCAAACCTAACTATGTTGTCATTGAGCATGAAATTTGAGCTCTAGGATTGGCTAATTGCTGATGTAAACTGGCACCCTGTGTAGTTTGTTTTTGGAAATGTATAGAAGATATGTTACACTGCAATTATATGTTCTTTTAGTTAGTCTTCACCCCCATAATTTGGCAATAACTAATAGTGTTTGCCTTTTGCTGAATTTTCTATAACGTGTTAATGATTTCATCTAAGTTCTGTTGGTTCACTCTTTTTATATGTTTGAAATTTTTGACTAATATGGCAGAGTGGGAGATCCGTTCAAAGACACAGCTGGGCCTTCACTCCATGTCCTTATAAAGATGCTGGCAACGATTACACTGGTAATGGCTCCAGTCTTCCTGTGAGAGAGTTGTTGATATCTCTATTGGGGCCTCTAAAAAGCATACTTGGGCCAATTTGATTTTGATAATTTTGGAAGTATAGGGATAGGTTGTGTGAATCTTTGATGTACATCGACGAGCCTGATTTATAGTCACAATGAATTTTCTTGTCCTTGTTCAGAATAAGAGATATTAGTTGACTGAGCATTTTAGTTTTAGTCTATCCATCCTAAACCCTTAGCCTTAGGGGTAGAGGACCATGTTCAATCGTTTCCTCTCGGTCTGATCTGCTACTATGCTATGAATTAAATTGAGGAGATGGTGTGTAAAGGAGTTAGATTTCGGTGCACAAGTCCTCTAACCCGGAGAAATTATTTAGAGAAAAACAGCTCTTAATCATTAATAAGAATGAATTTCAAGGTTATGAACTTTAACATATTTAACTGGTTGTGTTGTGTATGTATGCAAGCATTTTATTATAGTGAATAGTTTATTTTTTAGACGCTTTTCTTTTTCCTAGTGCCACTAGAAGAGGATACAAACACGGCTACACCACTATTTTACATATATGTTTGAATGATGTATGTCTACCACCTATATACTTCACGTCTCTTCTCCATCACTCAGGACTGGGAAACTTCAATGTTTGGTAGTAACCGAAAGTCACCACCGTAACAAATAAATTGAATAAACATCAATTTTATCTTAAAAAAGAATATTCTTTAAAGTAATTAAATTATATAAATAATATTTTAAGTATTAAAAATATATCAATTCAGAAATTAAACTGATAGATATTCATTAATTTAATAACTACTTGTATAATTTTGCTATTTTAAGAACTACTTGGGAGATAGGATAATAGTTGATGGACAAAAATGGTGGTTTATTTCAAATAAATGTCACTTAATTCTTTTTTTTTTATCGAGTAACGATAACATTCAATTAATGAATATTCAATACTTCGAAGACTGTTTATATAATTTTACTTTAATAACTATTTAGGATATATGATAACATCGAAGGAACAAAATAATGGTTTATTTCAAATAAATTTATCACTTTTCAATTTTTTGAACAAGTAATGTTAATACTTGTATTAATTTTATCTTCATAAGTTATTTACATATTTGGTGTTAATTTTTAGTTAATTTGTGCACATTATTTATACTATAAATTAATTTTTAATTTATACTAAAGTAAATTTGAGGTTTTTTTAAACTTTAATAGTTATTATAAATATTTTAAACATCTTTTAGTTTAAAATAAATTTCTTCAAAAAAAACTCTTGAATTACTTAAAAATTTAGCATGAGACAGGTGTCATCTGATATATATATATATATATATATATATATATTTTGTAAAAGAAAAAAATACAATGACAACAGATGTCATCTAACATAATATTGTATCAGAGTTCGTGAAGATAAAATAATGAGATTATTGAATAAGGGTACTACCCACATAATTAAGTGTGACTAATATAAATTGTATTTAATAGCAAAAATTGTGTTAAATAGATTATGATAGAAGCATTCTCTATGATATTGGTTAATTTGTGTTTTCCATCTCTTATTATAATATAAATAAATAATAATTGATATACACATATACACATACATAATTGATGGTTCATTTTACAATTTATTTTTTGCCTATTTTCTTGTTTGTCTAATTACATTTTTTTTCTCACTCGTTTAAATTATTTTTCACCCATTGTTTTGCCCATTTACACAGGTTTTCCCATCTTTATTTCTTGTCTATTTACATATATTCCCCCGTTCATTCACATATTTTCCCACTTATTCAAATGAATTTTTCTTTAAATTTTAAATGATTAATATATCCACAGTGTGTCCTTTAAATTTTTTGTTTAAATCATTCAATGGGTAATTAAAAATTATAACTTAAAAAAATAGTGACAAAATGAAAATTCCTTATGTATGGAATGAAAGAATTGTCCACCAACACTTGTGTTTCTTCTAATGATAGTATCTCACAGTCGCATGAGCTGCAGGGTCTCGCAACCTTATCATATCACTACTATTATGTTATTCTTGCTTTGCTGTGCTTAGAAGACAAAAGCTAAGCTCACAAATAACTAACTTGTAGTCAATTGTGTTTTGAGGTTCACACAAATATGAATGCAATGTCAATCAGAAGCAGCGGTTTGTTTTGGTTTCAAATAAATTGCTCCGATTCAAAGCAAGGCCGTGGTTTTGGAGAAAACAGGATTAAGGTTGCCGTTTTCCGTTTCTTATTGTTTTGCTGTGTTCTGTTCTGTTCTGCTCTATGCTCGAAACTAATTTTCATTTTCATTTCCATTTCTATTTCAGACCAACAAATCTGACAGGTGTGTGAATGTCATGTGTAGATTTTACAATTACAAATGTTCTGTATCCATTTTTATTGTATTGTATTGTATTGTTGCAGCAAGAGATCAACAACTAAACAGTCTGGTCCTCTATCTTCTCGTAAGTCTCTTCTGCAAACCCATATTCATTAATTCATATATCCAAATTTCATTTGATATGATATTATATGGGCAGAGGCACCCCGTTTAAGTTCACAAGTTGACGGCAAATCTAAGAATGATTCTTTGGATGTTAACTTTGAGGAACGCCTAAAAACAGTTAGAAGGTACACCTTCTTACACCTCTTTCTAATTAAAACCCAACAATGTTAAATTATTCTTTTTCCACACTTGTCTACTCAGGTCAGCACTTGAGCAGAAGAAGGCAGACCAGGAAAAACAATTTGGAGCAATTGACTATGATGCACCAATTTCTTCCGACAATAAAACAATTGGCTTTGGTACTAAGGTACAATTCTTCTACTCTACCACATATATATATAAACTCAATAGATGTAACCATCATGACACAGATTGGAGTAGGGGTAGCTGTTGTAGTCTTCGGTCTGGTTTTTGCTTTGGGAGATTTTCTTCCATCTGGAAGGTATGCATGTACATTTAATACTCACAAACTTATAAAACATTGTCTTTCTACAAATTGATGTAAACACTGGTGTTTGTTAATTCTCAAACTATTGTTTTATGAAAAGGATGGTGCATCATTGGTAACATCTGAATCATTCATAAACTTAGTTAGCTTGCTGTTACAAATAAACTAGGAAAAGCCTTGTACTTCACACACTTATCAACTTCCATTAAATACTCCACCAGACATATATAATTCAAGGTATTCAATATCATGAATTGTAAACCATGTTATGCTCTGTGTTGCTGGTGATTATGAATGCTATTCATATCTTTCCTCATCATGTTCATTTAATTGCCCTTTAGTTTTGAATACAATTTAAATTGGGATATCTTTCTGTGCCCCAAAAAATGGGATATCTTGCAGTGTTAGTCCCACTGATGACAGTGCTGTGGTCAGTAGTAAGTTGTCTGAGGAGGAAAAAGCTACTCTTCAGGTATGATTTCCACCCAATTATAGTTATCTTATGGCAATCAGTCAGGCACTAATATTCTTCCTAATTATTTTTCTGTGTTATACTTTTATTTCCTTTCCTTATGAAGTGAAAGTTAACTGAATTAAATAATGTTGTGATTGGTTCTGTTTAAGAATTACAGTATCAAATAATATTTTTAGGATCCTAATTTTTCCTTAATTAGCTAGAGATAGGACCCCAAGAGTAACTAAGGTGTATTTATGAAAGGATAAAAAGGGGAATAACATAGGAAATCATAGCTATTAGAGAGGATGCAATATCAATTCCTATGCTGAGCTGGCAAGAAGGGTTGGGAGGTAGGCAAAAATTAATTGGGACTTTTCGGAGAGATTCTCACTCTCAAATTGCCTAGACCACTTGTTCTTTCATTTTCTTTAATGTCCAGAACCTGTTATCACCTTCACATAGGCGTGGGATTTGCATTAATACAGTATACACATTCTGTTATTTCTAATACCTATCAGCTAGGCCTGTCTTCCATCATTAATTAGCTTTGTATGGTCTGATTATAACAACAACAAAAGCCTTTTCCCACTAGATGAGATCAGTTACATGGATCTCATGACACTATTCGACTTGGTTAAAAACTAGATTTTTAGAGATATTATTTACAATGAGATTCCTTTTAACAACTTTCCCTTTTGTCTTTCTTGCTCTCCCTCTCTCCCTTTTCACAAGATTAAAAACCATACAATCTAATATCCATTAAAATCATACCACAAGGTATGTATGGTTATTTTTCCCTATTTTAATTTTTTTTTTGGATAGAAGTAAAAAATTGTACTATATTCGAATCTTGATTTTGAATATCCCAGAGGAATTCCCTGCATCAGAATGATAGAAAGCAACCCCCTCTCAAACAAGTGTATGTGAGGAGGTGACGTAGAAAGGAAACCAAGGGCTGTTAGTCAGTCTTTTCAGTTAGTGTTAGTTAAGACGGTTGGGAGGACTAGGGAACTATAAAAAGGGGCTAGTCAGATTAAGAGGGGTTTAGAAATTATTTTGGGGTTGTTTGTGGAGGGCCCAGGTCTCTCAAATACCCTGTGTACTCTCATTCTTTCATCTTCTCCCTTTCTACCTGAATCTTTCTTCTTCCTATAATCTGTTACCAGTTTTATCAAATTGGTATCAGCGCTCCGTCCAAGAACTATGAGAGGTGCTAACTTTTGGAAATATGATTTTATTATTGTGTAATCAGGATAATTCTTCATGGGCTCCTGATTAATTCAGCACTTGTAGTGCAATCAGAGTAAAGGGTATGATTGTATTTTCATAACCATAGTTATAGTACTATAATTTGGCTTCTAAAGTGCTGAAGTAGAGGGAGCACTTTAGGAGTGTGTATCCTTTCCAATATCGGAGAAGTCTAGTAGGAGAGATACACACAAATTCATAATTACAATGCATCCAAAACGCAATAAAAACTCATGAATGGAAGCTCTTGAATGTCTTCAAGCTCCTTGCTTCTCCTCCACAAAACTAAATTACAATGCATCCAAAACGCAATAAAAAGTGTGAAAAACTCTCCTAAAGTATGTATTTAACCTAATTTTAGCATACCGGTGTAACTAGATTCAACTTTGAGCGGCAAAACATGCAATTGGCAGTGAGGAGAGGTCAAAATGGACCAGCCAATGTTGTCTCTTTCTACTTAGAATGTATCCAGTTGCACCAATGTAGCTACTTTCGAAGTTCAATACTAAAACATTCACTGGACAGCATCTATTCCTTTCTTCTCTTTTCAATTATGCTCTCTTTTTACACTTTCAAGATCCTATTCCAAGGCAAAGATGGTTTCTCTCCATTCTCCACCTTTATTTCTCTACAAACAAAACAAGAAATTAAGCCTAGACAGTGCAACCTTTGAACACAACACAATATATTAAACATGAAAGATAAAACTATTGAGAAGTAAATAAAAGTGCATGAGAAAAAGTGAAAAACTAAGTTTCAACCAAAAATAGGGATCTTTAGCATTCATTATGTGTAAATTATTCATCCAATTTCAAAGTTCACCTTCTCCCCTTTCCCATCTTATATTTAATCCTTTAAATTTCATCTCTATACATTCTGACACAAGTTCAGAATCATTTATAATATACTTTGTGATATATGGCAGAGTAGGCTCAAGGAATTTGAAGCAACATTAAGTAATTCCCCAAGAGATCCAACTGCTCTCGAAGTAAGTTTTGGATGCTAGTTCTGTTCTTCTGATTTTTGTGTTTCTAGATACATTTTAAATGATTTTCAGGGAGCTGCAGTGACTTTGGCTGAACTAGGGGAATATACAAGAGCTGCTTCTCTACTTGGTGATTTGACGAAGGTATTGTTTTAACCATGGATATCCCCTGGAATTTTCCAGTCACATGTCTTGGATAATATCTCCTACCCAGGGAAATTATAACTAGATATTTATTGTACACAACAATCCTCTCTTTCAAGAATATGTTTCTGCAAATCATGCTATTTTGATCTTTGGATAACTGAAAATTTTTTTGGTGTCATTCCAAGGAAAAACCAAATGATGCTGATGTTTTTCGTTTGCTTGGAGAAGTTAAGTACGAACTCAAAGATTATGAAGGGAGTGTTGCTGCATATAGAAGCTCAGCAAGGGTCAGTATTTTCAACAGTTGCCAACATTTTTCTTGGAGGAATGTCATAAACCACCATCAAAACTATATGCTTGCAGCTTATGTCTAATAAGGATCCCAAGAATCTAGTCCATTCAGGAAGTAGATGATTATTTTAGGACTTGAGATAAATTATGATTTAATTTATTTGATGGTCTTTTTTTTTCTGTTTTGGTAAAGTATTTTCCGTTCTTTACCTCCCATAATATGTGCTTAAGTTTATTTATTTATATTTTTTTAATGAATGTAATATATCTATTGTGTCCACCATTAGTTGCACTAGTAAATACATGTACTTCCACACCCACTTAACCAGAATTTGAAATTTAAGCAATCAAATACAGCGGCTTAGTAATTCCATCTGGCATTATCCATAAAAAATTTTGGTTGATCTCTGACAGGTGTCCAAAGATATCCAATTTGAAGTTCTCCGTGGCCTTTCCAACTCATTACTTGCTGCCAAAAAGCCAGAGGAGGTTTGTTATCATGATAATCGATTCTTACAATGAATATGCTGCACAAATTAAATCTATTATTTTTCTTGATGATGGCTAATTTGTAATTGCTCTTCTACAAAGTACAATCAAGTACATTTTTTTATGCTGGTGTTCAGGATGGTTACACTCTGTCCATAGAGGATAACTAATTTTACTATTGAAACTTTCTGGAGTACTGGATGAAAACATAGGTTGATTTGCTTTCACATTAGGTTTTTTTATTCTTTAGATCAATGATTTGCACATAAACATTGATTTGTTTGATACATTGGAAAGTTAAGTCCTTAGTCCTTTTATGTGCCAGATTGCCAATTGCCATTTTCTGTAACTATGATTTTTTTTTCAAGATGAAAAGTTTTGCTGTCTTTTATCAAGAATAGAAAAAAAAGTTCCGCTAGGTGGAACAGCCCTTCCCGAAGAAAATAACAAAGAAAAAGTGTGTAATTAGTAGCTGATCTGACCTTATGCTTTAGTGTACAATGCTCAAATTTCATGATGTGACAATTCTGGTTCAAAAGCTTATGGTTCCTTGGGTTTGTGGAGATGTTTTTTCTTATTCACTTTGTTTTCACTAATAATTACAAATATACCACTTTTTTTCATTTTATTTCTTCTTTTCAAAGATTTGTACACAAAATGGTCAAAAGATTCTTGTTTCATTTTTTTGTATTCTAATAATCACAAAAATGCTACCTTGTTTTCATTTTTTATGTGACAATTCAATCCATTTATCAATCTATCCATATATAAATCCAACCAATCCATCCAATTATAAAAATAAACATTAATGGATTGGTTGGATTGAATCACCATTTGTTATTGGATTTGATAATGAGCCATCCAACATATTTTTGTCCATTGGATTAAGTAGTCTAAAGTTCATTGGTTGAGCGTGGGTTTTTAAGTGATGGGTCTTGGACTATACGATATTTGGGTACAAGAATGTGTGTAAATATTGAACTTTATTGCATAATTTTTAAAATAAAATATAATACACTTTAAATGAGTGGGTTGGATATCCATAAAAAAATGGTTAATGGATGGATTGGATGGTTTTTATTAAATGAGACGTGGATGGGTTTTTATTAAATGAGTGATGGATGAGTTGGATGGTTTTTATTAAATGAGTCATGGATGGATTCAATTTTTTAATTCTTTTTTAAGGGATTATATTTGGATTAATGGTTTATTTTTAACTAATTCATTATTATTCAATTCAAAATTTACTCAATCCATTTGTTTGACACCTCTATTTCATTTTGTTTCTTCTCTTTAAAGATTTGTACATGAATGTGTAATGGTTCCTGCAATTTAGAGCAACAGAAAACAAGTACAATAGAACTTCTGTTGTATTGAATTCATAGCAAAAGTCTAACATAATGCAGAAATGTAAAGGCGAGTGGAAAAATATTATATAAAAAAGGGAAATATATCAGAGGGAAGCATCACAGAGAGGAGAGAAACCTGTCATAATACCTGCCCCTTATTTTACCCACAACCCCACTTATATAATATATTAGTCCCTCAAACGTAATGGCACCCCGTCATCCTTTATGCATGGATTACCCTCCACGTGTCCCTTTGTTATCACGCCCTCAACATTCTTAACCATAACGGAATGTTGTTTTACCATTTTCTGTACATACCTTTGAGAAAATAAAACATAAATATATCCTTAAACCAAACATCATACAGAAATATGGGGGTTTCCATTTGGACTCCCTGTAGTTCAAGTGGATGCTGAATTAATTAACATTTTATTTTTCCATTTTTTCTTCATCAGGCTGTTCAATTACTTTTGGCCTATCGTGAGCAACTGAGTTCAGAAAACTTGAGCAAAAAATCTGATAGCAACCCGACAGACTCACAGAAGCTAGATCCAGTCCAAGTAATTTCCTACTGAGAAGCATGAGATATTTATTTCCTTATTCCCATTTTTGTACAGAATTATTTCCTGTATTTAGTTTCCTTTATTTCTATAATTGGGATAGCAAAAGTACAATTTTTTTGCCTGTAATTACTAGGTTAGAATTAATTAATCAGATGTATTTTCGTAGTCGCCCTGTACAAAAATAATCACAGAAATAACATTCAGTTGTTTACTAATTTCAAGTTGGTTTCACACTTATCAGAGCTCCTCACCAAGCTCACGAAGAATAAGACTAATAACCTAATATCTTTTAACAGTAGTGAAATGGAGTACTGGTGGCAATGAGGAAATATTAGTTAGCTTCATATGAATCTTTTTTCAATTTTAGAATTTTCTGAGATGTAGCATTCTCAACGTGCATTCCACGTACTTAATTTTTCTTGTTTTTTCTTGTTTTTTCTTTATATATTTATCTTTTCTTATATTCCTGCAATTCTCAGGTTGAATTACTTCTAGGGAAAGCATACTCAGATTGGGGCCATGTCAGTGATGCTGTAGCTGTTTATGATCAGCTCATATCTACTCACCCTAATGATTTTCGTGGATACTTAGCTAAGGTCTCTAATTTATTATATAGTTGTAGAATGTATATAGTTGCAGAATTTATTATTTACTGAACTCTGCTTTATTTTTCTATTCATTGCGTTTTTTCAGTGTTAGTGTGCAAGGAGATTGCTTTCTTTTGGCAAGGCCATTATTGTAGAAGACTTTTTCATAACATGTTTATAAAATGTTTTAATACATAACTATGAATTTAATGTTTTAATACATTTTTACACAAACATCTAATAATAACTTACCACAAAATGA
This sequence comes from Mucuna pruriens, assembly GCA_025330945.1. Classification (NCBI taxonomy): domain Eukaryota; kingdom Viridiplantae; phylum Streptophyta; class Magnoliopsida; order Fabales; family Fabaceae; genus Mucuna; species Mucuna pruriens. The sequence goes on from JAENHJ010000529.1 coordinate 192,804, forward strand.
CTTCTAAGTTGTCTTCAATCAATGTCTTTCTCAAACATTTTTTCACCCAGATTTTTTATATTATATTCCTATCATCAATTGTGCTATTTTGATCCAAAAGAAATGCAGTTAAAGAAGCTATTCATTCAAATGGCTTTGTATTTTTACAGGGAATCATCCTAAAAGAAAACAAAAATATTGGTGATGCAGAAAGGATGTTCATACAAGTAAGTTCATGAATTGAACTTCCATATTTGAGTAGGTGAAAAAAAATTTAAAATAAAATTTACATAGAGCAATATTTTATTCTTGTGTATATATATGTGATTGATTTATCCTGTTGTTGTAAATATTTGTAAGAGTGATATCCTTTTTATGCAGGCTAAGTTCTTTGCACCAGATAAAGCCAAAGCACTTGTGGATCGTTATTCAAGATGAAAATTTATATTGACATTAATTATGAAGGCATGCTCTGTAACGAAAATAGAATAAAGCAATTAGATAGGTGGCATTAAAGAACTGAAACCCATATTGCAGATTCACATACAAAAAAAAAGTCCAATGAATTCTCTGGTGTTTTATAGAATATTTCGAAGTTTACTGTTAACTCTAAATGCAATCATTTGTTGACTGTGTTCCATGATTGATCGATTCAAAACACATTTACCCTCCTTACGCAGATTCATTCATAACACAAAAGCTTAGCTGTTAATTCTCTTATCTAGGACTCTTCAAATCCCTCCTCGCTCTTCCAACAAAATAATTTGGTAGAAAATGCACTTGTCACACTCTCAAGAGATATTCCTTTTTCTCATTTGTTCTCACCACATTTGCATGGCTAACATTTACCAACTAAACAACATCAAGGAAATGCATTTTCTTTCACTGCCCTTAATTTGCAAGGCTACGTAAATTCTTAACATTCACATTCTTTTTTTTTTTTTATTCCGTATCCCAAATTCCAAATTGAGTTGCTTGTTGCAAAGGAAGCCATTAATTTTGTATAACATATATATTAATTGTAATTAACTCGCTAATGAATGGCGGATAACGTTCATAAAAAACAAATTTATTTATAAAATGTATTCATTTTTAAATTTATTTCAAGTAAATTAATATCATCAAAACTGATGGATACTTAGCATATAAACTGATGGATACTTAGCATATAAACATAGTAACAAAATAAAAAGATAATACATAGTGATATTTTAAATCTTTAAGAGGTTAAATTTAATTTTTGGAAACCTAATTTAATAGAAAAATCTTTAAAATTTAATATTATAACAATGTAATTTTTTTATAAACTACTTCTGATTGGATGGAAAATTAATGTCTACAACAGGACGTATCTAACTCTCTTAATAAAGATTTGTTCTTCAAATACAACTAAAATCTGAAATTTATCTAAACAAAAGTATATCACTTAACCTAATTACTCATCGGTATCTATTAAATTAGATGACTAATTTAATAATAAAAATTTTAAAACATTAATATGTAAACATGTAACTTGTAAGAACTAAATTGCTCGAGAGATCTCTCGTGATTAAATTATCAATGAATAACATGCTAATATATCCATCAATTAATAAAATAATAATTTATTCCCAATTCACCAATAATTATTATTAATTTGTGCACATAAATTTATTAATAGTTTCAGTTACTTTTATGAGGCGTAGGAGAGATGAAGCAAACAGTCTTTTCTGGTACTAATTAAAAATAAAAGTTTAGTAATTCAGGTTTCTAGCAGTGATAAGGTTATTAGTCATTATTTATTTGTGAGAGTTATCTGTATATTAATGATTATTTATTGGCTTCATGTGACTTGCCCATTTGTTTATAGAACAAACACAAATATAAAAACCTTCACCCAGAATGCTCAAGTGATCTTTTATATATTAATAAAATGAAATATAACAAAATAAAAATATATCTAACGAATATCCTTTATCCTCGTATCACAATCATCTTTGGTTGACTCGCCGAAAAGAAACCCATCGTATACCGTATTATGGTTTATGTTTTTCTGTCTAAATTTTTACTTTAATTTTTTATATTAATTACAAATGTTATGTAGTTCAGTGTTTAATTTTTTTAAATATTTTCATTTCTAATTTTATAAAATTTCATTCTTTTTAATTATATTTATCACTAACAATAGCATTAAAGACTAAAATAAATGAAATTTTATAACTATTAAAGACCAAATTGAATAATATTTATAATTTAGAATAATTAAAATTTAATCCTATTTTATTGCATCCATTTTACATTAAAATATGAATCGTACGTCATGTTTTCATATTCTCTTACAGTATCTTAATTTTCATACTTCTAGCTTTATTTGAACAGTGATGAGTTTATTATTATTATTATTAATGTTCATTTATTTAATAAAGTAATAATATATATACATTCTATAAAATGAGAATTATCCTATAAAATTGGGTTTGAGTCTAACTCAATTTTACAAAATTAACTTATAAAATAAAGTATTTTTATTTATGTACATTATTCAAGTTATCTTACTATTTAATATTAACTTATAAAATAAAGTATTTTTATTTATGTACATTATTCAAGTTATCTTACTATTTAATATAGATATGTCAAGGATATGACATCTTAAGTATAAAATTTGTAAAATTACATTTGTAAATGATTTGATCATGACAATAGTAGGTGGTGTAATAGGCTAAACAACAACTATTATAATAAACTTTAATATAATTTTACAAGATTTTAAATGTATTAAGTCACTTGTCATTAGGTCATCTATCAGGTCACTTGCAATTAGGTCATTGTCAGGTTATTCGTTAATATTTAATTTTACAAACTTCACGTTCAAGATATTCAATCCTCAGTTATAAGTTAAAATCTTATCTTAACTAACTAGATAAACTAAATAATATATATAAATAAAGATAATCTTCATTTTACATGTCAATTTTATAAGTTAAATCAAAATCTACTTTTATTAAAATGATATTGAAATTTATTCTAACTATTAAAACAAATAAAATGAAATGGAATATTGCATTCACAGCACAACCACACAAACCAACAACCGAAATTATCCTGTACACCACTCCCGTCCAAAAAAAATATTGCTTAATTTTGTGGGATGAAGTAGATATTATATAACTCGATTTTGTTTATCATTCAAAATTAAAGGTACAAGTTAATTAAAATGTATTAATACTATAAAAGGATTTCATGCTACGATTTAGTCATATTATGTATATGTTAAGGTTGTTAATTTTTAATAATTATTTTTAATTGGATATTTAATTAGAATAATTCTTAATTAAGTAATCATGTAATATTAACAATATATAAAAAATTAAACTCTTGCAAGTAAAAAGTTTTCATCAAAAAGTAAAATACTCAATATTACATGTCTAATAAAGATATTTTATTATTAATTCTTTTATTATTACCTTTATGAAAATAAATAACAAAACCATATATATTTTTGTGTGATTAATAAATTAATTACTACATTAAATATTACACCCTTTTGGGAGGTAATCCAAACCTCATGCTAAAGTATATTAATTAAATTTTAATATTTCATATTATATTTTAAATTAAAAATTCTAAAAGTACAGTTTTTCCTTTAGGTTTTAATTTTTTAAAATTACATGTTATATCATAATATAAAATATTTATTATAAATTTAAATTATAATTTATATGTTCAAGAATATTTATTTATTATAAATTTGAATTATAATATAATTCAAAAAATAAATTATGCAATAATAGTATAAAATCATTTAATCACAAATTATCATATGTGATAAGTTTGTTAACTTTTAAAATAATTATCTTAAAATCATACCAATGATAGTTTGTAATTGAATGACATATAAAATTGTTTTCCATTATTAGTGTATGATCAATTAAACTTATATAATTTATATATTTAAAAATATTCATTTATTATAGATTTTAGTTATATAAAATAAACATTTATCATCATGTATGTTTCATGGGACCACAAACTAAAATACTAGTATTTTTATAAAATCAAAGATAAAATTATAATTATTTTTAAAATAAAAAATATTGCATATATATGATTTTAGTTCTTTATATTCTAAATGAACAAATTGAATCTTCGGATAATATTTAATTTACAATTAATTTTTTTTTAAGTTATTTATCAATTAAATTGAAATGTTGATGTCAACATGACATATACTAACATAAAAAACTAAAAATAGAAAAATAATTTTAAAAGTGAAACAAGGGAGATTAAAAAAGTATTTCGTAACATCTTATATTTATATGAGAAAATAAACTATACATTAATAATTTAAATAATTTTACTTTATCATTTAATTATAATCCATCATGTAATTTTTTTATTTTTATAATATATATTTTAAAAATCATAATAACAATAATTTATTATTTAATAACTATAAAATTATTTTATATTATTGATATATGACTATTCAATTATTTATGTTTATGTTTATAAAATGAAATTTTAATATGTTGATTTTCATGCTTATGTTTACATAATAAATATATTATTAATAATATAAATTATATTACTTTATATATTTAATTATTATAAATTATGAATATTATTTTATTAATTATAAATATAAGGTATATATAATATAAATTTCGTAATTATTTTGATCTTGTGGTTATTTTAGTAGTTCAAACGTGGGGTCTTAAATGTGTTTTGAAACGAAGGATTACGAGATTCAATCTCACTTGTTTCGCATTTTAAATTATTTTCTTATTTTTGGTGTGCGAGAATACGCTCACATTTTCTTTGTGCCGCACGCTTCCATCAAAACTCCAAGTCTAAGGTAGAAGAAGGTGCTGAAAATTTCACTGAGTTTGTTACAAATGACTGATTAATTCTCAATTTATATAATTTATACAATTAACCTTCTTATTAATAATAAATTAAATATTTAAACAAACTAATAATAATAATTAGAGTTAGAATTATTTTAAAAAAGCATATAATACATAAGTATATAAAACAAATTAAAAGTTATAAATATAATTATATATGTAAGGTAAAAAAAAAATAGATACGGGTGGGTGGCTAGAAGCCACCAGCCAATGTTTTAAAACAAATATAATAATTAATTTTCTAAATATGTATATAGTAATAGTCAATATTATTGTTAAAAAAAAGAGAGCATTTAAAACAAAATTTAAAATAATTATGAATAAATTTTAATTAGGGATAAATATAATATTCAAATATAAAAATAAAATAATAGTGATATTTAGAAAATAAAAATTAAAGTGAAATATATATATACACGCTTAAACATACTATTTTTAGTTTGGTTATTTTTTTAAGCATTTCTTTTTTATTCTTATTTGTCCCTCTTTATTAAAAAAAATTAACATAATTGATAATAATGATATTATTTCATATCACATTAAAAAAAAAAATAATGTCATCCTATATCATGTTAGTAAATGACATCATCAAATAATTACAATTATTAAAATAAATAATTTCTTTCTCTTCAAGTTCTAACTACTTAATGATTCAAATGATTGAATGAACGAATATTTTTAAAATGATATTAACTTTACTTAAACGTAATTATGGGAATATTTATAAAAATATTTTAATATTATTTTTTTTATTTTTATAAATATTTTACTTTTAGTTTTAGTTTCTATAATAGAAATTTATTTTTATTTCTACAAACATATATTTTTTTACTTTCAATCTCTATTAACATTGCTAAGTAATGATATGATATTTTTTATAATTTAATTATTTGATGCTCGATAACATAACTATTTAATAATGTAACACTCGATAATGTCATATTCATGTTATCATCTAAATTTTATTTTATTTAATTTTTGGAATGAGGAGAAATATATAAAAATAAAAATGAGAATCATAAAGAGAAATATATTAAAAAGTAATATATTTATAGGGAGTGAAAAGTGAAAAAATAAATTATATGGAAAAAAGGGTTACAGGGGGCATTATTGGGTTGAACGAGAAGGCAGCCTTTTGAGTTATTAAAATGAAATAAAAAAAGTAACCAAACCCCCAACCCCCAACGAATAGGCAATAGGCATTAGGCAAAAGGCAAAAGGCGGCATATATAGATGAGACGATGGGAAACACAGCCGCAACAAAACATTACATTCCAAATAATTAAAATACAAATTTTGTCGTGTCTTTTGCTCAAACACCCAACCTTGCTTCTGTGCATGACAAGCATTCCATTGCAATAAAAGAAGGTATGATTTTGATATGTATGTTCTTACTTACTCAACTATATTTTGATATGGAAAGTGAATTAGACTAATTGTAGCAATATTATTATCATTAAAGAGAAGAGAGCATTTAATACGTTATATTTGACATGTACTAGAGAATTTTATGGGGAAGAGCTTGTTATACTTTTGGTCTTTAACTAAATTGATAAAAAAAATTAAAATAAAAAAATTTACTAAATTGGTGTTCTTTTAGATATCATGATTAGGATGGGTATAAAAAATAAGAGTTGTAAGGCTAGTTCATATTTTATGTGTGTGAGTATATGAGGCGTCTACTAGATGACAGCGTCTTGTGTGTATGTGTATTTTTTTTACGTTTTTTAGAAGATGTCACACTAAGTAATGTTTTGTTCTAAAGGCGCGTGTGTGTAAGGAAGGTGTTGTGTGCTAGGGAGTGTTTGTGTGTAAAGAAAATATTACTTAGTAATGTTTCTTATTCTAATAACAACAAAATAATAATAAAGTAAAAATTGTGAATTAAACTAATAACAACAAAATATTATATTAGAATATTTAAAATAAATAAATAATAATAAAAAAATCAATTATTAATTAAAAAAAACTTATTAGAAAAAACATATAATTATAATGTTCTATATAAAAGTATCAAATATAATAAAAATACATTACATGAATTTAATAATAATAAAAATTATGAACTAAACTAATAATAATAAAATATTATATTACAATTTCTAGTGAAAAATAAAAACAAATAACAGTAAATAAAATCAATTATTAATTTTTTAAAAAACAAAACTTACTGTACATAACATAAAATTATAATATTCTACCTAAAGAAGTCAAATATAGTAAAAAAAACAACACGCAAATTTAATAATAATAAAAATAAAAATTATAAACTAATTAAAAACAACAAAATATTATATTCAAAAATAAATATACTAACCAAATTTATAACTTTTGAAGTACTTTGTAATTCAACAATTAAGCTTATGAGTACTCAACTACTCAATCAAATATCTTGAGTTACTATGCTACTCTTAATATAACAAATTTTTCAACACACCCTTATTTATAGCCACAAACCTCATTCAAAAATTCCTCAAAGACCTTTCAAAATTCAAAATTCAAATTCAAATTTTATACTCCCATTATAAAAAATTAAACTTCCAACACTCATTCTCATATATTTTTCATGCATTTTACCTTTTTATAACACTTCTTCCTAATACAACCCTACACAGAACACATACACTCTACATGAGGCGCCATCGAATGTGGTGCCTCCTACAAACCACCACATGCGAGGTGCCACCACATTGACGTATCCTAAACAGACCACACACATAAGGTACCACCTATAGTCACACACACAATATGTGAGTTAATCTTGCACTTTCTACTCCTTAGACCTCACCTTGCCCATGTTTGGGACACCAATTTAATAAAAAAAAATATTTTAAAAATTAGTTTTTGTTTTTTTAATATGTTCAAAGAGCCGTTATAGTTCTATTTGAGTAGTACTTCAATTAAAATTTTTGACATTATGACTTTTATAGATTGTGATTGATGAAATTAAACTTTTACATTGCAACCATATCTATTGTTGGATATTATCGTGTCCCGCTTAATATATTTTTATTATTATTTACTTACTGAGTGGTAACAAACATAGTCTTTTTTTTTTCTGTTTTAAATAATAAGCTCGAGTTAAATTAGTCCTCCAGTGAGAATCTATAGTAAGTTTTTTTGGTAAGGGTTCATGTTCATAATGATATTGAGTTGGTATTTTTGTAATTCTATGTTTTTAAATTGTTTTGGGAAGTTGATATTTTAGGAGAGATTTTGCCAAAATTTTGATAGCAACTCCTCCAATATATTGATTTAATAAAGTAATATTATATTTGCTTCTTAATATAGAAATGGACATAATTAAAACGTGCCAGGTTGGGATAGTAGCTTGTGCAATCTAAATTGGGTTATGACCTATGGTTGTTAAGAATGTAATTGTCAAGAATCTAATTCACAATAATAACTTCATAAATATCAATGTGATAAACCCAAACTTTGAGAGATGATCGAAGATTTGCTCTATTGACATATTTTGTTTAAATACATGTATTGTCTTTATAATTCTTTTTAGTTTTTATATTTAAAAGTTTGTTTTTAATATTTGAAATTCTACATTATTAAAGTTTTGATTTCTCTAATGCAGTAGATATTAGTCTAAATAATCATATCTTATAGTATATATTTTGATATATTACTAGTAGTAAGGATTAAAATAAAATTTTAAAGATTAAAAATAAAGTTGGAAGTATTAACGTTAAAATCAAAGCTGAAGTAAATTGAAAATTGTATTTAATTAATTTTTTTAGTGTTTAGTTGTGATGTGATGTGAGGTAAGGTAAAGGATAGAGAGGGTGAATTTGGATTTATCCCCAAAAGAAAGGGACATTTTGGGGATGGAAAATATCTTTAGAAAGGAATTATCTTTGGGGGGAAAAGGAGTGAGGAGAGAGAAAATATCAGTCCAGGTACATCCAAACAGCGGCTTGAAACTCAAAGTAACTTTACTAATCCAATCACACACACACACTCTCTCTCTCTATATATATATATATATATATATATAAATGTTACAGTTTGATGGTAACCCTACCTAGGCTAATTTGTGATCCTGTGAAGGAGCGAGGAAGTGGAAAAGAAAAATTTACAGAAGCCAGCCGGAAAAAAAACAAAATGTCATCGTCCAAGACAAAGAACTCTTCTTCACTCTCACTCTGGAACTCTCAGGCGCAGGCTCAGGCATGTGAATTTCAATCGCTTGTATTTATTGTATAGAAGAGGAATAGATTTTGGTATCTGATTTTGTTATTCAGGAAGGTAAGAATAAGATGGCATTGAAATCCCAATCGAGGCACGGTGTGTTCGGAGACGTCTACAGCATCATCAAAGACATGGAGATTGATCATCATAACCCCACCTTACAGTTTTCCCCATTTACTGTTTAGTCTTTGACACCCTTTTCTTTCTTTTTATTGTTTATTTATGCAATCAAAATCTATATTTTCTTATACCCTCTTTCTGTTTTCCTGATTTCAGAATTTATTCGCCTCTAGAGAGGTTCGGGAGTTTATCAGCGGAGCCCTTGCAGGGGCAATGACCAAGGCTATACTTGCCCCTCTCGAGACCATCAGGTTAGCAATGCATCCATCTCTTTTATCCTACGCCGGCCTACCTAATGTTTACACATTATTCATTATTTATATGCAGGACTAGAATGGTTGTTGGTGTTGGATCAAAAAACATTGCTGGTAGTTTCATTCAGGTTATAGAGCAGCAAGGATGGCAAGGATTGTGGGCTGGAAACATGATCAATATGCTCCGTATAATTCCAACACAAGCCATTGAGTTAGGCACTTTTGAGTGTGTCAAACGCTCAATGACATCCGTGCAAGAGAAATGGAAACAAAATGAACACCCCAATTTGCAGATAGGTTGCATCAATTTCAACCTACCTTTATCTTGTATTTCACCAGTTGCCATCGCTGGTGCAGCCGCGGGAGTTGCTGGCACACTTGTATGCCATCCCCTGGAAGTTTTGAAGGTATCTTATGGAAAAAAGTTAAATCTCTCTCTCTCTCTCTCTCTCTCTTTCTATATATATATATATATATATATTAGTTTTGTATTGGGTCATCAAGATGTGCACGATTGATGCTGCAATCTAAATGATTTATACTGTTGTGCTGTTTATTAATGACCATGGCTTGAAAATATGGAAGCTTTTCTTTCTTGTCTCTTACTCTTGTCTAAAATCATAACTGTCTTCTGATTTTATAACAGGACCGGTTAACTGTAAGTCCTGAAGCCTACCCAACTTTAGGTATAGCGATTAGAAATATTTATAAAGATGGTGGTGTTGGCGCTTTTTATGCTGGTATCTCACCAACTCTAATTGGCATGCTTCCATACAGTACATGTTATTATTTCATGTATGATACACTGAAGAAGTCTTACTGCGAGACCAGAAGTAAGAAATCTCTAACTCGTCCAGAGATGGTTATACTTGGAGCTTTAGCAGGTTAGAGATTGTCTAGTAATTGCTAAAATACTTAATTATTTATGTTTCTCCTTTTTTCTTGTTCTCAGTCTTACCCTGTCACACACCCATATTTTATTTGTTATTTGATTGCTCTCTTATTTTTTATAACCTAAACATGAAGGCAGTGGAAGAGAGAGGGCATTTTGTACTTTGGTATATAAATATAAATGATTCGTGCTATCTGACTTTTTTATGCTCACTCAGGTTTTACTGCCAGTACAATTAGCTTCCCATTGGAGGTGGCTAGGAAGCGCCTGATGGTGGGTTCTTTGCAAGGTAAATGCCCACCAAACATGGGAGCAGCAATTTCAGAAGTTATTAGAGAAGAAGGTCTGAAGGGTCTCTACAGAGGGTGGGGTGCAAGCTGTTTAAAGGTCATGCCATCCTCTGGCATCACCTGGATGTTTTATGAAGCATGGAAAGACATATTGCTTGTGCAGAATGGTAATCCCTTTTAGGCTAATAAGGTTACATGGGTTTGTAGATCTACAAGTCATGCTAGTATAACATTTTGTTTTTTCTTTTTGAATTTTATAAGAATGGTATAACTCAATGCCGGGTAAGAAAAATTATTGGGAAATTTATTTGCCATGTCAGCCAGCTGGCTAGATCGTTGGAATGATCACCCCTACTAATCAGTTAGTTACCTAGCTTGTAAGTTCCGAATTTTTTATATTGATTTGGATCATCGAAGAAAAAGGTTAAATAATCAGTTTGGGAGAAGTTTCCTATGTTCATTTCTTTCTATCAATCACAACTTTTATGTCATCAAATTGTTTCGGTTGAGTTAATAATGTCCCTAGAATGTGTCGCGCACACATATATAGTAGGCGTACGAGAGATGAGTGAACGTATAATTAAAACGATTAGTTATATGGATAAAATCAATTCTTCTCGCCCACATATTAGATACGTCTCACACACATAAATAGATAGATATAAGTAATCAGTAATTGTTTCACACCATTAGAGTGTTCTGGGGATGTAAGTAAAAGTAAAAGATATCTAGTATATAATGTCTCGTTTGCATAATACATATAAAAAATAGCTATATGATGATGAACATAGAATATCAATTTTGCCCTTCTTTAAGTGCTCATTTGGTATTCACATAGAATTAATTTGTGAGCTATTTTGGTTTGGTTTTTTTCAATGTATTATGGGCGACCTGTTCAAACATGTTTAGTTTATCGATTGGTGCCTTGGTGGTTTTTAACTTTTCTTTTCTGTTAAGTTAGTATGATGCATTCGGCTTGAGTTCTAATTTGTGAGCTATTTTGATTTGGTTTATTGTATGAATATTATGGACTGTTTAATCATGTTTTATTATATTTAACTTACTGTAATTATAGTATACAAATAAAGGATGTTCTAGTTTCTAAGACCTTTGCGGGTTTTAACTTTTGAACCATTCCCCGTGTAATAGGACTCTACATACACTATCCTTTTTCCACCCTAAGAAAAGGAATTACATACAATTTGCGGCTGTAGTTGCCTTGACATAGAACGCGTTTTATTAACCGTTTTAGCAATTCGAACGAAATTGAAGAATCAAAATAAGCCAAGTGAGTAAAGTGGATCTTAAAAATCTACACTAAGTAAACTATTTTAATCATTGGAAATATAAGCGTCAGTCGTTTTAATTTATTATAAAATGCTTACTTTTTTATTATTAATTTTATATATTATATCATTCACTTGATTTTTTATTACATTTTTATTGATATTAAAGACTAAACAAAATGAAGATTTTGTAAAATTACAAGTTAAAATTACTGGCGCCTATAATATCATACTCAAAGATTTACCACTTCCAAAAAGTAAAGGTGTAGATCTCATTCACTTAACACAATAATTAAAAAAAAAAAAAAAAGAATTTATAAGCTGCCAATCAAAAGAACCTAAAAAAAGCTTGCATCCACAAAAAAAACTTGCCTGAGAAGAATAGAGCAGCGTAAGTATAAAATATAGTTCAACCCCAATAATGGAATAATGGATATATTTATGTTTTGAGTAAACTCTTCAGTCCACAAAAATCCTTTAAAACATCAAATTGAATAAATTCTTAACTTTACACTAAAAAATTATAAACCGTTGATAAATCTTTGAAATATTAGATGACACTGAAATGAACCTTATGAGAAGAATCTTTAGAGAACAAAATGGGGTTTATTGTTCACATTTTTTACGGCAACATATACAAATCTATAGGATTGATAGATTGTAGCAACGTGGAATTTAGGGAGAGAATCAAGTTTAAATGTGAAGGAAAAAAGGCAAGTAGAAAATGAGTATGTTACATAATCGTGTCTTGTTGTTCACTAGTGTCATTTCTTGTTCGGAAGAACCAGGCTAGAGCTGTGCTAATTGTTTGAGAGCACTCGGCGAGCATGTAAAGACAAAACAAGCATAGTCCTGTGTATGAAAATGGTAGAGTGTTTGACTTGATTAATCTTGTTACAAAACTAAACAGGTAATGTTTTCAATGTTATTAAAGAGTAGCAAAGATTTGTATTTAAGATAATAGTTGAAATTTGGCAGTAGTGTATTATTGAAAGGGAATTTGTTTAGCAGATAGGATAGCGTACCGGCATAGGCAACGGTAACACCCAAAGCCAATCTTCCGATAGCAGAGAGTACATAGAGGGAAACAATGACCTAAGAATGGAAGGAACATAAATAAATAAATAAATAAAATGATAAAAGGAATAATTGAAAGTGAGTTGACCTTAAGAAAGAGTCTCTTGTCATGGCCAGTGGCGGCAACCCTGAAGACAGACTCGGCGGCACCGATGGTATTAGCAAACCAAGCGACGATGGCGTTGGCACTATCCTGAGAGATTTGCCATTCTAGGGGATCCACAGGCACCCTGGAAACCCTAATCAGGAATCAGAAATGAGAAAATGAAATTAAATAAGTTAAATAGCGAGGGAGTGACTCACTGGATGTTCATTTGACGGAAGAGAAGACCGAGAATGGCGAGGGAGCAGAGCAGGACGATGAATACATCGGAGAAGAGAGACACAATAGTAGAATTTCTGTACGCACAGTGATAGTAAACCAGCGTCCCTATTATCAACGCTATTATCGCCTTTCCACTCCTTCTTCCATCCATCATCCTCTCCTCCTCCTCCTCCTCCTCCTCCTCCTCCTCTTCCTTCATTCTCTTTCTCATTCTCATTATTTCTTCCATTTCAATTTTCCTCTCCTCACTTTCTTCTTACATTTTCTATCTATTTATACACAATCATTATGCCTTTTCAAAACATTTTTCTACTTTCGTCAACATTTTTTCAATATAAATAATTTTTTTTTATTTTAAATCATTTCTCGTTAACAAAATATTTCTCATAATTATATTTGTTACCCAAACAAGGAGGCAGAAAAATATTGTTTTAGCCTTTCTGATATTATTAGAGATTTAGAGGAAACTTGCAAGATCCTAAAGAAATGCCTCATAAGAAAGAGGATATTTTAATCTTCTTATATTGAAAAGTAACATGGTATGATCATGTTGAAGAAAGAAAAACACATTTTTTTATTAAATAAGAACCTATTATAATTAGTGGTAGGACATAATAAATTATTTTTGAAAAAAGGTCGTCTTACTCTCCAACATGTTTATATCAATTACTAAACATGAGAAGATTCAAATCCAAAGAAAATTACACAAGAAAAGTTAGGACAGTCGGTTTGATCAAAGAATCGAAAGTGGAAATATTTTATAAAAAAAATGTAAATTTAATATTACCAAGGCAATTCTACCGTAATTATTAATGTAAACCTTGCATTTGTTGTTATTCCTTTAACTAATAATAACCTGGAGACACTGATTAAACCTTTCATTACATTTTAATAAATTATCTCGAGCACGAAACATGTTAATCCAAAATAAAGTAAAAATTCATTAGCACTCCAAGGATGTAGGTATACCACAAAAACATGGGATCCGCAAAGCACAAAGCTTTCAAGAGCATCTTGTGCATGAAGCCATATTTCTATTCTAGAACAAAGGAGTAAGATATGAACCATTCATTTATTTGATAAATTCGACGAAGGGAAGTTCAAATAAAATCCAATTCAAATCACTTTAGTGATTTCACAGCCAATGTCCCGATTAAGGCAGCATCAGTACATTAATGTCAACAGAAAAAATTGCACTTGAATCAAATATGTACAAATTTGAAAAACATAAAAGCAATGAATGGATGGTGCCACAGCAAATCTGATAATATTCTCTGTTTATCTTAGTATCGATCATTTTCAGACAAAAAAAAATGCAGTCTTGTAAACATTAAGTCAAGTCTAAGAACCAGCAATAATAATCCTGGACAACTATCTTATATTGGTAGTTACACAAAATAACTAGGAAACTCACAATTTTGACAGAACTAAGAATAAATTTTAGATAATAGAAAACCATTTTGGTTCTCATTGTCACACAGTATCCAGAATTGTTCCCTAGACATCCATCCTAATAGCTGTAGGGCAGTACTAGAAGCCCATTTGATGGGGTCATCTTCAAAACTAGCAGTTGTATTAGCAACAATTATCGATCCAAAGAACTAAAGCCGATGCTAGCTAGCAGCTATTTATAAGATATACAAACACAGACACTAGCAAGGGAAGAGGACGGGACATGGATCCCTCTCTAACCTACTATTCGATAAATCCAGTTTTTTCATCTTTTCTTCACACCAAAACAGTTGTTCCCTAGTCATCCTCGTTATTCTCAGAACCCTTGATAGGATCTTCGCGTCAATAAGGCCAAGCAAAAGCTGAATGTCCTCATGCTTTTGGGGCCAAGAATTCTTCCTCCAACCTTTTTTCTTCCTGCGCAGTTCCTTCAGCTTCACTACTTTCTGCATTTAGAACAAATACAGACATTTTCTTAGTCATACAGTTAATAATTAATCGTCCATAATTACCAGTAGGTAAAGCAAAATAATAAATTGGCTCCACTTTTAGCAGCAAAAGACTAATTTATGATCAACAAAATTTTCTGCACAGTAGCTCATAAAACATTAGATGATTGAATTAAAAACAAGAAAAGCAAGTATAAGCTACCTTACACTTATTAAACGGCAGAAATAGCTCTGAAATCATTAAGTTATAAAGAATAAATAATAGTAACATTTGCTGATGATAATCCATATTAGCATTTAACCTTTAGAACAAGCCATTTATAGCAAACCTTGAAAAAGTCAACCACGTAGCATTTCAAGTAGACAATGAGAATGTTGACTTGTAGTAACTACCAAGCCTAAAAAGTTTAGAATTGGGAGGACTGATGGCCCCAAGCTAAAATAGTTCTCTATGTGCTTCAAAAGTTGATTCCTACATCAAAAAATTGCAAAATTAGCACAAGGTAAAGGTTCTAAATTTACCTTTTCAAGAGTCGACTGAATCTGTTGTAGAGGAGTTGCAAGCTGGTTCTGATTTCCAAGCATGTTGGTAGCACCACTCTTTTTCTTGTCTCTTTTCAGGAAAAGGTGGAATGTAAGGATAGAGGCTTCAATTATCCTGATGAGATCAGGAGCAAGAACTCTCATCTCTGAATCATCTGTTAATTCATGATCTGAACCTGAATAGATTCATAAAGTTGAGCACTTGATCATACAATTACAAACATAAGCACAAGAGAGACATAAATGCAGAATTTAGAATTACATTCAGTCACAAACAACCAATAAGTTTTTTTAACTATTAACTTCAGTGATATCCATGACACTCCAATTGAATCTATATAAGAAATTCACCTCGTATATTAGGAACCTGAAGCAGTTTAGGCAAATTGTTCCTTGTGCGAGCATAAATTTCAGGTCGACAGCCCTGCTCAAAAGGTTCATTTTCAATAAACCTTTGTAATAGAACCTGGAACTGTTGAAACTCTTGCGCACTGTGGTTGTAACAGGTAGGATTATCATGTTGCCAAGATATCTTTTGACTCATATGGGAGTACTGACAATGAAGTGCCTCCCAAGTCAAGCAAATTTGACCAACATATGCTGTTTCAATATCCTGGTAAGGATCATTCTGAGGCTGTTGAAGATGTTCAGTCTCATCATTAGGTTCCTCAAATTTTTTCAAGGAAAGACAACGAAGGGGAGAAGCCAACTTCTTTGACGCAGATCTTGGAGATGGTGTTGAAGTGTACTGTAAACCTGACATAGTGAGCGTGAAGCATATCACAAGATACGACAAACAAGGAGATAACAGAAATACTATACTTTGTTAGCATGTGCTACAACTGTACAAGGAAGGCAATATCCTGGTTACTATCTCCAAATAATATATTTGATAAATTCAATATAACCAGGTTGCCATTTTTTACCAAAGAACTTCCAATATGAGATTAGATCAGGTACATTAAACAGTTGAACACAATTCCCTTAACTTTGATTCTATTTAGGTTTATATTTACACTGGGATGATGAAACAGAAAGCAATAAACTGAATTGAATGCAGACAGATTGCTAAATCCAAGCTTAAAAATTGCCAGCTTTTCTTTGGTTTAATGTAGATTTTTTCCCAAAAAGAAATAAGAGTAAATTTCATCAGGCATCCAATATTGTTCTAATCACAAATCATGTGGCAAGTCAACAAACAAAAACACCTAAATGAACCCAGAGCAGAAATCTAAATAGACATTCCCAACCATTATGATTTGATCATTATCAACAACCGTGACACTAACACTTACCCCATAAAAAATCAAAGCAACGATAAAAATCTATCTACCTTTGCCAAGTTCACTAAGCTGTTGAGTGCTCATCCGATCAAAGAAGAGCATTCTTTCACAGTACTTTTCAAATACAGCATCAAAACCACGCCACCATTGCTGGCCTTCTGCCTCCACATCCCTCCATTCATTTGAGCTTGTCTCTCCCTCTTCCTCTTCCTGTTCATCCTCCCCATCCTCAGGGCATGAATCTTCTTCAGGAATCAACACCATAAAACTGCTTCTTCTCAATTCTTTCAGCCTCCTCTTAACCTCATTGGTAATAAAATCATCGTCGTCCTCAGCTTCACCTGCATTTTCTGATTTACACTGATCAGGACCGTCATTGTTGAGCTTAGGTTCCTCAGGCCCCGGCACAGCCTTGTCAGCTAAATCCTTTTCTCCATCTGCTTTCTGAGATTTTATGAACCTCTTGATTTTCAAAAACTCCATGCTTTACCACCTTACTTAGAGAAACAAACTAGGTTGAGCCCTAGATTCCGTACCAACTTCCAAGACAGGACATTAGTGATGGTGGAAATGACATTCCTTTGAATTCAGTCACGGGAATCAATAACTAGTAGTATCCTCTTCCTCCACTATAAAAAGAAAGGAAAAAATAAGCAAAATACGAAGGGCACTTAACAGACCCACCAAAAATGCAATCCAAAATGGAGTATTCATTTTGTTTTACCTTTGGCAGAAAACTAGGTCGGCATTGAGCATTTACGGATATCAGAACCAGCAACAAGGCAACCAGCTACATGTGTAGATGAGTAAAATGTCAGATTAAGAATATGCATAAGCAATAATAATTAGAAAAAAAAGAAAAAGAAAATGCACATGCATTGCATCACATACATGCAAATGCAGATGTGAAAATGAGCTGCGGAGTTGATAATAAGATGAATATGAGGGAGGTGAAACCCTAACCTAGGGCAAGGGCAAGGGCAAGGGCAAGGGCAAGGTCAAGGCCTTGAAGCGAGAAAATAAAAATGCAATAAGTGTGACTGAGCACTCAGCATCACTGTGTTTGATTCCAGTTCATCTTTCTCTCTCTTTCTCTCTCTTTCTCTCTCTTTCTCTCTCTCATTTCAATATTTCATTTCCCAATAAAATAAAAAAGTATAACTGACAGAATATGCATATTTTACATTAATGTAATGGCATGGCATGGGGTTAGAGCACGGAAGCCTATAAAGAAAAGAAAAAGGGAAACAGTGTCATCGTACACAGAATATTGTCAGAAGCCGCGCAAAAGTGCTTTTCATCAAATTTCTCTTTAACATAAACATAATATAACATAACATAACATATCATGTCTATCAATTTCCCTAATCCCCCTTCTCCACCTAAATACTATGCTTCATTATTTCAACTTCTTGTCAAAAACACTATCTATGATTCTTAAATCTTGTATTTCTACATGAAAATAAAAACAGAAAATAATTCATTTGTCATTATCATCTTTTAATCATTTTCATTTTAATTTTATATCATTTTTTAAGCGAGATATACTTTTTCCAATAATAAATCTACCTGGTTACTCACATCTTTACATTTCATTTTTAAATCTAACTAATGATAATAAAATGTATCCATAAACTACTGGGTACTCAATTCGATTATTCATATAATTATATTTTTTTACTTTTATTATTAAACTATTACAATCATAATTATCATTGTCCAATATAATCTCATTTTACTTTAACAACATGAAAGATGATAAGAACATTAATAATAATAGTAAATGCGACAACTATAATTGTATTAATAATAACTGAGACGATTGTGACATTAAAAAAATTTATATAGCACAAGATATATTTTACTATTTATTGTTATATGTTAAAAAGAATAATGAATAAGAACTATGATTAACGCTAAAAACTTCCTTTGAAGTACTTAATTTTTATTATTATAATTAAGCTCTTTAATATTTTTGGTATGAATTTGATAAATTTAGGCTATATTTGGTTAAAAGTTGGAAACATATCTTTGAAAATTTTAATTCACGTTCTGGAATTTTAAGACATAAAAGGAAGAATTTGTTTCTTTTAAAGAAAAAAATTTTGATATCCTCCAACTAATATTTAAACATGCACTTATAACTTAAAATTCAAAGACTAAAAAATAAAAGCTTATAAATCAATTGATTAAACCGAAAGTGTTTATTAAGATTAACTAATAAATAATTGATAAATATAAAATAACTTAAACATACATATTTAGTTATTTGATTATAATTATATATATATAATTATTTTTAATATTTAAATATACCTCTAATGTGACTTGTGATCTTAAAAATGGGATAATAAATTTTAAATTTTATATCATAGAGTAATAATGAAAATTGGATGATTTTGCTTAATCCTCCTAAAGTATAATAATATATTAATTTTGAAAACAATAGACAAACGTAATTGTTTAGTTTGATGTTTTTGTTGTGATATGTTAGTTTGATTTTCATAAGCACAGAATTGTTTTATGTATTGTTTTTTCTTCCCTGTGACTGCAGTGAAAGGGAGTTGAAGGAGGCTGCTTGCTTTGTTTATTATAATTGGGAATCAATGGATGTTGACATCACCTCCCTCATTTCTTTCCTCCTAATCCATCACATAACCTTTGGCTAGCTAATTTACCTTTTTATCATTCATTCAATCCATAACAATATATTATACCTCTTTAGATCCCTTTAATATATTAATATTAAATTCAATTTCATCTTATATAATTAAAAACTATTTTCATTGGATTCAATCATTCAAATTCTCATATCTTCTATTTTTTATGTTGTCAGAATACAATAAGAAATTTTTATTTTATTATTTCATCTACATTTTTTAAATTAAAACATTTTTATATATAAATATAAATTTTATATAATAAAGAACAAACTTTAAATTAATCTAAAACTAATAAACTGTTTTTTTATAAAGTAAAAAATATAATAATAATAGTAAGATTCGAGCTTAAGCTTTCATAAATAATAAGATGTATCCCTAAAAAATAACAAAATTTGTAACTTTGAGAATAAAAACGTGAAAAATCATTGAATATTATATTTTCCCCCTAATATATAACTATATAAGTGAAAAGTTAATTTTATAAATAAATTTATATGTGTGCATGTAGAGAGATGGAGATATATACAGAAGCTCAGTCTGTGTTAGATTTCAAATATTCAAAATTTGATCTGAAATTTAGTTCAATCTAATAATAAAATAATTGTTTTTGTAAGTTTAGATTGGATTAGTTTTATGAATATTTTTATTCGACAACAGCGATCATATATAGAATATTGAGATGAGGAGTTTGAATTACATAATGAAAATCGATTTCTTTTCCCTCTAAACCACAAGTTTTATTGACAAAAAAATAATTTTATTTGGGACAGAAATATTTATAACATGGTGGAATTAAACAAATAAATCATATATCATGTGAATCAACTACCCACTAATAAAGCTTCATTTTGAAAAATAAAAGTAAGAACAAAAACAACATCAACATGGTTTTGTTTCTGTATTTAAAGATATAAACATAAGATACCATTTTTAAATATATTGTTTACAATCAAAATTAAAAAAAAAATATTAGAAATTGTTTTGTGTTGGTATTCAAGACCCACTCTGAAGATAACAAAATGCTCCAAAAGCTAGTAACATAGCGACCAAAAGCAAATAACTACTGGACTCAGTGATCTATAGAAAGTGATGCAAACGCGAAGCATCAAATCATAGTAAGATAATATCTCATAACGATTGTTTGAAAGGATGATATGCACACACGATACCTTGAAAGTAAGCAACTAAATATAAATATAAATATAAATATATAAATAAATAAATAAAAAACAAAAATATTATAGTACATTTTCATTTCGTTAAAAGCCTACTTAATCTCTCTTTCATATTGATTTGAATTTTGAAGTTGTTATAAATAAGTATAGCTTTATGTAGATAGAAAAATAAGTTAGAATTCGTGTAATTTTTTTAATAAGAAAAACAATATTTTATTCTATTAAACTGGTGCAAAGCATGAGATTTCATTTTTAAAATTAATTTTTGTTCTATCCTCTATCCTCAAAAATCAGGATGTCTCCTTCATTACCATTCCTATATATATATACACGTAAGTTTGAGATTTCACGTCACCCAACAGTAGTACAGACAAGTCAGAAACGAGATGGTGCTGCCCAATGGAATGAATATGACATGTCAGATTTATTCGCGATTTGTCCTTGAAAAGGACAGCCAATACTGTCCTACAAGAGGAGTCGGCCAGCCTTATGGACCATCCACTAGGTCGGGTGGTCCATCAAAATGGTACAATTTCTAAAAATATTGTTGGTAAATAAATTATTTTTAATTGAAAATTATAAATAAATATTGTCTCCAACTTCTGTGCAATATACTTCAGAGATATTATTTTGTAGTCACAAATCCAAGCTCTCATATTTACGTATCACCAATAAAAAATTTGTAACTTGGAAAAGAAAAAAAAACATCATTTAATAAACTTAATTTATTTTTTCTAATTAAGATATGGTATAATTAATATTCTTTAATAAATTTTATCTTAATAAAATATAATAAATATTTATAGAATAAAAAAATGTAATTTTACTTATTATATTTTATTTACGTAAATAAAATAAAATATGTAATCAACACAAATAGTTAAATTGTTTTAATCATTTATTATACTAAATGAAATAACGATGGATGCATGTTTAAGAGAGTAGAAGCAAATATTTTTGCTAATTTTTTAAATTTTTAATATATATATATATACATATATATATATATATATATATATATATATATATATATATATATATATATATATATATATATATAATTCTAAATTAGTTATCTAATTTAAAATATAATTAAAAAAATCTATAATATAAATATTGTTCCTACAAATTTATTTATAGTATTATTTTTTTAAATCTCTCAATTTAATATTTTTAATATTATTTTTTTAATGTACATTTCACAAACTATTTTTTAATTAATTAAAATAATATTTTTTTAATTATTTTTGAAATATCTTTCTTTGATCTTTCTATATTTAAATATTTTAAGTTTCTACCACTTATAAAAATAAATATTTATTAGGTATTATGTATAAACTAAAAAATTAATTTATACATATAAATATTGTCCCACAATTAAAAATGTATAGGTTTGTGATCAATGGAAAATATTATAAATATATTTTCTATATATATTTTTAATATATATTATATTGTTAATTAAAATTTATAGAGACTTGTATTTAAAAAAATGAATTTCGTTAAATAAAAATGGAGACACATATTTTTTAATAAATTTAAATATTTTATAAAAAATAATATAAATAAAAAGCAAAAGATATAAGATAATATAAACAAGTAGAAAGAATAAAAATAATTATATTTTATTTTATTTATATAAATAAAATATAATAATAAAAATTTATTCTATAAATACTTATGAGGTTTTTTTAAGATGAAATCTTTATTAAAAAAAAAACTAAATGTTTATATAAGATTAAAAAATTATTTTTTTCCTATTATCTTATGTTATTATAAACGAAATAAAATATAATTATTTTTATTTCTTCTACTTCTACCGATTATCTTATATCTTCTGTATTTTATTTACATTATTTTCATAATATTTTTAGCATATTTAAATTTTGTTTAAAATGATTAAAAATACGTGTCCCACTTTTAACACATCTTCCACCAATTCATTAACCAATCATTTTCTTTTCACCATCACTTGAAACTACTAACTCTTGAATAGCAGTGGAATTACTCATTCACACAATAGTAAAAAGTTCATAAAATTATTTCATATATATTGGCCTTGATTCAGATGTACTCTAACATTATTTTCTTTATTTTTTTATATAATTCAAATTCATTGTTAATGTTGATTTCCAAAGCCATATCATGTGTTGTAATCTGCGAGGAAGCTCTGTGGTCACAACTTTGCATGGTGACATTGGTTTTTACTTACATGCCCCTCTTCTCGTGTCTTTTATAGGTAGTTTTTGTGGTGAAAAAATAAAAAGAAAGCAATTCTATGATGAATAGAAGTGATTTTGTGAGATGAACTTTATACATTAGGTAAAGTGCAGTATTTATAAATTACATATTACTTAAACATTAAAAATAATTTTACTTTATCAATAAATAAAAGTAATTTTCTTAATTTATTCTAAAAGTGTGTATTTAACAAGTTATTTTAATAAACTTAAAACTTATTTAGCTAACTTGTAAGTTTGTTTGATTAAAACAGTGATATTTATTATTTTTCATATGTTACTTGAGGTAACATTTGAGCTTTTAATTTATTCATTTTTATTCCCACTTTCTTAATAAAATGTATTATAACTATACTATTTATTTTAATAGAACGATAACAAAAGTTTTATCCTACTATTTATTTTAATAAAATTTATTTTCTTTCAATAATATTTATTTTAATTAATACACTATTTATATTATTTATTTTAATATTAATAGATATATGATCATTTTTAATAAAATATTTACACTTTATTACTACTTAGAAATATATCTTTGTTTACAAAAAAAAATTTAAAAAATCATACAGATTTTATGTATTTTACCTTTATTTATTAAATCAACATATAATTTTACCAAACACATTAATAAATTAACTTAATAACTTTCAACTTAAATTTTTTTTTTCAAATTTTAACTAACTTATTATCTAGTTTTGTAAAACATAAAAAAATATAAATGCTTTTTTAACCAATGCTCTTAAAATAAATTATTTTATTGATGTCTAAAACAATCGAAATCATAGTTAGGGAATTTATCTAATCAACTTTTTATACCCTTTTAGAACCATTCTTTGTCATAATGTGT
Organism: Mucuna pruriens; assembly: GCA_025330945.1. NCBI lineage: Eukaryota > Viridiplantae > Streptophyta > Magnoliopsida > Fabales > Fabaceae > Mucuna > Mucuna pruriens. The sequence goes on from JAENHJ010000529.1 coordinate 216,771, forward strand.
GGTATATGCTTTGTAAAAGATAAAGGAGTTTTTTATTTTATAACTTTCTCTTTTAACAAACCAAAAAAGGAAAAATTAGTATTTTCTTTTCTCTTCAATCAAATAATATCAACCATAACAACTTTTTATCTCATCTTATTTTTTACCCATTTCTCTTTCCTGGAAAATATTTATAATTTTTATTAACGAGGTGAATACTTGTTAAACAAAGTTTTTTAAAACACATTCGGTAAAGGTCAATGTTTTCTTGATCTTTTTAAAAACCAAGTGTAAATTGCGTGGGGGCCAAAACTTTTAGGGTGTTTTAACTTTTGCTCATGAAGAATTTGATAATGACAAGTCTGCGAGAGGTCAAATTATTGTAATAACGTGGCCAAATTATTGCATTAGATATTTTGTTTTTTTACTAATAATTACAATAATATTTCATCATTCTCAATTTATTTATTATTGTGAATATAAGTGAGAATAATTATTAAACATATATGCAAGAATAAAAAAAATAATTTTTTATAATTATTTATGAAATTGAAAATAATTTTTTCTCTTAAACTAAACAAATTTTTGCATATATTTTTTTATTCACATGAATTGAAGATAATAATGGAAAGTCTACGATATTCACCCACCTTATTCAACTAATTGAGTTAGATTTCATCAATAATTTTATTTTAAAATTATTTTTAAAATAAAATTTTAAAAAAATGTTATCTTATATATATATATGACACCACACTTTGTTGATCTCACCCACCACTATAAATAAAAAATTAATATTAACATTATCATAATAATTTTTGAAGTAAATCAGTTCATAATTGAGATGATGATTGTAAACTTATTTAACAACTTCCTTCTTATATAAATTTTCCCTTTAAGATAGTCTAATCACTTATTTATCTAAGAGGTGATATTCATTCAAAAGCATTAAAATACTCCATTTGAAACATCATCCTGTCTTTTATCATATCATGTACCTTGGGACCCATTAGAATCATCCATAGTCATTGATCCAAGGCTAAATTTGCAGGTACCTAAGTTTTTTTTTTTTTTTTTCTGGCTTTCATGCTGAGATAAGATAATTAGTGAATAATCTGCATGTGGTAACCGCTTTCATCTCTCTGTCAGCAATCTTCACCTATAAATATTAGAGTTCCTTTCATAGTTAAATATCTTTATCATCATCCTTAATATTATTACTTTGTTTGAAACATTTTCTAAGTGTTGGAGTGTTTTATAATATCACCACCTTTGACCATTGTGTTCAACTATTGCTAGAATAGTACTTTATCGGAGAAAACATCTACATTCAAAAGTGAATTTATCATTACAAAGATGAGCAGAGTAATAGTAATAAATTTATATAATATATATTTTTTATAATATCAATTTAAAACATACTAGTACCATAATCAAAGTCTTTCGATAAAAAGAGACTACGTATAATTGCGTGAGATGGGAAATAAACATAATCATTAGGTCAAAATTACACTTCCTCATTAGAGCTTGTTTAAGTATTATAAAGATTGATTAATTTTGAAGTAAACTTGTATATATGCATCCTACTTGCTAAAATTTTTATAATCGTTCTATACACAACTATGAGTTTCACCTAAAATTCAAGTATTGACAGCAAATAATTCTTTCAACATGTATTTCTACTGTTAAAATAACTTTGAAAATCAGAATCAGATAACACCAATTAATTATATTATCAATAATTTAGCAAATAATGTTGATGAAATTGGGATTTCAGAGCTGCTTCGTTTTAGTGATACATTTTCCTAAAGATATATTTAATTTGCTTTGCTAGTAACCTAACCAAGCAGATGGTATTGGGTGAAACCTGCTTTTGGCACATGCCAACATATCATAATAATCTACATGCTTTAAGCAATCACGGAAATCAGTAAAAAGCTTCTCAAACACTCTCCATTGGACTTTCACTGATATGGTGTAAGGGTATGGAAGAAAAACCTGCTAACCAAATTATATAATGAGTGTACAAACATGTTTGCAAAACAAGAATAGAGTAAGACACTTACATCTCCTTCTTGGGCAAGGCGTTTAAGTAAGGAAAATGTACGGTGGTTTTCCTCTAAGTTGTCAAGAACAGCAAGCCAAATCCGAGAAGCAAGTTCGTTGGCAACGTCTCTGGACTTGCCACAAGCAATGAACTGATCTGCTAAATAAAACAAGGAATGTGATGAAGAACCAATTAAAGCAACTATCAAGTGGAATAGTAATAGCTACCAATCATGGTTCCATGAAGTATTCCATTATGAGGTGGCATAATAGAAAGTTGAAGCTGATGTTTCAAGAAGAGATAAGTGTGACCAACGATCTCATCTATTTGAGGATGAGAAGGAAAGATGTGTTGACTGATATATAAGGCAATGAATCTCCTGAAAGAAAGGAAAAGCATTAGGTGAGTGATTGGTATTAGAGTATTAAGAGTAACCTATATATACGTACCTCTTGGAGTTGTTTGGAGAAGGTGGAGGAGCAATAGGACCAGGCCATGTTTGACTTTGAGACAGTGAGAGTGGATAATTGAAGACAATGGCAGCTTGCCAGAAGCATTCGCAGTGGAAAAGAGATGCCCACTGCTTCTTCACGCATGATATTTGTGTCCACTCCCTTACTCCTGCCCTCACCAATATCTCTATCAACACATCATCGGGAACCTTCCCAATCCCACATGCCTCTTCATCCCAATTCTTATTCTCCATACAAATACAATTACAGACACACTTCTTGTTGCTTCATATACAAGCTCATATTATTAATTACTCCACCGATTCTCACTCCTTAGTATATCTCTTTCATCACCTACCCACCAATTATTATTACTCATTGGTACAAAAACTATCACCTACCATCTCCCTCATTTATCTCAAACACCAACTAATGTATTCTTTTATTTCTTAACCAATGAAACACCTCCACCTCAATTCGTGAAGGATTCGTATCAACTTTTTTAATTTTGGGAAACTGACAAAACAAATGGTATATACTATACTCAGTGAGTGGTCCACAAATTCCAGCGAATGGAATGGGCTCCCAAATTTCTGCCCCATCTCACTTATCCTCATCCCTATTCCCATCACCATCCTTCATTATAATTTATATATCCACTTTCTCTCACCATCAAAATCCTATTCACTTACATCTTTCTAAAACTTTATATCCAGAATGGATTGTTCTCCTAATTTCCATTTAGGCGTCAGCTTAATCCTTCCCTCCAAGGAAACTCTGCCACAGGATAAGATAGAATAGGATCGGACGACAACCAACTTGACAAGACCACAGTTACAATCTTGGGGCCAGGTTGATGGAAGCGTTGCACTTAACTGTGTTGCGTATTTGTTTACTGTTCTCAAAACAATTATCTATTTTCCAAAATTGGTTTGTCTTACATTTGAAAGCATTAGTTTTCTCAATACATTTCTATTTTCTAGAAGTTTATATCCTAAGTACTTGTACAGGGTACTTGAAGAAAACAGAAGAGAAGGGTAAAATATAACATCTCCATGCTATTTTTTTTTTTTTTAAACATTTTTAGAAACAAACTTTAAAAAAAAATTAATGAGAAATTGATTGCTAAGTAGTGTGAAATTGTTTTAGAAAACAGTTTTTAAAACAAAAAAAAGTGAAAAGAAAATCAAACACCTCTTCTCTTCTATTTTTAGTTTTGTTTACCATTTTGTTTAAATCTCATTCACTTACTATTTTAAATGCACAATTTGAATTTGAATAACTATCAGTAACAAGTTTTATTAATACACACTCACAAGAGTATCAACAACTTTTATTAATACACACACAAGAGTATTAATTTTCTGCTCCCTATAGCATACCAACCATGATCTATAAATCTTACTATTGATAATTTAAAAATAACCTGATAAGATAATAACAGATAAAACTAATAAAATAAGAAAACTAACAAAAGATATAATACTATCTATCCTACGAAACATAAAATAATTGTAAGACACCTACAATGCAAATAGCGAGGATTATCCTCTTCCCACAAGTTGTATCACTTATATTAACATTTACAATTCTACAATGAACACACACCATCTTCTTACTTTGCCAATATATAACGAAACCAATAGAAACAATGCAAATATACATAAACGAAAAAGCAGTTCATAGAAAATCAACAAAACAACTGCATATAACAGCCTTCTTCAATAAGCAGAATTCCTTATGCGCTATATGCCTCTGATCAATTTCTAGCTCCCTCCATGGGACCACTTCCGTAAACAAAGGCTCATTGAGTGTTATTGCTGGCAAACAGTACAAGTTTTAACTACTGCTCAATGCTCATCAGTAAAGAGATTGGGCTCTTGTAAACACAAATACCCCTCCTCCACCAACAGCACGACCCAAAAGCATATTATCATCCAAATAACTAAGGTAATATAGTCCTCCTACTGACTCCCTACAATTAAAAAAAGCATCACATACATCTTTGTCCAAAACACACTAACTATTTCAACAAAGTAACCCACGACATACCTTCCCGGATCCCTCACAGGGATTTGAGCTTTGAAAGTGCGGAGAAATTGCAAAATCTGCAGGTGAAAAGCACAATTATATGCAAATTATGAACAACGTGTGTGTCTGTCTCTATATGAACAAAATATGTAAGCTAACCATTATGACATAAATAGCTAATCTGCACTAGTTCTCATGCAGATAGACAATCATATTAGGTCACTCACATAAAGTATGTCACTAAAGTTTGGAGCAGAAAGAGCTTCATGACATAAGTTACTGGTATCTCATATCTTATTCTAGTAATAGAGCGCAATCAAATTAACATCCAAATACAGCCATAAATTAAGGTTGAATTACCTGAAGACTTATAAAAGATCGTGGTAGTATTGCTGGAGCTATTAGAGCCTGCAGCTCTTCACTAATATTTAGATCTTGAACTTTGATCTGCCAGGTATAAATTTCATGTTTCATCTAATGTTATAACAGCATCCCACCAACTAAAGAAGGAAGCACTATATCAATACCCAAATATCAATAGTAGTGGGAATCTTTTTCTTGATATTACATAACGCAGAAGTAGCATAGCATTTGCATTGAACTAACACTTTCTTTAGGAATAAATACTAATGCATAAACCACATAATAAAATTTAAAATGGAGCATGGAAAAAATGTTACAACTAATAATGAATACCAAAAATGAAATTAAATGTGGATGAACACTCCAACATATAGAGTTTGGATCATTTTTTATTAACAAGAAAAGAGAAATTATGTATTCTGTCCTAAAAAAAGCCCAGCATCTGTTTAGATAGATATTGCACCTCAACTCTGGTAGAAAGGATGCTCATGTAAGTAAAAATGTTACCTCTTGAAACTGAAGATAGATATTACGGACAGATACAACAGTAAACTTGGCAGATACAAGCAATGTAGCACCTTCTTGTTCCTATAGAAGAAAAGCCAAGAATTTTTTTTATTTTTGGGTCCGTGGAGAGAGCAGCAAAGCTCAAGCTTAAGTATTTTGTCTAATTTTTTTTTTCCAACCAATTAGGGTTGGGCTAGGCGTTAGCAAGAGAGCATTATATACAACTCCTAAAAAAACAAAGGGACTAGAGTTTGCATGCAAATCATAAGTCTTGAGCTTACCCATTGTGCCTACTACAATAAAGCTTAAAACCATTAAAGCACATGTAAGTCACGTGGAAAGTGAATGAGCAAAAACAAAGGAAAAGTTCAAATGTTCTTAATCCATTTTTAATTTTCCTTCCCATTGAAAGCACTCCTTTCTGCAATGCATATTGTAGGAATAGTAAGTAATATTTTCATTTACATACAAGAAAATAATCTCTAGTAACAGGAATACAAAAGACAAATTGTTTTTCCACTCTGAATTGTAAGAGAACATGTTCAAGAATCAAATAAGTAGTATAATGTAGACCTAGTTAATCTCTTTATAATATTGTAGAGAGAGTAAATAAATAATTGGAATGAAGTGTGATCTTAGTGAAAACAGAAGTCACAAATTAAGTGTCTGAAGTTTAGGACTTAATTTGTTTGCAGCCGGGTAAGAAAGATAGGAAAAAGTAAAAGAAGGTGTTGGTGGACCTCTAACAGATTTGGAATACTCCATCGAACAACATTGCGGATAAGACCTCCATTAGATTGATGACGACATTCAAATTTCTGAAAGATCTGTCCAACCTATCTCAACAAAGAAGGAAGCAAATGAAGTAATAAAATGGTAAGAGAAGAGAAGAGAAGAGAAGAATTGAATAGAGATAGTGAAATTGAAAAGTACTTGAAAGAAAGGGAGTGTAGCAGCGGCTTGGAGAAGAATGAGAACATCGGGAGCAGAAGTATACTGCAGGCGCCATGTTCCATCCAACATGGGCAAATTGATTGGGAGACCATTGTTGTAGCCTTCCAAATTCACCAGAGCCTCCTCAATACAAGAGCGTTGATCAGGAGTTGTTAAGAGGCCCCTTTGCGTGTCTTGGACAGAGCTCAGAACTTGATGCTTTTTCTTCTCCAATTCACTATCATATGCCTTAAATTAAATCAAACCAAACCAAACGGTTAACACTTAACTTAACCGGTGAAAATAGGAAGCAACAGTAACAGTAACATCAACACCAACACCAACCAGAGCAGATGGCAAGGAGGACAACTTCCTCCTAGTGAAACCCCTATTCAAAATCAAAACGGGCATTCTGCTGCTTCTCGTAGTACAAGACACAGATAATACTGAATGGAAAGCCAAATCCATTCCCGCACCCGCACCGCAGAAACAAATCTATCTATAACTATACACAACACCATAATACGTAAATCCAATTGTCCATAGCCGAATCAATCAAACAACAATAATTAATTACCTTACCTTTCCCTTCCACACCCACCCACATTCACTCATTCATCTAAGTGATAGCTAGGGAATACCACCACCAAGGAACAAAACAACTTTCTTTTATCCTTTTCTTTCTTTCTTTTTCACACAAAACTATATTATTCTTCCTTTTTATTAAAATTATTTCTCATTTTTAATATATTATTTATTTTCCTTTTTTATATGGGTACAATTAAATAAATAACAATTAACGTTATGTTAGAATTTTATTTCTTGAAAAGTGATAAATAAAAAGAAACAAATATCTTACATTTCATTTTAATATAAAATAAATGTGTAGAAAATAATATTCTTATAATTATCAATATCTAATGATTAAATTGATAAAAAAATATTGTTGCGTGGAATATTGATCTAACCGTTATAGAATTATAACCGATCAGTATAACTAAATATATTTTTTTTAGTTAAGAATACGAAAGAAAGATAAGATCCTTTCTGTAATAATTGATTTGTTGAGGAGGACGAGGAATTAAAAAAATGAAATATTTTTAAAACGTTTCTTCTCTTAAAAAACAAGTAAGAACAAAAACAATTTTTTATAAAGATTCTTAAAAACAAAAGAAACTTCTAATGGACAAATGCCCAAAATTCAAACTATTAAAGGTTCTCTACAGTTTGATGAAGCTTCTACTTCAAAAAAAATGGTCCACAAATTTGAACAAATACTACCCAAATCCTTAATTAAATTATTCGAGTGTATGTATGTACGTACGTTACGATAGAATCAAGTCTGCAATACAAAGGACAGCTGTAACGAGTAGTAAACGTCAATTCGATTCTTTTAAGACGATAATGATAACTACTGATGATTGCCAGGTTCGGTAGAAATATACACGCAAAGGGGAAGTAAATGAAGCACAAGTATAAAGACATTTGGAGGAAATAAAAATTTCCAAGCAAATACGACTTCAAAATTTTGTTCGTTGTTTAAAAAATTATCGTTATGGCAAGACACCCTTGGGGTTTAATAGTGGTTTTAATATAAATATCTTTTAAAAATACTCTATAAATGAAGTGTGCAGTCCGAAGACACAGACAAGGAAGAACTCAACGGAAAAGAATAATGATTTGGTACATAACTTGGTCAACATAAGGAAAAGGAAAGCCAGTGCCACTATAAATTGAAACAACCCTAAGGTGTGTTCTCGCTGCTGCCCATCTTAGCAGGACAATGTATATACCAGAAACATAAAATAAAAATCATTTCCACAACTTCCGCAATGACATATTTTTTTCAGTCTCCTTTTTCATCACCTTGGCCACAGCCATCTCAAAATCCTCCTGAGTGACATGTACCCGCCTCTCCCTCAAAGCAAACATTCCAGCTTCCGTGCATACAGCCTGCATACGTGCACAAAATTTGAGTATTAGTATGAACACTTAAATTCATCACTGTTTCTTATCACTATGTATGACTTGTTTCATACGACATTCTGGCTTAGTTTCTTTTGTTTCGCCACCAATTCTACCAGCATTACAGAATTTGCTGATATTATAATGGATTCTTTTATCAAATCATAACAAATCTCCTTGCTGTTATATAAAAGGCTCTGGCATCTAGTGTCATACATTTCAAACATCCCAGCTAGTTACTAACCCATTCATAATAAGTTCAAGTCATAAATTAGTTTATTTTGCCACTATGTTTCCTAGTGTTGATACGTCCATCTAAGCACACACTACTATTTTTTTTTTAATGGTGTCTCTTGATAATACAGGACTCAGGGCAGACTCCATTTGATCAAGCCATTACTAGCATCTTCATGGTATGTAAGTAAGCACAAACCAGTTCTCAAGCCATTCCTAGTATTTTTCATGGTATGTAAGCATAAAGGTCTATAATGCTTTTTTCTTCATCTTTTGCCTTAATTGCTAGTGCTCCCTTGGAACTTACATTTTATTTACTCCCAACTCTAAAAGGAACTTACCTATATCACAACTACCATCTTCTGGGCTAGCTTTTTACATCTTTTATGACCAAAACACTTTATTTGCCATGACCAGAGATAAAATCTTGAACAATAATCCAGTATGTCATGTTAGTTACAACTTGATAGTTAACCCCATTCATTACATTGTAAAATTTCTCTGAGGCCTTTACCATAAAGAATGTGAGACATGCATGCTTGTGTTTGGAATGAAGAAAATTAAACATTATATGAAAATGAAGGCATCCATCATTTCAACAAGCGCAACCAGAGATTGATATTTCGTAAAAGCAAAGGAGTTCAGCAATTCCAACACAAATTGCTTCAACAACGACAAATTTTAATACAATTTTAGAGCAGATGAAAAAAATAAACATATGATGCAAATGAAGAAAAATACCTTAAGTTCAGCACCGGATGCTCCATTCATCTTCTCAGCGATCTTCTTCAAATCAATGCCTCGCATTAAATTCATTCTTCTTGAATGAATTTTCAAAATATCCAGCCGAGACTGCAGGAAGAAATAGTTATTTTCAGGAATATTTGTTATGAATGGCATCAGATGCATCTTTTCAGCCAGTACAAATATATTAACATGAAGGCAAAAAATGCAAACCTCTTCATTAGGGTTTGGAAATTCAATCTTCCTGTCAATCCGTCCAGGTCTAAGGAGGGCTTGATCCAGAATATCAATCCGATTTGTGGCCATCAAAACCTACAATTGAAAATTTATCTTCAGAACCTTCACAAAGAATTGTGAACTAATCTCAAATGAGTCAGATTGAGTAAATAATATCCGTTAAGTTCAACTGTTACAGGATTTCTTATAACACTGAACACCAAACTAGCTTTAGAATTCCCCTTAATGCACTATAATAGTATAGCTCCATTACCTTGATCTTATTTGAAGCTTCAAATCCATCCAACTGGTTGAGAAGTTCCAGCATAGTGCGTTGTACCTCACTATCACCATTTCCACTACCAGATTCCATCCGAGCAGATCCAATACTGTCAATTTCATCCATGAAGATAATTGATGGAGCATGTTCCCTGTGGAGAAGAAAAGTGTTACATGATAAATTTTGTATATAATAATGGTTAGGCAAGTCTTCAGAAAATATAAAGATGGAAATTAATGAATAAAACCATAACTCTTTTAGGAGAATAAAAATGTCCATCTTTGCCTTTTCAAGTGCACTTAGTGGAAATTGCCAAAAAAAGGACATAATATTCACACCAAACTCCAGTCACACATGATACATTGTATGCATCTAACACCAAATTTGACAATCCTCAGAAACTACAGATATATCTTTGCCCTAGGTTGAGTTAACTTATGCCCTCTTAAAAATATATCCAACTCACAAAGCCATGAAAAGCCAAGAAGACATTTTTTTATCCCTTCTATTTTGTGTAGGGCAAACAGATAATGAACAGAGAGGAAGCTGAGTAAAGAGAATAAGAATAAACCTGGCCATAACAAAAAGTTCCCTGACCATTCTAGAACCTTCTCCGATGTATTTCTGAACTAATTCAGAACCAGACACCCTGATGAATGTACAGTCAGTATGATGAGCCACTGCCCTAGCCAACAATGTTTTTCCTGTACCAGGTGGCCCATAGAGCAGGACACCCTGAGATGTGTTGGAGAGATTCAGCAAATAGAAAAAACAACATCCAAGTGGGCTGGTGGAATGACAGAAAATTTAGCAACAACACCAAAATGAGATAGTACCTTTGGCTGTGCAATTCCAAGGCTCTCAAACAACTCGGGATGTTTGATTGGTAGCTCAATGACCTGCACATTTAATGACATACATGAGGCCCGAAAACAATAGTGATTTTTTCTAATGTAAAATCCCACTTCCCACACTATAATATAGATATACATAGATAAATACGTGCATGCAGAAAGTAACACAGAGAGGAGTGATGCATGGACAGACACAGATGAATAGGTAGAAATATCTAAGTCCCGATTGATAATAAACTTTGAATGCTAATATTGAAAGGGTGTCAAGCAATGTACCTCTTTTATTTCTTTGATTTGCTGGTCTAAACCACCAATCATGTCATATGTAGAATCAGGAACCTTCTCAACTTTCATCAGATTGACCAATGGATCAACTTTACTTGGCAGAATTAAATGAAGAACATAGCTGTCGTTGCGGAGGGCAACTCTAGTCGATGGTGTTATCTTAGTAATGTCAATATTTTTATCAATATCAACGACATATTTTCCTTCCGGATGGACCTGAGAAAAGTACAGGAAAAAGCAGAACATCTTGGTTAGAATGGCGTGTCTTTTGGGAAATAAACAGGCTAATGCATAATAATTTCAAAGACACCAAAATTGCAGGTTGGAGAAACAGGAATCAAAAATATAGATCTATAAAAGATAGATGAAACACATGCGTCCTATACATAGTATTGAAGTAAATGGAAGGAATTGAGAAAAGGAGAGACATATAATTGGAGTTCGGAAATGAAAGAAAGTGAAGAGAAATGGAGTATGGGGTTACCTTGACAAGAACTTTGTTCTTGCCCATAACTTTGACAACTTCACCGACATACGATCCGGGCTCCTGCAGAAGCTGCAGCTCTTCTCGGAGCATCCTCACTGTCAAAATTGAAGACATGAAGGAAATGAATAAAGGTAGCGGAAACACAAAAAAAAAATAAAAAAAAAAATAATAATAATAAAAGAGGGTTGGGGTTAGGGTTAGGGTTAGGGTTAGGGTTAAAGTAAACGGACCCCTGGAATTGAGCTCATTTCGCTGAGCCTCGAGACGGTTTAGGTTATGGGTCTTTTGGCGGAGAAGGAGCTGATGCTCGTGGATGTGAATAGAATAGTATTGTCGGAGACCCTCGCCCTGCTTGGTGGGCTTGGCGGAGCAAATCTCCTCCGGTGCGCCCTCAGCATGCTTCATTTCTACTCCAACCGCAGCCATCGATGGATCCCCCTTTTGATTTGATTACTCAAACTATACTATCAATCTCTTCTTTCTTATATACGAAAGTCGAAACCACAAGTCTTCTTTCTCCTTTTGGCTTGGGTTATACGTCGGTAAGGTAATCCTTACCTGCCCTACCCAACACACCCGTCTCTTCATCGCCTTTCAACCTTCTTTTAGGCCCATCTCCCCGACCCATTCAACTCACCTCATAATGGGCTCAAACAATTTCGGGCCCAGATACTTTAACATCAGCCTTTTTTTTTTTTTACTCAGCTCAGTACTTAGCGACTCGCGAGGCATGCATGTTAGCTCATGTACCAATTATTTTTAAAATAAAAAATTAAAATTTATAAAAATAATAAAATATTTTAAATTATTATAAACAAAAATAAAAATAATAAAAAATTGTTATTTATGCTATAAAATGATCAGATATAATATATAATAATAGAAATAAAATAAAGTATATCAATTATAATGATAAATAAGTAATAAAAATTTAAAACAAAAATCAATATCATGAAGTGAATTAAATAATAAATTTTTTAGTTAAATATGTATTATTGATTAATTAATTTATATAAAATTTATTTTAGATGTTATTATCTTTAGGGTTTTTTTATTTTGAAAAAAAATCAATATGCCTAAAATATTAACCTTCGACATTATCATGAAATATTAAATTTATCATCTATTATTTGAAAAATTATAAAAAAATATAAAAAAATCCAATCCACTTTAGGTCAGTGAAATTTCTAGTGGAACCAAAACAAGAAAAAAAAATTGAACAAATTAAGCCTATTTTTGACCCTTCCAATCTCCACTAAATAGATATGTGTTGAATATGTAACAATTATTCAACGTGGTAACTATTAACCATTAAAGTCAACTTAGTGTGAGAAATTTTTAGTAACATAGATAAAGTCTTAAATTTGTTTTTGTTGGGATATCACGTCTGTCGCCAAGGAAACTTCGTAGTGTGCAACATGATTTGTCTTTATTAGAATTATAATATGATGTTTCTTCTTTGATTATACTCGCTGGGTAATTTGTTTGTCTTAGGCCTTAGGGCCTCCCTTAAACCTAAAAATAAATTAATTATATTTTTCTTTTACTGCGCCTGTGTATTGTAATTATTATTTTTGAGTATCTTTTTAACCGTCTCTCTTATTTAAAATTATTTTGCTGTTACTGTCATGTTTGTCCATGGGTGTTTTTATTTTTGAATAAAATGAAAAATGTGCATGTTAGTTTTTGAAGGATATATTATTATATTTACGTGTATGTGTTCCACGTGAAGCATTTAAATGAATTTGAACAAAAGATATAAGGATGCTTTGGGGCATGAAGTTGAGCAAATAATTGTTTGTTCAAAATAAGAGTATTGGAGATGACTTTTACGATATGGAGAAGAACAGACTACGACTTCAGTGCAAGAAGTTGTGTGTCATCCCTGTAAATTTGAAGAATACGAATAAAAACTCTCTTTTTTTAATATTATCATCATTACATCTTTTTCAATTTTTTTTAGGAACATATGCTAGGGACTGTTTTGTTGATTTATTTATTATTAGATTGTGTACTTTCGATTTTGCTTTGTAAAAATTGACACGCCATCTAAATAAAGAAGTATTGAAAGATAGATGTAAGTTTATTTTGTCAATGATTAAGTAAGTTGAAAACACAAAGAAAAACAAGTTAACAAAGAAAATTAGGAATGAAGGAATGATGTCCGATACCTCTCTACATTGATAAATTTAATTGTAAAGTGATTGTGAGAGAGATTTTGAAAGAAAAAATATTTTATATTAAATGAAAAATATCAGATTATTAAATAACTCATATACTACAAAATAAAATAAAAAATATGATAAATAAGAAGTTATTGTTAGACCTCTGACTAACAAAAAAAAAAATTAAATAAAAGAATCCCAAATAAAATGGAATTTTATTTGACTAATTCCTAACCTACATTTCATATTTTCTGCAACCATAAAACAACCAAGTGAGAGGTGAATAATTGTTTGCGATCTGATACTGAACTATGAAACATAATAGTTAATTTGCAACTCCACATCGTGATCTAAATAGATTTTTCTATTTTAGTAGTCATATAGGACTAGGGAGTTGATACACATTATTTTTTAAGTTTCTTGAAACACAACCAAAAACCTTGGATAGCCAAATCCTGATTTTGAGGGAAAATAAGAACACACTTGTATTCAATATGTAAATGTATATGTATGGCTTACTATAGTGATGACATGTTTCTTATTGTAATAACTTCACTTAACGAAATGCTTTTAATTATTGTGTTCTTTGCTATTTAATTGATTTTATAGAATTTTTGTATCTATTAAGAATAGTAATGTTCAAATCAATTTGTTGTTATCTGATTCCAGGTAGGATTCAATATGAGGAAAGTGACAAAAGGGAATTAATATTACAATAAACTTGAGATCTTAGAGGGCAACATAGTTCTGCATCATGTGGGAACGTTACTTGTTACTACTGCCGTGCGATTTATGTTGTTACATGCATACATTTGATACAGATTTAACTGAAATGCTTTGGTAATCAAATCATAATTTCAAAATATTTTGAATTAAAAAATTTAAATCCCCTTAAAATATTTTCTTAAAAAACTTTTTTATTAAATAAAACATTAATTTAATATTTAATATTCTTATATAGAATATTCAGATAATTATTACAAAAATATCATGAAAATAATACCAAAATATTTTTTAATTAATACTAACAAAATTCTACACCCTAATTGTTATTTATTATACATTAACGTATATGTTAGTTTTTGTTTAATAATTTATTTTTTATTTAATACGTGTCTGTTCATATTTTTATTTTATTTTGTGTCTCTACTATTTATAATAATATATATAATTTTGGTAAACACTTATTTTGTATTGTTTTGTTTTAACTTCTACTGTTTATGCTATGATTCCGTTTTTTTTAAATGTTAATTATTTCTTTTTATCAATTATAATCTACACAAATTCATTTCCATAAACAAAATATAATAATAAAATATTATTAATTTATTTATAAATACTTATCAAATTTTATTAAGATCAAATTTTTATTAAAGAAAATTAATTATATTATATAATTTTTTTTAAATTCCTAAAATAAATATTATTTATATATCTTAAAATAAATACTAATAACCAAAAAATATATTACATTTTTTAGAGATAACAAAGAAAAAAATTATAACAACTATAACTAAAATTCACTTTTTTACATGGACTAAAAATAATAATTTTAAATTTTTTAGAAATAAAAAACAATTTTTTTATAGAACTAAAATCAAAACTGCTTATTTTATAAAAATTAAAAATATATATAAGATTAAAAAATATATTTTATTTTATTTACATGAGAAGAAAAACTAATATTTTTATTCTATAGATATTTATAAATTTTTTTAAAGATCAAATCCTTGTTAAAAAAAATAATTATACCACATTGTAATTAGAAACAAATTAACTCTATTAAATGATAGGTTTTTCATTTTCTTACAAAATCTTAAATTTTATATTAAATTAAACTAATTTGTACCCTTAATATATACTTATATCTATCTACATAGGTTTTTGGGTTTATTAATTTTAAATATTTTTGTTGACAATTTGTTTCCTTTTAATTATCCCATGTATATAAATTAAAATAATTATTTAGTAAGAATATTTTCAAAACTACTTCATTAACGAGATGATGATTGTGTTTTTAAGATTTTTTTTAATGAAAGTATTTTTAAAATATTTTTTTAATTTATGTTCTTTATTTTATTATTTTAAAAGAAATTAACAAACATTTATTAATAGTTAAAACACACTAGTTTGTTAATTTGAATAATGTGAAATGTGAAATAGCAACGTGGGAAGGAGGAAAGAGCACACGTGTCTGATTAGTGTATACTAATAAACTTATCTGTGAAGCCGATCAAATCAAAACAAATACCGTACATCACAGTTTTCACATTTCCATTCCCATCATCTACTTCAATACAACAACATCACTTCACCAATCCACACACTCTCTCTCTCTCTCTCTTTCTCTCCTTTGGATTTTGATCCTTTCTCGCATCCGATCTCAAAATGCCCGCCCTCTATGGAGCTCGCCTTACCACCTTCGAGGACTCCGAGAAGGAGAGCGAATACGGTTACGTTCGCAAGGTTCGTTGTTCGTTCTCCCCTCATTCATTGCTTTTCATTTATTCACTTGTTACTTCGATATTCATTTCCGTCATCGTCATCGGATCCAAATCAAATCCAATCACATTCTGCGCTCATCTTCACTTTCTCCACTCTTTGATCTAATATGTGTTCAATCTCTAAAATTAATACTCGATCTAACAGTTTTTATTTACGGATGTGATCCACTTAATTCCATGTATTAAGATAATTTGACATGAGGATGATGGATGCTTAATTATGTTTTCCCAATTAAAACAGGTATCGGGACCAGTCGTGGTTGCAGATGGCATGGCTGGGGCTGCTATGTACGAACTGGTGCGTGTTGGTCGTGATAATCTCATTGGTGAAATTATTCGTCTCGAAGGGGATTCTGCTACCATCCAAGGTGCGATTCCATATCTTCTATAACATTACTGCAAACTGCATTCACAATACAATATTTTTGTCTTTTATTCGTTTTATTTCCTTTTGTTAGTTTTTCTTATGAATAACTTATTGGTTCTCTGCAATTTCAGTTTACGAGGAAACGGCTGGTTTAATGGTTAATGATCCAGTGTTACGGACACACAAGGTTAGATTCTATATACCTTCCTCCTCTGTTTAAATTATTATTGCGTGCTTCAGCTGATAAGCAGTATGTTTTATAACAGCCTTTGTCCGTGGAGTTGGGGCCTGGAATATTGGGGAATATTTTTGATGGAATTCAGGTGTGCCTTTTCTCTAACCAGAATTCAGTTATATCTGACTTAAGTTGCTGCCCAATTCAGATGAATAAATACTGGCTTATTAGCTTATTGCCCTCTTCTTTCTAACTTAAATATTTCTTCATCCTGACAGAGACCTTTGAAAACTATTGCTAAAAGATCTGGTGATGTTTATATTCCTCGTGGTGTCTCTGTTCCAGCACTTGACAAAGATACACTTTGGGAATTTCAGCCTAAGAAAATTGGTACCTGAAAAATTACTGTTCCTTTTTTTTTTTTTTTTGTTAAGTTAGATACGGAAAAGAAGTATTACGTGGACCACTTTTTCTGATATTCTATTTTATTCACTGGTGACAGGTGAAGGGGACCTATTAACCGGTGGAGATTTATATGCTGTATGTTCTGTAGCCTTTTAGGTAGCTTGTAGGTTGTTCCTTTTTTGTTTATCGTTTTTTTTCTAAACCTTTGTGTGAATTATTTTCCATTGCAGACTGTTTTTGAGAACAGTCTAATGCAGCACCATGTTGCACTTCCTCCTGATGCCATGGGAAAGGTTACTTACATTGCCCCACCTGGCCAATATTCCTTAAAGGTTTGTTTTTTTGAACTTATATTTCTGTTAGAAGATAATTTTTAAGTCCATTGTTTCTTTTCTCATTTCAATTTTCTTTTTTAGAGTGATATTTGTGGCCTCTCTTTCTCTTTGCTTCATATTTTTTTGTGTTGATGGCAGGATTGCCAAGCTTACATATGTGTTCAACATCTTCTATTCTTAAATTCAGATTCAGTAGCTTCTCTATATTTTCTTCAATATATGGTCTTAATCTTTCTATTATTTTCAGGATACTGTCTTGGAGCTTGAGTTTCAAGGTGTCAAAAAGAACATCACCATGCTTCAGGTTTCTAGCAATTTATTTTGTTCATTGTAGTTGCTTCATTGACGTATTGGTCTTTCTTATCATTATTGATTATCCTGCATTACAACTTCCTTGCGTGTACTTTACCCATTTTCAGACTTGGCCTGTACGTACACCAAGGCCTGTTGCATCAAAACTTGCAGCTGATACTCCTCTTCTTACTGGTCAGGTAAACGCAATTGTTATCAAGTGTCTCATCCATGATCTAATTTTGATAGTTTTAATGCCTGATGACTTCTGTTTTGTACAGCGTGTTCTTGATGCCCTTTTCCCCTCAGTTCTTGGCGGGACTTGTGCCATACCTGGAGCTTTTGGTTGTGGTAAAACAGTCATTAGTCAGGCTCTTTCTAAGGTGAACTTAATACACCCTATTTAAGACATAATGGTTTTTTAATTGTAAATATTCTCCTTAATTCATCATTTCCCCTCCTTTTTGGCAGTATTCCAATTCTGATGCCGTTGTTTACGTCGGTTGTGGGGAACGTGGAAATGAAATGGCAGAGGTATGCTTTCTTTTTAGTTCTATCAAATATTGCATTTGTTATTCTGCAGTTGGTCAAACTTATTTAATGGTTGTTTAGGTTCTCATGGACTTTCCACAACTTACAATGACATTACCTGATGGTCGTGAAGAATCTGTCATGAAGCGAACAACACTAGTGGCTAACACTTCAAACATGCCAGTGGCTGCTCGTGAAGCTTCAATTTATACAGGTGACCTCATAGCTCTTAAATTCTAGAGCATCTGTTTATTGAGAATTAATATTTACTAATTCTCTCCTATTGTCAATTATAATCTATTTGGCTTGTGAAAATCTTGTAAGATTTCAATTAGTATTTCTCAGCACCTGTCTTTCCTCTGCAGTAAACTTTGTTGTTGATCTGTGCTTAGTGTCAAAAGTAGGGAAGACCCATATTCTGCATATTGATGTGCTACTCTTTGTATTTCCATATTTTTTCACTTGAGCTGAAATTTTGTTATATCTGCCCTTATACTGAACTAGTTTGATCTGTGTGCTACTTTGGAGTTGTAACACTGATTTTGGTAATGTTCTTTTTATGAATGGCAGGAATCACATTGGCTGAGTATTTTAGAGATATGGGTTATAATGTCAGTATGATGGCAGATTCTACGTCTAGATGGGCAGAAGCATTGCGTGAAATCTCTGGACGACTGGTGAAAATTTTATTACAGTAGTAGTGGTTCATCAGTCTTTTAGAAAGATTTTTATCTTTTTTTTGTGCTTAAAATACATATATTATTTGTGGCTTCACCTTATGATGTTGAATTTTCTTCTTGATGTGTGTAAACTAGACAATTTATATACCATTTAGGCATGAGACACATGGGAATGGACAGTGATTAATGTTTTTGGATGATATTGTTGTCTTGCACAGGCAGAAATGCCTGCAGATAGTGGATATCCTGCATACCTTGCTGCACGTTTAGCCTCATTCTATGAACGTGCTGGGAAGGTAAAATGTCTTGGAGGCCCTGAACGTACAGGTAGTGTAACAATTGTTGGTGCAGTTTCGCCACCTGGAGGAGATTTCTCAGATCCTGTGACATCTGCAACCCTCAGTATAGTTCAGGTAAAACTATACTTTCAAATATGGTTAAAATGGTTAACTGCCTGCAAAGTAAGTCAGCATAAGATCGACTTGACCAATGTCCACAAATTGTTAAAACCCTGTTTAGACTTTTGATTATCACTATGAATATCCCTCCAGTTATTTCTTTTACCCATCCTTCTATAACTTTCAATTCATAAGTTGATTTTTGCTAATTGGCAGGTTTTCTGGGGATTGGATAAAAAGCTTGCTCAGAGGAAGCACTTTCCTTCTGTGAACTGGCTTATTTCTTATTCAAAATACTCAACGGTATGTCCTAAAGTTGGTTACTGTGTAACTCATTCTCCAGCTTTCTACATTTGTCTGCCATATAGTTCATGTTTTGGTTCCATAATTTTTCATAAATTTTAATATTTTCTTTTTTGGTATCTTTAGGCACTTGAAACCTTTTATGAGCAATTTGATCCAGACTTTATAAACATTAGGACAAAGGCTCGTGAAGTTCTGCAAAGAGAAGATGACCTGAATGAAATTGTCCAGGTGTGTGTTCTTTTATTGGTTGATCATATTGATTGTTTGTTAAAGAAATACCCCAGGCTTTCTCCTAGTATGGGATTAAGAATTGTTCAGCTTCTTCTGGGAATAGAGGTGGTATCGTAAATAACTTGTGGACAGACTGTTATATAGTCTAAACCTGGGTAACAACATATAATCAATGTGATGGGTAATCTGATAAGTGGAGCTTTAAATGCCACCAAATTATGATGTTTAGACAAAATTTGTCAGGATGTATATGCATGTGTTTTATAACTAGTAAACTTAACTGGATCATTTATTGACCTTGTTTACTCCAGCTTGTGGGCAAGGATGCTTTAGCTGAAGCAGATAAGATCACCTTAGAAACTGCAAAGCTGTTGAGAGAGGATTATCTTGCTCAAAATGCCTTTACACCGTAAGTGCCTTGTAATTGGTTAACTCTGTTAACATGTATTATATTATTGTTTTTATTTCTTGTTCTTATGTCAATACTTTTTGTGTGGCTGTGATAGATATGACAAATTCTGCCCCTTCTACAAGTCTGTTTGGATGATGCGCAACATTATCCATTTCTACAATTTGGCAAATCAGGTATGGTGGCGTAAGGAATCAGGCAGTGGTTTGGTGTTATTTTATATTAGAAAAAAAACCATGTAAACATAGGCATGTAGGTTCAAGTTACTAGTTCATTTCATTGCTTCTGCTATCCCTCACATACTGAGGCCAGAAGTTGTTTGTTTCTTTGTGTTCTGCATTCTTGATCATAGCTCAGCCAAAGTGTTATTATTACTTTGGTCTGAAAAGAAATTTCAGTTAAGATGGCTGGCTAAATTGCATTCAAGTGTAGATTTTTAATGTGGGGCTGGCTACATGTGCAGGCAGTAGAGAGGGGAGCTGGTTCAGATGGTCAGAAGATAAGTTACACTCTTATCAAGCATCGTTTGGGAGATCTCTTCTATCGATTAGTGTGAGTAACTGTAGTGGTACACTAGATGACATATTTTGACATGTAAAGTAGGTCTTATTCGGTTGATCTATTGTCATTGCAGGTCCCAAAAATTTGAGGATCCAGCAGAAGGTGAAGCTGCTTTGGTTGCCAAATTTCAGAAGTTACATGAGGACCTGACTAATGGTTTCCGCAACCTTGAGGACGAAACCCGGTGATTGAAGATGCGTAGTTTGCTCAAATTTACGAGTCATAATATTTAATTGAGCGTTTTTTCTTCCCCCTTTTCTCCCATTCGTGCGACATGACTATGTTTGCGCGCGCCTCTGCGTTTTATTTTACCCACGCATGTGCATGTCGTGCAGAATTATTGCCGTGTTCATTGTTGAATTGTAACATCTCGGGTACCATGACTTCGTCTACGTGCACCAGTTCAGCACGTGTGTTGGCCATTAGATTTAAGTTATTGTATTTTTTTCGGATGGTTAAGATTTTATTTATTGCCTGTAATTGATAGAACAGGTGAGGGAATCATATTTGTTAATTTGCCAAGTGGTTTTTCATGAAAATTGTCTGGCTATTCAAAACCTTTGAGGAATTAACAGCCACCTGACTGCACCGAAGGGTCACTCACCGCTAGAATGAAATGTAATTGCAGTATGTTTGTGACCAGATTTTGAAGGGTAATTCATTCAGTAAGCAAAGCATAGTAACCTCAAGACGATATGACATCCTTTGAATTTAGAGAGGTCCTGTTGGCTGATGCTGCAGGTACCACAAATCAGTTTCAACAATTGTCATCCACGAATTTTGAAAATATTATTAATAGATATTTCAATGAATAGAAACAAGTTAAAAAAGAGTTCACAAATAGTGTTTGTTCTCAATCGGTGTAACAATCAGAAACCTTGTCCATAATACACGTGAATTAAAATTTATAAAAAAATCATTTACAGATTAAGTTTATATATTTTCTCATACATGTACTAAAAATAAAAGATTTTATAAGCAAACAATCTCATCCTAAATCATTTAATTAGAATCATTTAACTTGACTTCTTGATTGTTAGAACTAATGTAAACCTTCGATTTACTTTCTCCATCCCAAATTATAATACTTATCTTTTCCATCTTGAATGAAGGTATCTCACCTATCAAAATGAACTTCATAAATAACATTAGTATAAGACATAATTACAATAAATTAATACTATTCATAACCACATTTATATCTCAAAGATTTTTTGACTTATTGATTCCTAGAACATAGTGAATGTCATATTTACTTATCATTTTGGTTTCTAAAACCAGTGAGTCCTTGACTCATAAAATTTCAGATTACTAATTTTTTTAGTTTTCCAAATAGTGAGTCTTAGATTCACTGTGAATCCCAAATTCACTTATCTTTTTGTTCTCAAAACTAATGTGAGTCCCAGATTCATTAAGTTTTATGATCTCATATCCATTAAATGACATCTCACTGCTTCTCCCTCTCATATCTTATCCCATGTGTAGATATGTATAATATATTAGATGTCTCATCTCGAATGAAAATATTTTCAAAATAGAATGTCTATCATCATTCCTTCCACTATGATAATAATAAATTTGTCATTCGATGACAGATCATTAGATTCTCAAACTCTTATCATAGTTAAACTATTCACCAAGAGAAAACAACTTCATTGAATTTCAACAAACAACTAGTTTTTCTTAAAATATACAATTTTCTTATCAAAACCCTAAAAGAAATTATATTTCCCAAAAATTACTAAATCAAACACAACAATTAAGTTATAGAAAATTTCTTAAAACTTTATTAATAAGAATTTTAAAGAAATCAAGAATACATATTATGGAAGTTTAAAAAAATGTTCTACTTACCTTGAACAAATGCTAAAGAGTTGTTTTCTTAATACGATGACGTCTTGAATTTTTTTTCTCTTTCTTATTCTTCTAAATGTGTTAGTTTTTTTAATCGTAAAAGTAACTTCCTTTTCTTTTCCTAATCTTTGTGCATTTAATCTAATATTTTTTCTATTTATTATTATTTTTATTTTATTTTATTTTATATAAATTATTTACTATTTAAATTCAAATATGCTCATGTTCCAATTTTATCCTTAAATTTTGCTAAACAAAAATGTGAAATACTCACACAATCCTTTTTCTTTTATTATATATTTTTATTAATTTTTTATTTTTCTTTATAACTATTAAATAATTTTAATATATCTTATTATAACCATTTTTCATTTCAAGCTTCATAACAAACAAATCTTTACCTAATAAACCTATTACAACACTTGGCCAGTATATAACATTCCCTTACATCTTAACTCACGCTCTTCCCATGAGTACGTATTTTGTCACACACAATATATTATTACTCTCTTAAAAATCCCACTTAAGCGTCAGAATTTTTGCGATGGTCCATGGAAGTTGTTCATCTTCTTACGTGCAACACAATCAATTGTTGTTCGTAAAAAATGCGCTAAGATTGAAAACTCTCCCAAACAAATTCTCCATCTCCCTTCTATATCTTCTTCCCTCCTCACATCCCTCCAAAATACTTAACTATTATTTATTTAACATTGAAAGATTAATTTTGGTATTTCTTTTAATGAAAAATCCGTCCCAATGTAAATTTATAACTAAAAGTAATAGACATACATACAAATTACTTTCGACGATTTAAAATTAATTTGATTAAAATCAAATATATTAAACATTAAAGCAAACAAACATTTAACCAAGACAAGTTCTAATTGATTCCTTTGACATAGATATGATTCCATTTGAATTGCGAGCGTTAAAGTTAAACATAGGTCCCCATGGGCAAGGAGAGAAAGCAAATGTATGATAGCATAGTCCAAAACATTAATATTAAGGAAGAAAGGGGGTTGATAGTTGTAGACGGAGGCAGGTGCATTGAATCATCCAGGACCAACTTTAGGAATATCATAATGCTCACTCATATTTGCTAGATATTGATTGAAATCCTGAATTCTATCACGGTGAGATTTATTAGAAATCTTAGCCAATCTATGAACATCAAGTTGCTCCCTCTGCTCTATGTATCGCCTCTCAGCTGGTGTAAGATGATCATCATAATGGGCTGTCTTCCCTTTCCCACTTAATTTGCTCACATCATTTATATCTTCATCATTTCCATCTTTCCCTGCTTCTTCTTTACTTCCACCTATTTCATGACTTATCATTAATTCAAATAATTAGAGTAGCAGATTCATTAAAGTTCATGACCTCACAGGATGATGAGATTCTTTACTACATGTGACATATTACAGGATGATGAGTGTGCCATACAAGAATCAATTGAGTTATGACAATAATGAAAGAACAATAGAACATAATATGTTGCCCTGAAACAAAGATAACAACCAACCTGCTGAAATTTCATCTTCGGCGACTTGCAGAAATTGATCATTATTTCTCTTGTTCTTCTTTTTCTTCTTCTTCACACCACCAGCCACATCCAGTGCTTTTCCCTTCAGCTTCAATTTCCCACCAACAACATTCTCATATGCTGACATCTCTGCCAAAAGAACACGATATTTATAAATTCAAGAATGGCGTAGCAGGTATTTCCAAATAAGTGGTAAAGTGGAAATGAATGGTGGGGTACTAACAAAAACCCTAACTTGTAAACGCCGATTTGAATGAAGTATTTGCAAAAGCAAACATGAAATAGAGCAGACCCAAGAAAAAGAATGTTATTCGACATAGCAATTCGCAAAGTAGAGAACATAAAAGAAGAAAGATCAAACAATATTCGCATTCAAATAATTGATAGAAGTCGGAATCGTACCCAAAACTGAAACCTTCAATTAAAGGGCGTCGTCACTCAACGGGCAAGACCAGATCTTTAGGGCTCAATTCGATTTCAATCTTCTTATACCTTTTTGGGTATTAAATAAATAAAAGTAGACTTTTTTTTTTTTTTTTTTTTTTTTTTTTAGAGCGAGAAGAAAAACAAATTTATCCTATCATATTCTACATAATGTCGGAAATAGATTAAACACCTTATCCAAAATCCATATTAGATCAAATTTATTGATCAGATAAATTATATTAAAATTAAAAAAATCTATTTAGTTAAAAAAAATCAATTTTATCTATGATATCATATGATGATTTAACGATAGAAATTCTTATCTACAAGAAGAAAACTTATTTGTGTAAAAATAGGCAAGCATCCACGTTTTTATACCTCTTACCATAATCACTGTAGGTTTTTCACAACCTATTTAGTTTAGGTTAAATTATGGTTTTCCCACCTTAAAATATCGCAATTTCTTTTCTCAGTCTTCCATTTTAAAAATTTATATTGTAATTTTTTACTTTTCACGTACTCCTCCTTGTTAGTCTTTTATAATTTTATAGATAAATAATACATGTATAGACCGTGTAAAAGTCTTTTACATAATAGTTTAATTATAAATTATATGTTGTAATAAGTTGATTAACTTTTATAATAATTATATTAAAATTATATCAATAATAATTTTTTATCAGTTAACAATATAAATATTTTATATTAATAATGTATATATATTAAATTCTAATTTTATTCATTAAATATTATTTTTAATTTAACATTTAGTCTTCCTAAATATCATTATTTTTTTATTTAATATTTCTAAACATCGTGAATTTTTTATTTCAGCCTTTATTTTTAGAGTCACTTAGATATTTAACGGACATAAGAAATAAATTGTTTGCAGCCAAACTGCATGTCAATAACTTTTCAAAATGAAAGATGAAATGAAAAAGATCACGATATTTTGAAAAAGATGAAAGATGAAATGGTTAAGATTTATAATAAGTAGATATTTTTAAACATATAAATTAAATTTTAAATAGTTTATATTATAAGAAAAAACTACTTTTAATTATTAATATTTTAAAATATTAAATTTTAATTTAAAAATAAAGGTAAAAAAATAGAGCGAGAGATAAAAAGTTAAAAAAAATTCTTATAAAACATCGTAGAAGAAAAAAATACTTTTGTTGTTGAAAAATAATTTCTAAAAGGCTTCTTATTCAAGATAACTATTATAGAGAAGCCGATTATGTATTTCGACAATTTCGTGGTCTGAGAATGGTCTTCTATACTAGACAGTGGTGAGAGTGTGCAGAGTCAAAGGGTGATCCCTGGATTAAACATGCTTGCTGTCAGTTATCATATTCAAATTATCAGTGGCAAATCATTTTGTAGCTAGTTGGATTAATGGATCTAGCCCTAGGGAAACTCTGCAACATTGATGTTACCCCTCGTGTCACTCATTTGCAGTTGAAAAACATACTCTAATACCAATTAATAAGAATCGACACCACAAAAGCTAGCTATTGTAGTAGGAGAAGTGCTAAAATCTTATGAGACCCTATACTATAATTCAATGTAGGACTCAAGTCCCATCCCATGCAATTGGATCCTATCACTAAGTCAATTTAAATTTGTTACCCAAAACAAGTTTCTTAAGGTATAGAGATATTTCTGTTTGTGATCTCAAACATCCTTCGTTATTTTCACGATCATCTATTGTGACAGCACAAGCTGATGGATCCAACTTTACCAAACATGTCTAGGAAAGTCATTAGCAACCGGAAAATAAAGAGATTAACACAGGTGAAGTCCTTAAAAAATCTGGTTCAATAATTACTAAATTAGTTCTGAGCGAAAGTCTACTCTACCAAAGCGGTAAACAATATAAAGCTACAGATGGCGTCCACGTCGATAATCATTCTTCAGTATATTCCTGGAATGATTCTGTAAGGTACCTTGTCGCAATATAGTTTCCAGTACTTGCCATACCTGCGTGCAATGAAAATTTTCAACTTCGTTGTTGAACTTGAAATGGTGCTGACCCAGAACTACAAATGTTCATGATTAACAGATATTAAATGCTTACTTGGATCTGCATCGATCATCATCTCGTTTTGCTCGATCAAAGAGAAGGATGGTAAGAAATATCACGTAGAAGTAAGGCAAAAACTGCAAGGGAAAATAAATCCAGCTTAACATTCCTCTCCAAACTGAATGAAACTTGTACAAAGAAAAAGGGACCCTTACATGATTGAAAAGAGCCGGGACTGTCCAGAAGAAAGCTGCCAGTATTTCAGGGACATAATGAAAATGACGAGATAATCCCCACCTGAAGGTACCACAGTAAAAGTGAATTAACTTTTTTTTAAGGCAGAAGGGTATTCTAAGCAAACATTGCGCCAGATTAAAAAAGCCTAGGCCTGCTTAGTAATTAAAAGGCCCCTATGGTTAAGAAATAACACTCATATCAGAATGTAAACTATCAATATCAACTTTTTAAAGAACTATGGTATATTTTAAATCAAATGTCCAGAATCTAGTGTTGAGCTTAAACTCCACGATCAGGGAGAGGAGGCAGGTAATCCAGGTATGGTCTCAACTTTTCAGTAATCATTACTTACCAGCATTAATTACCCCAATTTTATGTTTACAGATATTTAAATGAAAACTTACCATCCAGAGGTTAAAAGAAGGCTTCTTTTAGTTTCCCCAGCAGTTGTAGTATATGAGGCCTCTATCTGCAGATGTATTTTCATTATGTCTAGCTTACGTAAGTCTACTGGCAAATATTTGTGTAAGCAAGCATTTGAATCTGACAAACATTTTATAGAAAGTAAATTTACGCAGCAAATACTAGGTATTTACACCTTTGATGGAGGTTTTCCCCAGACCGTGCCTTTTCCATTTGTCCTGCGAAATTCTTGTCTTTGCCTGTCACAATCATAGTTTATGTATATGCAAAGAATGCCGGCTACTAAAATTGAGAGCGCTAGCTGGAAGACAAGAACAGAAATTTTCAGAAAATTTGGGACATGATAAAGAATAAAAATAAGAAAAACTCTGCTGGCAACTCCACTAGTTAACTCAGCCCTAACTTCACTTCTTGTTCCCCACTGCCACACTGGACTACAACAGATCAGAAACGCGAACAGGATGGGGATGGTACCTGGGTGCCAAGATTTACAGGATGGTTGACAAGGTACATTCCCGGAGATGTATACACAGATGGAACCCACACCAAGCAACCCCAGCAAATATAAAATCCAGCTGCCAGATTTAAGTGCTATAAGATTTACTGAGACAATAAAGAAGCTAAAAAGCAATGTGTATTATGAATTTAGCAATAATGTATGCCATCAAAGATATAATCTTAATAACTTATGAAAACTTATTAAGTCAATTTTTTCTTATCCAGAAAAAACCTTCAAATGAATACATTTGCAATACCCCCAAAATACTGTTCTTTGTAATTTAATAACCATGCTTCACAAGTAGAAAATGGTAAAACAAAGGGAAAGAGCAGGTATGTCTAACAGAAACAAGAATAGAGCATATGTTAACCTCGATCATGTGCAATATCCATTGTGTTCCAATATCCAGCTTCCCACCAGAAAAACTTGGTAACATATACCAGCATTAATGTAGTGTTCACAAGCATTGAGTCGGCTACTTTTCCATTTTCTTCATACTGTTAAGACAAGAATAAAACATTAGAGAATTAACTGAGGGAGGAAACATCACAAGATAAATTTATGAAACAAAATTGTGTTCCCGTCTCGATTCATCTAGAACTGGACCAATCACATCCTACTCATATAAGTGCCACCAGGGCAACTAAGGAAGTCCAACTACATAAAGATAAATATGTTTCATATCAATATCATATATTGAACCACATCAAAAGACAACTCTATCCAAAAGTAGATGGTCCTAAACTTCTGTAGAGCTAGCTTAATCAACTACAATGGCCCCAGGCTCAAGCAGTTTCTACAAGTGTCAGCAATCAATCCAGACTTGCTGAGTAAACTAACTAAATGTTGGACAGTACAATCACAAAACCTGCAGCTGACACAAGCAGGCACTATTTGGCATTAATTGGCTTCAATATTTATACAAAGAATAAATATTTTGAGACTCAAACCTGCTTTATGCAGTAGGTCAATGCAAGAACAGCCCATGACATCATTCCAAATCTGCAGTTTGTGAAAACTTTTATGTCAAAATATTTTCCTATGCGTGGATAGAGCTCCATACCCTGCAAGAATGACAAGACATTAGAATGCTACCACTTAAGAAACAGGTGAAATTAAATTCCAAATGTCATGGGATGTTATTGCATAAAATAAAACACAGCCCAAGTGATACGAAGTTTAATTCCTACAACAGGAATTTCAAAAGTTCACATTGTGGCATCGTGAATGCAACTTCAGTGAGAATAGAGGAAAAAGGGATTATGAATTTCAAAAAGAAGTTAAGAATGCATAATGGCTTCTTATTTTAAAGTAAGAGACCATGTAATTTCATAGAATGGTTCATTGCATCAATCATCTTCAAAAGGCATGACAAGAACAAGTGATACGGAATCAATCAGTCGATGGAGATATATCATGCAATATTGTTGATTTTCAATGCAAATAAACAGAAATCAAATAAGTGAATTGGTGCAAAATTGTTTAGCCAAAGTAAAAGGCAGAGATTAGTGTACCCAGTAAAAATCAATGATAAAGTTTCCAGACGAGCCTGAATCTGTAGAAGATGGTGCCAAATGACCCTAGTGAACAAAACACAAATGAGAAATTTCATTGTGAATAGATAGGAAGGAAAGAAATAGATTAAAATTTATGCTATTTTGCAGTCTCACTTTAATGTACAAGAAAATACAGAAGACAAAGCTCCCGAAGATGAGTGCTGAATATATCTCTCCCAAATGATCATAAACAATTGTAGGGTTAAAAATCCCAAACCTGAAAAATGCATATAATAAAATGATAGCAGCAGTAAATGAAAAAAGAAGGGAAAAAAACAGCTGGGTTAGCCGGAAAGTAACTAAAAAAGAGAGAAAAGTTGACTGACCACCAAAGGGCAACATATGTAATCAAAGTGACTAAATATGAAGCGACACCGTTTGCCTGAAAAACGGAAAGGAAAGGAAAGGAAAGGAGAAAGTGGTTAGTTAAGGGTTTGATAAATAAGATGCATGTGATAGGGATAGTGATATACCTTATATACAGGTCGGTGTCCGGTGGGAGAAATAGGGCCGTAGACGATTTGACCGGGCAGAAGAAGCTGAAGCGCCGCTTCATATACGGCATAGATGGCAATTATTTTGCAAGAGAGAGCAGTGGGCTTTGGCCATATTTGTAGGAACCCTTTAAGTCCATTTTGAGTTAGATAATCCCATGTCTGGGAAACTGATCCATCTGCAACTGTCATGGTGTACCATCTGCATTGCATTCAATTCAGTTAGTGTCTCAGATCTAATTTATCAGATTTGATTTGATTTGATTTGATTCAATTCATACATAGGGTTGTATTACTTACAAGAGAATAACAAAGGGAGGACAAAGTGTGAGCAGAGATATCATAGAAAAATAAGTGACTAACGCTGAGTGCACCGTCTCACTCTCACTCTTCCACTTCGACTGCTTTCCCATCTCTTCCTTCTCTGCAACTCACTCACTCACTCACTCACTCTCTTCTTCTTTCATCTTTTAATATTATTATTTCCCTTTTCTTTTATTTTCTATTATTTCTCACCAAATCTCCCAACTCCAATTTTCAATTATTACTACACCGTTTTTAAGTATTAGATGCTTTTCAATTTCAAATCTAAACAATCAAGTATTACATTGGATTAAATTATTTATTTTCATTTTTATAAAAAAAGTAATTAAATATAACAGCCGGTTTTTACTTTCTGTATCCACTTAAATGTAATTCGGATGATCAGATAGATTAAATGGCAAATACAATAGAGGAAACATACTAATCCAAAATATAGAACTAAATCACAACAACAATTCCTATTTATAAACAAAACATTAAGCTTTTCAACCAATGAAAATTTGTTATGTTAAAGTTCCAAATATGGATTTTTATCATTTTTTCAAACAAAGTATAAAGAGTCAAGAGGCTAACTTGAAATTTGTTAGTTGATGGTTTGAAAACTCACACTTTGTTATTATACTTGTAAATATAAGTATTTTTTAAGATTAATCACGTATTCTCTTTCTTATTGATTTATCTAACTTTTCTTATATTGACTATCTAATATTTTTTATAATCTTTTCACTTTAGAAATTATATTTAAATTTGATTTTAATTTTAATTTAACTCAAATAAAAATATTAATATTGTATCTAATTGAAATATCGCTCTATATTTAGATAAAATATTATAAATATTAATTACTAAAAATAATCAATCTTAATTTAAATTAAAAAATTTCAACACACCATATGAAAGTGTTTCTAAATGATTTCATACAAGAGATGCACACAAATTTATTGACTAATGGGAGGCACCAATAATTGAGGTGGGAATAACTATATAGACTTTGATGTTTAAATTAGTAAAACTTATGATGGCAATGTAATTTAGGATCAAATTTTATATCTTTGATAAATAACATTATTTATATAGATAGACATGAGTTGAAGAAGTGCTTGACTTAAGATAGTTTTGTATACATATACTAGGTTTTGACATGGAGATCTATAAATATTTAAATGAATGTAATCTCTTAACAAGATTAACATTAAAAGAATGTTTCAATTACTTGATTGTTAATGAAGTATGATTGATTTCTTTCTTATGCTTCCCAAACATCTATTAAGATAGTATAAGACATTTTCAAGTATTTACATAATTTAGTGGAGTGGGAAAAGATAACTTAAAAGTATCACCAACAACTTAAAGTAAATTTAAGATAAATCTTAGTTTTAATAAGTATTAAGACTCACATATGAACCAAGTTATTTGCACCCAATCCAAAATAGAAGATCACATGTCGTAAATGATATTTCTACAATTTCTTCTTTGTTTTAAAAACTCTTCTCTTTAATTTATTTATATTTATAAAAAAATATTTATTATTCTCTTTAATTTATTTTTATTTATAATTTTAACTTAAATTTAAAAACATATATGCGCCATAAGCTTATGGCTCGCCATTAGTTTTGTAGTTAACAATACTTGGTTATATAATCACGAATATAAGATGTCCATGTTAAATTTTAATAATAAACTTACAAGTTACTTTTTTTTGTCTCTTTTTTATGTGTTACTTATAAAATATTTTCTATCTCAAAATATTTGTAATCTTATAATATAAAGAAAATATTAGTTATTTTTTAATAATACTCTTGTTGATATTTCAACTTACAATTCATAGATTAGTATTTTTATTATTTATCTAATTACTGCAGTAATAAGTTCAATTACTCCACTAATGTGATGTTTTATATTCTTATTTTTTACTTTCAATTCTAACATCTATCTTATTTATTTATTGTATCATTATTGACATTAATAGATGTGTAGTTACAACTGTATAGTATAGTTAATTATTTATAGAATAAAAAAGTTTAGTCAAATAAAATTATTTATCATAAAAATTAATATAATTAATTAATTTCTTAAGACATATATGACAAAATAAAACAAATTTCATCTCAATATTCACATATTCCTTATTCTGCTTCTACTGTGTGACATATGTTATTATGCTGAACAACGAAAACTACCTCATTTTTTCTATTTCTAGTGAGACATCAATTTCTTTTCCTCGTTCATGTAGATATTTAAGGACCATTTAGTACTTCTTCAATTCATGGTTTCGAATTGTTTTTACTATACATAGTTGATGAATATACGCGTTTTACTTAGAAGTGCTTATTAAAATGTAAAAGTGAAACACAACATATGTTTCAAAACTTTATTATTTTAATAAAAAAATAAATTTGAAACTATACTAAAAATAATACGCAGTGACAATGAAAAGAAGTTCCTAAACTAATTATTTTTGCCAAAAAAGGAATTTTACATAAAATTAGTTGCATCGAGACACACCAAGAAAATAGTGTTTGAAAAAAGCACCAGCACATATTGTTCATTGCAATCAGTCATGCAATTAATATTATAGACAGCACTCCGATTTAATTGGGTATTTGAACAACCCAATTTTGAATCCTTAAGGTATTTGAATGCCTGGCTTTTACGGCGGTGCTCCACTAACTCAAAAGTTAATTGGAAATTAAAAAATTAGTTGATAACTGACATTTTATATATTTATATTATTTAATTTTATCTTAATTAATGTAATGGTTAAATTATTTTAAAACATTTGTACCAAAAAATTATATTAAAATATAGTGTTAAAAATAATAAAATAAATATTACAATAATTAAAATAAACAGTTTAATATAAAAATATTCCAAAAAATAAAATAAAGTAAATTTATCATTATTAATATATTATATAATAAATAATAAAAATAATAAAACTCTAAAAAATAAAAATAATAAAATTATATTTTATGAGTAAAGAAATATAAATTTTATTTTAATAAAAAGAGTAATAAAAATAATAAATATTTTAAAAAAATAAATATAAAATGTTAAAAATTATCGTTTTAAAAATCATTACTTAAATTAACGTATAAAAAATGCTAGAATTTTTTTTTAAAAATAATTTACTTGAATTAACGTAAATGCTAGAAGTTTTTTAAAACAATTAATTTGCCAAATGTTAATAATAATAAAATTTATTTTGAATTAGTATAAAAAAAATAAAAAATGAAGTGAAATAACGAGTCTTAAACATTATAGGTGTCGAAAAATGTTTTGATTTTTGTGAAAGTGAGTATCCTTTTTACATTGTGATTAGAACAAGTTATAGGCAAGATAAGGTTGCATGTTGCGAGTAGGGTGTGTCAAAGTCGTCCAACGTTGGTGCCAATGGTTGCTTTTAAACACAAATATTAATGATATTGACATTCATTAGAAAGTGAATAATGAGTTATTTGTGAACATTAAAACAAACATCCACTTGAGTAATTGACAAGTAAAACAAGCTTAAAAAAAAAGGGAATAACAAGGAAAGTAAGCTTAAAAAGTATTATCAAGCAGAGTCAGAGCTCGTTTTGAGGTTCTGTTTCCGTATTCTGGGAGTCCTCCATGGTTGCGTCATCTTCCTCGATGGTTCCTTCTCTCACCTTCTCTGTATTAAGAATGTGCGAAGGAAAAAGTCTCCAATAGGTATAATAAGCTCTTCTCAGTCTCTGCCACTCCCACAAACCCGGTTTCTTCTTCTTCCTCTGCTCTTTTTCATCTCCGTTACCATTCGCCAACGCCAACGCCAACGCCAACGCCACCGCCACCGCCACCCCCACCCCCAACGCCCACTTGCCGACTTTATCCATATCATTCACTTTCATACTTAGTGTTAGCTTATAAACACAAACTACCACGTGCCTTTTCTCTGCCACTCACCCTTCTATACACTACACGTTTCACTTTCCCCATCTCTCCTTTATACACATATTATGCATATTCACCTATCTAATCAATAATTCAACATTATTAATTAAACTTTATTCACACCCTCAATAACAAATTCTATTATATATATTCGTTATATAAATATACTTTCTCCTTTTTTTAGGGAAAAAAGTCCCTGTGAAGTGAGTCTTACCAGCTTGTTAGTACCATGAAACTATAAATATTTCAATCTATTTAAACTATAAACACTTCTAATCCATAAAAAAAAACATTATCAATTGAATTACTTATTTACCCCATACCTTACTATTCATTTAATTATATTTATCTCTAATATTGAATTTATTCAAATTTTAACTATTTTTATTTAAAAATTTTAACAAAGCATATATGATATTGATTTTTGTTGTTTTACATATGGCAAGACACATAGTTTATAGAAGGCATTTTTATGATTAAATAAAATAATATTGAATTATTATGGTCACTTTGCTATTGACTTAGATTAGATATCTATCACTAAAAAATAAATACGAATGGCCTATTACATTTAATAATCAAAAGAAAAAATGACAATGTTTTAAAAAATAAGACAGACCAAATATATTTATATATAATGAAAGTACAATGTACATTCTTCAATGATTTTTCCTGATAAATTTATTTGAAAGAAAGATAAAACTGAGATAGCAAACCATGCACCTCATAGTTTTAATATTCACCTTCAAATGTAGGAGGATAATGAAAGAAAAATGTAATTTTCAATGGTACGGGTACCCCTCAGTCAGGTTTCACCAATCGACAAATGTATAGCAAAATAGAAAAGAGCAAATAAAGCCGTTTGGTTATTGGTTATATTCAAACAGCAAAAGTCCTTCTGAATACACAAAACTTCTCACTATATGAACCCACGTCCATTAAAAAGTATAAAATCCTTAAAGGAAAAATAAACGAATAAGAATTTCCATTAGCTATACAACAAACTAGGAGTTGAGTGGGGGAGAAAAAAAAAAGAAATCACCATGTCAATGGCAGAATCATCACACTTACCAACAACACGTATATGCTTACAAAAATACAAACAACAACCACCACCATCATATTTTTGGATATGGGAAGACATATTTCTTTAAAGAAGAATACCTAAGAGGTTACCAGAGAGGATGACTACACTGGAATGACATCAATCTTTGACGTATCTTCACATCTCAAAACAATACCCTCAAGGCTAGCTGGAAATATACATTTGGCCCATTGGCATCCGGTGGTCAAAGGCTCAGGTGGAGGTACAATCATAAGCACATTGTCATTTCTTTGAACAACTCCCATTACGCTAACCGTGCTACCTTCTTTGATGTACCTACAACAAGATCAATGGCAGTTTTATAAGAACATCATCCCCATCCTGAGTTATCCCAACTTTATTTTCCAGAAGCATTTTTGCAGTTAACAAGATGAAGTACTTTACCCTTCTTTTAATTGCATTATACGATCATCGCTAGAAAGTTTTCTCTGTCCCAACCATCGAAGAAATTCAGGGGACATGTCTTTATTGGCCGGATTAACATCAATAACAATGGAATCGTCCACATAAGGAGTCACCCTTGCACCATAGCCTGTTTTAACCAATGCTCTTAATCCAGATTGGAAATCAGAGATGTAAAAGTCCACCACATGCCTCTGCATTGAATAAAATGCAAGGTAAATGAATATAAAAAATTGAAGTTTCGTATGTTATCCTGCAAAATCCCAAATCCACGAGTGGCATCCTGATACGGGTCTAGCCACATTAAGGAATAGATAGCACAAATGGGAGGGGGAGCGGGCAAGGATCAAAACATTTCTACAACATACTTTGAAACATTTTACTTTATGAATTTGTTTTTCAAACAGTTTAATATGATTGGTCCTCTGAAAGGAATATAATTAGTATTTGGCCCTCAACATGAAATTCTTATTCCCCCAACATAAGAAAACAGCTCAAAAGAGATGATAGCAAGAAGCTTAAATTGACTAGATTATAATCCAATTCTTAGTAGCCAAAGTGCAGATAAATGCCATCATAAAAAGCCCACACCACCAAATTTCTCAATCAAAAGCAAGAAGAAGTACATTCAGTGTTATTAGAAGGGAACTGACAGAAAAAGTTTTTCTGTCACTTACTATTGCTGTTTATATTTTTCTGGGTTCAAAAGAAGGCTAGATGGGAACTATAGAGAAATAGTAATCATAATAAAGCTTTTTCTTTTCAATAACTTTAAATAGATGGTGCAAGAAGCTCCTAGAAACCAAATTTTAGCATTACACGATTCATTTCAGCTTCAGGGTTTTCTTTCAGTTAGAGCTCAATGGAAGAGTTGTGTATCCCACTGGACTCACCAATGTTTGATGGAGCATTAATTCGTTAATGTTCCATAATGATAGTGTTATTACAATGCAAATAAGTTAGGGTCAAACCTTAGTAAAGTTCTTTAGGTGCTCGTCGTGTTGTTCCCTTGTTAAAATATAACATGTACATTATTTTACACATCAATGTCATCTCTTCATCCTCTTCCTTCCCCGTTACTACCATCCCAACACTTTGTGAAAGTGCTTGGAGTTTGAGACCTAGCCCAACACCATAATCTTAAGGCTTAAGCAACCCAAATCTCTCACCCAGGTTCAACTGCTCTCAGGCACTTGAAAAGCCTGGCTGATTCCCTCAACAATAATAGGAGCCATAGGCTCTAATCCTTCTTGTGTTGGGGGACTAGTCAAAGAAGATGATCATATGAGTTATTGTCTTCAGCAATCATTAGTTGCATCTCCGTCCTTTTCTGGCTCTTAATTAGAATGTGTCGTTGTAGCTAGAGGAAATGGCCATATGCTTATCATCATAGTTATCAATCCTAGGTCCCTATGGGGACATCCGATAAAATGCATAGATAATCATATACTCGTAAATGCCAGTCAAGCATGCTCTCATACTTATAAACAATCCTTTTTTGGGAATTGTGTACTCATTAGGGGTAATATGATAGCCAGGAAGAAGAAGAAACAAAATCCAATCACAAGATCAAGTGCAAAAGTGGAATGCCAAGCCATGGCTTCATCTACTTGCTAGCTCATTTGAATGGTACAACTTTTGGGAGAACTTCAATTTAAGCTACCTTTTTTTTTAACATCGCCTTCCAATATAATTTTTGTGACATGACAAAACACATTGAGGTAAACTATCTCCTAATAAAATCATTTCCTTGATGAAGTGATTGTTTGCTCCAATGTGTTTTGTCTTGTTATGAAAATTAGATTGGAAGGTGATATGAAAATCAGCTTAAATTGAAGTTCTCCCAAAGGTTGTTTCATTTGCATTTTGCAAAACCTTCCTAAGTTGAAGTTCTCCCAAAAAGTTGTTTCTTTTGAAACCTGACCAAACTATCGCTTCATCAAGGAAAAGATTTTATTAGGAGATATTATCGCTAGCTTTATTAACTCCAAGGATCAAATGACCAATGCCATCCCATATCCCCGAGAGGTACTCAAATAAGTCATTTATGTAGCAAGCTTGGTTCATATATATTATCTATATGCTCTAGCATGTGGTTGGGGTTGGATATGTAATGAACCTTACAATTTAGTTTGGTGTTCAGGTTCATTCAACACAACTACCTATAATTAGTTAGGTCTAAATTCATGGTATATAAGTTAGTAGGTTCGTATAATGTAACCACGGAAATTGTGATCCATGTATTTATTATTAGATCAATTAATATATATTCAGTGTTTGTGTTGTGATTCTACATACGATTCAGTAAATGCCTTTTTTTTGGTTTGTTTCTCTCTGCACGGTTCATTTAAGCAAAGAAAATTCAGTTAGAAAGCACCCTATCTAATTCACCTCCATGGCAAATGCATATCGAGAAATCCTGAATATTTTAAAAATTTTGAAATTTTGGCAATCTGAAAAGAAAAGACTGAATAGAATATTGCAATTACCTCAGCTGATCTAAGTCCCCATGTAAAACGGCGATGTTTTGGGTTTGCTGCTTTTGAATCCCATCCTCGATATTCATACAAGCTTGTGGATGTATATACACATCTAGGAACTTTTTGAAAGGAGGACTCTAGTGGAACATTACCGCAGGTAACCACCTTCAAAAGGTAGAACAAATTATAGGTTTATTTCCCTCATTTAGGCATATATAACAACATAGACAAGAGGCAGGATGATACAATTCCAGACAAAAGACATCAGCCAACCATTCAATTCAATGATGTCTGTCGCATAAAAAGCAATATCTACCAAGCAATGGATGAATGAAAAAATGAATAATCAAAGCATGGGTGGTTAGCTGTGCATGTGTGTTGGCAGAACTGCTTTTCCCATGGTTATTTGCTTAATTAATTGTATTATACATGCTCGTGTCAGTATTAAGTTACATACCCCAGAAACCTTCACAAATTGGCCATTCTTGGCAGTTCTAAGCTCTGCATCTGGATAACGGGAAATGAAACCAACAATGGCCTTCCTTCCAAAACAACTATTCCAAGTGAATAATGCAGCAACAGCACCAAAAAGAACAACGACAACAATGAGGAGAATGGCATTGCGGACAGCTCCAAGAATAAAACCACCAGCAATGAATCCCATTACAAAAATCAGAATCACAGACCACAATATCGGCTTCGGGAAGTTCCTCCTGAAGGAATATTCATCATCTAGGCTGAGAGTGGTTACAGCAGGATTGTGCGCTACAAAGGAACTATGTGATTTCATTGATCCTGTAGAATCTAATGGACCAGACACTTTCCTTGGAGCCCCAGATGAATTTAATGGGCCAGATGTAATAAGACCAGTTGTAGGAAGAACTGGAGGAATTGGACCAGAGTTTTGGCGTGTAACACCACCAGATTGAGGGCCAGATGACTTCTTGACTGGTTCGCCATGTTTATTCAATGGACCAGAGTTAGTCTTTTTCATTGAGGCTGAAGCAGACATGCCTCCAGCAGATACATTACCAGATGTGATATAAACAGAACGAGCTGCAGCATTTTGCATGATAGGTCCAGAGTGTGAAGCAGCACCAGCAAAGGATCCTGTCCTTGAAGGAGCATTACTTATTGGACCGGATTTTCTAGATTTAGAGCCATCCACAAACATTTTCCCTAATTCTCCCGACTTTTTGATGTCACCACCAGTATAGGGCATGGCAACTGAGCTCATTACCGGAGCCTTTTCTTTTGGTTGTTCAGGCCGACCCGATACATACAGGCCATTGCTGAGTTGATGAGATGGGAATCTTGAACCCATCGGACCTTTTCAAAGCAGCCCAAAAGAGGCGTAATTAAGGACAGGACCAGTTTCTTGATGCGTTACTCAAAGCAATACTGCAAAACAGTGGAATGGAAAAGACAATTACAATACAATTTTAGCCATAATTCAAGACTCTAATCAATAGATATCCATATTCAACTAGAGAGGAAGCGTAAAAAAAAAAAAAAACCTATTGAAAACCTTATGAAGTAAACTCATGTTTTTCCTTAGTTGGTAATCGAGAAAAATCATATTGAGTTTGAGAAAACAGATTAAAAGTGCAAATAAAGGCAACAGAAATGCAATGCTGGATTTTCTGGTAGAGGATGACCATATAAAAATAGGAGTGTTACTAAATTTTGATTCAATCGGCGAAAAGAAGCATAGAGAAGAGAATTGTTGAAATTAGAAATTGAGCATGTGGGTAAAGCAATGTGAGTGAATCAAGGATGAGAGAAAGTAAGTAAGTAAAGGAAATATGAGAAAGAAGAAGAATGCAGATATTTGGTAGTGAAGAGTGGGTGCATCTGAGAATTGAAAGAGAGAAGTGAAGAGGAAGCTAAATAAAGAAGCAGTGTATGATGAAAAGGAAAAAGAAGATAGGGTTAGTGGATCTAAGGGAAAGAGATGGATCTCCCTGAAAATGCAAGCATGTAGGGAGATCCATGCATATATGTGGATTGGAGTAAGAGAAGAGAAGAAAAGCAAAGTGTAAATGCAATGTGAATGTGAAAGGGAGAAGAAGATCTGTAGAAAATGTACCTCAAGAATGAACAAAGAGAATCAAAGAGAGTGGTGATGACGCTGCTGAGTCTTAGATCCCATCTTCATAGCAGTACCCATCTCTCTCACTCAACGAACCACTTCCAACTTTTTTCTCTCTCTCTCTCTCTCTCTCTCGCACCAAAGCAAGTAACCACTTATTATTAAAACTTAAAACTCTCTCTCTCTCTTTCTCTCTCTCTCTCTCTCTCTCAACAACTGGTAGGTTGTCTCGTCCCGCAAAAACCACCAAACCAAGCAACGTATAATTTATTTGCCAAATATCATTATTAACTCATCAAAACACACCTACTCTCGCCTCTTCTCTTTTTCTTATTCAAATCCTTTCACACATTAATTAATTAAATAATTTATGTTAAAAACAACAAACCCAACCAATTTTATGCCACTTATCAAAATTACTTTCTTTCTCCAAAAGTATTTTGATTTGATTAACTTATAAACTAACTTCTAACTAACTACCTTCACCTTCATTGTAAGAAAATAATAAATAAGGATCGACCTATTTTGCGCATTACCTAATCCCACAAAAACAAATAAATTCCCTCCGTTCCATCTCAAAAGGAAGGAAACCCACCTTTAAATAAAGAGAAAGAGTTCATTTTAACCCCACAAACAACAAATTAAGCGTTTATTTTTTTTCAACCGATTATACAATATGTATAGTATAGAGTATACTTCGTGGATTCATTTACTTGATATATTTGATTTCGTGTCTACTAGATATTAGCGTTTTTGGTGCCTCCAAATCGTTTATTCTTTGTCTTATACACAATGTAAAGAGTTTGCGTACCAAATTAGACAATTAAGAAAATAAAAATGGAGAATTTTACACTCATCTGTTGAGCTTTATTCTATAAAGGCTATTATATGGCATAAACAATTCAATTTTATAAATATTTTTTTGGAATCTATTATTGGGGATTTTGTTCGATCGTCAATTATTTACTTTGAAGCATATGTTGATATGAATAACACAATTTTCAGAATAACTTTCTAATAAATCGGGAAAACTAATAAGAAATTGTTACTCTCCTATTGAAGCAAACATAGTCATCATAGGATGTATATGAGATTGAGAAGCTTTGTCTGATTTTGACAATGATAAAATTTTCCCTCTTTTTCAATTCTGCAACATGCAAATAAAATAATATATACTGTGAGCTACAAAATTATTTATATATTTCAAGATATGAATGCAATTTTTCTTAAACCATAAGAAAAAACACTTTCCTCCGGTGATGTATATATATGCACATAATTAATAAGTGATTGTAAAATTAACTTTAAAATACTTTATTTTTAGATATTATTATTCTAGAATATAATGTTCATACATAGTAAAACAGTCATTCAATTATCATTGTTTATATGACTTTTTAAGGTAGTTATCGTAAAAATTAATAAACATATCCTATATGATAATTTGTGATTATATGATAATTTGTGATTAGATGATAATATAAAATTAATTTATAT
The DNA here is from genome assembly GCA_025330945.1 of Mucuna pruriens. NCBI lineage: Eukaryota > Viridiplantae > Streptophyta > Magnoliopsida > Fabales > Fabaceae > Mucuna > Mucuna pruriens. Next base: position 258,379 of record JAENHJ010000529.1, read on the forward strand.
TATTAGTGTATAATATTTTTTATTAAAAATTAAGTAAAATTCATTATTATTTTTTATTAAATATAAAAATGATCTAAATTTACTTGAACTAAGGATTATTTTAGACTGAGTCGAATCTATAAAAGGGAATCAATTATATAAATATTTATCTAAATTTCAACACGATGAAAGTGAACAAATTGCGGTACTTTGAATATAGTGAGAAGTGAATAAGTTTTGGTACATTAAATATATAAATTTAATATTATTTCCACTTGTTGGTAGTACATACCAACTGTAATGCAGGCATATATGATCTGTGTGCCATTACATGAGCGCAAATGGTCAACATTAATGCCTACTTGGCTTAACACAAGGTCAGGTCAAGTAATCAGTTGCAGGAGCAAATTTGAGAGGCACTATCTTTACCCTTTTACTTACTAAATTAGCTGCTTCCATAATCCAAGTGGCAAAAATAATAATATAGGGTTGGAGCATGGTAGAATTTTCAAATACAATTGAACCCAAGTTAGTGATCGCTGAAATTGTTGGCATCAGATGTAGTAGGCCTACAAACAAGTTTGCGTATCTCCAAAGACATAAGTTCTTTGATTCTCAAGACACGTCATATTATCATTTGTGCTTCTTGCTAACTGCCGCTGCAGATGCTTTTACGTGCTTAAATTATATTTACGCGCAAGATACCACTATAACTGAGATTCATTTCCATATATTCTTACATTATAAAATATTATCCCATCGTTGCAAAATGGAGAAATATTTTGGGCTTTACTTCTTGTAGGAAGGTGTTTTAAATTTCAAAAATTAAATGGAACAACATAAGACAAATAAATGAACGTAAGACATACTTAGCTAAAAAAATGGCAACAAGAAGATAAATATTGCAGATATAAAAATATTTTGTGGATAAGAGGTAAACAATACCCAAAACAAAGAAATAAATATATCTGAAAAAAAAGTAAGGGTGATGCTTATTAAAAAAAATTCACTTTTCTGTTTCCCTGAATATGCTTATATTCTATTCCCCCCCCCTCCTCCCTCATTTTAAAATATAACCCTCCCTGGAATGATAAGTATGAAATACATTTGAATCCAGTTAAATGTAAAGGACTTTTTTTACAATTGTTTTTTATCTCTCAATGATCATCGACATAATTAACAGTTTTAAACATTTTCTACCAATTTTGTTAGTTTAAGATGAAATGAATATTTTAGACAAAAATTCAAGGCCAGTAATAAAGACATTTAAAACTTCATTATATTCTCCCAAATACTAAAATAAAAAAGAAGGTGTTAAAAATTAGTTGTGGTTGTGGATGACAATAAAAGTAGCGAAAAATATCATGACAAGATATCATTTGAAAAACGCATTCATAATTACTGACTACTATTAAAAGTTTCATTTATATTTAAAAAGACTAAGCAATAACTCATTCATCTCTTAGGCTATTACGCATGTTAAAATGAGAGAGAGAATAGGAGTGTAATTTACACATCCCTCGAGAGAATAGAGTAATTTACTCATACAAGAAAAGAAGGCAGAGTCGCAACTGACTAGTGAAAACAAAATCATGAAAAGCTCTAGTTAAAAGAGGTAATTAAATGGAGGATGACTCAATGATTTCAAATTGCTGAGAACCATTAAAAACATCAATTGAAAATATTAGAATATTTTGCTGGTGTTAAAAATATATCAATTGGCACATTTGAAAATACCAGCATGTAAAAACAATAAGATATGATAAGACTAAGATTGTGAAGTGTCAAAACACAAATAGATCGACAATACTGATGTTAACAAAAAACAATTTTCAATTTGCCTTAATATTAGAAAGAAACTCACGAAATACATATACGAATAAAGCTTTTCATATCTTGTTGGCTTGTCATTTGTCACAAGTAATTTCAAAGTCATGAAATTTCAATCCAAAAGCAGAGTTACATCTAAATGGCCCCTATAAATAATTGGTTTTTGACATAACACAAGGTCCTCATTTGATGTATTATGTATATGACAAATCTTACCTAATGAGAAAAGACTTTAGTTGTTGTCTGTCACTATTGTATTATCTAATTATATATTGCCAAATTATAAAAGAAAAGGTTTTACTATCATAAATAACACCACTTAATTTTTTTTAAAAAAATAATATACTATTAGTCTAAAAAATTATGCTTGTATTGAATGATGTGTTGTTATAACTTATGATCATAATTGTAACTAAAGGTTAACCCCTTGAGAAGGCTAAGTCAGCCGTCCACCCATGAGTTATGCAGGCTAACCCAAAAAGAAGTTAAATCATTTTCTTTAAAAAAATACTAAAATGGAAAGGCACCTTATATATTTGATATACACAAAGAAAGGTGTAGTGTTTTCACATTTTACAATACATAATAACAATCAAACAAGCAGCAAAAACTATTTTCGGTAATATGAGTTTACCTAGCTAAGCAAAAGTGCTATAATGAGGAGAAGAATGAGATGAAGTTACTATAAACTTAAAGAGTAGCACACTACACAAGATGAGGAGAAACTTTAGCAAGAATTAAAATACACACAACACATACAGAACAAGATGTGCCAAACTTTATACAATAACACATTTAATAACATTATACAAACATAAATTTTACCAATCCAAATATTGCATCCGAAATTCTGATAAAATAGACAAGTTGCAATGACATTTTAAATTTTGGTTAACCAATTCACTGTGCGGGAAAACTATAAACTCTAGTCCTTATACAATTATTTTGTGGTGGTTTATTATTGTCAAAAAAAAAATTTGTAGCAGTTTTATGCCGCTAAAGTTTTATATGAACTTTTATACATCTATAGGAATTAAAAGTTATAGTTTTATCTGGTGTACAGACTAAAACTTAAAATGACAACTACTAGAGAAACTAAGTGAATAGTTTAACCTTAAATTTTAAAAGAACAACGTAGTGATGATTTTTTCATCACAACATTTAGAGGATGAATTTAGCGATTTCGTGGACCAGCAAAACCAGGTCATTGCCAAATTCAGTATTATAAGAGAAAAAGAAAAAAGATTTGAGAGGTCATTTTATATTTTCTTTTCTCCCGAAAGAAAAGAAACCGACAGTGTAACTGACAGCTTGACAATCATGATTGATGAAGTGGTTGGTTAGAAAGTGTAATCAGATTAGTTGTGCATAAATAAGTAGGAGAATAGAATTGGAATGAGATAACAATATATTGATAGCTAATGGAATGGAAGAGAGAAGTAAGTTGGTATTTGAAAATAAAATGCAAGGAGCGAGCGTAATTAACATGGTATAAAGTGTTTATCCGAAGACGAGCACAGCAGGTCCTATAAGATGGAAGTGAAGAGAAAGTGAGTGAGAGAGAGAGAGAATGAGAATGAAAGAAAAAAGAGAATAAGAGAGTTAGTTACCTGAAGACATTCACAAAGCAGTTTGGAGAATAGAGCCGAGAGTGCCCAAAACGGCGAAAGCGAGAAGAGGACTAACGTCGAGGGTATCAAAAACGGGGGGAATGATATTACGGAAGAGATTCAGATAGGGATCGCACAGGTCTCGGATCGCTGAGAGAGGCTGGCGTTCCCAGGGGATGTTTGGGAACCAACTCAGTAAAACCCTAACCATCAAAACCCCACTGTAGATGTCCAGCCACTTCCCCAGTCCCGCCGCCACAACCGTCAGCGGCGTGTTCAGAGCGCCACTCGGACGGTCTCGCAACGACGCGAAGAACAGCGCGCCCATCGTCGTCACGCTACTGCTACTCGCACTCAACCAATTCCCGGCTGGAATCGCCTTCACCAGCAACACCGCCAGTCCCATCAGCGTCGTCACCGTGCGAGTGCACCCTGACAGAATATTGCTATTGCTATTGCTGTCGCTTTCTCTCGACACGATAACCGGTGCCGCTGCTCCATTGCACTGGGACTTCACACACAAGGATTTGTATTTGTATTTGAGGTTCAGCGTAGAAGGAATTGACCTGTGTTGGAGAGGGTGAAAAAGAGTAAGACGCGTGGAAATAGAGGTGTGTGAAGGCACGCTCACTAATGACGCCATCGCCATCTCCAGAGTACACCGCAGAGAGAGTTAGGGATTTGATAAACCTGCTCCGTGCGCTTCCTCGTTACACCATATAAATATATAATATATTATTTCCAAAACACACCTTATAATATACTATTTATTATTCAGATCCTTTAAAATCTGCTTCGCTCCGCTTTTAATAACTATATTCATATTATTTTCAAATTATATTTTTTTATCAATGAATGGCAATAATAATTTTTAATTTGAATTAATATATTTGCATAACTTGTTAGAATTTACCTCATTTAAATTGAAAATTTGCATTTAAAGAATAAAGCCAACTCTCATACTTATTTATTAAAAAATTATAATAAATTTTAAAATTACACTCGGAATTTTAATATTTTAGTTATTAACTATTATTATATCACCCCGAAGCTTAGTCTAAAATTCTTGAAAATTAGTTTTTTTATTATTATATCAGTAATAATCTAACAAAATTTTTGAAAATTAGTTTTTTTTATTATTATATCAGCAATAATCCAACAAAGGAGAGATTATTTAAAGCTGGTTAAATAGACAATGGAGATAGAATAATCATTAATTAGTTGAGATAAAGAGGTGTGTTATTTTTTTTTTATAATATGATTATTTTTTTAAAAATATTTTAAGTTATTCTGGTGTAAGAAGAGAGTTGCTAAAGATTATATTTCTTTTAAAAACCTTAAAATCAAAATATAATGCTCAACACGATGCCAACATAATAAAATCAAGAACATAATAGAGTCTAAATATTATAAAATATTAATGTGAAAAAATGTTAGTGCCAAATTAAATAAAATTTTTAAATTAAATTGTTTTTTTAAATAAAAAAATATTGAAAACTTATTTTTCCCCAACCAATCTCTCTTCTTTCCAGTTGCGATTAACCAAACAAAGATCATATCTCAACCTTAGTTTAGTTAATAAACAAGTATCGAACCATTTATTTTTAAAAAATAATTAAATTAAAGAGCATTTGACGAGTAAAAAATCTGTCCACTTTTTCTTTTAAAATTGAACTTCCAAACAGATCATATTTAGTACCACAAATATTAGATTTATGCATACCATTACCTTTTTGGTGTTGGTTAATCCGGTGAATAGACAATTGCAATAAGCTCCCAATCGTCCAAATGCTTGGTATTTGATTTGTCTTTCCATCGTTAATTTTCAAAATATTTCAACTCATTAACGAAAAATCTTTATCTTTTTTTCACTTTCACTTTCATATATCCTCTCTCTTCAAAGGAGAGGATAAACCCTACTGTTACATCTTTGATATTTCATCAGGGAATAGAAATTTCGAAGTGCTCTCGTATAAATCGGATTCTAAAATCAATTGTAGTCTATTGTGTTTCTGTGACACATGGCTAAATCCAAACTCTACCCCATATATAATCCAAGTCACGTTTAAAGTTTAACTCTTTTTTAAAGCAAAACTATGAATAAATGAAAGTAATGTAGGTTAGTGACTTTTTTTTTTGGCACATCAGAATGAAAAAGAATTAAAGCCGCAGCAGAGTTACCCCCAATGGCATCTGCAAGCAAATAAGGAGAGCCAAGCCTGAGGGGGAGGAGTGGATCTAGTATAGAGAGGTCGATCTCCTGACTCCAAGCTTCGCCAATCAGCTGTTATTTCCTTCACAGAGAACATAGGCTAGTCATTTAATCTTCAAAGTCTCCAGCATTCTCCAATAAGTAGTTGGCTGCTAATTGCTCATCACGGTCACATGCCAAAAATGCCTCTATGACCGAGGCTCTATCAAATCCCATCGCCTCAAGCTACGAATAATAAGTAAAAAAATCACTCAACACATAATAACAATAATGAGATTACTCAGCGGGAATGAAAATGGCACGTACATATTAGACTACAAAAAGGAGAGACATACCCTTCCAATTGCCTCCTGCTCAGCTGGAGTCACATTGATGGCATGGGGCATGTCTTGCTCAGGCTGATCAAATATATCTCTGACAGAAAAAAGAGGGATAAGTTTCTAATTCAAAATTTACCTGAATATAAAAGATCAAATGAAGCAAGCAAATTCCTAATTTAATATCATATGATATAAGAATGGGATATCGAGCTAACAAGTAGAAACCTTCCTTTCATGTTGCATATGGGAAAATTTTTGACAACCATCAATTGAAACAGTATATGAAGAAAGATAATGGAACCATTAAGTAATTGTTATGGAATATAAAATGGATAGCTTGATACCATATATGGAAAGCAATAAACTCACCCTTCCGAACCCTCAACAGGTTCATTTATCAACTGGAGAAACTCCCCATGATGCTCTTGAATCAGTCTTAAAAGATTGGGATTCTGCTTGCCAAGTTCCTGAAGCACAGGCTGCAATGGAAAGCGGTAATATCATTATAGATAGCAGTGACGAAAAGTCAGGAAGGTAATTGAGAAATTGCATACCTGTAGAATTTGTGGATTGGATTGCACCATTGAACGTAATGCTTGAAACTGAAAATGCATACAGAGAAATGGTCACTTAAGAACTATGAAAATAAATATTGAAGCTAGATACAATAAGAAGAAGCCTTATCCCAATAGGTGGGGTTGGCTACAGGTAGAAGCTTGAAACCAAAGTGGTCAATAGTGTGCAGTCGCAGCATGTCACGAGCTGATCGCACTCCCGGTGAAGTCGCAGCTTCAAGTCACACAAATCGCACCCTTTGTGGGAGGGGTGTTCGCATTTATAATTGGATTTTGAATAGAAAAATCATCCGATCTTAACACTTCAATTTTCTTAATTTATCATCTAACCGGATTGGTTTAAAATTTTAACCCAATCTAATCCAATTAAATCTAAAGCAGGTTGGATAGGATCAATTTTTGGTTTTAATCTTTTATTTTTCTTTGAAAAAAGTATTAAATAAATGGTAAGATATATAATCAACAAAATTAAAAATAATTTTTAATATCTCATCTACTAGTCATTATATAGTATAATCAAATATATACTAAAAATAAATTTTTACAACTTGATAATAATGTTTATATACTTTTACTCAAATTGTTACCAAAAAATATTTTTAATTAATTTTTTTCATAAATATGTATGAGTTATGTGATGATTTCACAAATATATGAGAAATATAAATGTAAAATGAGTGATATCACAAATATGTGTAAGTTTGGTTTGGATTGGATTGGTTTTCAATATTAAATCCAAAATCCAATCCAATCCAATAATCTTTTATGGTTTTTTCAGTTTCCGGCTATTTGGACCGGTTTTTATTGAATTGGATCGGTTTATGAACCCCTACTACACAACTGCTGATTGTGAGGGGCCAGAGGACTTTTTACCCCCACTAAAGTTGGAAAATCCTATCCCTTTAGATTCCGAACCCTTTTTTTCACTGTTTGACACTTACTCCTCAACGCCCCAACCCTAACTTTCACACTTCTCATTGCACTCTGTTCAGAGCTCTCACTGCTATTGTAGCTCTGTTCAGTTTCACACTTCTCAGTGCCCCCAGTGCTGACAGATATTTTCTGGCCAACCTCCGATGTACACAACTTGGTTCTTGATTTTCCAGCAATGACCTATCTTTTTGTGGCCAATCTCCAATGTTTATGAAGACCTATCTTTTTATTCTCTGTTCCTTTTCAGTATATATACAATTTGTAAATATATCTATTTAGGGTTCAAAATAGCAGTCATCCCACTATCCGCTAGTGTTTTTGGGGCCAGCCATTCCGTGCCATTATTCACTATTGACCACTATGATCGAAACTAGAAAGAATAAAAAATGCTTTGCAATTTATCGACTACGAACAGCTATCAATTAAAGTGTATTTGAAATTACAATGCATTAGAAATAACAAAGCAATTGTATCTGACAAGAGCATCTTCACAAACTAATCTTTTTACTCATGGAACTCCTATAAGATAAAAGGATTGGAAGGAAGCTTTGAAATCACATGTCTTCCTTTTAAGCAGAGTAACAGTACACGAAATGTCAGTTCAGTAAGACCCACCCTAGTACAGGCGTGGAGGAGAAAATTAGAGGTCATCCTTACCACGTCACAAAGTTTAGGTATCTTGCATCTATAATACAAAGAAATGGTGAAACAAAGGGAGACATAAATCGAAGGATTCCAGCTGGGTGGATAAAGTGAATGAATGCTTCAGGGGTTATCTATGATGGAATGGTTCATCTTAAGCTAAAAGAGAAGTTTTATTACACAAACATAATATTGGTGATGCTCTATGGTGCCACTGAATATGAGGTGATAATGGCCCAAGAAGATCATAAGGGCTGTGGTGAAGAGAACTTTGCATTGAATGTGTGGTCACACAAGAAAATAAAAGATTAGCAGTGATTGTATTATCCTATTAGGGAAGTAACTCCTATTGAAGAAAAGATAGTAGAATCGTGCTTAAAAGATGGTTTGGACATGTGAGAAAAGAAAGAAGCCTCACTTAAAAGATTACATCAAATAGGGGATAGCCTATAATTAAAGGTGGAAGATGACCAAGAAAAACTGAGAGTGAAATCATTAAAGAAATGGCCTCTCTGAAACAATGATGTTATTGATTTACGCAGTTGACCCTACCTAGTGGAAAAAGAGAATTTGGTTGTTCTATAAGACAAAGGATTGAACTAAGGGAAGTTGAATGTCCAAATTCATGTTTCACATTCATTCTTTAAATGGCTAACTGTGGCATGGACAAATTGTAGACAATCCAAGGAATCAATGTGTAAAAATAGCCTATGTGTCAAGTTTCATCAAACAAATTCAATATACTAAATTTAAATCCCTATAGTCTAGAAGTTTTTTAACAAGATCTCTGTACTTCCAAAAAAAATTAAATAGTTCCCTATGGTTTAACTAAGTTTTCAATTAGGAGGAGTTAGGCCTATTAAATGTAAATTTTAAGAAGTCCTTGGTATTTGTAAGTTGTAACATCAACATGAAGGCCTGCAGAAGACTGTTGAATTTAGAGGAGGAGATTTAGAGAGAGAAAACAGAATCTTTTAGAAAGAATTTAGAGAATGACAAGCTTTTTTATTCATTTAAAAATGTAGTACATAGGATTTGCACTCCATCCATTTATCTCCTCTTGGTAGACTTAGTGGAGACTATTTCTGAGGATATATTAAGTGATGCTACTTCTTAGACACTAATACCCATGAATATCAAATGCATTTTGCATGTGATACATGAACCACGTACACTTCTAACAGACTGCAAGCATCCATTAACAGAGTCCAGGGCAGTCAGGCAGTAGGGACTTATTTAAAAATTTCTAGAAATATAAGAACTCTGTTACGCATTTTAAACTCAAGGGACCTACCTATTTGAAATTTTGGTAAAATTATAGGGACCTATAGAGTAATTTAACCAAAATCTTTCTTACAATTTGGATAGTGAAGAATATGTCTTCTAATGTAAAGAGAATAGCAATTGATGGAGCCGCAAACTCACCTGGGGATTATTTCTAAGGAAGTCAAGTGATCCAAGTCCGGCACCAGTACCAGAAATTGTCTCCTGAGAGAGTTTCAGTTTGAAATAAAGCACAAAAAGTAACAGAAGAAGATGCAAATAGCAAGATAGAATTACTTTTGATGATCCATTCAGTATCATCAGTTTTACCTGTGGAAACATATTTAAGGGAGATGAATTAGGTCCTACAGGAACTGCTCCAGAAGAAATCCCAGCTGTTTCAGTTGTCTGACTACCTGGGTAGTGAGGAACTGGCACAGCAACTTCTGCTGCTTCAGGGATTCCCTGCCAAAAGCAAAAACACACACAAAAATGAAGATTAGTTAAATCCTAATATGTACAACAGAAAATTTAAACAGTCAAAAAATACAACCGATTAAGACATACAGAATATAAGTAATCTATAGCACGCTCTGGGTTATTATAAGCAGCCCGAAGAGCACGACTAACTGTATCTCTGTCCCAATTGCCACCACCCATGTCCATAATTTGTTGAATGGTCTGCTCAAGATTACTACCAGCAACTAAATTTGAAGCAGCCTGACCATATGTATCTGCAGACACACTGCAAACGTGATGCAGAGGCATTTGTTAGAAGAATTAATGACAGGAAAGGGGACAATGTCAATGACAAACAACTCATCCCAACAATGTTTAAGAGCCAAAGAAAAAGAGAGACTGAGCATGGTTATGATAAGCAGCCACAAAATAACTACATGACATAATAACTAGGATCAGCAAACCTCAATTTTTATTTCAATGACTAGTACAATAACCAAATGTATCCCTCAAAGAGCATTCAGTAAAAATATTTGAACTAAAAAACGTACTGCTTCTAGTATTACAAGACAACATCATAACAATTATTTTGGTTAAAAGAATTATGACTATCACAAAACTCACTAGTTGAAGAGAAACTATAATGGTAAAGATTAAAATTCAAATTACAACAAACATTTTCCCTCTTGAATGTAGCACTAAAGACCTAAAGGATAATTCACCATTCTTCACTCAGTAACTATTTTATTGGAGTACTTTGCAGCATACTGAATAAAAAATTCAGTAGAATTTATTAACAGTATCTTATGAGAAATGAAGAGACAAAATCCATACTTTGTAGTTGGGACATCTGTGTTAGATGAACTGTTGTTTACAGCCCTGCATAACCAGATAAAATAAATTAGGAAAAAAAAACAGATGATGTAGAAATCAACCTCATCAAAGATATAGACTCACTGAGTTTGCACTGGGATATCAGAAGCAGGTGCAGAATTTGACGTTGATACAGTAGTAGAAGGATTGCTGGCAGGCTGACAGGCACAATTCACAATAGCTAATACAGAGAAGAAAAACTGGAAAAGAAAGAAAGGTTCCAAAAATGAGCAAGCAATATATACCTGAACAGTTGAAACTGCAGCAGAACCTGTAGTTTTACTCTGTAAATAGAGATGCAAAATGGCAAATTATGGTTAAAGAAGTTAAAAAGCATCTCTTCAAATACAAACAAATCATGCTGAAGCTTAATGAAAGGAACTATTGAAAGAAAAATGTCTTAATTGAGTTGATCTATTCGAAACAGCATAGCAGATATCATATGTCAAGATCTAATGTCTCTCATAATGTCAAGATAAAATTTTGGGGAGAGAGAGAATCCAAGCAAAAGATTCTTATCACTTTGATTTGTTAAATGATAGAGAGCAGAGCAATAAATCTCTTTATTTAAAGATTAAACAATTAAAATTTTACTATCAACAAGTAAGGCACTACATCTGGTTTTCATTTTAAATAAAAAAATTGAAAGCACAGAGTGGCTCACGATTGTGGATTCAAGGCCTTTGAATTGAAAGATACGGCATTTGTATAATCATTAATGCAGGATAAAAATATGAGAGCTCAAATGACAATCAGTACAGAAGTGACTTGCCTAACTAAGAAATTGTTTGACAAAGTATTATTAGAGGAAGAAATATACCTTACTAAGCATAACAACAAGAAAGCCATCTTCAGAGACTTTGTTCTCTACTAAGGTAGTTTCGTCTTTCAAAACCTTGCCATTGTGAATCAGCAATTGCTGCCCACATGGATAATTATCTTTGCCTTGTACATCTTCGATATTCTTCTTGACAGCCATAACCTGTCGTGAAAAAAGCAGGAAAACTTCAGCTAATAAACAACAAATTGACAATTTCAGCTGATTCTAAAATTTACCAAATACCACATACAGTCTGGTGACAAATTCATATTCTAACTATGAATTCGCATAAAAGTAAAATAGACAAAAATCTTCAATGCAGTACCAACATAGAATTGAGATCATATTCAGTGTCATGTATATGTACATACTATATATATATATATATATACAAGGGAGCAAAATACCTAAAACCCAGTCAATACAGTACCAACAATCTTCAATAAAGACATAAACAGCATCTGAGGACTGAGTATCACACCCGGAACATACAAAATCTTTGCAATGATAATAATAAAAGTAATAATAGCATCCGCGAAATACTAAATGAATTTATACAATGTTGGTGGGAAATAAAACGAAGGTACCCGATACAAATGCAAACAAAATCAAAGGAGAATGAGTTTGAATAATAACAATTACGAAAATGATTTGAAAAATAATGGAGAAAAAGTTGGGTTCCAAAATTTGAAAATAAACCATATCAATCAACAAACGTACAGAAATTTTAGTGAGTGAAAATGGAAGGTTGGAAAATAACTATAACTAAGAGAACAACTACTGATAGGGAAGAGTGAAGCGAAAAGGGAAAAGAGAGAGATGAATTGAGAAGGAGATTACGGACAGTGTCGGAGGGCTGAACCCTGATTTCGAAATGGCTCCCTTTCAAAGTCTTCACTGTGAGCTTCATGCCGCCGAATTATCGGAATGATGCCGGAAACGGCAGCGATCCAATGAAAGTACGGTAGTGGAGAGGGAAACCCTAGAGAGAGAAACAACTTCGTCTGTTGCAGTTGCAGGGGATGAACACGTCAACCACGCATGTATAATGCTCTTTTTTCTATTTTCTTTCATTTTCCTTTCTTACTAAACTAAATATTTTTATTACTTTTTCTTTTTTTACTTCTCTGTGTTATAATTAATTTCCTATGTTTATTCAATATTTACTTTATTTTATACTCACCTACTTGTTTTTCTATATATATGAGCTAACTTTGTTATTATTTAATCTGGAACAAATTCTAAATATATACCAATAATATCAACGTAAATTTTTTAGAAATGTTTTATAAAAAATAATAAACAAACCTGACAAATTAATTATGAATATGACTAAGCATGTATCATGGCTCACTCCCAAGGAAGATAGAATCTAAAAATTGATTTGGAACCATGAGGGTCATCACATAGTCAAATGCTTTGTTCATTATGGTTTTCTTTAAAATTTTTCCTTTTTTTGTCACTACAATATTCTGGTGCAGGAGTTTCCACTAAATTAGTTTACCATTTTTAGTGTTTTCCTTCCAATTTAAAAGTCTCTAATTATGGTGTAGAAATATTTCTACTGTAAAGTTTTACCATTTTAAAATTTTTTATAAATATAAGTACATTCAGTTTTGAATTTTATAACCTTTTTTAACCAACTTGTATTCTCTATTAAAAAAAGTGAACTGTTTTAATCTATAAAGGGAGAATAATAATAATAATAATATAAAAACTTAAATATTTTGTTTATTTTTGTAAACTATGAGATATTGGAAATTTATTTTTCAACCAATTAATTTCCCTCTCACTGAGTTAATCTTTTAGAAAATAAAGTAGAATTTATAGTTATAACTTTATACTTAAATTGGGTATCCAATATTGAACCTTGGTATATGTTTTTAAATTCATATAAATATGGTTCTATTTGTTTAAATTTTTGTAAATATTTATATAATTTTTAGATCTTGATATTTTATTAATATTTTTTTTAGTTCTTATTTTAATTAACTTAGCACCAACATTATTAATAAATAAATAGTATTAATTAAAATAATTATATTATTTTTATGTGTGCATTTCAATTAAATAATGTAATTATTATTTTATATAAATAAAGTAATTATATATAATTATTTCTAATATACTATAAATAATAAATTTATTATTTTTAATATTATTTTTACTTTTCAATTCACTCATTTATTTTTTTAATATTTTATTTTTTAAATATAATTTATTTAAATTTTTATAATTCGATTTCAATCTATTATATTTTATGTTGTTTTTATCTTTAATTTATTAATTTTGAATAATTGTAATATAATTTATTTTAATATATTATATTTCAATATAACTAGATTTATATTTTTGTTTAAGTACAAAATTAAAAATAAACTAGTTAATTAAAAAGTAAAAATAATATTAAAAGTAATAATAATCACTCCTTATAATATATTTAAAATAAATTATTAGAACAACTTACATGTAATTATTTTATTTATATAAAATAATAAATAATAAATACATTACTTAATTGAATGTGTACTTAAAAATATTATAATTGTCTTAATTTAAAATATTATTTATTACCTTATTTATCTTAATTAATGTTTTTATTTTACCAACTATGTTAATACTAAATTAACTAGAGTTAATACTAAAAATTAAAAAATAAGAAGAAGACATCTAACAATAAAAAAAATGTACATTTGTATGGATTTATAACATATTTAAATCAAATGTAAAAAGAACTAAAAGTAAAAATAATCTATAATTTATGAAATAAGAATATAAATCAAACAAAAATATATAAATAGTAAAATAGAAAATATTTATATATATATATATTAAAAGGATTTTTTTTTATCCAAATCATATGCATAAGAGAATAAGAAAATCTGTTAAATTTGCGAATATCATGGCAAAAAATGATTTCGCAATTTAATGGAGTTTTTTTTTTTCATATACAAATTTTAGACCTAGAACCTTAATTATTTAAGCACATCCTATCAAAAGCAATACGTGTTAGTAAATTCAAAAGATATTAAAAACCTTGATGTCACTATTTAAAAATACAATAAGTTATTATATTTTAATCGGTTGATAATTCAAGTATACATATTTAAGTTTCCGTCAAATTCTATATGTGTAACAATTCTTAATCTACAAATATTTTATGCATATTATTTTTGTTTACTGAATTTCTTGTGTCTACATGTATTGCACTTGAGTTTGTCGATCTAGTTGGTAGTTGAGGTCAACTCATCTTGAGATGAAATTTTAGTAAAAACAAAGTATCAATAAATTTTAAGTGTTTTTGAACTTATAATATTTGTCTTGATAATGTGTTTTAAAGATAAAACAAGTCGTAATTCAATAGAACACATTAGCAAGAGCATAAATAAGGTTGAAGAAGCATTTTCCCGTGTATATTATTGTCCAGAAGCATTTGCATTGTCTAAAAGCTTTAAACTAAATATAAAAAACTAAATAAATTTAGTTAAGAGAAATTAATTTAATTGATAAACTATTATTTTAGTCGTAGTTTGAAGATATCTTGCTATATTTAGTTTCAAAAGAAGAACTCTGAGTATTGCTTGAAGAAATTTAGAAAATAAAAAAACCTTTAATTAAATAGTTAATTGGAGATGAATAAATATTAATTTGATTAAATTTGGAACATTGTAAAACAAATGTCGCAAATTAATAAAAGCACACAATTAAAAGTGTGCATTAAAAGATCTAATTCAAAGTAAATTTGCAAAACTGTACCTGCAAGCTCAAAATCAAAATTACTGGAAATTAAAAGTCTGCAATCCAGTTGATATTTGTATAATTAAATATTTATAATTTTTTATAACAATTTTATTCTTTTTGTACGGATAAATTATCTAAGTTATTTATAATTTTTCTACTATTTTCAAATGTTTATTAATTGTAAATAAATTAGTTTGAAATTTATTTTTATCTCTTGTTCTTTTTTATTTTATAAATTGTGTTTTATATTGAAAAACAGTTTTTACAAAAAAAAAAGTGGAAGGAACGAAATCAAATAAATTATTTTTAATAGTAGTACACAATATATTATAACAAAACACAAATTATCTAAATTATCTCATTTTTCCATTATATTCAAAAGTTAGTATGAAATTCTTTTTGTCTCTTGTTCTTTTTATTATATAAAATTTGTGTTTTGTATTGAAAAATAAATTTTAATAAATAATGATCGGAAGGAACGAAATAAAAAATTATTAACAAAAACACATAAATTAGTTTCAAATGTAAGATGAGATATATTATTCTGAGTTAATTTCTTTTTATTATACTTGTTGTGTATTTTGAGTTTTTTTTTACTTATTAAATAAAAAAAACATCAATTTTAAATCGTGTTTGATTATATTAAATTCTATTAAATTGGATTTATAGCTAAGCTTATTGAATAGTAAAATAAGAAAATCAATAAAATTAGATTATATGACTCTTCTCTTGAAGAACAATACAATGACTTTTCTCTTGATTCCAGACATATTTATTATACATTTGACTCCAAGTTATTGAAATTAAGATAGCATTGTACGTTGTCTCAATTCGTTGAATTACTGTTTTTTTTTCTTGGTCTGTAATACGTGTTTTATGAGATATTAAATTGAATTAAATCAAATTAATATAGTTTTTTTTAATTTTAATTAGTTATCAAATCAAAGAAAAATTATAATTTTCTTAATTATTTTAATAATTTTCGATCTATATTATGTATTACAATATAAGATACCTACAAATCACTAATAAAATAACATGAATCTAATAATTATACTTTAACGATAAGTTTTATCTTGTCGATCAATTCAAAATTATTATTTAAAAGCTAATAAAAATAATGATACGTGATTAAATAATATTATAAAATTATTTTATATAGTACATAATGTATTTTTTAAATATATTTTATTATATATATATATGTTCTGAAATATCAAAATAAAAAACTTTAAGTACATATATTTTTATTCTTTAGTTATATTTTTCATCAGTAAAATAATTTTCTTTAAACATTTTAAAAAGTTATATTTTTTTCCGTGTTATATATTTACTCGTATTTTAATTTATGCATTATATAAAATAAATATTTATTTTATATAACTAAAATTTATAATAAATAAATAAATTAGATTATAATTAAAATAAATATTTTAACATACAGATTATATTTTTAATTTATAATAAAAAATTTATATTGTAATCTAATATTTTTTTAGTTATTGATATAATTTTTAAAAATATATTAAAATTATTTTAAGATTAAAGATATTGAGAATAATAAATTGAAAAAGATATGAAATTAAGAAAGCTTTAAAAAGTGTTCTCAATGAAAAAGAATAACTAAAAATATTTTATTTAAGATAGATATTAGAATGTATAAAGAGAGGAATGTTGAATGAAAATAATTATAATTGTAATTATTTTAATTATAAAAATGATAAGAAAATAATAATTTATGAAATAGTTAGGGGGGGGGTGTAGAGAAATAGAATGTAGAAATTAGAAATAAAGGTGGGGGCGGGGGAGTTAGTTGCAGAAGAGAGGTGGCGGGAGGGATGACCTGACTTAGCTTGGAATCCAATCCAAACGCTAACACTGGCCATCCGATAATAAGGAAACCAAAAAGCCCATTGATTTCACGAGAAAGCTGCGGAATGCATAGGACCTTATTACCCTTTCTTATTCTCATTCATCCATCTTCACGTGATCTTTTTTTCTTTCTTTCTTAGTTTTTCATTTAATTTCCACTGAATTGGAATTGGATCCACAAAACAATATTCAACATGAAGGAGAAGGATAAGGATAAGGATAAGGAGACGGAGAAAAAGAAGTACCCCATCGGCTCCGAGTATTACCTTCTTTACGAGGAGATTGGACAGGGCGTCAGTGCTTCCGTTCACCGCGCTCTCTGCATTCCCATCAATGAGATTGTTGCCATCAAAATCCTCGACTTCGAACGTGATAATTGCGATCTGGTAATAATGTCTTTTATTTTATTTTATTTTATTTTATATTTTCTATTTTCTATTCAATTACATATTAATATCCAGCAATGCAGAATAACGTATCTCGTGAGGCCCAGACAATGATACTGGTGGACCACCCTAACGTCCTGAAATCACATTGCTCATTCGTTAACGAGCATAATCTGTGGGTGGTGATGCCTTTCATGGCAGGTGGTTCCTGCCTCCACATACTCAAAGCTGCCCACCCCGACGGCTTTGAGGAGGCCGTCATTGCAACCATTCTCAAAGAGGTCTTGAAGGGTTTGGAATATCTTCACCACCACGGCCACATCCACCGAGACGTCAAGGCTGGCAACGTTCTCATCGATTCACGCGGCGCCATCAAGCTCGGCGATTTCGGTGTCTCTGCTTGCCTCTTCGATTCCGGCGATCGCCAACGCACACGGAATACCTTCGTCGGAACACCTTGCTGGTATTTTCTATCTATCCTCACCTTATTCATTGTCATTGCATTAACTCATCAACTTCATTACAGGATGGCACCCGAGGTTATGGAGCAACTTCACGGCTATAACTTCAAGTCTGTTCTCATCTCTCTCTCTCTTTATTTCATAATAATCATTCATTCTACTATTCTACTTTGTCTTCTGCATGTTAATATTATTCATTCCCAGAGCTGACATCTGGTCATTTGGTATAACTGCCTTGGAGCTTGCCCATGGTCATGCTCCTTTCTCAAAGTTTCCACCAATGAAGGTGTGTCCATCTTATTAATAATTAATTGAAGTCCACATCCACAAACACATCATCCATGTTAGTTAGTTACTTTCACTCTATAATTTCATAACAGGTACTGCTCATGACTCTGCAAAATGCACCCCCGGGCCTTGACTATGAAAGGGATGGCAAGTTCACTAAGGTCACCTTACCTTTCAATGATTTGATGATACTTCAAATTTCGACATTCACTGATTGCTTCTCTATTTATTCTTAATCTGCATCTTTCTTGTTTCTTTCCAGTCGTTTAAGCAGATGATTGCTAGTTGCTTGGTAAAAGATCCTACAAAACGACCCTCTGCAAGCAAGTTGTTAAAGCATTCATTCTTTAAGCAGGCTCGCAACAATGAATATATAGTGCGGAAGCTTTTGGAGGGTCTGCCCGCTTTAGGTGATCGAATGGAGGCCCTAAAGGTTCCATATTATTACCATAATTTTCCTTCCGCCCAGCCCCTGTAATGATGTATAATATTTTTAATAAGCTGTTTTTTTCTATCATAGAGAAAAGAAGAAGATATGCTCGCACAAAAGAAAATGCCTGATGGAAAGATGGAGGAATTGTCACAGGTAACAATTATTACTATGTCTAATTGCTTAGAGAACTGCTGTCAGTTGTGAGTACCACAAAGTATGCCACTAGCTTTCAAAATCTCTTTCTTTGATAGCAAGCTTATGACATCATTGTGTTAACCCTCTATAGAGTGAATACAAACGAGGAATTAGTGGCTGGAACTTCAATCTTGAAGATATGAAGGCTCAGGCTTCCTTGGTACACACCGTGTCCAATCTTTTCTCCCTTACAACCAACATGTGACTCCTGCACTTATGGAATTTCTAATTAGAGGTTTTATTTCTCCTAGATCCATGATTTCGACGATGCTATATCAGACATCAATCACGCAGGAAGTTCATGTTCTTTATCTACACTTGATTCACAAGATAGGCAATTGCCAAACGCTATTCACCACCCTTCTCAATCTGCTGATATGGTATTTATAAATTCATTTTCTACATGTTAGGATTATATGCAGTATATTTCTTTCTTTCGTTTTTATTCTGTTTCTTGTTAACAATTTTTTAACTGGTGTAGTTCTAATGGCTGTGCTTCACAGGAAGAAAATGAAGAGATGCGAAATCAATCAGCTTCTGTTCCTGCAGTTGATTCCGTAGTAAATGATGCCAAGTATGCTTCTAATATGCATTTGATGTCAGATTTTACTAAATTATACTTTTTGTGATACTCAAATTGTGAGAACTTATAAGTTAATCCAATTATTATCATGTGTTGCCATTTCCAGATCTAGGTTTGAAAGATCTGATGATGACTCTAGCATAACCAGTTCAAACCATGAACCACAAACTTCTTCATTGTATCTTGATGATCATGTGGACAATTATTTGGGTGAAAAATTTGATATGGAAAATGGTGGAAGAAACGGGGAGGGAATGGCTACCTATTATTATCATAGAAGAGGATCTTCATCAAGCATCTTACCTGAAGTTACTCTTCCACCAATTCGAGCAGAAAGGTGAATACTAAAATTATGCATTAAGTTTGTTTAATTTTATTTAATTTTTTCTGGTCATTTGGGCTGTGATTACTAATCCTGCCCTGGCTGATATGGATGTCCTTTTTCAATCCCTCATTCCCTCTGATGGGTCTGGATAGGCTTGATCATCCCAATCATAAATTTGGGCTTAATTCATTAGTCCATCCTCTAGGAATGGCTGAACCTGGATCTCAGGCTTAATTTCAAGAGGATGGCCTACTGTATCTTTTTTACCCACATTAATAAAGTCCATTTCATTCCATGTCATGTATAATGAACTTTGGACAATATTCATTCATATTCAATAATTGTGACACACTATGCTTAATTCAATATTCCAAACATTGATATATCATATAATGGATTATTTGGTGTCTCTCATGAGTTATCGCATTCTATGTTTATTTTATGGCTATTTTTTAACAGTATTTTGTTTTTCTACTTCTTCCCATTCTCGGGTAGAACTTTGCTTTCTCATTCGGAAGAAAACCAATTTCATAGACCATTTTTTTTTTTGGATTATGTAACTTATATTGAAAAGGGAGTAAACTACATTAACATGTCAAAGTGTTATAGGCTAATATTATTTTAGGCCATTTAATTTTGCAAATTAATTCGGTTTCTTGGCCTGTAGTGTGGCTTTGTCACACTGCTCTCTTCATAGGTAGCCATGTCTTTATTGTTATATTTGGTGGATGCTTGATTATGCTATTTGTGGGGCTGCACCTTCCCCATGTCCATTTTTTTGTATCTTTCACCTTGTGCTAAGTTTGGTTACAATTTATTATTAAATTCATTTGACTTATCCAATTTTTTTTTTCTAAATTAATGAGATTGGCTTATATCATCAATGGTAGTATAACTTCTATGTTTTAGATATCAAATACTTACCAGTTGCTATATATTAAGTTTTAGGCGTCTTGATCCAATTCATACAATGCAACTAGCAATTTATGACTACATTTTTTTTCCCCACTTCGTTAGTTGTTTTCCTCTATAGAAATGTAGAAAATTAAGAAATTTTCTTTCCCTGCATTCACTGTTTGGAAAGACAGCTTTTTCTGTTTTTTAATTACCCAACTTTGACTAATTATGAAAGGTAGGCGTATGTTGTTTCTTAAAGAACTTGACCAAATGATTTTGAAATCTGATTTCAATACGCTAATTTTGATGACTACAAAAGGAGTCAGAGTAATTGCAGCTACCAATTCATGATGGATACTCTGAATCACACAAGTTAAAATTTCACGTTCTCAGGAAGCGTACAAATCCTAATTGTCTTCGGCCAGTCATTTATTTGTATTCAGGAATCTTAGAACTCTCTGAATTTTGAAAAGAATGTCCCAAGGTTCTCAAGTTGCTTCTTTTTCAAAGAGGATAAAGTAGGTTTGCACTTTGTTTATGGAAAATGCTAACCAATGCTCACTGCTCTAAAGGAATTAAAAGTATAAATTTTCTTATTAAGAAATATAACGTATGTTTTTTCATAATTTCTAATGCAATTCTAACATAATTTTTAATAAAATCTTTCTGATTATTGATTTCTTAATTAATGTTTTTAGGACATTTGTTAGCAAGATTCTTTGTTTATATACAATACCACTTTTTGCCTATTTAAAAAATAGATATTACACTATAACATTTATTGGATTTTAGCATAAATCAATAGGAATTATAAAAAAGGAATAAAGGTAAGAGGTGTTCGAATAACATAACTTAAAGCAAGTAATTGTATATTTATCATTAGTCGAGGGATATAAGTGTACACTAGAGTAATACTTAATATTTCTGCCCATTTAATAGTTTTATATAAGATGTGATTTCTTTTTATCAAATCATTATTTTTTATATTTCAATTAATCTTGATGTATATTAATGAAGTGTTAAATAATTTTTAATTAATATAAAATCTTATGTACATGATTTATAAGATAAATAGTGAATTTTAATATATCTAGTAAAAAATTGTTAAAGTGTAAGAGTAGTTTTAAGTTATATTAATATCACCAATTCCTCTTATTTTACACTAGTATAAGACATAACATTTTTATACTATTTAACAACTATATATAAAATATGATTTTCATTGTTCTAACAGTTAAATTATAAATATTAATATCTTAATTTGTTTGTATCAAATCCTATAACAATCCTTTTGAGTATTTTCTCTACAATGATACCCTTATTTCGTTCATTTAACCCTTTGAGTATCATAGTTTATCCTGGATCAACATTAATATTTAGCAATATAAATGACAGTGATAAACAACACATTCTGCACCAGAACGTTTCATATTGCAATTTAACTTCGGTTCCACAGACAGGAGAGGACGTGCTTACTGAACTTCCTTCTAGAGTGTCAAAATCATCTGGTAACTGCTCATATTCATTCATGCTTTGTTGTCAACAACAAGGGAGCATCGCTGTTTTTTTTTTTTCTTTTGAAGTAAAGACATAAAACAGCTGAGTTCTTGAAGCCCGCCAGGATTACTCCAGCATTTCTTGTCTAATAAATCATTCTTGTGGCAGCTAATTCTGATGACACTGATGAAAAATCAAAGGTGCCAGTTGTACAGCAGAGAGGACGTTTTAAGGTTACATCTGAGAATGTTGACCCAGAAAAGGTGAGTAATAACTCTATTACTCATCATTCTCCTTTCTTGAAGACTGGATAGAATACTAAGTGAAGTTTTCTTTCAGGTCTCCCCTTCTCCAATACTGCAAAAGAGTCATAGCATGCAGGTTTGTGGTTTTGAAGTTTGTATAACCGTCCCTTTTCTTCCCTTGGGTAGGGGAGAAACCCCAAAGATATAT
The DNA here is from genome assembly GCA_025330945.1 of Mucuna pruriens. NCBI lineage: Eukaryota > Viridiplantae > Streptophyta > Magnoliopsida > Fabales > Fabaceae > Mucuna > Mucuna pruriens. Next base: position 281,026 of record JAENHJ010000529.1, read on the forward strand.
GTTTCGATCGGCCTAAACCAGCCTTTTAATACCTCACTTGTAATTTCCGCCGGTACATAGGTTTGAAAGATGCGTTGACCGTATATTACAAAATAATTAGACTCCGCATCCAAACCGTCCCTCTCGCTTTATAGAGGATACCTCAAAGTCTTTTACCACGATCACATTATTATGGTTATTGTTGCTGTTGTTTTTGTTATTGTTATTCTTATTGCATTGCCTTGCCTTGGGCATTAATGGTGTTTGATTCTGCAACTAACCTTGCCAGAAAGTGCTACTACCATTTTCTTTATTAGAAAATGAAAGTGGTGCAATGTGTTTAGTATTGAGTTCATTTGGCTAGAAGAATGGATCTATAAAATAATATGATGGTGGTTTTAAATCATATAACTCTTAATTTACTGAACATCTCATGGAAATGACACGGGTTATGTAGGTTTTTAGCCACCACAATGCTGCTGCTTCTGTACATCCAACTATGCCATTATTACCAACATCTGATGCCACATCATCAAATCTTTCTGGCTGCTCTTTGTTTCCTGTGCTGCACTCTGTACTGCAGACAAATATTCTTCAAAGGGTATGTTCAGCCTTATGGGCTTTTGATCGGTCTCCTTCAGCCAATTTCCACGAGTAACTTTTTTGTTCATGACCTTTTAATAGGAGAGCATTTTAAGTTTAATGAAGCAAATTACTGCCAGTGACTCTACAGGTTCTACCAAGAACACTTTCTGTTTGAAAATTTTGTTCTAGGCTTTTTATCATTGTTTTCTTTTATATGCATAGTTTTCAATTCCTTTTTGTCAACCGTGCAGCTGATGGCACATGTGCCCCAGCACAGATAGCAGCAGCTGAGAAATCTATGGTATGTATTTGTAGGGCTTGTTTTTTTATCACTGTAACTCATTTTAATTATTTGAGGATGTGCCATCTGAAAACCATGTACATTCGGCTGTGGTACAAGAATGTTGAATAATAAATTAATAATGATGCCAACTGAGTTTGGAGGCTGTAAAATTTTAAATTATTATTTAATATATGTATGAAGGACTCCTCAAAAGTGAATAAGGTTGGTTAGCTTAATTACAATTGCAAGAAAGGTGTTTGATTAGGGTGCACTTCTAGTCGTCAATGCCTGAAAACTTTTCGATTAAAACTTAGGGTAGGCTATTGTTTTAGCCAGTTACTTTACTGTGCCTTTTGGTATGCTAGAAGTCAATTGGCTGTAAGATACATGAAAGTAAGGGGTGCTTATTTCCAACCTCCCCTCTCTGTGAATTAGTAAGTGTTAAATGATGGCAGAAAAATTATGGAGTTATGATACTTGGACATCTTTAAATATCACACTTAATCAATACTTATCATTTTTTTTCTCTCTCTCCCCTATCACATCTACACTTATTTTATTTGTTTTGTGTAGATCATTTATAGTACTGAAAATTTCCGGTAGGAAAAAGATAACACAGAGAGATTAAATGATTAAAAAGTTTTACACTCTTATTTTCTCTCTGTATTTTTTTTCCTACTGGTACGTGAGAAGATTCAGATACCTCTTTTATCCTTTTCTCATTCTAGGTGTTAAATAGATTTGTGGTGTCCATAATTTTCCAATTATGAATGGTGGAACTTTTTTTCATAATAACAAATACGGTTAAAGTTAGCAAGGAAATAAATTGAATTGCAAATGCAACAAGTTTGTTTGCTGTATTACCTTTCTAGTGACATTTATTTTTCTCTTGCTTTTTTTTATGAATATTTTACAGTTACTTGAATGACTTTGTACCTTGTATTACTTTAAATATGTTGGTTATGCATTACCTCAGCTTGAAGCAGCTCACGAGAGGGAGAAGGAGTTACTTCATGAGATAACTGAGCTGCAGTGGAGGTATTGTATTATCAAATATAGTTGGTTATATGGTGGAATGTCAGTGTATCATAATCCTTGAGTTGTGACATGTAGGCTTATCTGTACCCAGGAGGAACTTCAAAAATTGAAAACAGAAAACGCCCAGGTTAGTACCAAGATATATTGCACCCAATATTCTATGATCTTATTTTGGATTATAAATTTGATATTCTAACGTGTGTAAATCTTAGGTGTGATTGCCTTGTGGAATGGATGCTTGTATTTGGATTTCAGAATTGATTGGATTAAGTGGATGCTTAGATTCTTCAATTTTAAGTTTTTGGATACTTTTAAAAACAAAAAATTAAGTGCAGGAAGAAAGGAGAATAATGATCAATACAAAATCCCTTGACTAGATATGAAGCGGTAATGCTACTTGTAGGTTTTTTTTTTAATCATTTAGATGATAAAAACTTTACTCAGTTCTCTCGTTAGAGCAAATTCATTGCTGATTTGTAAATTATTTTAGCATTATTTCCTGCTTGTAAATTATAATGCATATAGTACTTTCTGATCTTATATTCCTCGTCTTTAGAATTCATTCAGTATTCTTTTGAGATTAAAATGCTGAGATTTCGATACTAGCTCTTCACTGAGAAAATATGAAGTTCATAATCATCGATTTTTTAATTATTAAGCACTTTCAAAATGAACAACCAATACGAAGAATTTGTTATTTTATTTAATCATTATAGCTTACATTTTATTCCTAAAGTGCGCAACCCACGTCAAACATTCTTTGCAAACGCATATTTCCATAAATAGAATTTGTTAAATCTTGACCTCTTATTTGGATAGAAAAATTTTAAGAAAGCAGTTTCAGTGAATTTAAAATACTGTGCTTGTGATTTGAATTAAAAATTTATAAAGAAATTGAAATTTTAATAATGTTAAATTATTTTGATTTATTAAAATTGTAAAATTTTAAATTTAATAAAAAACAAGAATTTAAAATTTTTTGTTTTTACTTTTTCTCTATATTCTCTTAAATTTATATCTCTTGTCTCTTTCATCTTTTTCTCATTTTTTTACATTGTTTTTTTCTCTCCCCTCTCTCTCTCTCTACAACATTTTTAATAAAAATATTGTCTCTTTATTTTTGTTTTCTCTTTATTCATATTATTTTTCTTTCTCTTTCTTCTCCTTTTATTTTTTTTTTAGTTTTTTTTCTCTCTCTACTCTCTTTGTATTCATTCTCTTCAAATTCTTTTTTCTCTCTCTTTTCTCTTCTCTCTCCCTCTCTTTCATCTCCATTTTTTAACCTTTTATTTTCTTTTTTCCTTTTTTCTTTTAAGTTTCACGTCTCTCTTCTCCTTTTCTTTCTTATTCTTTTCTTCACTTTTTTTCTTGTCTTTTCTCATCCTTTTCTTTTTTCTCTCTTTTCTTTATTAATATAAACATAAAAATTTTAATATTTATATTTTAAATAATAAATATTTAAAAATATTATATTAAAATTTCAATTTTTAAATGTTAAATTTTTAATTTTGAAATATATATTTAAAAATAAATTTTACTTATTGTGAAAATTAAACTGTCAAAATTTAAGAATTTAGAATTGATTTATTAAAAAAATATTTAAAAATATAATAAATTCAAATCAAAACAATTCAAATTTTTAGTATTTCAAATTTGTTAAAATTTTAAAATTTTTCATGCAAACACGACCTAAATGTTTTGTTTAATTATCATTTTGTTTGTAATTATGGTATCTAATTGACAGTTGATTTTTTATAACAAGATATGTGCTTGTGAATTGACGCTGTGGAAGATAAAATAAGTTATTGCTTTTAGACATGCGATAGATTATCAATTTTTTGTACTAATGCATATTTTGCTAAAGCAACATTTTGTCATTCTTTGTTTTATATGTTTTTCACATACAATTCATTTGTACAGATAAAACCCGATGGTTAAATTTGACGCTGAAACAAATATACTGAAATAGGTTTGTTATTTGAATATGAAAAAAATATTATAGGGGACACTATATATCTTTTCTTTTTGTTTTTTTTCGTATATATATGAAATTAAAAAATATATCTACAAAATTAAAAGGGATAATTTTATTTCCTCATTTTTGTTGTTAAAAAACATTTTTCGTACTAAAAATAGGAAAGTAACCAACAGACAACTTAAATAAAGACAATATATTTTATCATATTTATTTTTCTTATCTGAGAGGGAAGAGACGAATTAAAAAATAAAAAATAAGAACTGATGGATGTTATTAATATTGTAGTGGGAAATAAAATTAGAGGTGAAAGAGAATAAAATGAGTATAAAAAACAAAAAATTAGGGTGTGAAAATTTCGGATTTGGATTTTTTGTAAATAACATGATATAGTCATGATACAAAGAGAATGATACATTTTTTTTGTTAAATATAATTAGTGGACCGACGAATAATTATGATAGCTATTTATTTGATAAATAATTTTCCTTTCTCTCTTTTCCATATTATCATATCATGTTACTTAACTAACAATAAAAGAGGATATAGATTCAAAAAAATTCAAGATTTTTTTTGTGTATGAACTTGGAGTTAACATGTCGAAGTAATATCTAAACTTTCATCAGAGAAGAAAAGAAGTGAAATTAAGAGAAAAATAGAAAACATTAATTAAAGAGATTTTTAGATAAAATTTTGTATTGTTGAAATTAATGAAATTGGAAAGGAATGAATTAACCTGATTTATTTTTATTTATTTGGTTATATGAGAAAGTGAAGGGAAAGAAATGAAAAATATTAGTTTTTTTTTTACTTATATAATTAAATTTAATTTTAAATCTAATGAAATTTGAAATTTAAAACATAATTTCAATTCCATGGTATAACAAAATATGCATGATAATTATTAAATATATTGCGAATATAATTTTAGGTTATATTAATTTATAGGAGAAATTTATTTTATTTTTTATAAATATTTATAAAAAAATCGAAACAAAGTTTTAATTATTACTTATTTTCTCCTTTAATGGTCTAACTAGTTCCTTGTTATCTGCAAAGAAATATCGTGAGTAGCAAGTTTGAAGTTTGAATCTTATCCATTAAACATATTTTCCTTCTTGCCTTGCTCTCAGCGGCCTCCAAGTCAAATATACTTTCATGAATATTTCTCTTCATTGAAACTCTCGTCTAGTGCGACAAAATTTAAATTAAAAGATATCTAAATTATAATAATTTTAGAATTAACCTAAACAATAACTATTGTAAAATGAATATAATAAAAAATAATATAAAAATAATTCTACTGAAAAAGGTATTTAAATTAAAGATATGAAATTGTTAATATAACTTTTAAATAAATTAAATCTATATTTTTAATTTGTGATTAGTAATTACAATTATTATTTATTTTAGTGTTTAATTTTTCAACACATAACCATGATGGTAAAAGTGTTTGAATACTGCGTGCGTTGTTTTATTTTTTTTAAGTAGAGAAATATAATAATAATAATAATAAAATTAAAATATAAAATTTTGTATATATTATTTAAATCATACCACTAAGTCGATTACAGTAGTTCAATGTGTGCTTTGTTTGTTAAGATATAATTTAGAGACAAATATATTTTTAATCCTTATATTTTTTTTTGTCAAACGTATTAAGTTTTTTATACTTTTATATTAATAAATTTGATTCTTATTAATTTTAAATATATGAATTTGGTCTCTTCTCTATAAGAATTCATCATTTTTTTTAACTTAGAAAAGACTATATTATCATATTTTTAGTTTAATGACTAAATTCATCAATATTAAAATAAAATACAAGACCTTTGATCAAGTTAAACCGAAAAAGACTTTGTTAATTATAGATTTCAACAAAACGATATTTATGTATTTAGAAAAAAAATGCGGTCATAAGCTAATATAGTTTTAACTATTTTAAATTAAAAGAAATTTAATTACAATATTAGCAATAAAGAATGGAGATAGTTATTGTTAAATACGGAGTCAAAATTCAAATGATAGAATTTAACTTGGCCACTCCTTTTATGTATTATATAAACAATAATAAGACATTCCTGCCTTCATAATTTTATTACTATGTATAATTAATTAATACTTTATTGTATTCTTTTATATTAATTATAATATTTTATTTGAAATATAAATAAATATTTATTATTATATTACACAATTATAAATATATATAGAGATATTAAGAGAATTTAATTATAATAATTTTATTGACTTTTATAATAACTAATTTAAAAATTATACTAATGATGATAATGTTTTTTATTAATAGTAAAAAAATCTTTATTAACTAAGGTTCAGAGTTTGATCTTCGTTATGAAATCGCAATTAAAAATATTACTTTATCCTTTAGAAACCGATATACGGAACAGCATCTCCTAACTTAAATTTTTTTTATATATAAAAATTAAACACTATTTAAAATATAGTGTAAATAATCATTATGATAATATTAAATTATTCGACAATTATATTAATAGAATTTTATATTTATAAATAATCATTAAAAACATTATTTTATTAAATTTAACACACTATATCAATTGATTTGGTTAATTATCAATTCATCATATCACTATTAAATAAATTAATCTTGATAATGATCAAAATTTATAATTATTTTTTTACGTAATAACCACAAATTCTCGCTTAATATTATATAGAGAAAAACAAGTATGCTTACATCGGATGTATGTCTTCAAACTTATACTAAATATAAACCATTAATATAAATTAATTTTACAATTATATATATATATATATATATATATATATATATATATATATATATATATATATGAGAGTGATTTTTATGTGAATAAGAAAAATAAATATTAACTATTAAAATTTTATCATTAATGATTAAGATTAAAAACGTACCACATTATAATAATAATAGTTCTCTCATTAGATAGGTTTATTATAATATTTTAAAATATATTTTTTAAATTATTAGTTTACCAATTATTAATGATTTTAAGTCCTTGAAAAAAATATAGAATTTTAATTTGAAAATTTTTAATTATTTAAAGAGCATGAAGAATGTAATTTTAGTAATTTTAATTGTTATTTTTATAGACATAATTTTATGTTGCATTTTAAATATTTTCTATAACATTAACCTTATGATTGATTTAATAATATTTTTTATATATTAACTATTTCATTAATTTTCTTTTCATAATATTTTTTTTTACATTTTTAAACCTATTTTTTTATTATTTTTATATCTTTATTTTGGTATGCGAAAACTTATATAATATTAACTTAAAAGTGCATATTATTTTTACATTTTTTTCACAAAATATAATGAATAGTTTTTTTTTTTAATTTAGTAAGAGAAAAGATATAAAAGTCATAAAATTTTTTATAAAGAATGTTATGAAAAAAAAAATAACAAAAGGTGCGAAACAGTCCTTTAATTATGAGAATTAAAGACAAGTGATATTTAAAAAGTGATAATTACTTTTATCATTACATCAACTAAATAAAGGTTAAATAGTCATTGTAATATTAAACTAAAGTTTTGTTATTAGAATGTCTTTATTGGATTTGTTGGTTCAAAAATAATTATAAAGACAAGATTTTTTTTTTTTTTTATATAAGCCTACATGAAAGGTCCAATAGTCAAAGGAAAGAAACACGAATATGAGTGGGCATATGAGTGAGCCCATGACTAAAGGGAGACTCATAACTAATTAGTATGTCTTTATTGGATTTGCTGGTCCAAAACTAATTATGAAGACAATAATTTTTTTTTATATAAGCCTATATGAAGGGTCCAAGAGTCAAAGGAAGGGACATTAACATGAGTGAGTATATGAATGAGCCCATAATTAAAGAGAGAGACTCAAGAAGTTTCAAGAAGTCTAAGAAAAGATGACTTCATATTTCGCTCAAGAGATGACTTCATTCTATAATTGTTGGCTTTTTCTTGTTTAGTAAGAAGATCATTTCAACCATGAGCTAAATGATAGGGCTAGAGGCTATTTCAACCTTGTGTGGAGACAAGGGAGACATTTGGGCCATTTGGCCATGCTCCTCTAAGTTGATGCTTACTCCAAGCAAGAGGAAAGTGTTGGCTCTCCTTTCCTTCCCATTGACCACCTTGTTAGGTTAAGTTCTAATCATGGTTTAGCTTAGCTTAATCTACTTGATTAGGTGGTTATATATAAAACTTTAATACACTTTTGTTAATTACTTTTTTATTGGAATGAAATAAAACTTCTAGTACTAGAGGGGATTTTCTCTTTTTAGGTTCTTGGATGAACTTATAAGATTCTTATAAATGACTTCACAAATTCTTGTGAGCAAATTTCACTTTGAACTTATCAATCTTTAAGACTATGGTGTTCTTCATCTCTAATCCTTTTTCATTTTCTTACTCTTCTTCCCTTTTATTTCCCCTAAATTGGAAAACCTAAATGTCAAATTCTTGTGTTGATTTTCCAAAATTTGAACAAGGGAGCGTAATATTTTCACACACAATTAAAATCAAACACTATAATACTAACAATGCAAAAACAGTAAAATAAACATGCATAAGGCATATTTGCATAAAACATACAATGTAATTATGCAGAAAATTGAATTTTCAATGTGCAGTAAAGAAATCATAATAGAAACTAATAAAGTAATAATGTAAAATTAACGAGGAAAAAGGAGAAATTGTACACACAAGATTATGTAGTTTAGTCAAAGTGACCTACATTCACAAAAAGAGCACAAATCAATAATTCAAATCAAGATATAACAAAGACTCTTTGGTTCTCGTTTCCTTCACATTTAAGAAAAACTCACAGTAAAATCCAAGCATTTCACGCTTTCTTTCACTAACCTGACACACAAAGAGAAAGGTCTCTATTTCTTTTTCTTTTTCTTCTCTCTTAGTTCCCTTTTCTTTCTTTCTTTTTTTTTTCTTTTTTTTCTTTCTTTCTTTCTGTAACCTAATACAAGAGATACTAATACAAAAATAAAAGACACTTCTGCCTTTATCCCACTAACCTAATATGTAAAGAGATATGTCTAATTAGATGAAGCCCCAAAACTGATTTTGAAGCATTCTTCACAAAATCATGCACAAAAATATTATTATAACATGGTAAAGTTTAAATAGAAAGAGTTAACTATATCTTTCATTTTTGTATTGTAATCAATGTGTGATTTTAGTCTTTAATAATCTTCTTATATAAATTTGTATCTACAAGATACTTGTGACTCATTATAACTTGTAAAATACTACTAATTATAACTTGTAACAACAAAAGATTAAATACAAATTAATAAGAGTTTTCTCAATGTCTTTAACATCTCAAATATAATAATCGAGGTCAATCACTTAATAAAGGTAGCTAAGATTTGTCATTCAAATACAATAGCCATGAGTTCTCAAAATGAAGATACCCAACTATAATGTATTAATAATGAATTGTATGTAATGAAAAATCGTTCCTATCCCTATAGCTGCATTATATTGAAGTTGAACCAAATACTAACCATCGCTCGAAATGGAAGGGCCTTCCAAAAAAGTGAGACCTTGGGGAAGGTCAAAAATCTAAATAACTAACTACTTTGTCATTGTGAATATGAGGGAAAAAGGAAAGAATAAGGTAAGTCACAAAGACTTAATAAGAACATAATAAACAAAGTGGACATGACAGAGAAGCATACACAATACAAATTTTTATATTCAAATAGGAGCTTAAGATGATAATTAATAAAAGTAAAATATGACATAATCCACTTTAAAAACTACTATTTATTATCTTGGGAGCTCATTAGGAATAAAAAAATTCTAATCGAGAATATAATTTTATGTTAAATTCATACACATACTCATAGTAGGTTGTATATAAAGAATTGCACCAATGCAAAATGAGAGACAAAAATCTCAATTTATTAGGTTGAGTATCATATATATCATGCATCGCCTTAATTTACCTATATCTCATCACACTATGTGTCCTCATAGACCACATTATCTCTATTATGGCAAACTTTATCTCCATTATGACAAACCCTATCTATGCGACTATGTACACTTAGCTCGTAGGCTGCATTTTCTCTTTGTTGCAGGGAATAATAATTATGGGAACTATGAGTACTCAACCTATAGGCTACATTTTTTTCTTCATTGCAACAAACAATGTTCTATCATAGAACCCATAATGTAAAATCAAAATCTACATTTAAAATACATTATCAGAATTATTCATAATCATGAAAAATTAATTTCAAAAGAAATAAAATAACTTTATATTAATCTTTAAACTCAAATTCTCTTGTAACTATAGTTATAGATATTTTATCATGAACTATATTTGATTATCCTAAAAAAAAGAAACCAATAAAAAGGTCACTAAGTAGATTTGCTACTCACAACTATATATGAAGAACCAACTTGGTCTTAAACAATGCCTTTAGGAGGAGTCATCGAGAAAATTTCCTCTAAATCCAAGCATCAAGAAGTAAATTTCTCAAGCTTTAAAAATCTATTCTAAGTCTTAATAATAATAATATAAATTTACCAAACCCCATTTCAATTTACAAGGCCTAGAGTTTTAAAGGAACACATGAAGACCTAAGGTTTAACTTCTACTACCTTATACCCACACTCACCAACTATCTATGCTTACAAATAAAATTCTAAATCTCACAAGTTATAGATCTATCTCAATGAATTCCAAATAAGGAAGTTTCGAGTAGTGGGTATTTCTCATATCACAACTTGACCTTTCCTCCTTATGAGTACAAAAGATTTGAGATGAGAATATAAAAATTGAAGAAAAAGAGTGGAAGAAAAGACAATTATAGAGTGAGTTTCTCCCTTGCATTCCTTTCTCATTTGCCCTTATTACCATAGTAGGTAGATGTGTTTTACAAGATTTGTAGTTTGGTATTTTGTGGGATGAGTTATTGTTTATTTTTCTAAAAGGTGTGTTTTGGGTTTTGGGGAAGTGATAGCATCCTTGATCGAAATGCAAAGAGGATCGCTCCAGAATCAATTCCCAAATGCTTAATGAATGGACTTCAAGAACTCAAGAAGTAAACTCAAAAAGTTAAAGAAGAAAATGATGAATTGGAACAAAAATGCCAAACTTTTAAAAAGTGATATGTTTAGATCGACGACTTGTCACAAAGGAATTGAAACTCTGATGATGAGAATCAATTGATTCATAACAAGAACTTAGGATGGAAGCTCTCAACTCATAAATTAAGCCATCCTTAATCACAATTGGCATTCAAAGTGTCTGCAAAATGTATTTGTGTGAGTTTAGATACTTAGACAATCAAGTAGAGGGTCCCAATTAGAATATAATCACATATTAGGCCTATTAAAGGCCCAAATTCAAGAAAAACACACAAAAATATGTAAAATAGAGTATCTTGACTATAACAAATGCATTTCAAGCAACCTAGGCGTGCTTAATGCAAAAAGGATAGAAAGCAATGCATAAGCATGTTTAGTTTGTTACCATTTGCGCTTAACGAGCATTAAGACGCTCAACACACTAGAGTTAGCAACTAATTCTCACTTGCTAAATTCCTTACAAATTTCTTCATTTGATTTTTCTTTCTAATTATTCATGCAACCATAAGGATCCAGTCCTTTTTTTGGCTCTCCAATGTCATGCATGACATTCTAAAATTGATATCTTCAAGTTTTTCCTTATTTAACCTTCCTAGTTTGCTATTAGAAAAATGAGCGTACATCTCATAAAACTATCCATTGACACATTTTATTTTTATTGAAATGGTTGGTGCATTTCAAATTGTAACAAAAAATCCTCTACTAATTTTATTTGGATAAACCAACATGACGTGATATAGTTGGTAGATAATTGGACAAGTTTAGATAAACTTCCCTCTAAACACTTGTGAAATAAGAAAATAAGAAGAAAAAATGAAATAAGCATTTCCATAAACTAAAATCAAGTTATGCATAAATTAATTTATAATCTTTCTCATATTAGTTTCTCCAAAAACTTATTTTAATTTATGGAATAATCTAAGTTCACAAAAGAAATATCTCAATAACTTAACGATTACTTGTAGATAAAATATATTGATTTTTGTGTTTGTGTTTATTAATTAAGTGGAGGTGGATACTAGTAGCAAGGTATTCATATCTACTAGAGATATAAAAAATGACTTGATTCGACAAATCAGACTAGACTTGAAAATAACATGATATTTGGCTCAATATTATTTTTTATTTTAATATATATATATAAACAAAAAGGTAAGTAGGCTAAATTGATTTGGCATCTCGACATGCCATTGGAACAACAAAATATCATTCCAGGAGAAATTTGAGTCTTGCCAACCTGCTTTCTCCTTTAACCCCGTTAGGTTGGAAAATCCATTTTGGCTATTCTAATTCTTGTGTTTACTTATAATTTTAAATTTTCCTAATTATATATAAATAAGTTCCCTTAATTTATTTTTAATATAAATATGTTTTAAAATTGTTCATTTTCAACATAGATATTTGTCTTAAAGTTGTTTATTTTTGTTTTGTTTTACTTTGCAAAAATTTGTAAATATTCATTAATGGGTATTCGTGCATGTATAACATGAATTTTCATCAAACGGAGCGGACAAGGAGTTAATACTTGTGTCTATCTTACTTCATTATTATTCAATTTTTTTTTTTAAAATGCTAATTTTCACGATCCTAATGAGTTGGTTTTTAAGTGGAGTAAGTTAGAGTCCTGCACTTGACAGGTAAGTTTGAATCTACATTTATCTCTTTAAAGCAAGATAAAAGTAAGTTTATTTATAAATATTCTGAGTCCAAAGTCTTTCCCAGTCTTAGATTAATTGAGGTATAATCTCCTCTCCTAGATTCTTAGCAAGAAAAAAAGTGCCATTATTTTTTTTTCAAAATCTTAACCTCACAAGCTGCGAAATCTTTTAACTTCATTAAATGTTTTACTTATAAACCTTTTAAAATTTTTTCTTCTCATTAATTATTTAAGTAAAAAACAACAGTTTGGGTGTTTTATATAAATAAAAGTGACGAAGCCTCTTAATTGTAATAATGTAAAACACGAGGAACTAAATTTGAAAAAAAGAAGAAGAGTACAATTACATATTAATTATAATTGAGCAAAAAAATTATAAATAAACCTAAATAGAAGTCATAAATGCTGGCGCTGCATTTGATGAAAGAAGCAATTATTCGTATCCCGTACTCTAATGTGCTTTGTTTAGGCTAAAAGTCTTGAGATTCAAGTCCAAAGTGAGAGATCATGTTATTGTGCATGAATCTTTGTTGTTACTTTTTAGTAGCTAGTTGGCTAGTTGCTGTTGAGGATAATGCTTTAGAAAAAGAAGGATTGGGTTAGATGCATGTATTGTAACCTATTCCCGGATCTTAGAGGTTTACAACGCCTACTTAACTATTCTTTTTGCCCTTTAGTATTCTGTTTTCAAGTGCATTGCATTTAAGAATTTTCCAAATAGAAAAATACCAATTAGCCTTCACTCATCAACTAGATCAAATTTAGTCCACACAAAACTACTCCATTAAAGCATTGGATTCCTAATTCGGCATCACCGTAGATTACTAGGTTCTACTTTCCTAATAATTTTAAATCCTTCTTAATTATTTTGAATGCGTTTTATATACTTAAGACATAATTTTTATTTAAAAATAAAGAGGATTAATTAATATAATTATTTTTGGGTATAGACTAATTAATATAAATATACTGTTAGATTAATATACAAATTGATCTAAGTGATTTTTTACGTTATATATATTTTTCAGATCGAGTTGTCGTGTTCTTTGAAGAGGTACAAATCATTGTGGTTAGAAATATTGTTGTTTGCATGTAATGAATCAATTCATAAAGTAAAAACAAACACAATATCCAAGAAACTGCTTGAGAAGAATTCATAAATTAAATTGAGTGCCTTATGTTTAAAGTAAATATCATAAATTGAGTGTGTTTGATTGAGCAATCCAGATCTACGTCTTAAGAACAATCACGTTAAAATTCATGCAAAAGTAATTATTTATTATTTTGGTGATGTGCGTCCAAACTACTCATATATATAATAGAACTATTGTTTTTTTAATAATTATTTTAAAGGACTATGTGGTCAGTGAGGGAATGAGAATATAGTTGAGGGGAAGGAGTGAGAGAAGGAAGGGGGCATTGAGTATTGTGTAATTTCTTCTTCTGTTCAGACTATAGTTTAACGGTCTCTTATACTGATACATTGGATTTTGGATATAGTTTAATACGTTTCTCCATTCTGATAATTTTTTGTTTTTCTTTGTTGTACTTGGTTTAATTGTTTCCTAGTTAGATTGATTATTGTCATGCTGATACATTTCCCCTCTTTATAAGTTTTTCAATATTATGGTATTGCTGATGGTGAACGCATTACCATTATCATTATTTTGTCTATATAATGGAATTGAAGGGAGTGTAGTTCCTTGGTTTCAGATGCTCATTAAGAATAATGTGTTGACTTCATGGGCTGAATTGGTAGCTGCTACAGAAGCTCATTTTGGAGCCCCTAATTCTTTTCGTGCTACCGATTTTCATACTCATTCAAACTAATATAACTTTTTTTAGGTAAGACAAGATATCTGAGCTTATATTTTTCACAACTAATTTTTCTTTTACTAAGTTGATTTTCTAAGGTAAATCAGTACTTTTAGTTGTAATTTTATATCTAAGTTAAGAATTAAGTTCAGATATTGGTTGAAAGATTATACGTGTTTAATCATTTATGTTAGCTATTTTCGATAGTTTTAATTTATTATATTAAATTTACTTATCTAGCAAATCATGTTAAAGGTGCATAAAAGAGATTTTGTTGGATTATTTGGTTAATGATACTATTTCTTTTTTAGTTTATACTTATGAAATTTATTAATCAAATAGGTTTTGCCTATTCCAATCAAATCTTCTTTATGTACATGGTTAGGAGATTTTAGACATAAAAAAACATTAAAATAAATTTTGTTTATCCTAATATTAAATTTTGAATTCTCAACATAATTAACTCAACTATTTACCAATTATATTAGAATTTGTTGGTGTTAAATCTAATATATATTAGGAAAGATGTTATAGCTCAACCTCTTGAATCATTGACAATTGGTAGTTGCTCTTGCCAAAGTCTATGAAGAGAAGTACCTCAGCCCACCAACAGCCTATAGACCTAAAGCTTCCTATCTCCCCAACATAAACACAAACCTAACCACCGCCTCAACCAAACACAATCCTAATACACAACAACCTCCTCTTTTTACTTAATTCATGACCCATCAAAACACCACTTGTTAAGAAAATGCAATTGCCGCGCGAAAAAGGGTGTTGTTTGCTACAATTGTGATGAGAAAGGCTTTGTTATGTAGCTTGAAACGTGTGCTAACCTTAATTACCTTTATGAAAATATGCCCTTTACTGATTATAAAATTGTATATTACCACTTGTCAATGAAATTAAGAGAATCATCGAGCCACCACATAAAAAACAGATTAGTGCTTAGTTTGTTTAGCCACTTGAACTAGCGTATTTGAACATTCAACATGTCATTGTGTTTTGAGGACTCAACCAGTAATGTGAAAGGAGGAAGGAAAATGGGTTGGCTTAAAAAGTGAAGACTAGTATTCAAGGCAGATATATCAAGAAATGTTTTGCATTAATGTAAAATAAGGAAGAAAAAGAACAGGTAATACAACAAAATATTATTAACTATTAAGAATGGTTGTTTAAACTTTGAAAGAGGATATATGTGTTTGGCAGTATCCTATTTTGCCAACGGAAAAAGTAATGCAGATCTACAAATACTAAGTTCTTTTCCAACAACCCATTTTATCTCTGGCTCAAGCAGTTGATATACTCAAGGCTAAAACATAAAGACAATTTCATCAATAATGTATCCGCCCTCAATTTTGACGAGAATCTTGGCAATAATTCATTGACAACACCATTAATGCAATAGAAGTTCCTACAAGAAATTTGCTTAACTATATCAAACTTTATTCGCTAAAAAAAGGACTAAATAAGAAAATTGTAATTATATATATACATGGATAATTTTCTTTCTTCAATACTATGAACTTATTATTAAATATGGTAAGACAATTATGTGATGTATTTAAAGTTGTCTTTATATAGCAAGTAGGAATAAGTATTTAGCTTAAATAATAACTCATCAAAGTAATAACATTCATGATACAACTTAGAATTGACAAGTACAACATGTAACACACGGAAAAATCTGAGACTGGTGACCACCAATCAATAAATAAAGGCTTTCATCAACCTAGATGCATCTTACACCATTAAATAACTTAAATAGTTTCTTATTATAAAATCTCAATGATGGAATAAAATTTGCAGCACACATACTCTCATAAAGTTCATAGAATATGATATAATTAACTTCCGTAATCCATCAAGATTTAGTGAAGTACCTTTACAAAAATGCATTGGAACTCAATCTCCTAATAACTAAAAAGTACTCTCCGTGGGTCAAGTTGACCACTGCAGTAACTTGAAGGAACTGGAGATATTTCTTGCCTTCCTTTCCACTCTTCTCCAGGTTTAAGAGTAATTGGTTTTTCTACACAAGCAGCTTGAACACAAAGCATATGTTTGTACTCAGAATCTCCTAAATCAGATATGGTTTTTGCTTTCTTGTCCCATGGATTCCATACCACTGCAGAAAAAATATATATATTAAACACTGAGAGAGACAAACTTATTTCTAAGACCGTGCCACAAACAACAAACCAAATCACTTTTCTTGTCCTAAGCTTCCACAATTACATTTTGGGTAGATATATATTCATTATTTCAATATAATTTAAACAAGCATCTAATTTCATGAAAATAAATTGAATCAAACATGTACTTGTAGTGTGTGATATGATAGCTGCTTGTCAAATATACATATTCATGACATGACATGAGTAACCAGAACAATAAGTTGTACAAATACTTTGATCATTCAATTTTCCGACTCTTCCATTCTAATCCTTCATCATCTCATATCACATTTAATCATGACAGTTATGTATATAAGAAAGGGTATTAATATTGCTAAACTCACCGGCATCAGGAAGCCCATCTTTCCTCAATACAAAAGTTCTCTTCCTTTCATGATCTATGATAGCAATTTTTGTCGGGGTGCTTAAGTATACTTTCTCCACCTTCATCGTCAAAGAAACCAAAATAAAATAGTTATATAGTTGAAACCATAAAATATAACTAACACATGAAACTATTACACTGATAATAAATATTAACTTCAGATTCAAATGTTATAGCATCCCCTTGTTCAGTAAATCGTTCTTTATTCTTCAAGTTGTCCAGATAATCTAGTGTCTCTAATCCTTCAATTCGCACTTCACTGGACATAAGCAAGTTGTCAATTAGCTTGCAAACAGCACAAGTCATGAATGAATCCCAAACCAATGCAATTCTGTTATGATATTAGACAAGGCCAAATGCAAACAGCAATACTTGGATATGCAAGTGTCTAAATTTAACCAAGTAGAAGGTTAATAAAAAAAACTGTTCCATATTAGAATAGATTATATTTGGTGCCTATATATGTTTTTTAAGAACATTTCAAACTTCAGTATCATTTTCTTAAAAATTTGCAGTTTCGTAAATTATACCCATGTTTCACTAGTGATTAAAATTTTAATTATTAAGAAAAGGATCCATCAAGATACATACATTTGTCATGCTACAATAACGCACGATAACAAAGTTTTGACTCCTCTGACTGTTGATTAATGGTTAATATTGTAATTAACTTTAAAATTTATTGTTCATGTATTTAATTTTTATCAAAATCTTAATTGTTGAGGAGTCACAATATATAGTGTAACAAGCAATGAGAAAAAATATTTAAAGAGAATGAAAAAGAGTACAGTCTAAAAATTGATTTAGAATATTTTATCACATAGATTGTAAACATGAAGCATGAGTGCATGAGAAAATAAAGATTTTAATGAATGCATATATCACATAGAATCCAAGGTCACTATAAAACCTGATGTCAGTAACATAGAAGTATGTATGATAGGCAAATGTGAAGGTAAAAGATTTCCCATCTGTATTTGTATTTCGAATGCGAGATGTCAACATCAGGTCTCCTGCAGGTCCCAAAGCTACCCTCAGGCGAAACTCATATCTATAAGCAATTATTATAAAATATTCTCTTAATCCAAGTTATTAAATCGAAAAAAATAATAATAAAAATTGATACAGAAAGAGAGACTAAAGAGGGTGTGAAAATATTAAGCTCGATTTTTATGATTATATTAATGTATACCTATGGGGCCAATTTTTAGTATCATCTTCAGAGTGCTTAAGAATCAAATCAATGAAAGCTCTGTTGGTACTATTTGTTGGAAAAGGTGGGGGATTAGGATCTAAGGTCCAAAACCTGTTCCTTGCAAATCCATGTCGCTCAAGAGAGCCATGATTTGAAAACTGCATATGGATAAGAAGAAATAGTTAGTTAAAGAAAGAAACTAGATGGAATAAAAACAAATTAAGAAGCCCAGAAAGATACACATACTTGAGGAAAACATATCGGAATACCTCCACGTATGGATTTGGGAGGCTTAAAACTAGCCTGCAACAATTCATGTAAAAAGAAAAGATGAATCTTAAGAGAGTCTAAAACAAGAATTAACTATGCAATGTATAGTTACAATTCATTGACAGTATTCTTGTTACGAACTTAATGAATTAACATGTTTGCTTCCTTCATCTCTCTAGTTTTTTTTTTTTTTTAATCTCTGATATCTATTTGTTTTTGCATTTACTTTATGTTGGTCTCTATTCAAGAAGTACAGTCAATTTAAATACTAACCACAATGTGTTATAATTGTGTCAAACATCATATTTTTACTTGTACACAAATTGAAATATCATCATAATAAATGGATAAAATTTAACTTTTTATTATGTATACAATAACTCATACTCGCTTTTAAAACATGAACTTTCTTATGATTATTTAAGATTTTTCTTATTATATATTAAGCTCAGATTACTATTATATGTTGTATTATTATTATGTTGCCTCCTATGATTTTTAAAATTTACTGTACTCTTGTGTTTATATCATATTGTATCCATATGGTATATATGTTTCTTCCCTGGTTTCTACGTATATTATGAAAACATCTTCACAAATAAAAAAGAATAAGAAGAAAATTTTCCCAAAACATAAAAATCGTCAACTTCATTTATCATTTTATAGTTTAATTAATCCATCATTGCATGTGACGTGGTTAATTTTGCATGTAAGTCTTTTGCTGAACAAGAATAATCGGCCACAACTGGCATATCATAATTTGTGTTTGCATACGAAGGTATAAGTGCACTATTTTTTTTTTTCAAAAATTATTTACAAATTCATCGACGTTCTATACAATAACATGTGGTGAAATGGGGAATTAACAATGATTGTTACAGAAAATTACAAAAAGAATCATATATATGCAAATGAAACTTGAACCTTACTACTGACAAAGAGCAATTCTTCCCCAAGATCATTCTTCCAGGATGTAACTTGGCCCCCGTATAGATAAACCTATGCACAATATATATAATATTGCAATTGATTGTTATAAATCCAAATTGGTAGAAGAAATAAACAATACGTTAATAGATCATAAAATAAAAATGAATTAAATTGTGATTTGTGGTAATGCAATGATGGATTGAGAATTGGAGAATTGTGAATATGATCAGAAATGGAAAAAAGATAATGATAATGATGAAACCTCTGCAGAGAAGCCGCGAACTTCTCTAAGAATGATTTTCTCGAGCCCATTGATTCCCATACACTGTTGCACGTACACCATTTCTCGTGACATTATTCTTTCCTTCCTTTTAGATTCACACAATTCACAAACAAAGTCATCCTTCCCCAATCCTATATATACCTCACCTCATCATCTATCAACACAGGATAGGAGAGAGAGAGGGAGAGAGAGTTAGGGATACACATGGAACTTATTTTATTCATCATTCATTAATATATTCAAACATATATTAATATAGCAAATATAGTATACAATAAATTACATTGACCATGGATATATAACTCCTTATTTGACCATGATATATAACTCCTTCATTTCCAACGGTTGCCTTTTTTCATTTAATTTTTTTTACTAAACAAACGTTAGATTTACTTATAAAAATATCATTTTTTTGCTAGTTAGCTTTACACTAACATTTTTATAAATTAGTAAATAATAAGAGTTATTCATATAAATTTATTAATATCTTTATATAATATAATAATATTTATATTAAAGTAATATTTAATAGTTTAAATTTTATATTTTATGTATATAACAATTAAGTTCCTTATTAACTATAAGTCATTGACCAGAATAAATTTAAATTTAAAAAATAATCCCAATAAAATTTCAAATTAATTTTGAGTAAAGATATAATTAATATATTAACACATTGGTTTTAACCTTATTTTTTAAGTAAATTTTGTAATCAAAGCTAAAATTGTATAATTATATGGTTTAGATTTATTTTTTATCCTCATACATAAATGTTTCTCTTGCTTTTATTTATATATATATAAATTTAAATCTTACAACCATTCATTTGAAGATTATAATTGAAAATTATTTAACATTTAGGTGGAAGGTTATATGGACTAAATTTACTTCACTCATCCTTTTGTTATAAATATTATTCTCACTTGATACAATATATGTGAGGAGGTTTAGATTTTTCCTCTCACTCTCTCATGTAAATACTCATGGATCTATCTATATTTCTTCTTTATTATCTTCTCATATTTCTTTTGTTTGATTCGTTTTATACTAGATTGATGGTGAGAAATTTACTTTCATGAGAATATGAAAACAAACCATAACAATCATTTGATTAATATTAAAAAATAATAAATTGTTAAGATTAAAACTTAATTATAATAAACGCATATTATGATAATGTCACTATTACTACCTTCATCATTATCATTATTGTTGTTGTCTCATTCTTTCACTACCATTATCATAAGGACGATAATGATAATTATGATGATGACAAAGATGTGTTTTTAAATTTATATTAAAGCTAAACTATTAATATAAATTAATCTTATTATCTATATAATTATATTAATTTTGACATATTTATCGTAATAAAACTATTAGTTTTTAACTTAAATTAATTAATTAAATCATTTGAGTTAATTATTTATTTGTTTGATTAAATTTTTTTAACAATTATTTACATAAATTATTAAAAATGATAGGATTACATCTAATCATTTGAGTTAAAAAAATTATCTGATTGATTACCATAAAATATGTAAAACAAAAATTAGTTAATTTTTTTAATTCCACACTAATACAAATTTTATAAATATTTGAATGAATTAGTCACTATACTTTACTAATTAATCAGTTAATTAATTTGTAATAATTTAGTCGAAGACTTATGTATTTTAATAATAATTTAGAGGTATTGTATATTGTTTAATAACAAAATGACTTACATCAAATAAAAATAATTATGTAAATTTGATCTAATACTTACACCAAATTTCATTCATTTAATTGAGTTAATTTGATGGTTTAAATTAAAAAGTAAAAGAGTTAAAATAAATACATGACACAATCTCTTAAAGTGCAAAAGAAAAAATTTATCATTTGTCTTCTCAACACAAATAATTTATGATTTTCATAATTGCATATTTGAGCAAACAAAAATCATAGTGGTCTCTTTTGTTTATGAAAAAATATGTCATATACAATCAGTATAAAATAGTTTTACATTATCATCTAATTTCAAACTATTTTATATAATAAATTTATTAACTTTTACGATATTCATACTAATAATAATTTGTGATTATATAACAATAAAAAAACTATATTTTACAATGTCAATACATTATTATTAAGTTTGATGTTTATTCATTCTAACAACAGGAATACTCATAAATATTTGACAAAAATGTTTTAAGAGGAGAGTTCAAATTATTCAAAGAGAAACGCTAGAAAATTATTCTTCTATCATCACTCTTCATTTTATGCAATCTAATATATATGATGTGTCACTCATTAAAATCATTAAATTGTAAAGAAAATAAAAAATAAAAATGAAAAATAAACTCCTAAAGTTACTTTAGAATAACTTGATACTTGCTTCATGTTTTAATTCTATTGTCCCTAGTTTGTACTAATTATGCTAATACACCAATGCTAATTGAGCCACCGTACCCTTCTGGCTTTTTGTGGTTGGGTGTTAGAATAACCCTTTCAAGAACATGCGGCCATTAATCACTTGGAATTATCCCCTTCCAGCCAATTTAAAATTTGATTAAAACAGTCAATTGATTGTTAGCGCTTTAACATTTCGTGAATTATTATTATTTTTTAGCTGAGATGTTTAGAGCCCATTGATCCAATTGAAAACAAATCTCTGCATGAAAAAAAAAAAAAAAACAAATATCAATAGAAGCCACCGATCAGGTTCAACCTTCCTGAATTCCTCTAAATCAAGTGTATTGATCTAAAAATTGGCTCGAGAAATTACATGAATGTGGATAAATTGGCCTCACCAAACCTTACAAGTCAGGTCTCTTGTTTTTATTTTTATTTTTCCTTCCTTTTTAGTTCAAATGTTTGGAATCATTGGATTAACTCAATTCAAAATATATATACACCACTTAATTTAAAAAAATAATAAATTAATAAGTTACACCTTGATTTTATGAGATAAAATTTATTCCTATTACTTACACCAAATATAAACCATCAATATATATATATAATAACTTTCAACATATTTTATCACAATTAATTAGATACATTTAATCAATAAATTAAATTATTCAATTTGATTTGATTAATTTGACTGATTTAAGTTTTTACTGTAATTATCATTAAAATTATTAACTGATTAATTTTATACAAATATTTCATAATAAATAATAAAACTATATATGATTATAATAATTTTGACATATTTTATTGTAATAAATTTATTAACTTTTAAGTTAAATTAATTAAAATAATATTTCAATAATATTAAAATGGAAATAGTAAATCTTTAAGTAAACAAGAGCATTATTCTCAAATCTAGATACAAGCAAAACCAAAATGAACAATAAATATAACAACTCAAGTAGCTATAATCAACCCCTTATGTAAAAGTGAAAACTAACTAAACTAAAAGCAAAATAAGACAAATTAAGAAAGAATTAAAGCTTCAAGCTTCTTTGGTCTTGGATACATTGCTCTCATCCTCTGAAAACAAAACCCTTAATGAGATTTAATAATATCAATTAATAAAATAAGTTAAAGAATATTGAAATCGATGTTGCTCTCAGTTGGTACAGTAACTAGAAAATTCACCTATGATACCTACTAATCCAAAGTAGTATATTCTTATAATAAGAGCACAAATAAATTAAATAATTAAATAATAACATGATATCCTCATCTAGTCACATAAGAAGAGACAACCAAGACTTCTAAATCTAAAAATAATTACAACTACAATAATAATTTTTTAAATCACTCAACGTAACTCTTTAGTTCCTATAACTTGTGTGAATACCAGATTCACTTATCTTGTTGATTTCCAAAATCAATGTGAGTTTTAGACTCATTATGAACCCCAGATTCACTAATCATTTTGGTTTCAAGAACTACTATGAGTTTGACCCACTGCGAATCTATATTCACTAAGGTTTATGAGAATATACATGCAATGGCCTCTTACTACCTTTTCTATCTTAGATGATGAAGGTATCTATATGAAGATATCTCAAATGTAAATATGTTTAACAAATTATATGTCTTATCTTGAATGGTAATATCTTTCATCATATTTTCAAAATATAATGTTTACTGACATTCCTTACCAAAAGGTAATGACCAACTTTGATGACAATAGGTTTTATTAATGATAAGCAAATGAGATTTTTAACCCTATCCCAATTAAAATATTTATCAAGAAAAACAATTCCAATTAAATTTCAACATACAACTAAATCTCCTTAAAATACACAATTTTCTTATCAAAACCTTTAAAGAAACTATATTTCCCAAAATTACTACATCAAACACTACAATTAGGTTACATAAAATTCCTAAAACTTTGTCAATAGGAAAGTCAATGCATACCATAGAAGTTTAAAAGATGTTGTTCTACTCACCTTAAACAAATGCTAAAGGGTTGTCTTCTTGGTATGATGACGTCTCTTGAATTCCTCTAGTTCTCTCTTCTTTTTTCTTCTAAATATATGCTAGGTTTTCTAATTAAAAGTAACTTTCTTTTCTTTCTTAATCTTTTGTACATGTAATCGAGTATTTTTCTATTTACTACTATTTTAATTTATTTTGAATTATTTAAACAGCATGTTGGTCATTCTCTACTTGAATTTTGTCGAGTGGAAACATGAAATACCTACGTAAGTCCCCTTTTCTTTTTATTATATATTTAATAAATCTTATTATAACCATTTTTCATTTCAAACTTTATAATAACCTAATCTTTTTACTAACTAAATAAAATATATAGCTAAATAATTATTATTGAATTTTAAGATGTTACAAAAATATTCTTTATAAATGATTACAACAAAATCTTAAATCAATAAAATCAAATTAAATGGTTTTATCAATTGATTAAAGGTATATTATCACAAAATATGTTATATATATTGTCCATGTGGATCTAACATTAATTCTCTCATACTTATTAATTAGTATACTTGAGATATATTTTTTCTAGGTCTAAAAAAATGGATGGGATTAAAGAAGTCTATCTTCTTAAAAATTAGGATTTGTTATAGTCATTAACCTGAAATCGATCAACTTCCATTTCTACTTAAGTGGGTCTAGACTTTTTCTAGCCATTTATTGGTCCTTTTCCACAGTTTTTCTAAATTTCAAATAGTTCTCAAGATTCTCTGTCTTCGAATATCTAATAAATCACTCAATTAAAATATACTATCTTCCATTTATTTCAAAATATCTATGATCTTTTCCTAAACCAAAATAGAATCTTTCGATTCATTTGGTTCTCACACTCAATTACTTCATGGAAAATTTCCCTATTTTTATATAATAATTTCTTTTAGTAAATATTCACTTGTAACTTACCATATCTCTATAGATTGGTGTAATTTTTTTGTACTTTCCGTAATTACGATATTTTTCTAAAATCAAATTTTATTGTTTACTTGGACTAGCCATCTCTATAATACATTGTTAAAAAGGTTATCAATTTCTAATAAAATGGATGCTATGTTATAATTATCAATGAATCTCTCAAGATCAAGGGGACATGAAAATTGTAATTTGTTTAACTTTTAGAGATATAATCACATATCTAGTGATAATTTTTCTAAGCTTGACTGAATAATGCCGCGTGAAGGTAGAAGGCCTACGGGTCATGAACTTTTTTTCCTAGAAAAGAAGCAATGACGGTATCCAGGAAATAAGCATCGGCTAACTCTGTGCCAACAACTGTGATAAGACAGAGGATGCAAGTGTTATTTGAAATTATTGGGCGTAAAACGTCTATAGGTAGCTTTTTAAGTTCGTCGTTAAATCTCAGGGCTCAACCCTGGACAGGCGATGGAAACTACCAAGCTAGAATACGGTAGGGACAGAGCGGTGAAATACGTAGAGATCGAAAAGAACACCAACAAAGCCGACACTAACACTATGAGACAAAAGTTAGTGGAACAAATAAGATTAAATACCCCACTAGTCCTAACCTTAAACGATGGATAATAGACAGTGCGTATCGACCCGACCCGTACAATGTTGTAGCTAACATGATTTTTCTAACATCCAAATTACACAAGAATCTTCATTTTTGTAATAGTTGTACCCGACCCGTAAAATGTTGTAGCTAACATGATTTTTCTAACATCCAAATTACACAAAGAATCTTCATTTTTGTAATAGTTGTAACTTAACTAAGTTTCAGTCTTTATTTAATTCATAACATATTTATTTGATCCAATATATAATATATATATCATTTTGAAAATTTTTTTATTAATATGCTAATATACCGTTTAATGGCAGTTAAACTGTTATTTTTAAATGAAACTAAGAAAAATAAATATTAACCATTAAAATTCTATCATAAATAGTCTACTAAAACATACAAATTATTTAAGTTTATTAAAACTCATTATTTTTAATCTCATTCTCATATAAAATAGTTCATTTATACATTTTAAAATTAGAAATTAGTTATTTTCAATTATTACTGATTTAAGTCCTTGAAAGAGTATATAAAATTTTCATTAGAAAATTTTTAATTATTGAAAGGACCTGAAGAATGTAATTTTTAGTAATTTGTTTTGTTTTATTTTTATAAACATTTATGTTAATATTGCATTTAAAATTTTGCTTTTGATATCAACAACTATGATTGATTTATAATATTTTATATATTAATTACTTCATTAATTATTTTTTCATAATAATTTTTTGTATTTTTTCAAACCTAATTTTCTATAATTTTTATTTTCATATCTTTATTTTGGTACACGAAAGCTTATATAATATTGACTTAAACCTGGAGATATTTTTTTAGATTTTTTAATATATTTCTATTATGAATTTCGTGAATTATTTTATAAATTTTTCTATAATTTTGACAGAATATGATTATTTATTTAAATTCGTTGAAAAAATTATAGAAAAACATACTTTTTTTATATTCTCATTTCGTATAAATTTTTTTATTGTTTCCTGTAAAAAAATTACAAAAGCTTATAAATAAATTTTATTCTTCTTAATTTAGTAACAAACAGAAGTAGAAAAGTTATATAAAAAGTATTTAAAATCATGCATAAAAAATTATATTACTACGATTATTATATTATAATTTTAATTATTTTGACCCTCAAAAAATATTTAACATTGTGCCCTGGGTACCCGAGTAATTCCCAGATTTGAAAAATACTATAATGTTTTGCTGTAGAATTAGAAAAACCACAAGTGACTGATGAAAGCAAGCAAAATGGAAGAAGAAAGAAGTGCACAACCAAACCTAAGTTTAGTCCAATTTAAAAAGAGAATGTTACCTAAGTGAAATTGACAAACGTAAGGACAACAATGGATGTTCAGATCTCATAACCGGGATCTGAAAGTGAGAATTGAGAAGTCTCAATTACTCAACCATGAGACCGACAAAGATACAAAAGGAGCCTAGCCTAGCCAAATGCGTCACAAACCCAACAAGAATATGCCCCTTCTTTCACTCCATGCTAGCTGACAGGTAAACTACCGTAAATTCCACCTTCCGTCTGTCTGCCACACCAACTAATGATGCTTATTAGGAATTAAAACCAGTTTTAACACAAAAATAAAAAGGTAGCAGATTATTGTATGAGACGCAGAGAGACAACAGCATCACCTAACCATTGAAAAGGGAAGGAAGGTGAACCAAAAGGAGGAGAATAATTAATTCTATTCTACACAAAAGAGATCAATGAAATTAATTCTGCTTTCCAACACGTAGCCCAAGTTTAAAAAACTACTGGCGGTGGATCTTGTTGGTATAAATGATGCATAATGTTCAAGAAATCAGTTATCTATGATCACCATCATGTATATATTACCCAACAAACAATCTCAAGCAAAATGCAAATATCATTCATTATGTAACCAACAACAACAACTACTACTAATAATACGAGCACAGAGAGTCCTGGCCTGGCATAACATGCATACATACATAGATAGAGAGTGATGAAAAGCAAACAGGGCAAGAGTATAATGTATGGCTGAAATCCAATATTAAAATTTGATTGTGTATGAAAATGAAAGTAAAGCAGAGCAGAGCAAAGCAGAGAGGGCTAGCTAGGCATGTGGAAGTCCTGCATCCATATAAATATGCATGTAATAAATAAAAAATTACAGAAAAGGGGAAATAAGTTACTAGGAGGAAAGAGGCCTGGGAGGAGGGAGTAGCTGGTGGAGGTTGGGAGGAAGCTGGTTGTGGTTGGAGAGAGGAGGAGCAATGAAGGGGTGTTCAAGCAACCTAGTGGCAGACCAGCGGCGAGAGGGATCGCGCTGCAAACAGCGAGATATGAAGTCCCTAAAGTTAACAGAGGCAGAAGAAGGAGCCTCAGGGGGCTGAGACATACAAATGGCACACATCAGGCTCGCCCAATCACCCTGCCTCCCAACCGCAAATGGAAACCTACCCATGTAAAACTCCAGTATGCTAACCCCAAAGCTCCATATGTCCCCCGCGTACGCATCGTATTGACCGTCATTTATGTCTGTGTTGATCCTCTCTGGACTCATGTATGCTATAGTCCCCACAGACGAGTTGCACGGATCCATCGTCTGGTTCAGAATCCTTCCCACTCCGAAGTCCGCGATCTTCACCTGCTTCTTTGAATTAATCAGCAGATTCGATGGCTTGATGTCCCTGTGCACGATGTACCGCCGGTGAAGGTACGCCAGCCCCCGCAGAATCTGCCGCGACAAATCAGCCAGCTGCTGCTCCTGCGGGATGTGCTTCCCCTCAAGAGACCCCCCATCCATGAACTCCAGCAGAACCTGGATTTCGCTGTTCTGATCGTACATCTCGTGACACTTCACCACGTTCGGATCGTCCACGTCTCGCAGGATCTGGATTTCCCGGTGGATCTGCCGCCGCACCGACTCCTCGTGGTGCCCGTATATCACCTTCAGCGCGAACACGCGCCCGCTCTTTCTCTGGACCACCTTGTACACCGTCCCGCCGCTCCCGCTCCCGATGCGGTTCAGCCGCTCCAGCTCTGAGAACGGAATCACCTGCTGCTGCGCCTGGTTCGCTCCGGCGTTCGCTGCCGCTGGAGCCGGCGGCAGCGGCAGCGGCACCGCTAAATTCGTGTCCCGCTGCGGCAGCGGCAGCGTCAGGTCCTTACGGCGGCGCGGGGGCTGCTTGTTAGGGCCGGGGGTGGAAGCGGAAGCGGAAGCTGTAGGCGGTGGCAGTTGCATCGGCCTCATCTCATCTCTCGAGTATCAAAAATAAATGAATCTCTCTTTCTCTTTCTCTTTCTCTTTTCTCTAATTAAAAATAAAGAAAGGGAAATTCATAAAATCTCCATCACGATATATGTATGGAGATGATGGAGGAAGGGGAATACAAGGTGCAGAGAAGGTTCTAGGAAGTGTAAGAAGCAAAAGGAGAATTGGAGAAGGGAGGTTTGATTTGTTTGGGGAAAAGAAAAATGAAGGGAGAGGGGGTTTTATTTGACAATGAAATTTGGAAAATTAAAAAAGTAAATTGAGTTGAGATTGAGAGGTGGGAGGAGAGGTACCTAATCAAAAGAGGGAATCCTTATTTAAAAGGCATGGGGTCCACGCGCCTCCAGGGCCCGTGGTGAACGTGGCCCAATTACGTTGCGATGTGCTCGTAGACTCGGGTGTACCCTACATCTTCATCGTTGGATCACACCACACATGTACAGTACACACTAGAAAGAAAAAAAATATATATAGAAGAAAGAGAGGTGTACCTTCTCTTTTATTATTATATTATATTTTACCCCAATCCCATTCTCTCTCCATTCACAACACGCATCAACTATAAATCTACGCACATGTTTCAACTTCAAATCTTATTCTTTCCTATCAAATACCGTCGCGCCTACGCCTACGCCTCCACTCGTTATGCAATTTAATTATTTAATTAAAAAACCTTTTGATTTTATTTTTCAAAAATTACCTTAACGTTGAAAACCCAGTTTTAAATTAAAAATTAATACCAGATAGTTGGAAAATTTTAAATTAATTTATAAAATAAAAAATATTTAATAAAAATAATGTTGAAATAATTGATAAATATAAAATAACATAAATATATATATATGATATTTTATATAAAACATAATTTTATGTTAATTAGTATAATAGTTAAAATATCTTAAAATATAATGTTAAAAATAATAAAATAAATCATATAAATGATATAATAGTTAAAATTAAAGTAAAATATAAAAATATTTAAAAATAATATAAAAGTAAAATAAACATGTAATCTATTAATATTAATATTTTAAAATAAAATACTTAAATAATAAAATAAATGTTATAAAAAATATAATGGTTACAATATCAATGTAATATAAAAATATATAAATAGTAATTATAATATAAAATAATCTTATTTTTTATGTAATAAAAAGATAAAAATAATAAAATTCTTTCTTATATAAAAAAAATTAAAAAATAATAAAATGATACCCTATGATTGAAAAAATAACAAAAAATTATAATAAAATTTTTCTTATGTAAAAAGGATAGCAAATAAATTAAATAAATATTTTAAAAATAAATATAAAAAATATAGAAGTTAATGTTTTTAAAACGCTTATTGAAGTAGCGTTTCAACAAATCTTACAACTTAAAAAAAAATTGTTTATCAAGCACTAATGATAAAATAAAACAAGATTTTAATCTAAAACAAATTAAAATAATATATCAAACATAATCAAAATTTCAATTTTTAACTGTTACTTGTCCAGTGAAAAAAAAATGTATTGCAGCAATAATTTAGTATATTAATGAATAATAAACTTTATTTTTTCTCCTTTACCTATTTAATGTCATACTAACGTATAAGGGAAAAAAAGAAATTATTTAATTAAATACTTATCATTTTAATAGTGTTGTGAATAAATTTTAACATTTTTATATAGAAGTACCATATTATTTACAGAACTATAAACTCACATAATAATTTATAACAAAAAAAATTATCATACCAGTCTCCAAAAAGATATGACCAAATTCATATTAGTCTATGAGGGATTAAAATTTCATTTGCGACCCCAAAGGTCAATCTATCAATCAAATTATTGTCTTCAGAATCATGATTAAAATAGGTTTGGTTAAGCATACTTTTTTTGTGAATGTTCAGGTATGGTGAATGAAAATTAAAATTTGTTATGTCTAGTTTCAATATAATTTTTTATACAAATATAAGTGATTTTTTCATAAATATAATTTTAGAAAAAAAAATTCATTAAATAGATTAACGTAAAATTTTATTATTTATATCTTTTTAATATTTTTATTTATCCTACGAGAGTTTTTATTAAAATTATTTTTTTAAATAAGAAAATTATGAAAATAAAGTTTTAATTTGATGAGGGTGTTCTTTTCGCTTATACATATTATCAAGTACAATAAATGAAAGTTACATAATTAAAAAAAGAGACTTGATTAATTTAAATAAAAATATTATTTTTTATAAAATACAAAATAAAGTAATCTATTTTATTTTTTAAAAAATAATATTATTAAGTTGTTATAATCCAAATGTTTCTACGCAAGATTATCGTATTAATAAAAAAAGTAAAACTAAAATAATTATTACTAAAACCTACTTTTTTTTCAATTTATAGAAGTTAAACATTACCAAAATTTTATTCTTCAAAAATTAAAATAAATATGAGTTCATGTTAACTAAATAATAAGATGATTAATACTAACAATTTTTTTAAAATATTTAATTTTAATGAGAAAAAAATAAATTATTTATAAGAAATAAATT
Source organism: Mucuna pruriens (assembly GCA_025330945.1). Classification (NCBI taxonomy): domain Eukaryota; kingdom Viridiplantae; phylum Streptophyta; class Magnoliopsida; order Fabales; family Fabaceae; genus Mucuna; species Mucuna pruriens. Next base: position 312,485 of record JAENHJ010000529.1, read on the forward strand.
TAAAAATAATTAAATTTGTGTAAATTTTATTTTTATATCTTAAATAAATTATTTTATATTTCCTTATGTAAATTATCTAGTATTTTTGGTTGAATCAAAATAAATTATACAGATATGTGTAAATATTATATGGATAATAACATTTATAAATAATTTATTATAAATTTTATTGTATTAAAATAAGAAAATTTAAAAAAAATAATTTAATCAAATTATAGGTTTACATAAATTTTGTTTTAAAAATATTTGTTTATAAAACAATATCATTTTTGTATATTAACAAGTATGATTTTTAATATATTAACATAATTTAAACAAAACATTTTATAAAAATATTTTTATTTTAGAATTATATTAAATCTAATATTTATTAATATTTTATTTTAAAATATAATCATTTATCATATTTAATAAGAAATTATATCATTAAAACTTCCTCTTCAATTTAAGAAAATTAGATTCTCACACTCTCCTTTCTCGAATGAATGTTTTGTGAAAATGTAGATAAAGATCATTTATTAAAAATATTATTTCTTGATAAACAAAAATTTTAAGATAGGATACTGTATATGAAAAACTAATATTTTCGACTTTATATTCTCAAAAAATTAAAAAATTTCTTTCCACACTGAAACTGCCCTAATTGTTTTGCTTAATCACCATTCGTCAATACTCAAATGACATTTCATATAAATTAGATAGAGTGCATATGCATTGTGTGGGTGGTTTGGATTTTTTTTGTTTTTTTTTCATACAATGCACTAATACAGTAAAAAAAAGTTTGATTCTCATTATATTAATCAGAAACAAACAGAAGACGTTAAAATATAAGCGATACAAATCAGCATATTTATACAGTACTTTTATATAAATTTTTATTTTATTTTATAGACATTTTTTTGGGGGGAGGGGGGCGGGGAGAGAATTTAATTTTAATTTTTAATTAATTTTAAACTATTTAACTTTGTATTTAAATATAAATTGTTTAGTTACGTTTTAAAGTTATATTTATTATATTTTTCATATTGTGAAATCTACTATTAATATTATATTATATCTTAAAACATTCATAACTAAGTTTAAAATATAAAAAAATGCTTAATTTGATTAGACAACTTTTTAATTTTCAAGTAATTTAAGTAGCTAGCTTTTGGATGGATAGAAATAAGAAGAGAAGCAGAGAATTTGCAAGAATAACAAAAAAAAAAAAATGGTATACTAAGTCAAAAACAATTACTAAGTCAAAGTTGGAATTACTCGTCTAACATAGTCAACTGGCAACGCGGCAGTGTGGTGGAAACAGAAGAAGATTGAAAGGAAATAAAAAAATGTTTTTGAATATCATTGTTATTAGGCTGAAAATTGAAATACTGAAATACTGCATGCGCATCCTTAATGAGTGGAAGTTTATTTTCGTTTAATATTGCTTAAATTTTGGTATCCTACATTTTATACTCTTGTTTTCCATCAATTTCCTTCTTTTTTGTTGCTTTGCTGAAAGGGTAGACTTTAATTGTTTTCCTTTTCAAAATAAAGAATTTGTTTTGGTTTGACGTTGAAATTTATACTTTCTTAAAAGTCAACTAAGCCAATGGCCTTTGAACCATCTTATGTGTTTGTCAGTAAGCTGAATGATGTTTTCATCGCTAACTTGTCGTTGATGAATTATAGTTTATTTCCTACTACTTTCTATCGGGGACACGCATTCCCCATCTATGAAGAATAAGTCCTACCCCTACCCTCAAGAGGAAAACATAATTATATTGTTACTTTTTTAATTTGTTTTATTTTAAATTTAAACTTCGTTTAACTGTACTTATTTAATTTTTATAATTTTAATTCATCAAATTGAATCTTCAACCTTATACTTCATCTAATTATTAATATAATATGGTAGAGACAAATCACATAACATTTTTTATTTTGACGTGAGAAAAAAAATTCCTAAATTGTATTTTTTTGCTTTTATATTTTAACCTATATATAATATTAGTTTCTTTACTTTTAGTCGTTTATATTTAACTCTAATAATTTTAAATTATTTTTTAATATACGTTATAGACCATATATTCTTAAAATAAATGTTATGTAAAAAACGCTTAACACCTATCTCTGTAAAAAAAAAAAAAAGTCAAAATTTAAAATTAACTATCTATTTACTTTTTACAAAAAAAATATTAAGAAATACTTTAAAGTAATTAGCGTAAAACAAAAAAATCACAAAATGGAGGCACGTCAAAGTTAAACAATAAAAAACACTACTGAAACTAACTTACTATTTAATATAATGTAAAAATATTAAGAAATACTTTAAAGTAATTAGTGTAAATTTTAAAAAAATAAGCCACTTCAAATTAAAAAAAAAACACTAATAAAACTAACTTAATATATTATATATCATTTCAAAATATATGAATGTAATAGATTCATTTAAATATTTAATGTTAATTATTTTTCCTCTACCATATTGGTAGAATATACAACAACAAAAAATTAATAATGTTTTTATTTTTTATATAGTAAGAAATGTAAGTTGAGGTTTATTCCGAGAGTGACCATAGCCTAACCCGTTCTTCTAATCCGGTCTCATTCGAGATTGATTTTAACATATATGAGTTTTAAAATTAAATTTCACGTATTTTGAACGTAAATTAAAGTTGTATTTTTTTTTGTCATCCCATCCCAACCCAACCTAATATCCTATATTTTTAAAAAAATAATTTTTATATTATTATATATTGATAATATTTTTATTTAATAAATACTATTTTATATAATATAATATTATATTTATAATAATATAATTTATTAAAATATATATTGTGAAATATATTTAATATAAATTTTATACATTTTTTATTTTATAATTTAAAAATATTTAATATTAATATCTATATATATTATGTCATGAAGTCTTATTGATCCCTTATTTTTCAAATCTTAGTCAAATTGAATTGGAATTTGATTAAATAGTCCAACCAAAAGTTTCCGACCCGGTTGGAACAAATATAAAGGTGCATACACCCCTTTGTCCCGAAGTATTTTTCCCTATACAAACTAAGGTTAAAAGAGTCAATTTTAATTTAACATTTGTTTTGTAATAAAAAAATGTTGCTTTTAATGACTCTTGGAAATTGAAAATAGAAACATTTTTATTACTGTTCGTTAATAACATTACACCATTTAATATTTAGAATTAAAAATTTCTGCACTAGTTATGTAACGTGGATGATTTTCTTTTATATATAAATTTTCAATTTCACAATTAATATGATCTTTCTCTTAATTTTTTTTCACTCTTGGTAAAATATAAAAATATCTAATAATATCAATTATATTTTAATATAATTTAAAGTAGTTTAGATTATCTCTTAATAATTGTTTTTATAAAAATTCACCTACAAAAGTAGTTGTTAGACATTTAATTAAAAAGAATATTCTTTATTTTTTTTTCAATCTAACGATTCTTATGGGTGACGCTAAAATATAAGAAAAGAAGAGTGAGAAGCTTGCAATCTAACATATCTAACCGGTGGCACACTTTATCAGATAAATTGTAAGAAAAGAGAACGAATAGTGAGAATGAAGAGCAATAGTGAATTTTTCTTCTATATATATACTAAGAAGTGTAAGTTGAGGTTAGCCAGCATGACAATTGAACTCATATCTATGAGTACCGTCCCAACTTTAATTGAGTTTGGGTTTTCCCCAACTCAAGAAAATAATGACCGATGTAAGTACGAGATGCAACTATCTGCTTTGTCTCTAAACATGTGCTTTCTTTATAGTAGTTATATTTTTACTTATATATATATATGTCTCGTCTCCAAACACGACTTGCTCTTTCTTTATATATTATAATTCTATATATTATATATAATTATTAATTATATAATTATTTTGTATATTATTTTTATAACTACTAAAATATAAATGAATGTTGGTTAATAATTAAGATAATAATAATAATTAAATAATAAAGATAAAATTATATATTTTACTAAGAATAAAATTTAATTATTAAATATTTTTTAATTTATTTATTATATTAATTTTGATATATTATTTGAATTAAAATATAATTATTAACTTAATATATTTTTTATTGAAAAATATATAAGTAAAATAAATTAAAAAAAAGTTTCTCCTTTTCTTTGAATAGGATAAAACCCAAAGTGGTTGAGTTTTATTTTTTTGTCCCCACCTTCTATGAATCTGGCTCACTCTAGCCTATTTTTTTTGGCGAGAACAGGGATGAGTATAATTAAACCTGTCCCATTCTCCTTGTTGTCAAGCTTAGTTGAAATTTACCTTTAGAGTTTTTTTTTCATCCAAACTAAGATTAAAAGAGTCTATTTTTATTTAATATTTATCTTATAATATAAAAATGTTGTTTTTTTATTGACTATTGAAAATTGAAAATAAAAATTTTATTTTAATTATATAATTCTATATATTATATGTAATTATTTTTATTTTTTATTTTGTATAATTATTAAAATATAAATGAATTATTGTTGGTTAATAATTAAATAACAAATATAAAATTATACATTTAACTAAATAAAAATTTAATTCTCAAATAATTTTTAACTTATTTACTATTTATTAATTTATATATTATTTGAATTAAAATATAATTATTAACTTAATATATTGTTTATTTAAAAATATATAAATAAAATAAATAAAAAAAATAAAAAATGAGTCTCCTACATATTTCTCCAAACCCTATAAAATCCAACAAAATTGATTTTACTTTTTTTTCCTCGCCTTTTATAAATTTGATTCTCCTCTCGTCTCTTTTGTTGTAGCAGTAGGGACAGGTAGAGTTAAACCCGCCCCACCCTGATAAATTAAACCCGCCCCACCCTGATAAATTTAACTGTAAAGTGATTGTGAGAGAGATTTTGAAAGGAAAAATATTGTATATTGAATGGAAAGCATCAGGCTATTAAATAGCCCATACATCGCAAAACAAAATAGAAAATACGATAAATAAAGAGTTACTGCTAGACCTCTAACTAACTGGAAACTAAAGTAAAAGAATTCCAAAAAAATGGGATTTTATTTGACTAATTCCTAGCACACCCTACCTAAGTTGTAAAGCCTAATTGAAATTTATCTTAGGAATATTCTAAACTATGGTTAAAATAGTTAATTTTAATTTAGTATTTATGTTATGATATAAAAATGTTGTTTTTATTGACTCTTGGAAATTGAAAAGAGAAACGTTTTTGCACTATTTTTTATTACTGTTCTTTAATAACATTGCATCATTTAATAGTTAGAATTAAAATTTTCTGCGCAAGTTGTGTAGCTTCCATGTTTTTTTTATATGAAATTTCAATTTCGCAGTTAATATGGTTTTTGTGTTTTGAATTTCATAATTAATGTTTTCTTTCAAATTTTAAATTTGCATTAACATTAATCAATTTTTTTTAATTATATATACAATAAATATAGTCTACAACACATTCTAAGGGTTTTTCTTTTTTGTTTGATCATTACAGGAGTGCTTGCGATGTTTTATCAATACTTTTTTTTATATATACTTTCTTTACTATTATTTTAAAATTGTTAAAAAATCATACATTTTGATTAAATTTATTTTTATCTAACGAGTCTCTCCTTATTTATTTACTTGTGAATTTTATCAAAATTTATAATTTTTAACAATTTTGAATGAATAGAAAATAGAGTATAGGAAAGAGAGTTTCGTAAACACAGTGCCCTAACATTCATTCTTATTTTTGTGGTGGTAATTTTCTTAACTTTGTTCCCTTACTTTGAAAATCTATACCTTTGTTGTAAATGGTTGCTTTCAGATGAGAGTTGCCTTCGCTCAAAAACTTAGAATATTCATACAATACTTATTTTGTTTTCCTTTCGTTTCTTATGCAATCAATTTGATGAAATGAGGAATTGATTATTTTTCTTAATTTGATTTACTTATTATTTTTAGTTCTATTTTGTTTCTGGTTTCTATTATTTGCTAATTTGCAGAAGAGTTGCTCAGGAGTTTGTAACATATAAATATTGATAATTAAAAAAAAACATTTTCCCCCTTTTTTGGGTTAAGAAATTCGATTTGATCCAATTTAATTCAATATTTTTTTACAGTTTTTAGTTTAATATTCAATTTTTTATTTTTAAATGTTTAGATAAAAAAATTAACTTTTATTGCATTGAATCGGTTTATAAACACTCTGTAATACATCATACTAGATAAACTTTGTCTTTTATTTTTTTTCATCCTTCTACACCTAAAATTCTAGTATTTTTATCCAAAAATGATTTTTAGACCCTCCGAATGCAATTAATTGAGAGAGACCTTAATTTGGTCCAGTCCACCCTGGGGGAGAAAGAGAGAGAAAAAAAAATAGATATAATAAATAATATGATGTAATAAAAAATAAAAAATAAAAAATAATCACATTAATGAAGTGTTTAATAAAATAAGATGGGAAAAATCATTACTCAATCTTAATAATGTATATATTAAGTTCCTTGACATACAAGACTTCTTTATTTCTATGTTCCTTTTTTCTTTCCTGCAGATTGTATATTTGTCTCTTTTTTCATTGTATTTTCCCTCGAATGTTTAGCATAGTTTTTAAGGCATCACGGGTCATATTTTGATCATAGGTAGTGCCGCCAATTAGTTTGCCATGATCAAAGTGTTTTTTTTACAAGCACTTATAAAATAATAAGTTTATTTATAAATAAAAATAAGAATTTGCCAATAGAGAGCATAAGTTGAATAGAAGGTCCAAGAGCTGTTGGAAGCACAGATGGTGAAATAGCTGTCACGAAATCATCGAGGAAGCCTATTCCAGCAAAGCATGCATACGGACCTCGATGTTAGCAATGAGTGACAGACAAAGAGCCAATAGAAGCTCCATCTATTTATCTCCACAACAGGTGTTTCCTTTCCAACTCGCATTGCTTCATGCACTCCCTCTCTCTCTCTCTCTCTCTAAGCTCGGCTAAACTAAAAGGTTCTACTAGAAACTTAAAAGGGCCACCCATGCATCTTTCCATAACCTACCAATTTTACCATTTCCTGTCCCTAGTTTGTAGGTCCACTCCCATGCAAATATTCAGAGATTAATTTTTCTTTTTACTTTTTTTTTCCTTAGTTACACTACTTACAAGTGTAATCAGACATTGGAATAATTTTTGTAGATCTTACGATATATTGGAAGCGTAATAATATAGTCTGTTTTGTCACATGTTCCATACGTGATTTTTTATTTGTTTATTCAGAAATTAATAGTAGTTATAATTTTCACTTTTTTTATAGCAAAATTGACGTTATTTTTTTGCTTTGCAATGGTGTCCGAACACGCATGTAATAGAAAACCTTTCTCATCTAAAGATTCTAATTATAATTGTAAACATAAAATTGCTTTTCTACATGAGCACTCTATTATAATTTTACACGTGTGACAGCTGGTAACTAGTTAGCTCCAATTAGCATTTAAAATTGTAAGTATTTCATAACAAGAAGGGTAAGATAACTAAAATTTAAATTTTGGGCTCGTCAATTAAAAACATATTTATTATTAATTTTTATTAAAATATCATATATTTGTTATTAAATTTTAGTTCTCTTAATTAATATAATTTTGTTTTAAATTTACTATAGACTTCGTCATTAGAGCGGCCTGGTTTCCTAACTCCTCAACAGTACAATTCTTTCTCTACAGAGTGTATATATTACTATGTTTATTTTTGTCATCCATAATAATTACTTTATTTTATAAAATATCCTTAACATATATAAAATATAGTAATATATATTCATAAATCATTTTCACAAATACCATGATCAAATTAGAAATTTTATATGAATGATTGCATGCACAAAAAGGAGGAGAAAAAACTATGTGAGTGAGAAGGAAAATGATGCAAATAGATGGAAAAATGGGATGCAAAAATAACTTAAATTAGTTTAGAAAGTTTTACATGTGAGCCTAAAGTGCGTTGACGTGGATAAGTGTGTTGGTTGCATTAAGGCAAAAAAAGAAAAACACTTGCTAACCTACTTACATTTACAAAGAGGTTTTGCGTCTCTTGTAGCTCCCTGCTTCTCTCACTTGGTCAAGAAGCAAGAAGCACTGAAAAAAAATAAAAGAATAGAACTTTTGATCGAAAACGCATGCATGCATGATCAATGAGGTAGAATAGCAGAAAGATGGAGCGAGCTATAAGCATTGTGTACATAGAGTGTGTGGCGTTGTTGATATTGTGGAGTACAATCTTTGTGTGCAGTGCTCAACAGCAAGAATCTGAATCTCAATTTCAATCTCGGAAACAGCAAGGTAAGTGAAATTGGGTGGGTGGCATGCGTAGAAGAAGGAGAGACATAGAAGATGTTAAATAATGTGATATATATGTTGGATGCAGGGGCGAGTTACATGAAGATGGTGGTGAACGCGAGCGAGTTACCGGTGGAAGATTACTACGACTACATCATCGTGGGTGGAGGAACTGCAGGGTGCCCAGTGGCGGCGACACTGTCGCAGGAGTTTAGGGTGCTTTTGCTGGAACGAGGAGGCGTAGGGCGGGGCAACCCCAACTTGATGAACCAAGAAGGGTTCTTGGCGAACCTCTTAAACACACAGAGTGGGGACTCTCCAGCGCAATCATTCATATCAGAAGAAGGTGTCCCCAACGCGCGTGGGAGAGTTCTTGGAGGCAGCAGCGCCATCAATGCAGGCTTCTACAGCCGAGCAGACGCCGATTTCTTCGCCAGATCCGGCTTGCCGTGGAACCTCACGCTCGTAAACCAGTCATACCAGTGGGTGGAGAGGGAAATCGTGTTCAAGCCAAATCTCAAGACATGGCAATCAGCGGTACGCGACGGCTTGTTAGAAGCAGGGGTTACTCCCTACAACGGTTTCACTCTGGACCACGCAACCGGAACAAAGGTTGGGGGTTCCACATTCGACAGCGCCGGCAGAAGACACACCTCAGCGGATCTTCTGAAATACGCCCACCCTTCCAACATCCAGGTGGCGGTTCATGCGATCGTCGAGAGGTTGCTTGTGGTGGCATCAGCTGCAATCGGAGTGTTGTACCGTGACCAGAGAGGGAGGTACCACCACGCATTTGTGCGGGAGCACGGAGAGGTGATTCTCTCGGCCGGTGCAATAGGAAGCCCTCAGCTTCTCCTCCTGAGCGGGATCGGTCCCAGGCCTTATCTGTCTTCGTGGGGGATTCCCGTGGCACACCACCTTCCCTACGTAGGACACTTTCTGTACGATAACCCTAGGAACGGAATTACTATTCTGCCCTCGCTTCCGCTGGAGCATTCTCTGATTCAAGTGGTGGGGATTACCGATTCCGGGGCTTACATCGAAGCCGCGTCGAATGTGGTTCCTTTTGCGTCCCCTCCCCACACCGCCTTTGTCCGGTCCCCGCTGTACCTGACGGTGGCAACCCTGATTTCGAAGATTTCAGGGCCACTTTCCACAGGGTTTTTACGACTGGCTTCGACGGATGTGAACGTGAATCCCGTAGTGAGATTCAATTACTTCAACAACCCAGTGGACGTTGAGCGGTGCGTGAACGGAACCAGAAAGATAGCGGACATACTCCAGAGCAGGGCCTTGAGGGATTTTAAGTTCAGTAACTGGTTAGGGGACAGAGATTTCAGATTCATAGGGCCTGCTTTGCCTCTTCACCAAACTGACTACCTTCGGATGGCCGATTTCTGCCGCCGGACTGTCAGCACCATATGGCACTACCATGGAGGCTGTGTCGTCGGAAGGGTCGTTGATCCTCATCTCAAGGTCATCGGAGTTGCTTCCCTTCGTATCGTAGATGGATCAGTTTTTAGCGTATCGCCGGGTACCAATCCCCAGGCCACCCTAATGATGCTAGGACGGTAATCTTATCTTATTATTTCTTACCTTCCTTTTCCTTCTAACTCTTTGTAAATCATTTTTTCTTATATATATCATCCTATATATCCTGGCAGATATTTTGGTCTCAAGATAATCACAGAAAGGGAAGCATACAAATGAGGTTCTTTATCCAGCTTTTCTATGCTACTCTACAAATAGGAATTACCTTTCCGTTTATTCTAGTTAGCTAGACAGACTGTACTACTGTACATGCAATTTGTAACACTGCTACCAACTCTCACAAATGGGCTGCCCTCGATCATATCTGTAATGACACTCTTTTCACCAATAATGCCAACTTTCTTAATTCTTTCTTCCTTCCTTCCATCTGCTTATATTCACCGGATTTGTTTCTTTAGGAGGATGGAATCAATAATAATAATCATGAGAAAACATCCCTCTATTCGATAAAGTAAGGAAAGTGAAAAATAAGTGGTACTTGTCTTATTTTTACTATCCTCGCTTTTGATTTTGTTACTAATTTTAGCTACCATTTAAATTAGTAGTTAAATCTTAGTTAATTAACTATTAATTAATTAAAATATTATTTTTTCTAGCTAAATTAAAGTTATATTCATTTATACTTCTTATTATTACAAATTAGTTAAAAAATAACTACAAATTTTAAAAAATTTACTATAAATTAATTAAGATTATTTTCTTAGTTAATTTGCTACTTATTTTATGCTACCATTCAATATTATAGTAATTTTGTAACTAATTATTTTTACTAGAAATTAGCTACAAAATAACTATTGATTTTAAAATTAGTCATAAAATTATTTTGTAACAAATTTTAAATTTTCTAGTAGTGTCAAACCTCCACGCGGAAAGAAGGAAAGAGCGTCAATATTTTTAAAAGATTAATTTACTTTTATTTTTGTATCTTTTTCTCTTTTATTAAGAAAAGTTATGCTATTTTATCTACACATTTTTTCTTTTATTTTTTTACCAAACATTTATAGCTGTTATTTCCCCTATTTTATTTTTTTCACTTTATTTTCTAAACTAAACATAATCTTAAGCACACACCAACAATTATTTTAATTTCCATATCTGATAAATAAATAAAAAATAGTGGTTAATCAAAATTAACAATTATATTAATTAAGAGTTTAGTAATAAGTATTGCTAAATCCTCTTAAAAGATTAGCCCAACAGTCTTTCTAAGTAGATTACAAATTATATTTGAATTTTACATTGGAAGTCTTAAAATTCTTGCCTATTTTTTTCAAACTATTGGATCCTCTACAGCCCAATTTTCATCTAGAAAATATCCTGCATCTTAACCTTTGATTGATTATTGTACATGAATCAAGGATAAAGAGAATGTAATGAACAGTCATAATCTCGGCTGTAGAGAAAATATTACTGGAGAGGTAGAAGAGTAATCACACTTATCTCTTTTCTCCCCTTTACAAAATTAAGAGGATCGTAAAACTATTTTTTTAATACATAAACGGACCTATGCCCAAAATAAAAAGAACAGCCAAAACTAAAAACTACTAACCCCGGAAAAATTAATAAGCTCTCAAAATGAACTAGCAATCTAACATAATTCATTCGGACCATGCCACTTTTTAGGCAGCCTGAATGTACATGAAACCAATTTTTAAGGAGAAAATAATCATTTTTTAAGTTCTCTTTAAGTGCTAAAATAAAATGATTATTATTTTTAAAATAAGGTGACATGATCTACCGTTGGATGGGTCAGTTTTTAGTCTCGCCATTGTTATTAATGCAATAAACTTATCTTATAAAATTTTAAATTAATGAGAGTTACCGTTTTTTTTTTGTAGAATAAAGGGGTAACAACCCAAACAAAGCAAAGAAAACTACATCATGAGTATTTGCCAATAATGAGAATTATTTAGATAACTTAATTTTTACTAATAAAAAGTAAACTAGCTAGGATGTTAGTTTATTTACCAATTAGATGTGTTTTTAAAATAAAAAATAATAATATACTCTGAGGTGATATTTTATAAGACAAGAGAAAGAGAAATGCGTGAGTACAGATTATTTGTTACGCAAACGGTTGTGATTAGTCATTGTTTATTTAGTCTTACTTTTAAATATGGACAAAACTTAAGTACACTTCCATAAATATTTTAAATGTTTAAAAATCACGTAGATTTTAAACTTAGTTTAGAATGGATCTACTTGATCAAATGGGAGGTGTCAAGGTTCCTCTAGCTTCTTTTTTTTTAATTTAATTTTTTTAATATACATTAGGGTAAGTATCTTTATTTGTTGAGGTCTAGTTGTGTAAGAAATAACATTTATAATTTTTGTGTAACGATAACTATAGCGTTTTTAGATTAATGATTTGAATATCATTTTTTTAATAATTTTAATTTAAAAGTTATGCAATCAAATAATTTTGTTGTTTTTCACTTTATATTGATTTAATTATAATTGATTAAAAAATTAAAAGACATTTATTAGTATTTTTCAATAGGACAAATTTACTAACATCGTATAAGATATTGATAGTTTGAATTTTGAAACATAAAAAAATATTTTTTTTATGTTTTTTATATATTTTTTTTTGTTTTCTCGTTCCATTTTTATTTTTATTTTGTGATAGTGAGGTTTTAAAATACATTTTCCTTCAAATTTTCAATTATCTAAAAGCAAAATGTTTTTCAATAGTTACTGATTACTATTATCGTAAAAGATAATTTGACAAGTAAAATAATTCATTTTAATTTAATAAAAGTTTATTACATAAGTAATAGAAATTTTTTTCATAAGAATTGATGATTATCATATATATTAATTTTAATTATGATTTTAGAAAGGTTGTAGATGACACATGAAACATGATTGACATTTGTAATTTATGGTCTTTAAAAAATTATGTTTAATTTATCTAATTTATCTTATTCATAGAGAGGGTTAGGAAAGGAGAGAACAAGTTACTCCTTATCTTTATTATTTATTTTTTAATATAATATTTTTAACAAATAACTCACTTGAAAAGAGTGAAGATAAAAAATAATTTTCTTAAAATTACTATTGGTGCAACTTGATCATTACATGTATTTTATTATATATTTTTAGATCATTTTAAAAAATATATAATTATGAAAAGTGCATGCAATAGCTTGATCTCCCCTTTGATCATTATAGTAGAATATTCGACTATAATTTTTTTTTTATAGTTGGCTTCCCTTACCATTTAAGTTTGGTTTCGTTCATGTCTTGATCTTTTAGAAAATAGTATATGCAATGACTAATGAAAATTTTGCATTGTCTATCAATAAAAAACGATAATTTTATTGATTTCTATATTAATTACTTTTAAAATTATTTTAATATAATTTTTAATTAATTGATAGTGTATTTTTTTTATTTACATATTTTAAACTCTTTCTAAAATGAAACGTTGTATATTACGAAACCTCGTACCCATTAGACATATGCAACAAAACCACGATTATAGTATAAATTACTATACACACTTCTTTAAGAATTTTGTTTCATTTTTAATTGTTCTTCATGTTACATTGTGTCATTCATTATTTTTTTTTTCTTGTACTTTCTTATATCTCAACGTAAGTATTAGTATACACAATATTTGGGTAAAAGATAAAAAGAGAAAAGAATTAAATGAAATGCGATAAAAAAAAAGGAAAAAAATGTGTACGAATGTCGTTGTCAAAACTATAAATAATGTATTATGATTTCATCGACAAAAAAAAAGGACACTAAAACACATAAACAATACAATATAAAGAACTTTGATAGTCTTTTACAAGATGGTAAACAATAGCGGGACCACCGACACAATGAAGAAAAAATTCTATTATGACTTCGACCGGTTGTATGTGAAATGGAAAAATATGTATTTTTGGAGAAAAAACAAGTTTTTCAAAGCACCTTTTGCAAAAGCAATTATTATTTTTGTGAAGAAACCATTGAAGACATTTAAATAAGATTCAGCATATATTACTGGACCTATTTATGTGCATGCAGACTAATTAGCCTATTCACCAATGATTGTTCAGCAACAACAATAAAAAAAAAAAAAAGTTTAAAAAGCACACATCAAGTGAATGATGTACATTATTATAATCATAAATCATGTTGAATAATCCATCAATGATACATTTTCAAAATCAATGACAAAGCCAATAAATGGGGTGATTTTACTTCATTGATCATTGAATATATCTACCCACAATTTTCCGACAAGAGGAACATGAATATAGGGCCTCTTTCTTACTAATAACAAATGGTATACCACATTTGTAGAGCCAAGTCAAATACATTTCTCTTGTTAGTTTGGTAAGTTATAGAAACTTTTAAAGTAGAGATTAAATAGTTCACAATTATAATGAAAATGATAGAAATTTTGATTGAAGTTTCATTTTATTTGTATTGCTATCTACTCGCACAAATCTAACCTATTTCACGTCTTTTTTTTTCTATATTTTGACGAATTGAAAATAGACATTCTTGTGATTGGTGATCATAGTCTCACTCACCTACCCCAAGTTAAAAAGAAAATATTTATTATTTTAACATATAGCGTGAGGAAAATCCACCTCTAAACCTTGAGCCTAGAAAAATCGCCCTTTTGCGCACACTCCTCCTTCTTTCTTGGTTTATATATAGCCAATCGGGATTCAAAATTTTATAAAGACCCCATGACACTTTTTGTTGGATTGAAATCGAATAAAGTGAGATCAAGGAAACAGAAAAACAAAGAAAAAATCTATGGCATCCTTTGCTTGTACCAAACCAATCTTACCCTCTGCTTCCATAGTTTCTTCTTTAGAATCAAAGTCAAAGTTGTCTCATGTCTCGTTTATCAACACCACCTCACACATACCTATCTCCCTAAAACTCTCCCATGTTAACTCTCCACGTTCATTAGTGGTCAACAGCATTTTGAAAAAAATTGGCCCCACAAAAACCTCAATGCAGAGCACCAATTCGGAGGATGTTGGGTGTTCCGGTCGAAAGCCTACCATCCTGGTCTCTGAGAAACTTGGAGAGGCAGGGCTTCAGGTGTTGCGTGATTTTGGGCACGTGGAATGCGCGTATGACCTCTCACCTGAGGAGCTCTGCACAAAGATCTCATGCTATGATGCTTTGATTGTGAGGAGCGCCACGAAGGTCACGAGGGAAGTCTTCGAAGCTGCCAAAGGAAGGTTGAAGGTTGTTGGAAGAGCTGGTGTGGGCATTGACAACGTCGATCTGCAAGCTGCCACTGAATTTGGTTGCCTCGTTGTTAATGCACCCACTGCCAACACTATTGCTGCGGCAGAGCACGGAATTGCTCTCCTTGCTGCCATGGCCCGCAACGTTGCCCAAGCTGATGCCTCCACCAAAGCTGGTAAGTTCTTTTTTTTTTTTTTTTTTTATTTCCCCATCTATCATCTTCTTTTATACAATTTAACAATGAACATCTTACTAGGTTAGAATAGAGAAGGAGAAGGACATGTTGGAGATCTCAGGTTAACCAATTTTCTTCATAAGTTGGTTTTTCTAGTTAAGACAAACATAAACTAAAATTTTAAGATAGAATTAGAGTTTATCCTGCAGTTTATGGTTAAGCCTATCGAATCACTTGTTGTCAAACTTTTTTCAAATTCTTTCAAATTTCATGTAAAAGATGTTTAATCATTAATATAAAGGGATGCTGGAAATGACACATTTACCGGTGATATATCCAAAACAATGTAATGAGAAATGGCACATCCACTAGGTCATGAGCAAATTTCACGTTTTCAAGTAATTAATTATTGTTAACATATTGTTTGAGATTATTATAGAGACGTTGCATTAACACACATGCTTGGGTAGCTAATAGATTTTAGAGAAAAATATGTTTTTTGTTATGTTAGTTATGCGCTTTAATTTAAAGATAAGTATATTAATTTATTAACATATTTTTGGGGTACATGTTTCCCTTAAGACCTTACTATGAATATCTGTTGGGGGTAATTTTGTTGACAACTTTGTAGGAAAATGGCTGAGAAACAAGTATGTGGGAGTTTCTATAGTTGGAAAGACATTAGCGGTAATGGGTTTTGGAAAAGTTGGATCGGAAGTGGCGAGGCGTGCAAAAGGGTTGGGCATGCATGTGATTGCTCATGACCCCTATGCTCCAGCTGATAGGGCTCGTGCTATTGGTGTGGATCTAGTGTCATTTGATCAGGCTATCTCCACTGCAGATTTCATTTCCCTCCATATGCCACTTACTCCAAATACTAACAAGGTCTTCAACAACAACACTTTTGCAAAGATGAAGAAGGGGGTTCGCATCATCAATGTTGCTAGAGGAGGAGTTATTGACGAAGATGCATTAGTAAGAGCACTTGATAGTGGAATAGTTTCTCAGGTCAACCCCTTCTCTGCAACCTTTTTTATTTCTTTTTTATTGATTCATTCATTTTTATAATTGTCAATGAGTGTCTCCAAAAATTGCATATCGCTATGAGCAATACTTAATGTGTGCCTCAAATTACTATAACTTTGTCACAATTGCATATAGAACAGGCAGCTCTTGACGTCTTCACTGAGGAGCCCCCATCCAAAGACAGTAAGTTGGTGCAACACGAGAATGTCACTATTACGCCTCATCTTGGAGCTAGCACCAAAGAGGCACAGGTTTATTTTTCTTTCACCATTTTTACTTCTTTATTATATTAGACCCCTGTATCAATTCTATTATGTAGCATACATCATCTTCTGACCAAGTATACTCCACCAATTTTGACTTACCAGGAGGGCGTAGCTATTGAAATAGCAGAGGCTGTGCTAGGAGCATTGAAAGGGAACTTTCAGCCAACAGCTGTCAATGCTCCCATGGTTGCTCCTGAGGTAAACATTGCATCGATTTTTACTCCATTTTTTTTCCTATATCTCTTTTTATTTTTCATCACATAATTTATGACATGTATCTATCTCTTTGTTCCACGCATACACCCAAAAAATAAGTGTAATTTGATAATTATCCTTCCAATAGTATTACTCCAATCCAATATTGTAATGAAGCAAAACATGGTTGGCTCTTGTTATCAGGTGTTGTCAGAATTGACCTCATATGTATTGTTAGCTGAGAAGCTGGGGAAGCTAGCTGTGCAGTTGGTGTCTGGAGGAAGGGGAATCAAATCTGTGAAGGTGGTTTATCGATCGGCTAGGGGCACAGATGACCTAGACACTAGACTTTTGCGAGCCATGGTTATAAAAGGGATCATTGAACCAATATCAAACACCATTGTCAACCTTGTGAATGCAGATTTCGTAGCCAAGCGAAAAGGACTTCGCATAAGTGAGGAAAAAATAGTTGTTGATTCATCTCCCGAGCTTCCTATTGATTCAATCCAGGTGCAAATATCCAATGTGGAGTCCAAATTTGAAAGTGCTGTATCAGAAAGTGGTCAGATAAGAATTGAAGGAAAAGTGAAGTTTGGTGAACCCCACCTAACATGTGTGGGCTCTTTTGATGTGGATGTGAGCTTAGAAGGGAATCTAATCTTGTGCCGACAAGTGGATCAACCAGGCATGATTGGTCGTGTTGGAAACATATTGGGTGAGCAAAATGTGAATGTGAGCTTTATGAGTGTTGGAAGGACTTTGCGTAGGAAGAAAGCTATTATGGCAATTGGTGTGGATGAAGAACCAAACAAGGAGGCCCTTGACAACATTGGAGTCGTGCCTGCCATTGAAGAGTTCGTATTCCTCAAGCTGTAGTTGGAATATAAATGCGTGTGTGGATTTTAACCAGTAAGTTTTGGAAAGTAAAGTATTTTTATTAAAATAAATGTTTTTGACAATTTTGTAATTTGTGGGCAATTTGAGGAAACTTGAAGCTATTGTAGATGTGATATATATATGGATGATTTAAGAATAAAACTAGCTGCAAAAAAAGCTAGTAGTGTGCAGTGTACACCTTTTTGTTGTCTCTGCATTGAGTTTTGTTACTATAATATGATATCGTCATTTCAACTTATGTTTTGTAGCTTTCAACATTTACTCGACACATATGCACATTCTTTGGTAATTGATATTATTAATGCTGCTCTCATGGGAGTAACTCGATTAGAGTTTCTTTTGTAATTACATTCGCCTTCGAGATGATTAATCATGGCAGGAAGCTCTTGGTATATTGATTCTAGCTAATTAAATTTTAGCAATTAGATATTGCATAACTATGCAATTGTTTGAAACCGCCAAGGCAAGAGACTCACCAATAACATAATACACCAATTGGTTGCAAGAAGCAATCTGTGTGTTTTCATCTGGAAGATGATACCTATCGTTAGAGATAAAATTCAAATCTAAAATAGAAGGTATATTTCTTACGATTTGGGTTGTATTAATTCCTTTCTATTTTCAAATTTTCAATAAATTACAAAATCTAAAAACAAGTTATAATTATAGTTTCATGATAATTTATGAAGTTTAATGCTAGCTAGTCAACTCATACATTGATTTGTGTGTGTATTTCTGGATATAACGTAATCTGTTACACATAACATCACCTTAAATCTTCTATAACAAGTGTAATCGAAGTTATAATGGCTCACAAACTTGCTTAGTTATGAAAACAAAATTCTACTTAATCAATACATATAGAATATTTGGGAATCCATATTCATTTTAGACCTAAAAAATGAGTAAGAGAAATTAATAATGAAAATAATTGATATAAAACGTGTAATTGAAGAACAAAGCTATAAAATTAGGAGTTGAGTGTGACATAATTTTTTTATAGATTGTAGAAACATTAGAAGATGAAAACAAATGTAAAATAATTAATAAATATTATTATAACACTTTAGTATACAAATAAGATAATGGTGTAGGTTAAATATCTGTTAGGTCATTTGTCAATTTACTCGTTGACTTATGTATTATTTAAAAAAAATTATAAAAAAATAAAGTAAATTTTGCTAGTGTAACCTATAATCCTCAAATGAATCTTGTACCTAGGATAAAAAGTATGTTAGTCGATAAATATATACGAGTGATTTATTAAATATGTATTTAAATTAATAATATATTTTGGGATGATATGTGAAGGTACCGTCTTGCATTTGTCACGCCATAACTAGTTTAGGAGTTAACTATTTTAGAGTAATTGATGCGAACTTGAAAGTGTTGTTACCCTCTTAAATTATAGGAGTTAAAGGAAATAATCAAAGCACATGTATGTGCTGTAGAAAATGTTTAATAAAAGTTAAAAAGTGGTAAAACTTTTAATTTATTTTGCTTCTTTTCTTTTAATTACAGTTCTTCTAAGATTAGGATTACAGATTTTGCACCACTAAAAATTAAATTGACTTGATAATTGTGTCAAACATAAAACTTTATTTGAGAGCTTATAAACATATAAAATACAAGTAAAAATAAGTTGAATAATGAAATTGTAACATGTAATGTTTAGAAAAATTATAACTAAGATATACATTTTCATACATATAGTTGTCTCTATAATATCTACATTCACCATCACCTTTGTTGTAGTCTATGATGTAATTACATCATGAGTTTTTTCTTATTAAACTACGGTGAAGTGAAATTATTTTTCAAAATAAAAAGGAGAATAAATATATGACACATGATTGATGCAATATAACTGTTGGAATAAATATAGATTAAAAATGAATGTCATTAGTGGTTAAGTGACATTTGATATGGTGCCTTTAAGTAAGTGATTCATCCTAGTTGTAGAATTATCCATTTTCATTTTGATATTATAAGTTAAAATATTGAACATTTCAATTATGTGTTCTCCAAATAAAGTAACATGAATAAAATTATTTCCAAGTTAGAGATAAAATTTAAGTTTTAATATAAATTATAAAGTAAAATATAAGTGGATTGTTGGAAAAACTTTTTCATGTAATTTTCTAATTCAATTCTTTTTGTTGTGCGTGTTTCATGTTGGTAATCTTTTAAATTTCTATATCTAATGAAAAAACCAAAAACATTTATATGGATAAAAATAAATGTTAAAAGAATAACCAAGTGTGTTAATAAAACTAGACACGTGAAGGTTAGTTAAAACAATATATCAATCTGATATCCATTAATATTTGTCTCTTATAAGATACTCACAAAGGAACAAAAACAAATATATATGATATGAGATACGTGCATAAGAAGGTTTATTTAGTAACATGATATTAATGTTTTTTGTTTCGTTATTCTCTCTCATGCTAGATTTTTAGATTTCATAACATTTCTTGATTGTTATACTTTGTTATAGTACAATGATTATAAATGATGACTTAAATCTTGTTTTTCTAAGAATTATACACATAGTTAATATGAAGTAATATAAATTGTTATACAAGAAAATACCAACTTTTAGCAAATAAGTGCTTTTTGTACGATAAAATAATGTACAACAATATATTATTTCTTCATCAATGAGTAGCATATGAATGAATGATACTTGAATATATTATCTTGTAATGTGTTCTTGTCTACTAATCTTTGTCATTAGTGATTGATTTTCTTTTACATGTATTCATACTTTAGTCTTTGCCGTAAAGCTAAAAGGGGACTTAAGAAACCTCAATAAACTTGTGTGTAAAACTTAGTCCTTTGGTTGGGACATTTTCTCTATTTATACTTTTGTTCACCCTTTAACATTGTGTCATGTGTTCTTTAATTCAACGTGCTTCTGGTTTTTTTGAATGCTTCCTCCGAGGCACTTGCATTTATGATATGTCAAGAGTGGTACTTGACCTTTTATTTTGTCGGGGTGTTATTTGTGGCTTTATTTATGTCAAAAATTGGTCTTATTTTTTATTTGTTTGTGGATAGTAATGGAATTGCTTAGAAGGTTCTAAAATCTCCTATCTTGGGCTCTTATTGTTTTGAAGTTTGTTTGAGTCAACTAATCAAAAGAATTAATCTTTTGATGTAGATTGGTTATACGAACCTCTTAGCTCTTGGAATAAAAGATTGTTAACAATAATATTCTAGTACGTTGTAGATTATTATCTAAGACTTTTATTATTTGAAAATGCTATGTAAATAACCATAAACGTGTATATGACTAACTCAATAACAAAAATTAGAGAATTGGAAGAGGTTACCACAAAATATTTTATTTCTAAAAAAATTATGTTTAAGGTTTAATATGATGATAATTTCATAAATTTTCTTTGACTATTTCGAATGTTGATAAATATACCTTCCAATAACAGGCAACCTCCAAAAAGATTTATATTTATGGTAATTGATATAATATTTTTATAAGATTGTGATAAAAAAACCTTAAAATTAATAATGAGTTTTTTTTTTAAATATATAAATGTAAAAGAGCATGTGAATCAAATATAATTACAATTACAATATAAAAATAGATGTAGTTAGTTTATGAGTAAAGTATATATAATTTAAATTAACATGTATAAAAAAGTAAATAATTTATAATGTAATGTGTTGAACACTAGTGTATGAAAAAGAAAGTTTTGAAAATTTGTTAGAAATATGATCCTTTTATTAAACATTTTATTTGATCTAAACTTAAAAAAAGATGGTAGATATTGCGACTTCTAAAATTCCATTGTTTATTTGTAATATTTAACAGTCGGAGGAGTTAGGAGTGTAGAGAAAAGATTGGGGTTAAGTTGAGGGTTAGGGTTTCATAGGACGCAATGGCAGGCACTGGCATCCACCCATACCACCAGCAATGGCCTCCGGCGGCCGCCGCTCCTCCTCCTCCGCCGGCACCCGCGGCGGCTCCTCCTCCTCACCCCGGCGAGGAGGTTCGAACGATATTCATAACCGGCCTCCCCGAAGATGTGAAAGAGAGAGAATTGCAGAATCTGCTGCGATGGTTGCCGGGTTTCGAAGCTTCTCAGTTAAATTTCAAAGCTGAAAAGCCAATGGGTTTTGCTCTCTTCTCCGCTCCACATCAAGCACTCGCCGCCAAAGACATTCTTCAAGACATGCTCTTCGATCCCGACACAAAGTCCGTTCTCCACACCGAGATGGCCAAGAAAAATCTCTTCGTCAAAAGAGGTTCCCTTTATTGCCCTTTCTTCAAATTGATGCTTACTGTGAATTAACTTTAACTGACACGTTAGCTTCACATTTTTTAATTTGTCTTGTTAATCACCTGCATATTTATCCCCCTGTGCTCAGAATAGCTTAGCCACTCTTTTTGTCAAACCTGGTTTCGTTGAATGTACAATATTTTTCTCTGGATCTTGTGTTTTTTTTTCTCCTTTTAGATGTGCTTATTTGGATTTCTTTTTAGGAATAGGAGCTGATGCAGGTGCTTTTGATCAAAGTAAACGGTTAAGGACAGCCGGGGATTATACACACACCGGTTATACGGCTCCATCTCCTTTTCATCCTCCCCCGCCACCTGTTTGGGGACCACATGGGTAAACACTAAACACCATCTACATAAGAATTTGTAATCTGAATATATAATATTTGGTTTGCATGTCATTCCATATATTTTAGCAATTTCAGTATGTTTGCTTGTAGTTTGTTTGTGTATGACAGTTTGTTTGTGTATGACAGTTTGTTTGTTTTTATGGTCCAGATACATGGCTCCGCCACCTCCTCCTCCGTATGATCCATACGCAGGCTATCCTGTTGCACCTGTACCAATGCCTACTCCTGCTCCTATAGCTGCGCCTAGCAGTTATGTTCCAGTTCAGGTGAGACTTGACAGTGACTGAAAGTATGAATAGCACTTTAGTTTCACTTGATTTCCTCATCAATGATTATATCATTACTTCTTATCTTGCGATATTTGGCTCATATTTTAAAAAGGGAATGGGGGATTTTAAATCCTACGTTAATTGTACTCTATAATGCTTGCTTATTGAAAATCTCTTTTGGTTGGGAAGGACCTGATCTCTGCTCTTGATGATATACTTTACAACATTAATTTTAGAGATTGATGATTTTATTTGCATAGTACTGTGCTCATGACATGTTGAGCAGACATGGAAGAATTCGAGTATCATATTTCAAAGTGAGTATAGGTGGGGAGGAACTTGCCTCTGATTATAGGATAATTTGTTGAATGATGATGTAATTGTTATTTTATATACATGTTTGGGCTCATATTTTGAAGATTGCTAACACTATCTTATTTATGATTATTGATTTGGAGGCAAGATTAAATTAATTAATACCATTAAAGAATTATTTTATGTATAAAAGCTTGAATGTGTTGTTTTACAAATATATTCCAAAAGACATTAAAGGGTAATTCTGGTGTACAAGAAACTACTTTGAATAAAAGTACTATTAGTTCTACCATTTCTTTCTTAAAGAAACAATGTGAGTTTTCAAGTTTTGCTGGACTTGATTGATAATATCACAATTATAAATTCTTCAGGAATAGTTGCACATAGATTACCTATGTCAGTGTAAGAAGGAAACTTGGGGAACCAGTAAATCTAATCTGGAAGACTGGAACCACTAAGGATGTTGTCTATAATGAAAACAAAAGGAGTTTTTCAATTGTACATATAATATAATGTATTGAGTAATCTTTTGGCAAGAAAATATCCATAGGTGTTTTTCACCCGAGTTCTCATCTTGCTGTATTTTTTGTTTTGCCAAGTTATCTGATGTCTTTGGTATTTAAGTATTTAACTTCATTAAAGTTTGTTTTGATTTAATTTGTTTACTAATAAACTTTCTGTGTATTCCTTTACAGTTGGTTGTTCATGATGAGTAATATAGTGTGTTACTGGTTTAACTTTATTATTTTGTACAGAACACGAAAGATAACCCTCCTTGCAACACCCTGTTTATTGGGAACTTGGGAGAGAACATAAATGAGGAAGAAGTGAGGGGCCTTTTCAGCGTGTAAGAACATCTTATCCTTCATCACTGGCTCTTCTGTTCAGTTTACATGGTATTTTTATGCTCTCAAGTATGGGAAAAATGTGTTGAACTTGACTTTGTGTTGCAGACAACCTGGTTTTAAGCAAATGAAGATTTTAAGACAGGAGAGGCATACAGTTTGCTTCATCGAGTTTGAAGTCAGTGACCTTTTGATCATATTTGTAGCTTTTATATAGTCTGACATATTTTTCTTATGTTTTGGTTAATACTTGTGCTATGCTTTCTTGTAAATTTTCCTCAGTTTGATATTCAATGACCTATTGCAGGATGTGAATAGTGCTACCAATGTGCACCATAATCTGCAGGGTGCTGTTATCCCAAGTTCTGGATCAGTTGGCATGCGGATACAATATCCTTTTTTATATTGTCAAGCACCTCAATATTTTCTTTCTTATTTTCCCCCCTCACGGTTCACTTTCTGTGCATATGGGGACTACACAAGACATTTTTGCTAAAATGCTTGCATTTGTAACAATGTACCACGAACGTTTTCTTTTGTCTTAAATGTAACTGTGCATCAATGATGCTAGAACCATGGGTTTCTTTCAATTCAACTATTTTCTTCAAAGGGTTTTCCTGACACTATCAATTGTTTGCAGTACGATCTAATGTGAATACAGCTGCAAAAAGCAAGTATTAGTGCTTCTTAGGTCAAAACTATATTGTAAATCTTATGGTTCAGGCTTCATATATTTTGACTGTTGATTCTTCCTACCGTCCCTTATCCCACAAGCATTAAAAAAATTTCACCCTTTGCATTCAATTTGGTATAAAATTGATTGTGATTTTTACATTCTGTTACATGCAAGGAATTTTTGTGTGCTTTTCTTGACTTCATAGTAGATATTCCAAAAATCCATTTGGAAAAAGAAAAGATACCAATCTTCCTATGGCTCTTCCTAGTGCAAATGGAGCTCCACCAACAATGACTTATCAGTAGCTTGAAGGGGATGTACTCTGTTCTTTATGCTCCGACAAATATTACTACATAATAGGATGCATCTTGCAGCTGTCACATGCATCCATTGATCATCAAGTCATCGCCATTAGCATCCTTGCTCATGTGAATGAATGCACAGTGGCATCATATACATACATTTGGCTATGTTATACTAATCGGACATGCATTTCTTGGCAGCATGTGTTGGTTCCCAGATTACTTTCATAGGTGTTTAGATGACGTTATCGCCTGTAGAATTGATGCATGGGTCTAAATTTTGTTTGAATTGTGTGCTTTATGGTCATACTTTCTGTGTACATTGACATTAGGAATGCTTATTTAAACAGGCTTTGGCTCCTATTATCCTACTTTAGGTTCATCTGGTGCTTATTTTACATGACATCTTATGGTGATGCTTACTTTGATTTCATGGCACGACTTGGCTAGGGTAGGGTCTGGAGAAATAAGGATGTCATACCAATGGTCATGCTGCCCTTTCCACTGTCATTACCATTGTCATTACACCATATTTTTAATTTTTTTTTTCCCCATTGAATCCGTCATTCATGACTCCATTTGATCAGAGCATTGATGTTGATGCTTTGAAATTCAAGCTATTCAGAGCTATTTAAAAGAAATCTCGGGAGTTATATGTTGTCTGATTTATACAGGATTTCAAAACGACAAAGCATCCTTTCATAATGGGAGATCCATAAATGCTGCTGCCATATCGTTGCAGGTAATTTTTTGTTTGCGCCATCAAATTAGGTTGGAACTTCTGTCAATTATCAAGTGAAGCAAGCAGCCTTCAAATTATAGGATGACTGACTATTTTGTCACCGACATGCTAATTTTGTGCTAGTTTTCAAAATCTACTATTGTAGCGAAAGTTTTATTTGTGTAACAGAAGTAACTGATAGGTTAAGAATAAAGCCCGTGGAAAATAGAAAAATGGTTGTTGGAATTAGTTACAACTTGGATTTTCATGGAAATTGCAACTTCATAGCTAGTTTTTGGGCTCCTTACGAGAGATCAATTTTGTACACAACATCGATGTAGCTAAGTTATTGGATTCTTGTTTTAGAACTTTCGCTAACAATTGAGGTTTATTTAATGGGTATTTTGCTGCCGACAACGTTTCCAGTGCTTTCCAAATGGAATGGGTATTTTTATCCCAGTCTTTTGCTGTCGATCGAAGTACAAATATTATTTCACTATTGATTATGGTAAAGTGTTTGCCTAAAGTGTGAAAGTAAGATTTTTAGAGTGTTTAATTATGTTGAAATCTTGGATTTAGTAAGCATTATGCTCTTCATTTCAATGCACAGGTACACTCAGTACGTAAACATGTAACTTGCATACAATTCAACGTCTAAAACACATCCTTGTTAATGCTGAAACTTGGGTATATATATATATATCGTTAATTGAGATCAATGTCACGGAAAAAAAGAACAAGGTAAAAATCCATAAGTACACCTTTACCTTTTAAAAGAATGTTTCAGGATTTGAGCCAAGAAAATCAAGTCAACATTTACAAACCAAAGGCCAAATTGACAGGAGGAAAAATTATTGCCAAACACCTGACTATGGAAAACTTAATCTACACAAATGCAGGGTTATACCCTAATAAATTCAGCTAAGATAAAAAATGAAAGGGAAAACCATTGCAGCGTAGGGGGAACATCAGGAACAATGAAGAGATAGATCTTAAAAGAGTATAAAAATCTTCTAGCAATTTGATGATAGATTTAATTTACATGGATGAAATCGTGTCTCACGAACTACTATGAGATCTGACAGATGAAATTGACTGTGCGGAAACAGATGCAGTAGGGCTGTTAAGGTCCCTCTCCCCATTTATTTCCTTTGGTTTTCCACTTAGCCTTTCCATAGCATCTTGACATATGTCGTTAAACCATTCGTCTTCAGGCAGTTCTCTGGCAACAGAATATATATATCAGCCTCTTAAAAGAGCCCACAACTATTGCAAAAACAAAGATAATTTATTTAATCATTAATGATAATGATAGAATGTTGATGGTGACAGCAGTAGCCTACCTATATGGATCCAACCCTGTTGCAGAAAATGCTGCCATTGCTTTTGTTATAATCTCATTGACAATTCGTTGCAAATTCCTTGACAAGTATCGACCGTGGGAGGCAAAACATACGACAAACTTCATATCCAAATAGAACTGCACAATGTAAAACAATAAAATTATATGGCCATAATGAACTTTGCAGTTTCACAAGGATCAGCCATGTAAAGTTTGCATCAATTGATCTTTAGTGTCTGAAAATCATTATTACACTGTATAAGCAGAGTTTTAAAGATTCTAAAGACCCATACATTCAGCGACATCAGAATGTAGTCATTTTAAATAATATAACACAAGACAGAATGTTTTGACATATGGTTTTTCAACAGTTACTTTAGTAACCAAAATTAAAAGAAAATCATCTATATGATAATAAACAAATTCCAATATCATACCTGTTGAAGACCAAGGGGTCCTAAAGGCTTTGGCCCTTCCTCAATATCATCCCAAAAGCTCTGGTCTTCTGAAAGCCACAACATAACAGTTTCTGTAAGTCTCATCAAGAGCAACGTAGCAAATCTTTCCCTCCCTACGAACATATCTGCTGCTATATTGGCCATTCGGTTCAGTTTTACAAAAAGCTCCTGGACAATAACATAATAGCCTCATTAGATCTTGAATAATATTTGTAGTATAACTCGGCAGTGAAGTTAGAAGGTAATTTTTATTGATTTTAGCAAAAACGAAAAGAGAATTCATATTGCAAAAAAAAAAATTCCATTTAAAAAATCCTACATGTGCCATACAAGTTATAAAGAACAGTAGTTCTCTAATCCAATATCCTACATGTTCCATACAAGTTATAAAGAACATTAGTTCTCTAATCCAATATCCAATGTATAACATGGTCATAGAAGATATTTTTGTTAAAGAAAGTCAACGGTGGAAATCAATAAGGACTCTATGAAAATCAAATTCAAATATAGGTTAGCATTTATGGCAATAAATAGAAAGATAGTATCAAACTGTATGAAGATATAATCATGTCTACCTGGGAAAACGGGAGGAGCTTCAATTATATATATATAGTCACTGTTAGTGTATAAATTTTTTACACAAACATCCAATAGGAATTCATCCTGTTGCCGGATCATATTAATGAATAAGGGTTTTGCTCATCTAAAGTGAGTACTAGTAAAGTAAGTAATTTCGGTTGTTAATGAGAAAATTAATGGTTAATATTTCAACACATCCATGATTTGTTATGCATGTGCACATAACAAGGACAATTGATTTTCTCATAATGATTGATATATTACCCTTGATTTTCTCATTAGGGAAGCCGGATCCGATCAATAGAATGATGTGGCAGAAAGATAAATTCTTGTTGGATGCTTGAGTAAATTTTTCTTTTTTTACACTAATAGTGCATATTCATATATATATATATATATATATATATATATATATATATATATATGATAACAAACTCAGACAAAATCAATATCTAAAATCCAGAAGATAGAGATAGATAAGCAAGCAGCCAACACGTCAAACATATATAATATGAATTTCTTTAATGATTAAAAAGTAGATGGGTACCTAAGAAACGAGACAATTTTTATTCCCTTCTGGTAGACAGAAGGGGGCATTTAAACCACAAGAATAAATACAAGACAATAAAAAACTCCATAATCCATATATTAGGACTAACTTTAGTAGTCAGCCAGCTGATATCTTGTAACAGTTGCACGATTCTGTAATGAAATTGTTAATCATAAAACAGAACCCTTAAATTGTTAATCATTTCGTTCAGTGCCATAATTAATTAGCTATTTCAGAATGCAAACATAGATTTCAAATAAAATTAACCACTTAGAAATGGGGACAAGGTATTGAATCTACAGTCATGAATAAAAGAATCAGAATCTGGAGCTTCTTGTTGCGTGCAATAATCCCCCATCCCCACTAAGAAAAGATCAGGCAGGAAAGAGATATTACCAACACATCTTATGCAGGCAGGAAAAGGGAAAGTAAGTTTCATCGAGAAATGCCACAAACACACTCTTTTGAACAATGAGGCAGAAAAGTTTGAAAATGTGTAGAATATATTCACAAAAATAAAATATTCAGATTTCCAAAATACCTGAAAAATGAAAGATGGAAGCCATTCAACTTCGTCTGCATTTCCATCCATATTTATATACATGTCAGCAGTAAGATGACTATCACCTTCCTCAGTAAAAATTAGGTCCAATGCATGTTGACGACAGAATGTATCTTTCAATCTGTCAACTGAACCCACAAGTCTTCTCCTCCATTCTCTTTGTTCAGGATGGCGATTTTGCCTTTCTGAGGTTCTTCTTCGATTATCATCCTTGTAGGCAGCCTGATTTATGGGGGAAAGCTTCATAGCTGCCCGTGGAAGTAGTTCATCAGCTAGTAATGAGGCATTAGCTAGCAATGCAATTTGCTGGGCCTCAGTCTCAGCCATGCGTACAATTTTGTTTCCAGAATCTTCAAAGCTTGCTTCTTCCTCCATTGATCCAGGTAATGCTTTTATGAGCATGTTTACATAGGAGTTAAACACTTGAAACAATCCTTCCAGAGCTTGGCCTCCCAACTGCATGCTAAGCAGTGGTCCTACATCCTCAAAGAAGTCCTGTATAAGCATACAGAACATCCAGCATAAAGTGAATTAAAAATATAAAACCATTAAAACCACACAGGAAACATGGAAAGAACTTGGTAGAGTTAAACAAGATTAGAATGTGCAGATGAGTATTTGTTCCGTAAGAAGGCAGTTATTTGTTCAGTATGAAGTATGAACACAGGAAACATGCAAAGAACTTCAGTAAAGAAGACAATTATTTGTTCAATCCCAGTAAGAAAAATGTTCAAAATGTTATTAACAAGCCAAATAAGAAAACTCACAAAATCATAGACCAAAAGATGGATATTGTTTATAAATGAACAGGAGTAAATCAATTGATTGCGATACAAAATTCTAAACACCTTCACTTAAAAGAGAAAAGATTCACATTGAGAATCAAAATAACAAATATTTTGTACATTTAGTTTTAGAACACTACTCTGTTCCGAAATCATTCCAAACATCATTCTGTAACAAGTCAATATCAAGTCAAAACTGAAATTCTCACCTGGACCATCAAATTAAAGCGATGGGCACTGCTTGTAAGTTTATGTTGAAATGATGTTGTATTACTAATGGATATACTTGAAGGCCTACTAGACTGACGATTAGCTGTAGGGGGGTATGTAAGTGCCCAATCATCAGCCGCGGCCAAAGCAGCAGTACTCTCTTGAATTCGTTTCAAATTAGCATCTAGTGCTTGCTCAACACTAGGCCTAAAAAGTTTCAACAGCACAGGACAAAGAGCCAGGCCGCGAGCTTCCAACAGTGAGCAATGACCCAATGCTATTTGAACACACTCTGCAGCAGCTCTTAAACCTCCTGCAGCTGCTGATGAAGCTAATGCATGCCTTTTCACCAGAAGAGCAAATGCCTCTGTTTGTTTCGTAGCCCACATCACAAGTTCAGAAGTATAAGCTGGCTCCTCACCAAAAATAGCCAATGAATCACTTGCAGCTTGTGCAACTGCAGAGAATACCAGTTGTGCAAGAGCTGCAGTATATGCTCCACCGTATGAGGTACTTGATGGCCGAAGACTTTGCATGTTATACTGATACCGTTGCTGATGAGCATTGAGTAGCAAGCTGTGTGCATGGGGACCATCTCCAAGTTTTTTAAGGGCAGAAACTGATGCACGAAGTTCAGCACCTCGTGTGGAGGGCTGACAAGCAGCTTCAGTAAGCTGATCAGCTAACTTTTGTCTACGTTCAGCAATGGAATTCCGTAGAGACAAAAGCAAAGATGGGTTGATAGATTTCATCTCTTTTGCCTCAGCAACTACACGTTCTCCTTCATCAAGAGCAGCCAAAGCTTCTTCCACTCGCCTTTCAGCCAAGAGAACGTCCAGGAGATCAGGAAACTCAACCAACCATTTGTCCAGGTCTGATATCTCCTTATCTTCAGAATCTGATGTAGCATTTACGGAAAGACCATCAGAATTGGAGATTGATAATGAATCGATGTGAACTCCTTCAGCCAAACCATGTATCAAGGCAGCTTGTGTAGATAGCAGATTTCTAATAGATGAAAGCTCCCCCTCTAAATCTGATATCTCTTTAGATGTTCTGTAACATTTAAATATTGCTTCGATTCAAAATATGACCAACAATAAAGCAGCTAACAAACATTAGCTAAAACACTTTGCAGCAGCTATTTTTATATCTAAATATAGAAGGGTAAAATAATAAATAATAAAAAAGACAGTAAATCACTCCAACCTCCCTTCTATTTTGCATTTCTTACACAAAACTCCCTCTATTTCTGTAACTAACACAAAACCTGTCCTATCTTATAAATATGCTACATTTATACCCACAGTCTTCCGTTTTGTATAAATTTGACAGAAATATCCCTATTATAGATTTTGTCTTATTATACAAATCTCCTGTATTTGTTAAACATTACATGAAACTCCTTCTATTTTATAAAATTCCTCTATTGTAGTAAAAATTTGATAGTAAATTCTTAAATGATAAAAGTTTTAGAATAAAATTAGAGTAACATAAAAATAAATGAATAATAATAAAATAAATCATCATTTCATATTCGAAATAAAAATATTAATTTAAATTTTTGTAATGAAAAAACTGATAAAAGGTTGATCACATGAATTACTAATAAGATGCAATAAAACGATTTTTTAAAGTTGATTTTTAAGAATTAAATAATAAAAATTTAAGTCATATTTTATTGATTTATTTATTAATCATTCACACGATTAAGTTTTTATTCAAAGAAGACCCACTGCCTCTGTCTCTCCCTATCTATGTTAATCTATATTATCATGAATTAATTTGATTAAATTGGAGATATATTTTGAGTCTATAATTTCACTTGTGTACTTAACATATGTGTGTTATTATTGTATACTTATTGTCCAACAAAATTTCAGTTAGACTTTAAAACCTTGAATCTCTTTCTGTATTAGTTAAAGAACCAGTGCAGATTTCAAATTATTGAAACAAACTAACACACAACTAACCGTATGAAGGCTGCATAGTTAGCATAGACACTTCGACGCATCTCCTCAGCAGAAGCTTTCTTCAAGTCCACTAAATATGAGCACAATTGCTTAATTTCCTGAAGAACAAAGGGAACATCGTCATAATTGTTTTAGAAATTTTTACAACAGATAATATGAACAAGAAAATGTTTCTCTACATGGTGTGAACCAGACATATCCAACAACAGGTTTCACCACTACATATGACTAATTGAAGAAAAATGCGACTAAGTGGTTATCTGTACTTGCATTATTTGTGCTCGTTGATTATTTTCACATATGATGAGCACATCAAAGCCATTTCGACACTAGAGTTGACTTAGATAGATATGGAATAGAGCAAAGAAGGCATGTATCTAACCATATAGACCATACTAAAGGTAGGGAAAAAATACAAAATTTCCCTCTTTAGTCAGTAAAGTGAGTCAATTATCAATAAGAAATTATCTCAAACTCTTATTTTTATGAATAACAGGATTGACAAAGGATATATGATGTTGGCAGCACTATACTCCAATCTAAAATAGAGCTTCTACTCTGGATTAAGAATGCAATTTAAATGCTATTATCAAGAGAAAATTAAAAAATGAAGTAAACAAGGATAAACTTAATATGTCTAAGTCTAACCAGTTGAATGATCTTCATAGGCCTCATCGCTGGCATCATGTAGGCATAATTAGGGTTCTATTATTGAGGTATCAATAAATACTCATGCACCAAAACATGGCATACTGGTATTTTATGGCATAAAGAAGACTAGCAAATGAAAGAGAAATCATTTGCCGAATTTTCATTGTAAATTATTAACTTTTTTGTTAGTTTTGCGGCAGAAAAATGGGTCTCCCAGTGAAGAGAAATTTAACAAGGAGCACGAAATTTTCGACAGCAAACACATATAAAATGAGGCACAAGCTCAAGCACGTGTTTCCAAGGAAGATGAACAAACAAGATGGATCATGGAATATGCATAAAATTGAGAACAGTAAAGAGAAAATGAACCTTATCGTTGAGGGAGCAATTGGACTGGACATAGGACTCGGCGTCGAATTTATCAGACTTGAAGGGATTGAGACCTTCTTCAAGTTTAGGTCCATTCTCCTTCACACTCACCGCAGCGCCTCTCGACCGAGATGTCTTCGCCGCCGCCATGTCCACAGATTCCGGCTGAGATCACCAACCACCAAGTTTAGGGTTCAAAAGGTAGATCCACGCACGAATCTATCAACAATGCAGCATGGAAGCTTACTCAGAAGCACAGACGACAAAAAGAGGAGACGCTGTTTCGTTTCGGTTTCAATTTCTCTCCGATCCCTAAGAAAGCGCTGACGGTAAGAGTTAAGAAGACGAGAGAAGAAGATTGATTGCCAGCACACCACGCCCTTACTTTTCTTTAACTCTTTTTTTTCTTCTTCCTTTTCTATAAATTAAATTAATTATTTTTACTTTTCGTTCTAACTTCTCCAACTAATAACTTGCTTCTACCACCAACATATTTTCTTTTTTGTTGTTTACCTGTAAATGATGCACCCTTTGCACCCAAAGTAGATGTTTAATATCAATATTAATAGGCTCGAATCTCTTGATTAAGATTTGATGTTGAAGTCTGATGAAAAAAAAATGTGATTGAAAAAAACATTTTATTAAAAGTAATTAATTAAATTTTTAACAAAAATTAGCAATTAATTAAAAGTTTGATAAATGAAAAATATATATAATTGAGAGAAAATATTTTATTTGAACAATCAGTTAAATTTTTAACTGTAATTAATTATCAATAAAATAATAAATATTTCCTAGTGACCATTAAAAAAAATATATGTTTAAAAGTTTTGAATTAATGTTAAAAAAAATGGTAGTAAGATATTCGATAATGATGTGATGTGATCATTGTTTATTTACTCTGTAATTAGGAAAATGGTAATCATGGACGCTTTTTAACTTTTTATACATTGGGTATGAAATCGTGTACACTGCAACGGAAGGCTTGATTGGTTGCTAATAGCACATATACGGGGATCTGTATATACCCGAAACGAGAAAATTATTTGGAGGTAAGATTTTCATTCAAATATGTGAGATTTACCATTAAATAGATATGGTACAATTTCAGTATTTCACACGGTTTTATCACAAAGAGATATCTTCGATTTTTTTTTTCTTTCTATTTATGATATTGCTTTGTATGTTTTGTTTAGCGGCTCCCATTATATTGCATCATATGTCAACAACATATGCACATAAACCATTTATTTTGAATTCTTCAGCAATTTTTTTACCGAGCATTTTATTAGACTTTTAAGTCTTTTAAAA
Source organism: Mucuna pruriens (assembly GCA_025330945.1). Taxonomy (NCBI): domain Eukaryota; kingdom Viridiplantae; phylum Streptophyta; class Magnoliopsida; order Fabales; family Fabaceae; genus Mucuna; species Mucuna pruriens. Next base: position 346,701 of record JAENHJ010000529.1, read on the forward strand.
ACAGTTCTGTTACAAATATTTAATCTATTAATACATTATCCAAATAGCAATGTCACTTACACAATTATTAGGTTTGATATATATGCTAAAATGAGATAGAATACATTATGAGTTTTATTTTATAATTTATACATTTTAAAAATAAAATGGAATAAAATATTTTATAATAAACAAAGATTGAATAAAGAAAAGTCTAATTAAATACTTTTTTTTAAATTTATTTTAAGTCTTACTCTTTTAGATTAGTTTTATATATAGGTAGACTACTTCATATTCTGAAATGCATCGTAATTAAAATCGAATATTAAAAATAACATACAACTCAGATATTAGGATATATCATCATTAACGAGTAATAATAGTTAGAAGATTTTTTTTTAAAGTATGAAAATATAAAATTAGAACTTATCACTTTGTATATATTATCAAAATCTCTCATTTTGCCAACTCTATTGGTTTATTAGAAAAGTTTTAATAGCTTTGAGATGATTTTTTTAACTATTTTTAAATGATTTAATATATAATATAATTCAATACATTTCTTATAATTTAACACATTTTCAAGTATTAAATTGCAGTAGAATACTTGTTTTATTTCTGCTTAGTGAATTAGAAAACAGGGAATATGGGGGAATGAGTCAAATGTCATGTTAAATTTCACATAACTTAAAATATTGTATTTATTTTTTTAATATATATGCAATAGGTATCGTAAAATACGTCTTATTGTGTATATAAAAGAAATATCGTGTTTTCATAATTTAATGATTTAATTGTTAAGATTTTCCCTTTTCATACTTTTTTACCTTACATTTTTTTTTAATCTTCATTTTGACGTTCCATAACATTATCCATCATATTTCTCATCCTCTCTCTCCTATCTCTCTTCCTTTCATCCATTCGTATTCTATAAAAAGGGTATGGGAAAAACATTACTGTAATTGTTATGTTCTTTGGAGATTTTGTTTCTAGGGCAGTTGAGCTCATTGTTATTGTTCATTAATTGAATTCTAATTAGATTTAGACGGTAGAACATGTATGAGTATGAGACAGGAAAGTGAATATTGATTGATATTGGGGATGAATCATATTAGTAACAAAATAATAAGATGATAAAGCACATGCACGAGACTACCTGAAAAACATCGCAAACTATAGCACAGAATAATCAATATTAGCCATTTCATCATTCGAGAGAATCTAGCAGCTGGCTATTTGAACAACTCTTTTAATTTATACATATTTCCTTATCTTCTACCTTTCACATCGATTATGAACCTCATAATTTCACTTATTCAATTTAAACGATTTTTTTTTCGTTGAAACAACCATAAAAATGATTACTTGTTTTGTATTATTTTATAATTTTGTGGCCATTATCTGATCTTTGAATGAATCAAATCGTGTTTTTTAGGCAACGAAGGATTTTATTTTATAAAAAATATTTAAAAATGAATTCACACCTAAACTGTAAAATTAGTTAAATTTTAATAAGTAAAAGTCTCAATATATTTTATGATGAATATTTGAATCTTGATAACAAATACTCTAAATGACACTGTTTTGGACCCATCGAAAGGATTTAAGCTTGTAATGAAGAATAAAGTCAATACACTCACCCAAATACAAATGAACCGAAGTACTGTAAGACTGGATGCACTATAGGATAAAAAATGACCCTGTACAATTGCAAAGCATAGGACCAGATGCGCAATTCATTTGCAATGCACAATAAAAATTTATAGAATTCACCCTATAGGCATTTTCCACATCTCATTACATAAGATTTACTTTCGTAACCTACAGAAGAACAATACAAATAGGCCATTAACTTTCTCGTGCAAGCATTAACTTAAATGCCAGAGATTATAGGCACACGATTGGAGCTTAACTTGTGAATAACAATGGAAATTTCGAAAGAACATTACTCTTTAGATTGGTGCTGAACAAATATAGAAGAAAAAGTTGAATAAAACTTTTTCATTAAAAATAACGTTGAGAGCACATTAGTAATTAAGATGAGTGTACATAAATATTTGTTTATGAAAAATTCAACTTTTAACTATTTGATCATTTTGGAAACAAAGAATTCTTCTTGTTCTTGAGCCAACCGCCACTCAATACCCGTTCAAAAGGCAGGTAGATAGTGTACAGCCAGGATGCCTAATGCTTCAGTTTGAAGTGTTTGATTCGATGGACAAGGATAGAAGACGACATTAGCACTTGAGAAAAGCATCATAGCAAGTGCAGCCATTCCCTAATCCGCAAGTTTTGCTATTGGATTGATTGATGTCACTTTCTGTTTGTAATATGTTCAAGAAAGGAACTGCCCCTCCAATTGGCAATTGAATAGCCGTAAGTTGCAGTACGCATCAGTGCCATTTGGCCATAGCTAATCACAAATCGTCAACCATTAAAATGACATTTTAACCACCAAAATGATTACTTGGAACAACGCAGCTAGACAGTTGTATTGCAGTCTTTTATATGATATATCTCACTTTCCTTCAGGGATTACATCATTGAAAGTTCCATTGGCACTCAGTATAAAAAAATGATGCGTCCTCCTGGCTTCCACGAGGCAGATCTTTTAATTTTGCATGATGCATCTTCAAATATCATTGAAGGTCGCGTTTAAAACCTTGCCTTCATGAATTTGCAGGTGATAATGCTTCGAAGATGCATTCTTTTAGCCCAAGCTTGTCAACAAAGATTGATCCAATTAATAAAAAATATACTCATATCTCACAACAACGTGAGTTTGACTTTTGCTACCAATTCAGTTGGTAGAGAGACCTACCCATATCCTAATAAGCTCTCAAAACACAACACACCTAAACTTATATAAATAAAACACAACACACCTAAACTTATATAAATAAAACATAACATATCATATTTCTATTCAGTCTACGGTTCATTCTAGGATGGGGTGTTGTCATTTAACTTCTTTCATAAACTTATCACCCAACTTATAGTTGGGTAGCTTTCTCATTTGAGGACGTGGAAGGAGATTAAAGTTACACAGCCAATCATATTAAGTTCAAAATCATACGTTTAAACTTTTATTATTACAAGATATTAAACCATGCAAATCAAAATCGAGTGCATGTGCCATTTCATGGAAAGAAAAAACAATGGAATTAAACATAGAAAACCACAGAAAGGTTCAAAATGACAATTAACTTCCAGATCTCAAAGATTTGTGCATTCATGGCTTCCAACTATTCCGAATCACAGCTCGGGAGTGTCTGACCGAATAGCTGAAGAAGAAAATTGAACAATTTGATCAGAATACGGCAAATACAAAACTAAATGAACATGATGTTAGCTGCAACCATAACATTCGGAAATGACAATATGAGTAACAGAAAAATGCCATTAACTGAAAACGATTTTGTGAACAAGCAACAATATATTCTACGACTCTCTTTAAAACAAGAGGGCCTGTGTGAAAGCATTCTCCACCAATCCTTATCAAGTGCAACATTTTAGGATAATAAATTTTTTTGACAGATGTAAGTATAAGCACATTGAATAAATCTTGTGACAACAAAGTAAAAACTAGCAGTTGACAATGCCATGAGCAATGTACATACATAGAATTAAGAACAAAACAAAATTAGAAAAAGGTTAGAGAACCATGTCAAGATTGGTTATCAATTAAAAAGTATATACAAAGAAACAGAAGCAGAGAAATGGAACATGTTAAGGGAAGGGAGTGTAGAGGGTAGTTGATCTGACAACATTTAATGCGAATTCAAAGGGAATGGATCCTCCCATGACATGGTTATGAGGAAGAGAGAGGAACATAGAGTCACACTGGTAAGCCCTATCAAAATTCGCGAAGCCCAATTTAGGGTTATTTATTTTGGCGAATGAGGGTATAGATTGCTATACTCCACAGATGATAATTTAAATATATTTTTGAGAAAGAGAAAGACCCGATTAAATCAACCGAAAATAAAATTAAATGTAGGATTGATGGCGGAGGCACATAATTGAATGGATGAAATGAAATTAGGGTATGAAGAGGAAGTGAGATAGGGAAGAGAAGAGGCATACTAGGTTTTTGGGGCTTGCCGTCGATCCATTTGGAGAGAGAAAAATGGACCTTCTCGCGAGAGAGGGATTCGGCCTTGTAGGGTTCCTTGAGGCAATTCCTGACGAGATTGGCGCATATGTTTGAGTATGTGATGTAGGTCATCCCCGCCGATCTCCAAAACGGCACCGCTCCGCTCGAGGCCATCTTTCACTCTTTCTTCTTTCTTGACACTCTTCTTCTCTTCTCTTCTCTTCTCTCCTGACCTTCCTTCCTTCCTTACCTAGGCAAAGCCAACGCACCCACTCAATACATCTATCAGAATCAGACTATGCTAATGCTATGGACCATCTTCTAATCAAGGCCCAGGCCTTCTCTGGCCCACTTCCTTTTTTATTTTTATTTTTATTTTTATTTTTTATTTTTCTTTCTTCCAATCAAATTCAAAATTTTCACTCTATTAGTATTGGAAATTACAATTGTAGTCCCTGCCCTCATATTAATTATAGGTAGGGATGAAAATAATCCCTCAACTTAGTTTTCTTTAAATAGGTTTTACCAATTTAAAAAATTCAAAGGCCAGGTCTAATCTGTTGTTTATTGTAATTTTTTTTTACTCGACATAATCTTTTTGAAAATCTCATTTGGAAAGTATGATGCATTCTTAAAAATGTTAATTGACTAATAGTTAAAGAATTTTCTTTATCTAAAATAAATTATAAAAATTAAAATATTATTATTAAGCCTAAGATATGAGTAAACATAAATTGATTAGATATAAGAATAAGTTTAAGTTGTTTATATGACTTTAATTTATTTTTAAGGTATAATACAATCTTCGTGAAATTTTATTTAAAAGATTATTTTGCTCTAATATTTTTAAATCGAGCATAAATTTATTTTTAAAAGATTTGACTATATTTATGTATGTAAACATATTTAATATTTTAAATAGGTAAATAAATATATAATTTTAATACATAATAAAAAGTTAATATAATAATAATAATAATAACTAAAAAGAATATTTATATTGTATAGACTGAGTTATTAAGTTTAATTTTTTTTAAATGACCTAATACTTGAACTTTTTAATTAAATAGACTTTTACGAAATATTACTTTTTTTTTTATAAAGAGCTTAATTTAGCCTTGGCATGAGTAGGGTATAGGTTTTTGTTGAATGTCATGACATATTTCTTTCTCTTGTATCAGATCATTTCATTTAATGTCAAGTAAAATTAATTTTAAAAAAAATATAAATGTAATTCAAATGTATGTTTAAATTAATTAGTATTTTAACATGCAGTAGAATACACATAAAAATATTTATTTTATATAATTAAAATTTTATAATAAATAAATATTTTAAACATGTAAATTATATTGCAACTAAAATTTATAATAAATAAATATTTATAAACTATAAATTATAAATAAATTAATAAAGTAGTTTTTCATTAATAGTGTAATATTCTCACTCAACTACAGTATATTGATTTTTACAAAAACTATAAATGCCATATCTATCATAATTTTTAATTAATTAACTATGAAAGAATATTTTATATAGTTAATGCATAAAAATTAAACTCATAAATAATATAGGAAATATTTTTAGAATTTATGCTTTAATTTGAGTACATATGTTACAATTTTTCTTGATCATTCTCTTTTATTTATTCTTATTATATTTATCATTTTCTCTCCCTTTATTTCTGATTGTTCACTTCTTACTTGAAGTGTATAAGCTGATGGACTATTAAATGGTCATTATTCTTCACCAATAAGATCGTTGAATTCCCTCTGACCCATGGTAGCAGTGGAGAGTTAGACAACTTTTTGTTTGTTTGTTTGTTTAGTTTATAGTTGCAGTAAGTTGTTCAGTAATCATGGCAACATATGAAGAGTAGTAGACTAACCCATCTTGGTAATTTCAAACTTGTCTCCAACTCCATTAAAGAAAGCAAGACAAAGAAAAGAACCCCACGCTCACTCTTGTGCTTCTCTACACCATTTTGCCCTTCTTTGCTGCATTCAGAGCAAAATATGGCTCCAACTGCGCTACTCATAGGATTCTAAACTGGTGGATCTGACACGACAACTCATACGAGTTTGTGCTGAACTGTGGTTTCAAAAACTTGAAGCCCAAAATGGATTTTCAACTTTCTCGGTAATGTCCACGTGGTCATTATGGTGTTCTAACACTTGTGAGTGTTAGTGTTTTGTGGAAAAGAGGGTCTTGTTGTTTGTGTTATTGAAGCATGGATTTTTCAAAGTGGTGGGTTAAGGAGAGTTGGAGTTCAAGGAAAGGAAAGCCAAACCCGGTTGTGGTGACTATGGAGAAGCCCAATTACTCTGTCCTTGAAATAGATTCCCCGGACTCAGCATTTCAGCCACTTGACAAAGACAGAAGTAAAAATGCAAAGCAGTTCACATGGCTTCTCTTTCTCAAGGCGCATAGAGTTGTCGGTTGCCTTGCTTGGCTTGGAAATTCTCTTTGTTCATTGCTCCATGCCGTTAAGAAAAGGTTGTTTTTGGGCCACGTGGAGACTGATATGTCTGCCAAGGCTAAGTTTCTGTTTCGACTAATTCTCACATTCTTGGCCATGGCTTTGACATTCCTCTCTTTTGAACTGGTTGCTCACTTCAAAGGGTGGCACTACTTTCACAACCGTAATTTGGAGATCAAAGGTTGTTTTCACACTGCCTATGTTAGGTGGTTGGAGTTTCGAGCAGACTATGTTGCTCCCCCAATTCAATCTCTTTCAGCCTTCTGCATACTTCTCTTCTTAATTCAGTCTGTGGATCGAATGCTTCTCTGTCTAGGTTGCTTTTGGATCAAATTTAAGAAGATTAAGCCCCTCGTTCATGGGGATCCCTTCAACTCACATGATTTAGAAGGATCCAACCAGGGATATCCTATGGTACTTGTTCAAATTCCCATGTGCAATGAGAAAGAGGTGACACCCTTATCAGCTTCTCTTAATCCTATGTAATTAGTGTGCGTGCTGCTTTTTATTTAAAACAAAAATAAATTGTCGGTGCAGTTAATTCAAAACCAATCAATCATCAAGTGGTTCCTCTGGACATATTATGATGATGATAATTCGTCCCACCTTAATTTTTCTACTCTTGCTCTTTATCATAAAGTATGCTATGTTGAATTATAATAATAATAATAATAATAATAATAATAATAATAATAATATTGACGTTGATGAGTTTGGAATTAACTGTATGCAGGTATATGAACAATCAATTTCCGCAGTTAGCCAACTTGATTGGCCAAAAGATCGGTTGCTTATTCAAGTTCTGGATGACTCTGATGATGAGGGCATACAGTGGTTAATCAAGGGAGAAGTCTCTAAGTGGAGCCAAAGAGGTGTCAATATAATCTACCGTCATAGGATGTTTAGAACTGGTTACAAGGCGGGTAATCTCAACTCTGCAATGACCTGTGATTACGTGAAAGATTACGAGTTCGTTGCAATTTTTGATGCTGATTTCCAACCAAATCCAGATTTCCTCAAGCAAACTGTTCCACATTTTAAGGTGGCTAAGTTTTTTTGTTTCTTCCTTGTTATTCCATAATCTATCCTTTAGTTCCCATTTTCATTCTTAAGTCTGCTCTACAGGGAAATCCTCAACTGGCACTGGTTCAGGCTAGGTGGGCATTTGTAAACAAGGATGAGAACTTACTGACACGACTCCAAAATATTAATTTGTGCTTCCACTTTGAGGTTGAACAGCAGGTTAATGGGGTCTTCCTTAATTTCTTTGGTTTTAATGGAACTGCTGGTGTTTGGAGAATAAAAGCACTTGAAGAATCTGGTGGCTGGCTTGAGCGGACAACTGTAGAAGACATGGATATAGCAGTCCGGGCCCATCTGAACGGTTGGAAATTTATTTTTCTCAATGATGTTAAGGTAACCGTTTTATTACCTTAGAAACATATTTTGTTTAGTTTTTCCTTTTGGGTTTTAATCAAAGATGATGCACTCAGTATATATAGATTTCTACGTGCCTGCAACTGATAATAACAGTTTTAGTATATATTGATTTGGAAAGGTAGGATAAACTTGAATTGGGTGAAGTAATTATTTGCAGTAATTGAAAGACATGTTTCACTAAATTTTGGGATGAAATACTGGTGATATGTTCAATTTAGGTTTAAAGAAACTTCTTTCAGGTGGTTTGTGAGCTTCCTGAATCATATGAAGCTTATAGGAAACAACAACATAGATGGCATTCTGGTCCTATGCAACTCTTTCGTTTGTGCCTTCCAGCCATTATAACCTCTAAGGTGAAGTATTTTTCTTTAATTGTCTGTGCACTATTTTGAAGGAAAATACAAGCTAAACATGTTATGTGTTTATGTTGCAGATTGCATTCTGGAAGAAAGCAAACCTAATATTTCTATTCTTTCTGCTTAGAAAGCTAATCCTTCCATTCTATTCTTTCACATTATTCTGCATAATTCTTCCTTTGACAATGTTTGTCCCAGAAGCTGAGCTTCCTATCTGGGTTATTTGTTATATTCCTGTATTCATGTCATTCTTGAACATTCTTCCTGCCCCAAAATCCTTTCCCTTCATTGTTCCTTACCTGCTGTTTGAGAACACAATGTCAGTAACCAAATTCAATGCCATGGTATCCGGTTTGTTCCAGTTAGGAAGTTCATATGAATGGATTGTTACCAAGAAAGCAGGTCGGTCATCAGAGCCTGACCTATTAGCTGCTGAAGAACGGGATTCAAAGGCCATGAGTCTCCAACTTCACAGAGGGAATTCTGATAGTGGACTTTCTGAGCTTAACAAAATAAAGGAATGCCAAGAAACAGTTCCTAAACCCCCTGTAAAGAAAATGAACAAGATATATAAGAAAGAGCTTGCCCTTGCATTCTTACTGCTCACTGCTGCAGTTAGGAGCCTGTTATCAGCACAAGGCATGCACTTTTACTATTTATTATTTCAAGGTGTGTCATTCCTCCTTGTAGGCTTGGATTTAATTGGAGAGCAGATGAACTAGAGGATCAGAAAGGATGTGTAAAATAGAAAATTAATTGTTACAAAGTTGAATAACGAAAGAAGCCAACCAATATGGATTGCTGCAAGACAGTTATATTCAAGGTGCCTGAATATGGCTCAGGTAACATGCTGAAAGCTACCGTGGGCCATATCATAAATAAGTGTTATTCTTCAAGTGAATTTATAGAAAATTTTCTTTTCTTTTTTCCTGGGTTTACTTGTCCATCTATTGTTGTCCACCACAGAACAATCATTTTTCTTTCCCTTTTTCAATTTTCTGTGACGTTGAGCTGATTCATTTTATGTCACCCTGTTGCCTACAGTTATATCACTTTTATTTCATATGTATGTATCTGTTGAATGACACTGATATGTTACAACTCCCAACAAAAAACTGATTCAGATGTGAAGCTTTATATGTTTCTGGATCTAAATTTCACTTCACGCCGCTATGTTTAAAGCGTAAGCTTGAATAATATTTATATTCATGCTATTAGGGTATATTTCTCGTTTTCGGTTTACTTTGTGCTATGGTAAAAAGGCTATATATATCATGTTTATTTTGGTGACTTAAAAAACGTTGAAATCAGTTTAAATGGTAAAAGAAAAGAAAATAGTGTCGGCAGGCAGTGGAGATTGAGGAGAAAGAAAACATTGGGCAGTATATAGCATCATGCTGACGGAGAATTGGTTCATTTTGGGCCTTGCCTTGGATTTGCCGAAGGATGAGAATCGTGAGAGTGGCCCACATGGGACCCATTTGTTTTAATTCAAGCTTTAAGCATAACCAAAGATATTTTAGGGCATACTTAAGTCCCACATTTGACCCATGTCAATCCCCGTTTCAATAATTGTAGGGCACATGTGCACATACCTCTCAAGCAAGGCTGGTGGACCTTGCTGCCTCAACAAAGCATCTCCTCTTCTGCTTTTGAAATACTTAAGTCCTCAATCCATCATAACATACATACTCTTTTTTTTTAGCACTTTACTAAGATATTATAGCCAAAATTTTACACGAATTCAAAAGACCAAATCTTTCCTCTCAATAAAATTTTAAATTGTCCCATGGGTTTACATGATCTGGCCACTTTACCAACTAACAATGAGTGTACTTTTACTTTTATGGAGGGATATAAAAAGTACATTTCAAATTTGTTTTCATGCCATTCCATCTTTGATCTTACTCCTGTTTTGGATGCAAAAAACACATAAGGACTCTCCCTCCCTATCTTCTTTTAAGATTTTTATTTCAAAAGAACAAAAAAAGAAATTCCTATTAAAAAGTTTTTGTTATACCATTTTTCTTTTCAAGTAAAGAATCCTTTCTTGGTCTCAGTTTAATGTTGTTCACAATATGCAAAATAAAAAATAAAAATAGTCTTTAACATTTTAAATGTGGAAATTGTGTAAGTAAACTATCAGGTGAAGGTGTATCCTATCCTGAAAGCTGAAGTGAGAGAATCCAGCTGTCAGACAATTTTTTTATGTCGATCTCTCTGAAGGGCAATATGATCAACTTGAGTGAATGTACCTTGCCTTGGCCTTGAAACATTACTTTCATTCCTTATAGGTCATAGGAAACCAGTGTAAAATGTGTCTTGACAGGACATTCAACAAAAAGTTAACTAGGAATGAATCTTTGCAGTAACTTTAGCACTATATAAGATTTTAATGCTTTATTTTTCTTTGTTTTCTCGTATGCCACTCCACGAACAAGGAGCGAATGAGAATCAAAAAATTCAAATATTTTTTATTAATATCATATATTTCTATTATAAAGTTGAGGTTTAAAAGAATAAATTTTATTAATATAATATATTTTTATTTTTAAGTTGAAGTTTAAAAAAATAAACGGTGAAATGATGACATTTGACATGGTCAATTTTTTTTTTTTTCGTTAGAGAGAGAAGGGTCAATGCTCATTTGCTTCCTTCAACCTAACTGTTGTAAAGTGCAAACCTCAATCTTCTAGAATTCAGAGGAAAAGAGGATATACAAAACTAAGAAGGATGGACATAAAAACAGCCATGAGAAAGCATTCCTCAAAATATTTCTTCTTCATTATACGAAAATAGAGAGTAAAAGTAACAAGCTTTTTCGTTTATGCGGTACTCAATCTTGGACCTACAATACTTTACTGGCATATAAAATACCAAAGTAAGGTGATAGAGAAATTGGTTACGGAGAAAGCTTAAATCTAGTAAGAATATGTTTTAAGAAATTTGTCTTCTTGTGATTGAGGATTCAGTGGAACAGTCAGCCATAGTGCCATGCCAAACGTTCCTTGGACGTTACTACCAATGCTGTCATAACCGTGCAAATCTTTGGACCCTTCTTTAAAGGTGACACCACGCTTGCCCGTATTGCCCAAAGCAGTGTCCCTCTCCCTCTAAACTCTAAGTGTCCCATTATGACTAAAATGCACTAACTCTCCACCGACAATTCTCACCCTCACATATATATATATATATATATATAGAAAACAAGAAAGAAAAAAAGACATCTCACCATTACACCGTATGCTTGTGATACAAGTCCACGTGAATCTCGTTCAACCCTCGTGGTTTCAATTTGTAAAGCAGTCACAATTCATCTATCCTCTAAGATTGTAATTCATATATTATTAGCTTATTTCACCTTAAGCCTTCAAGGCAAGCATAAATAATTATATTGTAGCCTGTAACTACAGCGCTATTGTTGAGGAAAGGGAAATACAATTTTCTTCTATCGACATCACATGTGAAGTTGAACAATGCTTTGGATGTCACAGAAAGAAAACAGTATTTCAGAGTGTTCAATCTTTTAGAATTCAACCTAAAATATTTAATGTCTATCAGTCTATGAAGTACAAACTATCTTGAGCTAGAATGAGGATATTAAACATTGCTTGCTGAGAATGTAGCAGTCACTTCTCATTTCATCTTATCTTACAGCCAAACATGTAACATCACATCCAACGTACTATTGTCTCAACTAGCTCTACACTGAGTTCGTCTGTACAGAAACAGCAAACATGGACATGGAGTCATATTTCCCTCATATATGCCTTAGAAACTTATATGTTCAAACATCATTACTTGATAGACACATCATTGATATGTGCACAACTGTTAACAAAAGCGTCGTTTAACTTTATCTAGGAGGACTAACCACTTCATTGATCTTCTCGTAATGATGTGTAATCCTTCACCATTAAAATATCCCCACACAACTTTCGTGGGACTTGCTCCAACCTCGTTCCCTCTTGCCATGCTTGCCCTACTGAAACCCCAGGTCCTAGATGGCGAACATACACAACAATTTGATCGTTGAAAGGATAAGGATGTTTAACTGCAAAAACAAAAGCCAATTAAATATTAAATAAAAATGGGGCATGCCAGGACTTTGAACAATGACATGACCATCCAACTTGCCACTAGTGTATTACAGGGTAAACCACCGAAGAGGTACAATATAACTAGAAAAGAGTCACCAAGAACATAATGCCATAAGAAATCATGCAGACATCTATCACAAAAATTTTAGGTTAAATTTTAACATCTAAAAATCAATAAAATTCTTAAAACCTTTATACATCATTGGCTCAAAAAACATGATGGAGATTAGTGTAACTACCCCTAATAGATATAAATACTTTAAACAACATAACATGTGTTCTTACAGTTGTAAATATTAAGATTATCCCTATATGAAAGAAATAAAATAGCACCTACCTTTATCAGAAAGATAAAAAATACCCTACCTGGTCTTGGAAAGCCTAATGGGAGTTCTTTGATATCATATAGTCCATCCCCGAATTCATATGCTAAATCACATGGCTGCTCAGTTGGCATCACTTCCTTAAGTTGTCTAACCGTAAAATACAAAGGTGCAAAGGAGTCAGCAAATGCAGCCAAAACTGATCCACCTGAGAGTTTGTGAAATTCATAAAAGATTGAATAAATGTTAATAGGAAGGACAATCAAATTTAAGCTTGATACAGTGAACCACAATGCAGCCCAAGAAGAAAAACACCAAGCCAAGCAGCACAAATGAATTCATCAAAGATCCTTGATTAAACCACAGTTATTAATCAACATCTTTAAGGAAAACCAGCAAGGTTATACAACCTCTTCAATCTTCTTCTATAATTCTAAACAGACTATTGAAGCATTAGGAGTGATTTAACGAATTGAAGAGCCACCAATAAACAGTTAAAGGTGTAAAGCTAATCGTTACAATATTTGACTTTCTGGTTTTGGACAATCATATACAAAATTATTTTCACTAAAGAGTACAAATTCAATATTATGAATCAATTTCAAGTGTTGTGTATGAGGAAAATAAGTTTCTTTTAATCCTTTCCTTTTGTATGTGTGTGTGCTACTGCTAGGGACTGAGTGTACTGTGTATCTAAAAATAACCATTCTTTCAATATTTTGAATCAACGTGAACAATCGAGGCACCATATAAGAATAATAGTCTCTCAGAAGTATGGGCAGACTAATTATTACAGATTTAAGTTGTCACAATATTATTTTTTCAAATTTTCTGACAAGAATAACTGAATGGTCTTCTCACAATATTGCAGGAATTTGGAATGGTATGTGGTAGTATTAAAGTCAAGCAAATGTGAAGTTACATTTTTCTTTTGGGGTTTTGCCTACAATCTGTTTTGTAATAGGACTTCAAAGTGACATTCACGATCAGATTAACAATGCAACCTGGAGATATAAGGTGCAACGGGCCAACGGCATTTAAGACTGATGGACATATTTCACATTTTCACTAAAATGAGTAATAGTATAAAGGTATCCATGCATTTCTCTGCCAAAAGTTAAGAACCTTACTGATGATTCTTCCATAGGCCTGCCCGTCCTTGTAAGAAAATATAGCCTTAAAAAGTAGCAAAAGAGTTAACTCTTCAAATGTACTTACTGTACAAGATCAAAAAAGCAAAAGGGAAATGGTACCTTTCTGAAGGAATTTATCCAGGAAATTGGCACTGGTCCTATGTAACAAAGTTGAACATTGACAACGTTAGTTTTTAAAGTTTAACGTGCTAAAAGTGAAAAGCTACTACAAACACGAAACCATGGCAAATATTTTCAACACAAGAGACACATTGAAGTACACAGCAGTAGAAGTATTGGAACAAGAAGCCATGAAGGAAGGCAGATAAAATTTGCAGGGAAGGAAGCATTTCCTAATTCAAATGAAAGGTTGACATGATTCCAGTAAAGTCAAATAGGAAAAATCTTATGTATATAAGAAAAAGGAAGATATTTTGACCACTTGGATTCTCTGCAATTTCATGGTAGTAGGAAACATGATACATTCATAGTATTTAACTTGAACGCGACTAATACCAACAAAAGTGATGATTGATGAATCAGTTAATTCAGTTCACTAACCTCCACTTGTTCTGCAGTTATAATATTCAAGCTTAACATCATCTGAATTGGAGTTGGAGAGCAACATAGATGCACTTTTCTTTACTAACTTGGGATCTTCATATCGTGTACCAGCTATCTGCCAAGCCATTGATACAAGTCTGCGCAAAAGTTCCCAGTGTTAGATAAGATGTACGTGAAATATAAACACTTAGAAAAGAAGAGTAAGGAAAAATAGAATACCTGGGTTTTAACAATCGCAGAAGTCGATGTCGTCTTTCCTCAGGAATATCTTCAATTTTTTTCCTAAACAGAAAGAGCGAGTGAGAATAAGAAGTGCGTGGCATTGTAAGAGTTGCAGCATGAGTTACCATAGGTACGCAGCGGGATTATAGGAAGAGGGTTCCAAAGGGATCAAATCCTTAGGAGGGTCAAGAAACGTGACCACATCCTGTTCGTCCAAGTAAGCCTTTTTACCACTTGGAAGGATTTCGAAGGGCTTATCATCCCAAGGTGACACATTCAATTGATTGCTCCGAGAGACAGCACCGCATGTAGACTCCACCATCCCATTTCTGTACAATCCCAAACCTACAATAAAAAAAAAAAAAAAAGCCAAATTAGTTCAATGGAAGTAGCTTAGCACTTTTGAGGCAGTGTCACGCACGCACCTACCTCTGAACCGTGGATGCATTCGGCGGGAAAAGGAACGAGGAGTTGGACGGTGATGATGCCTCCATCTTGGTGGTGTGGGTGTCGTCGTTGCTAGTGCTGCCATCATCAAGAGTCAAATGTCAAAACGCTGCGTCTGGTGTGGATAAATAAAAACGCACCAAAACGGAGTGTCGTTTAGTTATGCAAGAAAAACGACATAGTATGAGTTCTTAACTTCTTATCCTTTTTACTCTAGCAGTGAGGAGTGAGGAGTGGGTGTGTGATCTGATCTTGAGACTGAAGAAATGCTTCTTCAATTTCAAACGAGGCAATTCGGCGCAGCGTGTCCATGGGCCACAGTCAGACCCGCAAGCGGAAGCAGAAGAAATGGCTCTGTTTCATTTAGAATGAGGAATGGAGGCCCAAAATGCTCGTTATCGTCGACCCAATTGGAATTGAAGAGTGAGAGCAAAACGAAGCCGTATCCGGCAGAGGTATCGAGGACAATAATGGAGTTGGCTAAGGTGGGCACGCTGTGTACGTTGACCGAAGAGGGTTTGCCTCTGGGTACTGGGGTTCGGTTCGCGGTTGACCCCGAACATGGCACTCCCTTATTCTGCTTCAATTCCACCAACAACACTAACATCCACTCTTCCCTTCATGTTCAGGTAACTCTTCTCTCTCACACACTCTGTTAATTATCTATTCTCGGGATTTATTTTTGTTTATCAGTTTCAACAATCTGGATTGCGCACTCCTCAATGCACTATTCAAGGAACCCTTACCAAACCACCCGATCCAAAGGTAACTAACTACACTAGTCACTTACTACCCTATCAAATCAAGTCAGGATCATAATCAAGTATCATCATTATGTATGTATGTATGTAGCGTCTTGTTTCTGTGTGGAGGAAGAGGTTTGGAGAAGAAGTTGATCAAGATTTTATATACATTATTGCCGTTGATCGGGTACTACACTTGGAAGACATCCAGGAGGTAGGATTTAGGAACCAACACACACTCATTAACCTAACCCTTACCCTAACAACATTACCTAACGGTTGCATTGCAGGATGGCGTATGGGTCACCGCTTTGGATTACCGAAATGCTGAACCCGATCCTCTTCGAGATTCTGCACACAGCTTAGTCACTGAAATCAACACCAACAATATGGAAGACATTACGCGCTTTTGCAATGTCTACGTTGATTTGGATTTCCTGGTTTGTTACTAACATTCTAGCTATGTTTTTGCTAAACAGAATCCTACTCTAAATTTGTTGAATGTGTTTGGAAGGTCTCGGAAGCAAAGATGATATGGGTTGATCGATTGGGCTTTGACATGCGTTTGTGTTCCCCTCACAAAGGTGTATTTGACGTCCGTGTTCCTTTCCCTAGAGAAGTAGCCGATGAAAAAGGTGCCAAGTCCACGTTTAATTGTATGTCACAACTCGCTTGGGAGGTTGAAAGAAACTTCCATCAACCGGATTTTTCAAAGGTTAAAGAATTGAAGCCAGTAAAGTCCTGTGTTCTTTAACCCACATACCAATTCTTAAATCGTTGTCAAACATCCATCCTTGGTTATTTTTCAAAGAATGTGACCGTGTCTATGGTGGTTTCATTTAGTTTTGCCTCATCTAGTCTATTCTTTGAGTGGGGTGGGCGGGATATTTCAGGATATTGAATTACTTTTCCCCGATCTAAAAAGAGCTAATAATTAACAAAAGTATTGATGCAATGAATGTTTGATGTACTTCTCAAGTGTTTTGTGCCCAAAACAGGAAAAATCCAAAGCTTCATGATACATCTACCTACCATTTTGTGTTTCAAATCTCTGGCATATACTCTAATAGGTGTTAGTTAGCATATACTCAATACATTTATAAAGCGTGTGACATTATATTAATAAGTAATATAGAAACATATGCTAATATGAAATGGATATGATCTATTCTAATATGGTTAATTATATCTATTCTAATATGATCTATTCTTTTTATTATTATTTTTCTCTTTGACTGGATATCACAGGAGGCATAGTTATGAGATTAATCCTTGAATAAAGGTGGTAATTAGGTTGTCAAAATGGTTATATATTTCATGTAATATGATAAATACTTTAAGCTTAAGAATTATCTAAAACTAATGAGTTCGTAGAAGAATGCAATGTTGTTTACTTGAAAATCTGTTTTTCTGTGTATGGAAAAGAAATTACATTATGCATATACACTAGAAGAGAATATAAAATTCCTTGAGAGGCATTTATTCATGTTAATATGTACGTGCGTCTCTCTTTTTTAAGAAAATGGAACAATAAAATAAAAAAATGATAATAAATTTACCAAAGTAAAAGTTATTTTTATTAAAAATAACTAATTAAGCTGTGTAACTGTGATAGGATATAAGTAACAGTGAAGGCCTACTTGCAAATGATTTGTATCTTCCTACACACATTACGTTAAGAGTACATTAACATTCATTCTGCCAGTACAAGTAAAAAAAATCATAGAGCAGCAAGAGTCATGCGAAATTGATGACTGACTTCTTTTATTTTACTGATCAAGTCTGCCTGTTTAACGCTGCTACCCTTCCTCTGCTTGGGCTGAAACAGAGACATAATCTTGTTCTCCAAACTCTGCGCCGTATATTTCACATGCTTGTCAACCTTAGCATCATTTTCAGTTGACAAACTATAATTCTTGACGTAGGCCCTATAGATTGGTATAATACCTTCGGCCAAATGCTTGCATACATTTTCCCTCAAGATCTCATCGGAGATTACCCAGTTAGATTGCTTCTTGTACCTTTCATCAAAAGCAAGATTGAAAGCATTTAGTCTCTTTGCCAAGTCTTCGCTTGTCAAACTTGCACAGGGTGAAAGTATGTCCTTTTGAACTACAAGAATAGGTAGAAGCTTTCCCCAGCTATTCCTCAAATAAAGTGCTGCATAATAGTCCTTATATTGTTCGTGTGCTCTTAACCAAGAATCTCCCATCATATTTCCAAGCACAGTACCCCTCAAATTGCAGAAATGACAGTGATTATTCATCATAAAGAGGTAGGACAAAGTAATGTCCTCATAGGCCTTCGACCAGGAATCCAAATTTACCGCAACCTCCTTAATTGCGTTATATATTTGGCTTAAAACAATACCCTCTTCATATGCTTCCTTTCTCCAGCTAAGATGTATTCCCAAAACCTGTGTCAAATGTGGCCTATAGGCATCCCCAAGCAGCTGATTGCAGTAATCAGTTACAAAGCTTACCAGCCTCGGAACGCCGCCATCATGGGGAGGAGAAGTTGGCCTTTGCAACTTCACTTGTGCTGGAAGTTGCCAGAATATCTCACTGGCACCATTGACTACTTTCTTTATAAGATCCTCTGTCACAGTTCTAATTTCTTTACATGCTTTCCAGCTGAAAAGCTGGTTGAATTTTAGCCTCAGACCATTTAAGACCTTGAATATGGACAGCAGGTTCAACAACTTGAAGGGGTCATTTTTCCTCTCAGTAACAATCCTTCCAAATCGAATAAAAGAAAGAATTTCTGATTCAATGGCAATCTTTGCAAAACACCCCATCCATGCTTCTGGACCAATTTTCTCAAAGACCAAAGTAGAGAGCCTGCACTCCATCTCGAGCAGTTGCTTCACAACCAACTCCAAATGGTTGCCCCATTGGTCTATGTAACTCTCTATATACTGTACAGCCTCAAGTTCAACTGTTTGAATCTCAAGGTAACTCAAATCTAAAGTCTTCAAGCTTCGACGAGCATTCATACCTCGAACTTCAACATATATAGATTGACACTTGTCTAGCCTGCCATTAGCATGTAATCTCTCAATGATGGCATGCAACTTCCTTGCTAAAGAACTTGGCAATGGCAAAGCTTGTTTGGAAACACTGGCTTGCTGGCCAATGTGTGATGTCAATGAAACCAAAGGAAGAGGAATAGAGTTTGCTATCAGAAGCCTGCGGAACTCAAGCTCTATTTTGTCTAAAGCAGTAGTAAGAATGCCTCCATCAAGGCGAGAACCTTCCTCCTTGGCCTGCAATTCTTGCAATACTCTCAATGATTTCTTCACATTCAAAAGGTAAAGCTCATTGGTGATTGCTTTGTCTTGTAAGAACTCAAAAACGCCCTTCAACCAGCTAACCGCTAATCTGCAATTATCAGTGAGAAGCTTCAGTGCTTCCTCAAGCTTCTTTGTGTCTGAGAGATAGGTGTATAGATCAGAACAAGGGTCTGTCAAGAGAGAATGCTCCAACTGATGAACAGTGTCAAAAACCTTGAGAACTGCAGTAGCAGAACATAGAACACTGTCTATACCGAGGTCAATGTTGACAAATGAGCACTTCTGCTTTGAGATGGGTCTAAGGGAAGCATGCAAGGACAAATATCTCTGGTTAAGTAGCTCCAATCTCGATCCAGATTCATCTAATGCAGAGGCAATAGCGCTTGATGTTTCCAAACTAGTTGTCAAGCACTTTCTGGCTGCTTCAAGATTCCCCTTGCTTTCCATGTCAATGGAAAATCAAGTGCTAACTCGAAATGATTACAAGTTTGGGTTTTGGATTGCATTCAGTTACACATGAAGTTTGGTCTCATGAAAGAGATAATCTTTGTTGGTTTCTTGTTTATCGCCCCCACTCACATTCTTTCACCAAACTCAACAAACAAAGTAAAAAGGTAGCTAACGTCACTTGAAATACAAACATCTCAGTAATCTCAACCACCAGGCGGTAGAACTTCCTTGAATTAGGGTACCATACGCACAACTAATTTCTCAAGCCATTGTTTTGTTTATTCCTCATCTTGTGCTTGCCAATCCTAGCTTTCTTGTTTAATTTGACGACCAAAACCTGCTAGTCTTGCTTCAATTGCCTCAACAATCTCCCAACAAAATATAACGATATTCTCCTTTTCGCTGCACGCAATTCCTATCGTTGATTTTACACGCCTTTTGTAATTCGTGTCATGAACCAAATGTCGCAATGAAAAAGCAAACAAGTTAGGAAGTTGCTATTTAACACGTACACTCGTTTGATTAACGAAGACAACTCAGGCAAGATAAAAAGTTTTTGCAAAATTTATTTAAACTTATAAAAATAACTTATATTTACATTTTGGCTAATTAATTAAACTGGAACACTTTTAGAAATTAAATATTAAAATAAAATTATTTTAAAACAAATTATTGACAAATCAACTTACTAGTGAGGTTAACTTTGATAGACTATTTAAATCAAATTGGTTAGTTTATTAAAGATTTATTTGGGTAAGCTTTTTCATAGATACTTATATAGGAAAAAAAATAAGAAAAAAATAAAATAATTTTTTTTATAAATTAAAATAAACTTATGCATTAAGCTAATTTATAGAAATTCTCTCATTAATTTCTCTAAAAAAAATTAATTTTTAATTTATACATAAATTAATTTTAGTTTATGAAAAAATTTACCAAAAATAAACCTTAACTAATTTTATATCATTTAAAAAAAATTATAATGAGTCTCATGTAACATGTCATCTAGGAGTTCTTTTTTTTTCCTAATATATATATATATAATAAAATATTATTCACAGTTTTATTGTTTATTAGTTAACTACTGTTTATTCAAGTACATTCTTAAAAATTAAAAGGTTTATTTGCAATTTATTCTTACTATTTTTTTCATATTTTATTGTTTTCAAACAATGTCAACATCTGTATTCCTCCTGGTTTAGTTGTATCCGAAACAATGAAACAAAGCACAATGAAATCGTATCTTTCGAAGGATTGTGCACTTGCGGATTTGTGCTACGGTAAACTCCGTAGTCGAACCTGCATCCACTACAGGACTACGTGAAACAGCCATATATACTCGAACTCTTGTTTCACCAGAGCAGGGTCATTTGAAGTTTGAACTCTGACGCGTACTATGGTGCATTCAGTACCAAGAAGAGAATTATGGTCTTTTGAAGTTTCCAAAGTGATCGAGAAGGGCAGTGTTGAAATAACTAATGATATGTGAACAAAAGAAAAAAAAATGAAAAAAAAGAGGAACCACGGGGAAAGGGAAACCTGGAATGTAAAATTAAAATTATAAATTATTAATGATCGCTAAGGCACAAGTCATTCACCTGATAACTACAATCTATCATTAATGATTTATTATCCGAAGACATGCAAGGCCAACCAGAACAAATAGTCACTTGATTGATTCTCATATCAATATACGGTGTCCGTCCCCATGTGTAGAAAAATAAAAGATGGGTAATAAGGATTTTTCTTAAGCAATATCCAAGGAATGAATACAGACAAAAATGGAACTTGAAAAGGTAAAAAAAATTAATACTAACACGTCGGGTGCTACCAAAAGCCAGAAGAAATTGAAGCAATAACGTAGCAAGCTTGAAGTTAGCCACGACTGAAGCTACACAAAGTTGATAAGACATACATGCGGAGAAGGAGAAACATAAGAGAAAACGGGGCATTTGCTCCTATCTATCAAGCGGCTCCCTTCTGTTTCAAAGTTATCTTATCCCCAAGACTGAGGGCAATCCCCTGAGTTTTACTTCTTATTCTGATATATCCACTCAACTTACCATCTGCTTGCTTTTCAATGCTCACATTCACCAAAGCATCTTCCCCAAAAACACTCTTAGCATAAAGGTTTGCAGCAAGGAAACCACAATCCCCTTCCAATGCCGATCTAAACAAAAGACAAATAAATGATTGTATGGAATGTGTCCTCATCAAAACAAAGACATAACAATGTCCATTCATTAATGATTAATTATGTGTCTCACAATTATTTTTTTCTACAAATTATTAGAATGATGTCATATTGTTTGTCAAACTAAATCTCATATTCAGGAATGAAGATGCAGAATAGATCAGCATTTGAAAAACCTTTTACGTTGAGCTTGACTGTTTATGCAATCAAACTATCAATTGCCACAAACGCCTTTTGGATAAGATATAATTTATTTACAACTTTTTTTGAAAAAAATGTTCTCATTTTTTTTTAGCCATGTTTTTTAATTTAAGAGACATTTTTGTTAGAAAAAGCATAAGCAAACAGGTCTTTAAATCCAGGTAGTAGATGCTCTAGAACACATAATAACTGTCAGAAATTTGTGTGTTTGGGTGTGTTACAGAGAATCTTTCGTGTGTAAAATTAGTATCCACAATAGGACCTGAGTAGAGTTAGAGAACTTACGGTGGAGTAAGGCACTTCATATTGGTAGACTTGATAATGTGGGTCAGAAACTCCCTCTCATCTTGTAATACTGTATTTACAGCAACCTAAAAACATAAATTTCATTTTCATTAAAAGAATTGGAAATACCATCCAGTTAATGTAGAAATACATTGCCTGAGTACATGTATCCCTATCACATTTGTCATTTGTGCTTCTGTAAAAACTTCCAACACGCGGATGTGCCAATTTTGGCATCATACCTGTATTATAAGTATATCTAAAAACGTGAATGACGTGGTTGCATACTGCTTGGTGGTGTTTTTCTCTGATTCTTTTTATTAGGATATGGCTTGACCCAAGACAACACACAGCCATCATGTGTTCACACAGATATACTACTTTATGCGAAAAAAAAAAAAAACTCCCAAAATTACAGTGAGTATTGCTCAAATCTGTGTGATTTAGTCATTTCACATTTCAGGATGAATTGCATGATTGTTATCCCAAGTAGGCCACAAAACGACTGATTCCAAGTCAGATCAAGACAGATCCAAATTGCATCTTTCCAACCATATGGAGAATTATCTAATTTTAGCTTCCTTCTTGCAAATATTTAGGGAGCAGCTTTTGAAACTTCCTTCTCCATCTCCTTTTGTTTGATTTTCAGATTATTAGGCAACTCAGTAGTTTGATAACCTGGTTTTTTGTATTTCTTTTAATATTTCGTATTTATTTAGAAATTAAGTCTTTCTTATAGATTTTTTTTTCAGATATAATATTTTATTTTTCTAATTTCTAAACCTGATATTGTTGGGTTAGATATGTTTCACTAAAGCTTGAAGTTAGTATATTTTATTTATTAATTGTGTCTTTAGGAGTGATTATGATGAATTACCAGTATCTTTTTCATGTATGAATATAGTTTTAAAGAAGTTATTTGATACTTTAATATATCCTGCCATATCTATATCAATTTATACTAAATTTTATAAATTATTCATATCAGATAGTGGGATGTTCAACATAGGTGATAACCCAGACAGCAGAATCACGGGTTACAGCTTCCATACCATAGTAGTTAATCCCAGATAGCGGGGCAGAACGGTCAACCCCTGAACTGGGATAGCGGGATAGCATTATTCTAATATTATATATATATATTAAAAATTATTAATATATATATATTATATATATAAGTTCAAAAACATAAACATTACTCAAAATTCATAAACTAACAAGTATCATTAAACTAGCAAAAAACTGAGCAGAAAAAACCAGCAAAAATAAACTGAAGAAATGAAAAAAATAGAGCAGAAAAAAAAATAGCAAAAAAAAACAGAATTGCAGAAAAAAACAGAAAACAAGCAAAAAACAGAGCAGAAAAAAACAGCAAAAAACCAAGCAGAAAAAAACAGCAAAAAACAGAGCAGAAAAAAACAGCAAAAAACAGAGCAGAAAAAAACAGCAAAAAACTAAGCAGAAAAAAACCAGCAAAAAAAAAAACTGAAGAAATGAAAAAAACAGAGCAGAAAAAAAAAACAGCAAAAAACAGAGCAGAAAAAACAGCAAAAAAAAAATGAAGAAATGCAAAAATTACTTCCACGTCGCCGGAGAAGGTTGCCGGAATGCGTCGCCGGAGAAGGTGACAGTGAAGAAAAAAACTCAGGGAAGGAGGAGGAGAAGATGATAAAAAAGAAGAGGAAACGCAGGGATTTTGAACATTTAAAAAACCCTAAAACGCAAAAAATCAAAAATGCCCTCACTAATGTTTTAAACAGGAGGGAATTTCTGACTTTTCACCTTCCGGAACACAGAGCAGCAGAAATAGCGGCCGCTCAGCCGCGATTTCGCGCTGTCACGGCCGCGACAGACGCGACGGCAATCTGCGACGCTATGCCAACTCCGTCGCGGCCCGCCACCGCTCCGGCCGCTATTATTGACTACAGAGTTCCATACAAGCTAAGAAACAATAGAAGATTCGATGTATGGTGCCTAACTAAAAGGAAATGCAAACCATACCAACAGATCTACCTCCACATTCGCACCCACAGAGATGTACTACAGTAGGAAAAAAAACAGCATATAAAGCACCATATTTGTTCTTACTTCTCAGGCTACTTCATACTAATATGGACATAATGGAAAGGTCCAACACTCGTCAGAGAAAATAATATAATTACTCAGCATGACAAGATGGGGGATCAAACCTAGAAATTCTTACAAAGTATCCAAGTCCTTGCCTATACCTAGGAGCTTAACCAATTAGCATGTTTCCTTATCAATTATTAACTTATCATTACCAAGGTAGTAAGCCAGCATACAAAAGTTGATATCAAACTTCAACCTAACTACAATAACAGTCAGTAACAATGACCATGAGAAGTATTAATGTAAAATATATGAACTTCAACACCAAAATATCATTATCTCAACCATCAAGATATCATCACCAATGCATATATTGTAAACAAATTGCTGTTAAAAAACAAATTTCAAATTATAGCTTTATGAGCTCATACTTAATAAAAAACAATAAGGGCTCATTAAAATAGCATGTCATGCCTCTAAATGCTAAAGTACAATTAATTTTTCTTTTCCCCACAATTATTTTTTAATGAAAGCTTTCTACAGGCAAGAAAAGGTAGCACCATATTTTTTTACCCTTTGGTGAAAAAAATACCCAATGAGAAAGAGGAAAGAGATATACCTTGTTTTCCCACTCAAACTCAGCCCACATAGTTCTGAATGCCACATCAGCACAAGATGCAGGAGAAATGTAGTCCATGATATCAATATGGATATCATTTAGAACAATAACTGTTCTCTCAAGAACATTAGATGATGTCTCATAGACTATGTTACCAAATATAACTCCCGTTTCAGTAGATGAAACCTTAATGTTGGCCTTAATCTGCTTGCTTGATTCTGGAGCTAGCGTATAGTTTTGTGGACGCTCAACAAGTTTGAGATCACCCATGGTTGCTAACTCCAAACACAGATTTTGAAGAGTTTCCTTGGTTCGGTTGATGACAGTAACATCAAGTACAATGTCATAGTGATGCACTGTTACATATGCTTCAGCATAAACAGGATCACTGAATCCAGTGAGCTGAAGAATGCGATTGAGCTTATTTGCATCATCTGCATCCTTTGTAAACTCTCCAGTAGCACGTTTGAGATCATCTTGAACCTCATCTTCCAGCTCAAGTTGACTCATGCCCTGAAGAATTCAGAAAAAAAAAAAAAAGAATACACAGATTGAACATTAGAAGAAACACCAGAAGAGCTGGGGTAATTGAGCACATTAACAGATGTCGCTAAAAAATCATTGTATTATAAGCCACCGGTAGGAATTACACCCAAGTGACACATAAACCAATTTAGCATAATTAATTCAAGCAATGCATTTTATCATATGACTTTATATTAGTACAAATACAACAAAGTTCACGGCATGCAAATAAAGAACTCAGGAATATAATCAAACAGTAATTCAGTTATAACCTTCTTAGAAAAAGAGTAAATAAATGCAGCTATCATACCTTCCTGCTCTTCAAATGGTAAAAATCAATAAGATCATCAGGCTGTGCATTAGAGATTTGAGCCTTTGCTTTAATCTCCTCAGTCTCACGACGCTGCTTATCTGCCAGCATTTTCACAAAGCTCTGTCTGCAAGATTGCAGCCATATCTTCCTTATCTCATCACCCGTATTGCACAGCAATCTAATGCAGAGGACAATCCTGTCATAAGAATCATTATCAATTGGATGTGGAAGAATTGAAGACTGACCCAGCTGCAGCATTGAGACGACGATCAACAGGGCCTGTGTAGTTGCTTTGTTAACTTCAACACTTGAAGCCTGAACCTCTTCCAACCTCAAGACAAGTTTTGTGAGTGTACACGCAACTACTGCCCCAAGAAAGAAATCACCCGAAAGAATCAGTGATCTCAAGTTTCCAATAGAAGACAGAGACCCTTGTACAAGGGTAGGTGGTGACATGGCAGTTTCCAGAGCAGCACTCTGGGTGGCATAGGTCCCATCTGCAAGAATCGCAGGCCTCCTAGAAGACACAGTGGTTGAGTTTACCTGCTGTATGGGTTTTGATGCCTCCTGACCGTCTCCTTCCTCAGCAGCAGTATAAAACGGAAGGTCACCAAGACACTGCTTAATGGTTGCAATTCCACTCTCAACCTCAGAAAGAGACAGGCAATATTCGCCAATTATCCAGAGTGCACATGAACACACCCTCGCAGCACGGATTTGGTAGAAAGTGTCCAAAAGCCTGGTGATAATAGAAATCCGCAACTTTGGGTTGGTCTCGATGATCTCGCGCACAAAGACAACCACATCCATGGCCGAAGCCACATTGCTATCCCCCAAGAAGTCCATCAACAAATGCACAACAGTGCTGGCTACCTCTGGGAACTTAATGGCACAAGTATGAATAGCCTGCACCAGCATCTGCCTATATTCCCCATTCTTCTCATGCTCCCCACTCTGAGTCTTAACAACCTCTTTCTTGAGCATCATAACAACCTCATCGATGTTCCTAGGAGTAATGAGCTCGAGAGCAATATCAAGAGTCTTCCTCCTAATATCATGATTGGGAGTGGAAAGTGCCCGAAGGACATCCATGACCATTTCCACCATGATGTCCCTATTGGAAGTCTTGAGCTCGTTCAAACGATCGAGCACAATGAGTTTGACATTGTTATCACTCTGGGAAAGCAAAAGCTGACAATAAGTACTGGAAGCAGCCCTAATTGCAGTAGGGGCAGAAGAGAGGGAAACAAGGGTGCTAGCACATTCATAAATAACAGCAGTGGAAGGGGCATTCAAGAGGGATATAATAATCTTAATGTATTTCCCCTTCTCCCCCTTATTGCTCCTACAAACCTTCCTAATGAGTTCCAAAACCACCATCTGAAGCTGTTCGCCCCACTCAATAATCCTATCGATATTAGCAAAGAGATAATTGATGGCGCGATCCTGCGCGCAGGAAAAAAGCATAAGGAAGGCGTTGCGCTTACTGGAAGGATCCTGCTCGGCGGAAAGGAACTTGTCCACGATCTCCGGCGCGCTGTCGAGCAGCTGCTCCCCCTGGGGGAGCTTGTAGACGGACATGACGGCGAGGACGGCGTTGCGGCGGACGAAGGGGTGGCGGTGCTCCAGGTTAGAGAGAATGGAAGGGATGAGAGGCTCAACGATCTCGGACTCGTTGAGGCGGCAGAGGAAGCGGAGAGTCACGCCGCGGATGTACTCGTTCGGGTGTTGGAGGTTGTTACGGAGGTTCTGGCAGATGAGGATCATTTCCGGGAGGACCTTGCCACGTGAATCGGTCTTGTCGATGATCTCGAGGTAGAGGAGGAGGAGCTTCTGGATCGTGTGGTCCTCCGAGGGGAGCACGTACCGTATGATGGTGATGAACAGCTGAGGAATGCTCTCGCCATTCAGGAGGATCATGATTGCCTTCTTCAGCGCATCGATCTTCGCTGCCACGTCGTTTCCTTCAAGCGCCTCCTTGATCTCGTTCGCCAGCGCTGGCGTCCCCTTGTCAAAGTGGACCACTAGAGTGCACGACTTCTCCATTTCTGATCTGCAATTCTCTCAGATCAGATCTGATTCGCCCTATTCAGAATCGCACGGAAACACAATTTACAAACTTAACAATGGGGAGAGCCAGACCAAGAAGAAGCAGAAGCAGATGCAGATCTGTGGGATCTCAGTACAAAGAAAGAACACACCATTCAATATAGTTGCTCACTTTCAGTTTTTAACCCATCCACTTCGGGTGACTCCTTGTTGGGCCTTCTTACTTTCTGTGGGCCTCAACTTTTTTTCTCCGACAAAGGTCTCCGTGGTCTCAGTCTCACCCATCGGTAAGAAACAACGATACCACTAGGCCGACATTTGGATTCTTAGGGCCCAATATCTATTGTTGCATTTTTTTCGATCGTCCTAAAAAAGGCCAACCCAGTTCATAAGCTTTCTACTTAATAGGATCCGGGAGGAGTAACTGAATACAACTTTATTTTACGGTTCACCATCCAACTCAAACTATCGGTATTCATAAAATTATTTATAATTAATAGAGAATTTATTCGTCAAATAGAATTATCTAAAAATATTGTGAATGTAAATTTTAAATTTTTGAAATTTTATTTTAGTTCCTAAAAAAATTTAATTATTTTAATTTCTCAAAATTCAAAATATTTTTTTTATCTAAACATTTAACTCTGTTAACTTAATCCTAACGTGATTGATATAATTTCACGTGTATTTTATAACAATTTTTTTAAAACAATTTTGTTATTAAGTTAAAAAAATATTTGTAATACTTTATAATTAGGAATTAAATTATCTTTGAAATTTCTATAATTAAGTTACATAATTTGTTGTACTTTATAATCGCATTCATGTTTTATTATTTTGTCAAACAAATGTATAATAAGTCACATTCGAGTAAACTATAATGTGTGAGTACTGGATTTTTGTATCTGAATATAAGTACCTATTCGGTAATGATACAGATGTTGAAGTTACCATCCATACAGATATAAATTGAGTATTCTTTTAAAAAGAAAGAAGACAAAAAGCAAAAAACTTGACTGCATGAGGACAAGCGCTATAATATGTGATCCAAACTTTATCTTGTCATTCCTATTTTATCCTCAAAAAAAAAAAAAAAAAAACGGATTGCTTCTAATATTTAAGCATGTGATGTTTAAATCACAGGACAACAATCCTATCAATGCAGTGAGACTCACTCAAATAGGCTTAGAGGTAATATGTTGGTCTCGTTTGAACATTGAGATAGCTTGTATAGGCCCGTTAGTTTTAAAGTTAGGTATAATTGATTTTAATATAATTGAAATGTGTGTCCGAAACAATCTCAAATCACAAATTTTATATTAGAACTTAGATCAAAACAAAATAAGTTTTTGAGCTTTACCTACCGGGTACACAAATTATTTAGCATTACATTCTCCAACATACTTTTAATTATGATTCACGGAGTATGATTGAGATATATTATTAGGTAATGTTATTTAAAAAAATATATAGAGAGAGTTTTGATATAAAAAAAAGATTTAAGAGTTATTATTGGATGACATAGAAGAACAAGGATTATTGATCAATGTAAGAGTTAACATATATGTCAAAGTTAAAAAAAAAATAACAACTTTTTCTTGTCTAATTTTTTTTTATATTATCTTCAAAAATATTGTCAACAGATTTTACTGTCAATTTCAGGGCTTAGACCTCTATAAATTTGAGCTCTTCTTTGGAAAGTGAGACATCCAGTAAATTGACTCACCCACGCAACGAATCATGTTATTTAATTTTACCTAAAAGGAAAATGTTTATTCTCATAAAATGCAGTTGAGTTTCACTTGTTATTTAATTATGCCATTCCTTCTTGTTATTTATTCTTTTATAACAAATTGCGGATGGTTTGTCTTTGGCTCCTTACCCACCATTCTTTCTTTCTTTGTGATTTCCATCATGCTCACGCCAAATTGAATTTCCTAAAATTGGATTCCCTGTAGCAGCTGAAAGGATCGATTTCATTATTACCGTGATTTTGCAACAAATCCTTGTTTCCTAATTTCATATTTTCAGAACCTTTTCTCCCAGTTGGACATCATTGGTTCAAGTTACTGATATAAAACAAGAAGGAAAAATCAACGGCAAGGTAAGCTTCCGGAAAAAAAACTTGGTTCTAGGTGTTATTTAGAAATGTATTTATATACATTTAAACATTAAGAATGACTTAAAACTTATTAAGCTTTGTGGGTGGGACTAGTCATTC
This sequence comes from Mucuna pruriens, assembly GCA_025330945.1. NCBI lineage: Eukaryota > Viridiplantae > Streptophyta > Magnoliopsida > Fabales > Fabaceae > Mucuna > Mucuna pruriens. The sequence continues at coordinate 376,802 of JAENHJ010000529.1, forward strand.
AATAAAAGAAAATGGTTGTTAAGGCATTGATTCTTTGAAGTAGGTAACTGTTTTATATGTTAAGAATATTCATATTTAAGAAATATATATATATGTTAGGAATACTCACATTAAAAAAATTCATTGCGCGGAGCACCGACTAATTTAATCCATTTACTGAATCACAAAATGAACTATTTAGAAGTCATGAATCGGTCATCAGCATGAGAAGTTTTTGTTTATGCAGTGATAAAATAAAATAAAATAAAAATTTAGATGGATGTATGGATCGTTAATTAATATAATAATATATTACTAACAAATAAGAAATGGGTGATATCCCCACGTGGTTTTCTTACAGTACGCATCGTAATATTTTAATTAAAGGAAATATTGATAATACATTTTTAAATATTTTTTATTATTAGTTAAATTTTATTAAAACTTATAAAATCATAAAACAATATTTATTGAATAGAAAATATGACTAGTATCATTTTATGAATTTCAATAAATTTTAATTAATACTAAAAACATATTTGAAAAACGTATCAAAGAGTAATGTATTATCACCCCCTCATTCAGTTAATTGTATAATAATCACAATAAAAAGATTCAGCATGAAAGCAGAAATCTTCGCTTTATCGTGTCAATGATCTTTATTATCATAAGGAACATCTTATTTAGTGTGAAATTTTGTATTGCGAAAAATAATGGAAAGGTAGTGTTTTTCTCATGCCCCGGAAAGAAAAAAAAAAGTAAAAATTGTGATAAATTACATGTTTAAAAAGGTAAAAAGAGATTAAATAAAAGATGAAATATAAAAAGAAAAGTAAGAAAAATTTGTAAAAAGTCAATTACAAGCTTAGAGAAAAACCTAAATTACTTTTATTTTTAAGTAATTTTTGTTTTTCATAAATATGAAGAAAAAAAAACTATTGAAAAATTATTAAAAACGTGTTTTATAAGGCTATTTAAACATAACCCTAACCACTCTCTACTGCATGACAAGATGGCAAATGGTTGTTGTCTTGTCTCTGCATCGTGGTTGTCCTTGTCTTTTTATTTATAAATTAATAACACAATAAATCTCTCTCTCCCACAAACAAACGCCAACTGCTACACATGTCGTTTGTTAATATCCTCGTTATAATAAATAATAAAATATTAACATATAAGAATACTTGTGCGGGGGCTCTTTATGTTTGTGTGAATATTTGTGTTTTGAGTAAGCATACATATATTTTAAGGAAATATCCTATCTTAATACACATAAAAGTGAGGAAATATTTTCTACCTAAAACGAGGTCAAAAGTACAATTGTTATATTATTATATATAAAAAATAAGGTAGTTTCTTGTACAAATTTTTTGCACTTAAAATAAGGTTAAAAATATAATTATATTCATTAAATTATTATTTAATTACATTAATTAAATTAATAATTTTAACTTTTAATAATATACCACTTTCAATAATGTTGAGCATTAAAACTCTATAATTAATATTTTTTATAGATTATATTTGACAAAATTAGATGAAAAAATAACTAGAAGTTGAAAAGTTAATTAAAAACTAAAAAACCAAATAATAGTTAAAAGTGAATAGCGGGTGGTTGAAAGGTATTAAGTTAGCTTATTAAACTACAAAGGTAACATAGAATTATAGCTTACCCAAAGTTATTAAGTTAGCTTAATTATAGGTTAAATTAACTAATAAATGTCAAGTCATATAAATAAACATATTTATAAGATGTATTTATATATTTTTTATTTTATGTTAATTAGTGTAATAGTTAAAATATCATGAAATATTCATATAAAAAATTACTATAAAAAATTATATCTTTAAGTATAATGTTAAAAATAATATAATAAATAATGTAAAATATTATAATGATTAAAATAAATAGTATAATATAAAAATTCAAAAAATAAAATAAAATAATTTAGAATATTAAATTGAAATAAGATAGATAAAACGTTAAAATATTAATTTACCTTTTGAATTCATATTTAATTTAAAAAAGTATTTTAATGAAAATATTTAAGTGTGCTTGACGAAATAAGAGTATGTTTAACATTGATATCCATAATTTGTTTATATGTAATTATTAGTGGCATGAAATTTAGCAACACATTGCACCTTATTGGTCATATAAGAACAAATTATATAGTAAAATCTCACATGATAAAAGATGCATGCAAAATAATGTGATTAAAATTGAAAAGTATGCATGCCCTATTTTTTATACTTTTATGTGAGCATTTTCTATCTGCAAAAGAATTAAACAAAATTTAGAGACTTGCATAGTTTGTTCAGTAAATTAATGAAACCAATTTATTTCTCAACAAATTGTGCTATATTATAGTTTATAATTTATAAAAAATATATATTTTAAAAAAAATTAATAATCATATAAAATTCTTTCTCCCACGAACTTGTTGGAAAGAATAGGAAGAGAGGAAAATTGAATAGAAATTAGAAACGATGTTTATTAGTAATAGTAATTATCTCCGACAACAAAAATTAAAAAAGAAAAGGAAGAAAATAAAGATTAAATAGAAAATAAAAAAGTTATAACATGTCATCAAAGAAATAAAATAGATTAAAAAAAGTTAATTACTCACCTGATCCTATCTTTAGTTTTTAGTCTTTATTCTTAGAAACAAAATGCTATAAATTATTTAGTAATAGCTAAATAACCACAAATCATCATATCAACAATAAATTTGTGACAATTTAACAATTATCAACAAATTTATGGTAATTTTACATCGTTATTTTTTATTTTATGACAACAAATTTATGTCAATTTTACATAGTCATTTTTTATTTTATGACAATTTTGCCTAACATAATTAAGGTCATGTTTGGTTAAAGTAATTAAAAGTTAAAAATCAACTAATAACCAATAATTGAAAATAGTTGAGTTAACTTATTAAATTATAAGTGTTTAATAAAATTATATGTTGAAGTAGTTGATAAATATAAATCGAAAGAAATTGACATATTTATATGATACTTTATATAAATTTTAATTTTATTTTATGTTAATTAGTGTAGTGGTTAAAATATCTTGAAGTATAGCGTTCAAAATAATAAAATTATTATAAATAGTATAAAGGCTAAAATAAATAATGTAATATAACAAAATATTTAAAAAAAAAACATAAAATCTAAAATAAATATATAATTTATGAATATCAATATATTAAAATATAATGTTGAAATAAAAATTATTATATATAACATAATGGTTAAAACAAACAATGTAATATAATAATAATAATAATAATAATAATAATAATAATAATAATAATAATAATATATTATTTATCATTATCAATATGTTATGTAATAAAATGATAAAACAATAGAAATCTTTCTTGTGTAAAAGAAGATAAAAAATAATAAAATCATACTTTATAGGTGAAAAGAGAAAACAAAAAACTATACATTAAAATCTTGCCTTGTGCATAAAAGAATAAAAAAGAAAATTAATAAATATTTTAGAGATAAAAAAAATAAATATAAAAAAGCACAAATTAGAAGTCAGCGTTTTAAAAAATACCTTATAAATTTGTTATTTTGTTTTTTTTTTTTATCTTTTATCTCTACATACTAAAAATAAATACATCTTAAGAGAAATATGAGAGTAGAATAAGATCTGTACACAAGGTACATGTTTGAATCCTTTCTCGTATATTTGAAGTAACATAATTTCTTTTTGTAAGTGTGTTTGTTGAAGCAGAGAATTTCCCTTCTATGTAGTGGGCCACCACTCCTACTCTTACATTTTTTTAAAAAAAAAAAAAGCATGTGTAGTTGGAGAAGATATTTTTGTGTCACACTAAAAGCATCAAATTTCCCTATTTATTTGACATTAAAAAGAAAATGGTTGGACTTGGGAAACAATAAGCACGTATTAGAGTTGAGACGGAGGATTTAGCGGGAGATTTTAAAGCCATTGTTTGAGGCGGATTAGTCGGGATATAGGATATCCAATTCCTCTCATTCAATTAAATTGATTGCATATGTTTTATAACTATGGTCAATTTTTTATCACATCTCAAACTGTGTGCAGACTTTGTTGGATCAGGACATATAACTAAATACTAATAGTCAATATTGAATACTGAATGCAACTTTGGTTGACCTCTCCCATGCTCCAACCCCTTAATCAATTCTAATTGCATTTTAAATTAATTAATTCATAATAGCTACATTTAACAATTTCCTTGTTTTAATGTACAAATAATATTAAAGATCTTTTCCAGATAATTTAATTAAAATTTATTCTCTTCAAAGTAAAGCAATTTGCTAGTTATTGATCATAGTAATATAACTACAAAGTAATGCATAAAATTGAGTTCAGCGGTGGATCGATATTTACAATATAATAGATTCAAACTTATAATTTTTTTAATGAAAATAAATAGTCTAAAATCTCTCAATGAAAATTATTATACTTATAGTGTGAAAACAAATCTTTTGTAAAAAGTACTATACAAATTGAAACCTTCAATAGGTTTTCATGTTTTGTTCTGATTAAAGTTTTGAGTTACGATTCCGAATTTTGTATCATTTGGGTAAATTAGTAATTTTGTATATATCTTGGTTGTCAGTGTCAGTGCGGCTTTGAAAATAATCAGAAATTTAATATTTTACACTGATAAGGAAATAAAAGTATCGACTATTAATAAAAATATTATTATACAAAAAATATGTTATAAATTAAGTTATTAAATAAAACATACTTAATAGTGGTATTCGTTAACATAAATATTTAAGATATTAATTAAGAAGAAAATCTTCCCAATAATCCCCATTTGGAAAAGATTAATTTTGACTGGGTAAGATATTTTTATTACATGGAATTGTACTTTTAAAAGTTGATATTTTACAATGTGTGGCCATTGGCTTCGGATCTCGAGCTGAAGCTGAATAACAATATACAATTACTTCATTTGTTGTTATCAACGGCTCTATTCACAACATGGTATGCAATAGACCAAATTCCAATCCAAGTACTTCATCATCTCTTCGTTGGCATGGATTATGATTGAGTTTTTAATATATATCAATTTTTAGATACCCGTAGCCTTATACTGGCAGCTTGCCAAAGATCTTAAATGTATAAAATTTTCTGCCTAGAGATCTTAAATATATATATATATATATATGAAAATAATATTGCATTTAATAATAAAAATAAAATAAATTTTTCGTTGTTCTTTTAATTTGACTTGTATGTGATTTGTTGCTAAGCTTTTTAAAGTTAATTACATATTTTTATCTTTAAAAACTTCTAAATTCTCATTTTTTTTTCATCTTAATATTTATAATTTATGATGAACTTATAGTTGGAATTAATTTTAAAATTTTAGAAGTAATAAATTTACTGAAATATTTTTTAATTTTGAATGAGTTTAGATTATATAAGATTACAAATTAAAGAGAAAAATTTTGAAACAAACTAATTTAAATAAAATTTAATGTTTTAGTTCATGAATTTGATGGAAGATTTCTTATCAACTATTGAGATTATATAAATAATATATATAAGTGAAGTATAATTCTTATCTTATAAATTAGTTTTGTATGATAAAATTAAACTTAAATCCATTTTTTTTGTATCATAGCCTATCCTAGTAAGTGTTATTAGACCTATTGAGCTACTATCAAACCTACTAAATGTCTAATTATGCAAATTTCATGCTTAATATGTTCAATTCTTGGCATGAGGAAGGTATATTGAAGATTCAACATCGATTGGTGAAATAACATGATTAATATATTAAAGTGAGGGAGTAATCTTTACCCAGAAATCATGATTCCTAAAAATAACTAAAATGAATTTTAGTTACTCATAAATATTTATGGGAATGTTTGAGGTATTTCGGGTTTGTAAGTTTATACTAAAACATTTATTGAATGTTGTAAAAATAATATTGTTAAATAATTTTTTAACTAATGATTTGACAAATTTTAAAGAATTAAAAAATAAAATATTTAAAAGTATATTATTTAATATATTAAAAAGATTAAAATAATATATTTTATAAAATAGATTATTTTTTAAAATTATTTTAAGTATACTATGAATATTTATTAATATTTTTTATTTTAAATATAGTTTTTTTTTACCATTAATAAGAGATTGTTTCAAAATTGATAATTGAATGATTATATTAAATGAGATAGTAAATGTATCATGGTATTTTTTTAATAATTAAAACTTTCATCTCAACTTGGAAAGTTAAATTTTCATTTTTTTTATGAGAATATTTTTATGGAAAATATAGGTAAAAATTATTTTTGAAAAACAATGTTTTTATTTTATGTCTTAATCTATATAAATATATTATTAAGTTTAGTGGAAAGAATTTGAATAATATGTACAAAGTCTTTTATTTATATAATATATATATATATAACAAATTGAATAAATTGAATGTTTAACTTGAGTCTATATGACATGACCAATCAATAAAAATATTATAACACTCTATCTTTGTCGTATGTTCCATACATTATAGTAGATAGATATCATAGAATACAATTCACTTTCAAGATGCTTTGGTGGTAAACAAGTTCGATAACAAATCACAAAATGTTAGTGATTTTCTAGCTCTGATAAATGAGTAATTCGTTTTACAAATCGTAGACAAAGTCAACTAGAATGTGTATTATCAACATATGAAATATATTCCAAATTAATAGTATATATTAGAAATAAAATTAAATTAAAATTTTAATATTTTATTAAAACTAAAAATGTCAATTAATATAATTTTATTTCAAATGCTAAAAGGTCAACTAGTATAAAACATATCAAGTATTTAATTAGGAATATTAATTATTATGCTAAAAAATATTTAAATAATTACAGATATTTAAGAAAATATATTAATAGCTTTCCATCAATACTTTTAAGATAGAAGAATTCTTACATAAATACTATATATTTTTAATGAACCTAGAATATTTTCTAGTCGAAAACTAAAAATTAATCCTTCAAGATATTAAGATGAAATTTACATAAATGAACAAATATTTTTTCGTGTACTCGAATTCTATAATTTAGTTAATTATAGACACAAAAATAAAAAATATGCTAAAATAATGAAGCCTGTCCCCAAATTATAGGTCCTTTAATTGAGCAAACGTTACCAAAAGTGGTTTTAAATATTTAATTAAATTAAAGACACTAATTGATGCAAAAGTATAGGGAAGTGGACGTAAGATTTTAGGAAGCACATCGTTGTCAGGAAGAGTGTCGGTGATGAGTAAGGAAAAACACACACTCTCTCTCTCTCTCACACACACACACACTTACAATTTAATTTACAAAACAACATCAAGTTGGGTTTTGTCTTAGTATCACACAGTGACCCCCACTCCATGTGCTGCTAAAGCTGCTTCCGTTGTTTCGGGTCTTCATGTTTCACTTCTACTTTAAGTTTACAACTGCTCCTCAATTCTAATCTTGTGTTCCCCATTTAGATAGATAGAGAGATAGAGAGAGAGAGTGAGTGATTCAACCCACATCACAACAAGTAAGAGATCATGGGAGTGGATTTGAGGCAAGTGGTGGCGGGTGTGCTCACCCTCACAATGTTTGTCATGCTTATACATATGATCAAAAGGGACCATTTTGATGCAGTTCAAGTAAGACATACTATCTCCTCTTTTTTCGTTTTATATACCACTTTATGTCATCTCTCTAACGCCACGCACACACTCACAACATTTCATTTCATTTGCTACTCTAAATTACTGTTAACCTGGGATCTGGATTGATTGCTGTAAGAATAAAATGGAATTCATGGATCAAGTGAAACCCATCTTGTGTATATCTTCCATAGATGATAGATCCTAAATTCACAATTCATAAATTAAAGAAAAAAAAACTGTAGCCAAATCTATCAAAATAGATTAATCAATCAAGCTCGGCCTTGTTAGACAGGCAAATTGCAACCTCTCATTTATCTGCTTTCACTCTTTTCCTATCCGCTGTGTCTCTACCTGATTTTCTTAGCAACCTAAATTAAGAATCAATCTGTTTTATACCTTCAAGGATTTAATACATGTCCAAGTGCTTTTCTAATGCATATTTATTTTGACTACTACTCTTGTAATTTTTCAGTATAATTACAATGGATTTATTTCGTTTGTCTTTCTTTTACTTTTTGTTTACAGGATAAACTTCCTGGAACAACAGAGGATGTCAGCTTTGAAAATTCAAACTTTGATACTACTCATGTTAGAAAGAATATAGGGATTTGGAAGGGAGATGCTGATGAGTTAAAACCATGTTGGGTTAAGCCATCTGAAGGTAAAATTTGATTTTAAAAGCTTGCAAATTGTCAAGGAACTTATAAAATGTACTAGAAATAGTTTCATCTTACGTGTGCTCAATCTTTTTGTCTGTATTCATTAATATGTTTGCAATGGCTGGCAGACAATGTGGAGCAGACTGAGGGTTTTGTTACCTTTTCTTTAACCAATGGCCCAGAGTACCATATATCTCAGGTAACTGACTCAACCATTGTGCTTGACTCATTAAAGAGATTGCTTATGTATTGGTTGTGTAAAGATAGTCGCAGCTAATTTTCAAACATCAGCTATATTTTCGCATTGATAATTCCCTCTCCTCTTCACTAAAAGAAATGAAGCCATTACTGTGTGTTGTTTAGAAAATATGTTGTGACATACTAGTCACCTTATTTCCATTCTTTATTTTCTTTCCCTTCCATATTTATTTTCTCTAGGAAGTTTTCATATGGTCCTGTTCTTTCCCCCTTTCTCGCTCTTGAGATCTTCTTTAATTACCTACTTCTTTTCAGTTCTAGCCTCTTACTTTAATTTGCACCATGTGGTTCTTTAATTTATCTGTGCTCTCAATATGATCTATAACTTTGCTCTTAACTATTGAGTTCCATTCTTGATTTTGATATATCTTATTAATTGATTATTCCCCCTCCTGCCTGCCCCTGTTAGTTTCAAGCATATATGATTATTACTTGTTAGTTCTTTATTATTGTCCCATAAGTTCTGGTGTAGTTTGATCCTGAGATATGCCCCCTTCTTATCTGTAATTTCATTTATTACTTCCCACATTCTGTAATTTTCTGGTAATTCCATGTCCAGATAGCAGATGCGGTGATTGTTGCTCGTAGTCTTGGGGCAATACTTGTCATCCCTGACATTAGAGGAAGCCAACCTGGTGACAAGAGGTTAGTACTGGCTTTCATTCTATAAAAGAATGAAGGTATAGCAAGGAAAATGTTGATGTTAATTGCTTCTTCTATTTCAATCTCCACTATAGTTGAAGAGGGTTGGTAATTTTGCTTCTTTTTCAGAGTAGTCATGGTAGTTTTGCTTGCTTGTTTTGCTTTCTGCTGTGATTGATTTTCATCTTATCTTGCCAGCAACCAAGACATATTATTGGCCACTGATGTAAACAATAGGGTATAGTTGAGTTATCTTTAGTTTTCAACTACTAAATAAGTGTTTGTTTCATATGTAATTCCAGTTTATTCTAATTCATTTTTCTCTAGGTTCCTGGGCATTGCTTAAGAAATAGAATAATTATAATGGGGAAGGGAGTGGGTGGGTGATTTCATTTTCTATTTACTATCATTTGTATCTTTAGAAGCTTTGCTTCTAATATCCGTGTCACATTTTTTAGCTGTCCCCCCAACCCTCCTTCAAACAGAACAGACTCCACTCCAGGATGAGGCTAGAATTAGGATTATCTAAGGCCAGCCAAGTTTGAAGTTAAAAGCTGGAAAAATGCTAGAGGTTCGCTGCTTTTCAAAAATGAAAAGCACATTTCTGCTTTGTTATTTCAGGCTCCATTCGTATTGCAAACTTGTTTTGGTTGTAGATTAATTTGAAAATGCTATACTCTGATGACATTGTTAAATAGCTGACAGTTGAACTCAATTTGAAAGGAGTCTAATTAACTTACTGTGTTTACAGATGCACTTGCATGTACCTAACATAATTTATGTCTCAGGAACTTTGAGGACATTTATGATGTCGATGTGTTCATGAAAAGCATGGAAGGAGTGGTGAGAGTGGTAAAGGATCTTCCTGCTCGTATATCAAATAAAATTGCTGCTGTGAAGGTCCCTAATCGAGTTACAGAAGACTACATAGCTAAACATGTTGAACCTATTTATAGATCAAAGGGGAACGTAAGGCTTGCTACTTACTTTCCTTCAATAAACATGAGAAAATCAGGGGAAAAAGGCGATGCTGATTCTGTTGCATGCTTAGCAATGTATGGAAGCTTAGAGTTACAGCAAGAAATGCACGACCTTGTCGATTCAATGGTTGAAAGACTTAGGACTTTGAGCCGAAAGTCAGATGGCCAATTTATAGCTGTGGATTTGAGGGTTGAGATGTTGGATAAGAAGGGTTGCCAAGGAAGTGATAGTGATAAAGAGAAGAGCTGCTTCAATGCACAAGAGGTTGCAGTGTTTCTGAGGAAGATTGGTTTTGGCAAGGATACTACAATCTATGTTACACAATCAAGGTGGGATGGAAGCCTTGATTCTCTTAAAGATTTGTTCCCTAAAACTTATACCAAGGTGAGATATTTGTTCTTACTTCATCTTGTCTTTCTCTTCTCATACACTCACAGGAAATTCTACAACACATTTTTTTTATTGTAAGCATAAACTTTTTCATTTGCTCTGAAATTGTTGCAGGAATCCATCATTCCCGCAGATAAGAAGAAAAAGTTCCTAGATTCTGAAGATTCTGAGCTGGAGAAAGTGATTGACTTTTACATAAGTTCTGAGAGTGATGTTTTCGTACCAGCAATTTCAGGTCTATTGTATGCAAATGTAGTTGGTAAGAGAATTGGTTCTGGTAAAACCAATATACTGGTTCCGGCTAATATTCCAGATTCATCTGCTTCTGCCTCCAGTTTCTTGTCCCATTATGTCTCTAAGAAAAACCACTTTGCCTATTCTTGTTACTGTTAGTTTGAAGAAGTGAAGACATTCCTAGCATCCGATAGCAAATGTTCTGTATCCATTGTCCTGAATGATACTTTAAAAAAATGTACCCTTTTGGGGAATTTCAGTGTTATGGCCTAAGGCCTTTTGTTTGAGTGTTCACCAGAAAAAGTTTAGTTACTGTCATTTGACATTTGTACACGGGGCTTTCTGAACGCATGTTTAGTTTGTAAAATTATGGTTGCCCCTTAATTATTTTTCATAACTGGTGAAACAATTGATAGTCCATTCATTGGGTGTTTTAGAGCATATAATATATTGTTTTTGGGAAAAAAAAACTTTGAGGGTATTTATGTCTCAAAAGGCAAATAAACATCGCAGTGTACCAAGAAAAAGCAAGATGTTTTTTGTCCAAGGTTAGAGTTTTTTTTTTTTTTTTGTAGAAAAAAGGATTTTATTTTTTGGTTGAATATGAAAGAGAAAACAAAACAGAAACGAAACTAAGGCTTATAAAAAACACAACACCTATTGCATCAGCAAGCAAGATGACAATGAGAGGTGATTGAAATTCGATTTCAAGATTTTAAACTCACTAAAGTTATTTTATTTTACTTTTTTTTAAGGCATGTTTAGATAATTTTTTTTATAAATAATTATAGGAGAAGAAAATAAGAAGAAAAAATAAAATGATTTTTCATAAGTTAAATTTAATTTATGCAGTAAATTTGTAAAAATTTTCTTATATTAGCTTTTAAAAGAATTATTTTAAATTTATTCATAAATAAAATCACTTATGAAACTACTTATTTTATTTTTTCTTTATTTTTTCTTATAAGTGTTTATGAAAAAATTTATCCAAATAAAAAATTTTATTTTATGGAAAACAAAGTATTCCATGTTTAATACACAAAAAGTTTTATTATTTTTAAAACTATTTTTTAAGAGTAAATCCTATTTTAGTGTTCTAAAGATATAAATACAATCACGTTAGTTTTGTAAAAAAATTAATATAAGTTTTCTTTTAATTAGAAAATAAAGTGATACCATTGGACTCCCTTAAAAAAAGTAAAAAAAAAAAATCCATTTATGATCATACAAAAAGTGTGTTAATTTTTTTTTTATTTCAGTTCGTATAACAGAATAATTTTGATTTCACTATTAAAATACTAAGTTTATATTCAGTATTTTTTTTTTTAAATTTTGAGATATTTCTTTATTAGATGCATTAGTTGATTTTTTTTTTCAAGTCATTAATCGATTCCAAAGAGAAGAAAATGAATATGTTACATTGAATAAATCTTCACATTTATCTTAGAGGAAATTGTGAATGTTATTTATTTTAGTTTTTAATTTATAAAATTTCATTTAATTTAGTACTTTTTAACTATGATTTTTTTTTCACTAGCATAAAGGATTAAATGAATAAAATTTAAAATATTCTATAAAATAAAAAATGAAAAGTACCCGTGTTTACAACAATTAAGAACCTGTTATTAATAAGAAATAAATAATAAATGGTACAAATTTTAATTGTCAGCCGTCTTAGCTCAGCTGGTAGAGCGCATGGCTTTTAACCATGTGGTCGTGGGTTCGATTCCCACAGACGGCGGTTTTATTATTTCTTTAACTCCTTTCATTTTTTTTACTTCCTTCCTTTACCAGATTGTGGTGCTAGCCGCCATATTTTCCCTCAACCAGACACACTTGTATTTTGGACAGTTATACAGTTTGTCCAATGGCCCGTAGTATGAATAATGGAGATGGAGCACAAAGGTGTTTTCCTTGTTGCTTCGAAGGTAAAGTCTTATGTGTGACCCAGGAACTTGGGAAAAGCATTTACGCCCTGATGCTGCGTATTGCTCATGTTTGGAAGTAGTAAGGATCCAATTTATGGATGTGCCCGAATATCTCTCAATCGCAACCAGAGATAATTATCCAAACTCAAAACGACATACTAAATATCGACAGTGAAAAGTGTTTCATGCTATAATGATCAAGGTAAGCTAGCTGCATTTTCACTCGTCAATATTTCTATTTGTACTATTTGTCTCTGTTTTGCTACAACTGATTGAAAGTTATAAATGCATTTTATTTGTGAGACACTTCTGAAGTGCTCCTAGCCCTTGGAACAGTGATCACACCAAAATATAAAAGTCCGAACAAAATAATTCAGTAATTCATGGCAAACCTTGTATTATCATGAATTTTGTCTCGCCATTTCAGATAAAAAAATTAATTAATATCCTTTACAATTGTTGCTCACTTGTCAGAGTTCCGATTCTTATATGCATGACAGAAAAGTTGAGACCGTTGGATTGAACTTTTACAGAATGCATGAGCCAATTAAATTGCCGGCTCTATGATTACGATGGATCGTTCAACTTCCGACCTACAGTTTTTTCTCTTTTTAAAAAATAATTTTTTAGATATTATAGTGGACAGGGTAACGTTCACGTGAATGTGTATATTATGAACATTTACGTGCAAAAATCCTTATAAAGTAATGGGAATCATTGGTGAAATATTAACCCTTGCAAACTGAATTCAAGCAATCACTGATTGGTCACTTTTCACATTGTAAAAGTTCGTATAAAATAATTCATATAAATAACAAAAATATATATGAAATATAAATGGATAAACAATGCAACGCTTTCCTTTCTTTTTTGAGGAAGTAAAACTTGCCAATGCTAGAAAATCAGTTTGATAGTATTTATAAAGTGGTAATTCTCGAGGTTCCACCGGAGCCAAAGGACCTAATTATGGTTTCTAAAACAAAAAATGGTAATTCTAACAATATCTAGCCATTTTACAATGTACATTTGAACTAAAAATGAAATGATGTTAAAAGTAAAAGGAATCGCGTAACAACGGCTTTATGTTTAAATCCCTTGGGGAGATTTATTGAATAATATACATTACATTCGAAATCTAAGGATGATTCAGCAATATGGACTGGAAATAATGTATATTGTTTCTTGTGACAACGTGTTAGCTTAATATGAATCACTGGTTATCCAGTTGAGGAACCGATACGATGCCTATTGTGTTGTAGCACGAGACCTCCTTAATCGCCTGAGTGGCTTCAAGACGTATCGAGACAATGGTGTTTTGGGAACTGGGATGAATTTTCCGGCTATAGCAAGGGGCCAGCTGTCAGATGGCAAAAACAATAACTATGAGATATGACTTGTGCCTATAATATGTTTACAACGTCAATTCAATAATAATAGTAATATTGTAAAATGAAGCATATAGAGGTCATGAACTCTTGGACAATAACCAAGAGCATGACTCATTGATACTCCAAGAACTTCCATTATCAAATGCTAATGCAGTTGAGTGAGTGAACTAACCTGACAAGGCCAATACCAAGAGAAGCAAGCCATAGCTTCCAATCGAGCTTCACTGTTGAGGTGAACTTTCCAAGGAACTCGATGATGATTATCTGAACAATTTTAGGTAGTGAGAAAGCAAGCAAATGTAATAAATTACTAGTAATAATTAAGAACACAATACACAATACATAATAAAGCAGAGATGGCTATGGCTATTCACCTGAAGTATAAAGGTCACTCCAACAATTCCCATGAAAAGACGGTTCTGCGTCACTCCACGAAAAACATTCAATTCTTCGGGTTTCCGAGCATTGAATTCATTGAATATCTGTAAGTTGAAACATTTAGAATTGTTTAATAAGAATTAGATTGATTAGTATATTAATAAATTCTTTCAATTATAGTACTCTTATAGTTGCACTTCTCTCTCAAAAAGGAAGGGAAATTTGGGTTTAAACACATCAGTCTACTGTTCCACACATTCAATAATTGAACATGGCACTTGGTTTGTGCAAACCAACTGAAAGTTCACATTTTTTCTAAAATTATAGCCACCAAAGTTCAATGAACTTCTGTACTCCGTTGTTTAGTGTAATCACTATATATATGCTATTCACAAAAATACTGTGTTTGAGGGAGATTTCCATTATATGCATCCTCCATTTCCCTTTATCTGTCACTTAAGATCATTTTTATTAAAATTATTTGTAACTTCTTTAGTATGTCATTTATCTCTTATTTATAACTTTGACATTTTACACAATATTTTCTCTCTTCTTTATAAGGATATAATTGAAAAATAGTAATTAATACCATCTTGAAAATTTTAAATGACAAACAAATATAAACATTTTTTTATTTAAAAAGTGACTTAAAAAAAAAGGTGGTTATTATGTGGCTTATAAGAGACCCCCTAGTAACTAATGAGGAATAAAAGGGGTTCAACTTCAATCCATCAACAAAGGAAAAAATCCCAAGCAAATAAGAAAATAAAAGGAAACGAGAGGGGGAAAAGTGGTTCTCTGACACGAGGAGTGGCCAAATATCTCATTTACATTTACATTTTTAAAAACCACTTACTTGGCACAGGACGAACGCGTTGAATATTAAAGTATTCTTCACTTGAAAGGCATCGGCTCTAGTAGCTTGGTTAGGTAGAATACTTTCACTACAGAAGTTAAGAACGAGAAGAATTGCGATTTGATAGACAGCCTACGATGATAAATAATACCCATTAGACAATATGACCTAAAGAACCTCGTATTCCTAATTCCATGATTGTCCTAATAACTCACATAGAATAAACTAATTTAATTTACCTGTACGAACAAGTTTCTCCACATGATATTTGTTATAAGAGGTTCCCTGAAAGCCAAATATAAGATCATAGTTAAAGTGTCTATTTTAATTCAAAACCCAAATAAACCATCTACAGCATGCAAGTGCCTCAAAAGTTATAGAGAAATTGCCACCATTTGAACTTCAGTTGAGTAAATTTTGGTTTAAACAGTAATCGTGTATAAAGAAAAACAGTATGAAAATTTTGATAGACTTGGATTGAGAATGTGAAGGAAAATTGTAACTTTCCCAAAATTAACAACAAATTTACAAGGGTACACTGTGCAAATACGTGTTTGGTTGTGTTATTTTTAAAAGAAAAGTGTGTAAGGCTTCACGGTAACATTTTGCTCGGGTGTAGGATTGAGTTTAAGAACGTTAATGAATTAACTATTCATGAGAGCTCGATGTTAGTTGGGTCCCTTCTTAAAGCCCATGTTTATTTTTAGATATCCCTAATTGATTTGGTGATTCTCGTAAGAAAAAATATAGGCGTAGCACGAAAATGAAAAAAGGTGACATGCAGCAATGTTTGTGAAATCAGTACAGTCAGTACAGTAGTTTGAGAAGAAGAGCTGAGGAGGTTCTTGGGAGATGAGTTGGTAGAGCAAACATGCTCCATTTTAGCGGAAATTTCAGTTTCCACAAGAACAAGAGAAGAGTTCTCAAGCTCTGAATTTTCTGCAGTGTACTCTTGACCCGACAACTCTTGACTTGGTAGATGCTCAATGGCTGAACTTGTGACATGCTCAATCAAGTTCATTTATTTTAATAAAAACAAGTTCAAGCTTGACTCAAAGGTCATTAACATTTAACTAGTGAAGTTGAAACTCCAAGCTTTATATGCTTGACAGCTTGTAAATAGCTCATGTCTGTGCATGTATGTAATCATAAATAATATACAAGAAAAGAGATATACTTAATAAATTGTAATTTTATCTTAAAAACTTATCATTATAACTCGTGTTTAAATGTTCTTCTATTTTTGTCTCTTACTTTTATCTCGTTTTTTTTAACATGAAATTATTTATTAAATATTGAATCAATAAATTTAAAAATACTTCAAGAATATATTTGATATAAAAATAATCAAGCTATAAATGAATTGATTAAGTTTTCAAGTTTCATATTTTTCAAATAAGGCAAGCACAACCTTAAAGTTTAGCTCATTTAAAAAGTCAAACTTGAGTACTATTTATTTTACAGGTCAAGCTCGAGCTTGAAGTGTTTTACTTAATTCGACTCCTATACCAAAGTTGTCTCAACTTTTTCAATGCCACAAGTTTTAAGGGATAGAATTATTTGCTCACCTAATTCTGTTGAGATAATCTATCTCATTCTCGACTGTTTCTTCAAAAATAAAGTGTACTAAAAATTGTTGATTAAAAAATCAACACTTACAATTGTAATTAGCTTCAGAGTTTATTATATATGTATTTAATTTAATTTATCACAATTTTGTATTGTTGATTTTCTAATTAATAATTTTAAGTGCACTTTAGATCCTCCTCAATTTATCCTCTTCATATAACCTAATGTTACAGTACATATAGTTTTTTTTATTTCTTTATTAACAAGGTCGAGCACAGTTGATAAGTAACTGAATTTTTTAAGCAAGTTGTTTAAGAGTTTAATTTCCTGACTATATGTAAAAAATGACATTCAAAACCAACACTGTGTATGCCTCTTTGGTTGAAATTATGCATAAGAAAATCCAAAGACCTGTTCCGATTAACCGTGCCAGCAGCAAGTGATAGACATATCGCAAAGTTACTAAAATCAAGTATAGGAACCACGTATACATATGCATGTGCGTCTACGTGCCAGATGAGTATAGTTTTAAGAGTACTATAAATATTAAACTGCTAAGTGAGAAAGCCAATGAATCCAAACCTTCGGCCAACTGGTGATCTGCGCATTAGGCTGTCTGTTGGCGGTTCAGTAGCCAGTGCAAGCGCCCCGAGTGTATCCATAATAAGGTTGACCCACAAAAGCTGCACCCAAGAACATGTACATTAAAAACCAAAATATACCTTTTTTCCATTGATGATGATTCTAATCTGCCCTTCACGTAATTATCAGTCCTAATTCTTGATGACAAACACTAAAACCATGAGAAAAATAGTTCACAAAGAACAATCTGAACTATAATCCAAACACAGTAAGAGTTCTCTTTTTACGGACGGTGAGCGATGATCTAATAAATGAAGACTGAGCTACTCCTACTCATTGTGGGTGGCAGCCCATTCATAACAATCCCTCTGAAGCAAACTCAACCCCCTCAGGTAGTACAACTTACAAATATTACACTAATAAATTAAAGAAAAACAGGAAAGCTTGTTTAGAATTAATAAAAAATAGAGAAGGCCCCCACAATTTCATGGCCTAAAGATTTTGGTTTGTGGTCCAAATCTGATTGGATTGCTTGTTTTTCACCCTCTTTCCGCTTTATTAGGTCTTAGCCTGTGTTTGAATGGATGTAAATAGGGGAGAAAGAAATAAGGACGAAAAGAGATAAGAGGGAGGTACTACTTTATTGTTCGGATGGATGGAAAAATGAGGGAGAGGAAAATAGGTGGACCTACACGGGAAAAAATTTACCCAATAAAAGTGAAATCGGAGGAGCGACTGCAATTTTTTTTTAACTATTTAAAAAATAAAACTAATTTTTTTATAACAAAAGTAATAAATAAATTTGTATATAAAAAAATAATATAATAAAAAATTTTTTTTTTATAAAATTTAATTATTTTAAGAATTTAATAATTATGAACCGATAGGATATAATAGTTTTATATTGTGACTCAATTATAAATTATTTTTTATTATTTTTAAAGTAATTTTATTATAAGTCAATGAGTGTATCATATTCTATTATGTAATTATCACAATGTAAAATTAAGAATTTATTTTTTAATTAATATAAAAAAGCTTTTATATCATTTATTTATTTTTTTATATCTATTTCACTCATTCAAAATTTTCTCCACTTTTTTTTTTCTTATTTTTATTTATTTAAATAACACGTTTTTTCTACTTTAGTTTCCTTCTATTTATATACCTATTATTTTATTTTGTTTTATTTCTTTCCTTGCATTAGAGTGTGAATGTTAAGTTTCAATGGAGAGGACATATGTCCATATAGGTGTGACTCAAATAGAGAAGAGGAGGTACTTACTTGTACTGCATTTAAAGGAACATCACCAGAACTTATTGCTGCTACAACATTTATTACAAGAGCAGCGACATTAACTGTAAGCTGGAACTGGATAAATTTCTGAATATTTGCATATACAGAGCGGCCCCAGCGAACAACCTACACAAATAATGAAATGGACATCTTAGACAAATTACAGATTGATCAATCCATTGGACACCTGTGTCTTGGTGAAATAAATCTCTCCTTAAAGCCAAAAATTCAATCATTACGACTATACCCAGTTGACACAATTGGCTTGTTTCTCAGCCATGATAAATTCATAGCCAATTGTTTTAAGCTAAAAGGGCCAAAAGGAGATAAACGTTATAATAAAAGCCTGAGAAAACAAAACAATGGCAAACGAAAAAGTAATGACTTTTTACTAGAATATAGTATTAAATAACTTACTAGACAAAGACAAGGGAAAAAGAAGACAATATCATACCCAAGCCTGAGAATATATTAAATAGAACATATACCTTTACTACTGATGCAAAGTTATCATCTAGGATTATAATATCTGAGCTTTCTTTTGCAACTTCAGTTCCTTGGATGCCCATAGAAAGACCAATATCTGCCTAAAATTCAAAATAATAAAACACGAGATTAACGATAACAAGGTTTTTTTTGTTTCAGAAAACATTTTCTGTTTTTACTTCCCTTTTCACAAATAATTACATGAGTGTCAACTTATTTTCACTTAGTTTAGTTTGTCTTCAAATATTTGTTAAAAAAAAAATTCATCACTTTCTATACAAATTTTTGAAAATAAATAACAAAGTCAAAATAAGGTAACATTTTTTAAATCATTTGTGAAATCAAAGAAACGAAAGCAGAAAACATTTTCTTAACCAAACAGCTCCTAATATTTCCTAAAAAAGATAAAGGCACACGTAGAGACTGGCTTTTTCTCCATTCTTTCTCTCCTCATTTCTTCCTCCCCTCCCCCATCTTTTCAAATGGCAGTCAAGCACATTAAGCTGGTTTATTTTTAGAATGTGCTATTATAGGCAACAACTATTGGCATGGTAATGATTATAGAAAAAAGTGTCAGTTTACAAAAAGAATGTCACAAATCGCTACTTATTGCATTATTGCATCTGTATTTCAACAATTAGATCATCAGTATAAATACTTCCAGAATGTTGTCTGTAACACTCCAATTTGCATGATATTATTATATTTGACATATTTACTATTATTATTAATAATTAAATGAATGAATTGATTTATATTAAGTAAACTAATTACTTTGGGAAATATGTATTGGGTTGAAACGTGGGTGTTTGTGAAAGTAACAAAAAAAAGAAAAGGAGCGTAGAGAGGTCGAAGCAAGGAACCAGAGCAAATGTCTGAGGATCAAGAAGGAGCGTCAAAGAGCTTTTGTTTTTTGCTTTCTAGGTAATGGGAGAACATTGTATCTTAGGAAGTGTCTAGTGTAACGTGGGTAGTGGGATCAACCCCAGGACCATGAAGATTAGATTTCATTTGTGTCTAGTTGGAAGTGTGATTCTTTTTTAGTCATTTAGAGCCAAGCATATTCTAGGAAAAATAGGGTAATTGACGTGCTGATTTAGATGATCCTATTATGTGTTAATTGCATGTATTTTCCTGAGGAAACATAGAAGTCTGTAGGTTCCCTTAGTTTCACATCCCGGTACAATAATGTGGAAAATTTCAAGCCACAATACGATGAGCACACCCATGCTCAGACCTACATAGGATGAGCACGTTCATGCTCAAAGGTAAAACAGGGCAGTACAATACAGTCAGTTAAGCATGTCCATGCTGCAGTTGAGCACACCCATACTTCAGGAAAGCATGCCCATGCAGGGTTTCCGCATGAGCATGCCCGTGCTTGACTCGACAGTACAGTGCAGTGTGTGTTCTTGCGTTGTTTGTGTTGCATCAAAGAAATTTAATTGTCTATGCAGTAAATGTTGAATGTTGAGATTTCTTGCATGTATTATATTGTTGTTGTATGCATTATATTGTTGATGTGAAATAAGAATCCAGCATATATTGCATTGAAATGAATATGAAAGACAAATGTAAAAAATCATTGTTGTGTGCATTATATTGTTGATGTGAAATAAGAATCCAACATATATTGCATTGAAATGAATATGAAAGACAAATGTAAAAAATGTGTAAGACATCCTGGACACCATGATGAGTGACCTAGTCCTAAAAGAGTAAGAATGAGTTTAATGACACTTCTCTAGTGAGCTACCTAAGCCTATGAGATACAAGGATGGTCTTTGTTGGTTTGTACCATTGTGAGATAAGCTGCCTAGCTCTAACAGGATGAGAATTATTCTTATCAACCAAATTTTTTACAAGAGAAAACTAAGATAAGAAATTGTGTAAACATGCATCATATAATGATTTGGAAGAAATTGCGTAAATATGCATCATATAATGCAACTGGTGACGAAGGAAAGTAGACACGAAACAAGTGGTAAAGTCACTAGACCTCCTAGAGGCTACTTGGTATGGAAATACCAATTGTCGTGTCTGATCTCACAAGTCGAAGCACACAATGCAAGTTGAGTAGATCTTAACGTGTTACCAAAGGATTTCATTCTAGCAAGGCTTGACTGACCAATGAAGGTTGAGTCCAAATGCCTCTAAACTGCCATTCCGAATGAGATGGTACCACGTGCATATGAAGTAGCATCTAGGATGCACCTTGAGCATTGCATAAGCACATTGAGAATATTCTAGTGAATGTTAATGCTTGTACGATTATTTTATGATTTGTGTTTGAGTGAGATGGATTTTACTCCCTTGTGTGTTTGTATTGTTCGTATTTGGATTTTGGACTGAAAGCCACTTGCACGCAAAACTAAGCAGGAATGTGAAGACAGAGACCTTAGTCTCTTTTACTGCTTTGCGGTAGTTTTGTATAGGGATTACGCTTTGACAAATGTGATATCGGGACAAAATTTTGTAAAAGTATGATAGTTTTGATATGTGATTCCTTTGCCACATGAGTAAGAGAAATTAACTGTGCTTATTTTATTTATTAAGTATAAATGCTACAGGGGTAAAGGGTGTTACATTTTCAATATTGATAACAAGAAACTTGACATTCATATATGCAAGCTTTTGGCATTCAACAATTGCAGATGCAACTAGAATCATGTCTACGTGAACACATTGGAGCAACTTCCTACGAGTGGACAAACTATGCAGAACTTTGTCTATCAAAACAATTTTAATGAGAAAAGTTTATGAAATTCATGCCAATCAAATATAGAAGCTCCATGATATACTGTTCATTCTTAAGAAGGATTTCAAGGGATAAAAAGTTTTGTAGCTAATTTATTTCCCAAGAGTCAAGGATGCATCCAAAGAATATAACAGACCTCATGAAGTGCAGGAGCATCATTGGTGCCATCTCCTGTGACAGCAACAACTTCTCCTCCTTTACGTAGTGCTTGCACAAGCAAAAGCTTGTCATTAGGAGAAGATCTCCCCATCACCTATATATATTATTCAAATTGTCATTAGAAAATTATGTATCTAACTCGGATGTGATCTCCCCATCACCTATAGAATTATTAGCATGAACAGAATTTCCTTGTATGAGATTAGGAATGGAGGACAAAAAAATCCCTTTATCAAATATTAGCAGCAGCTAATGCATATAAAAAAGAAATCACAAGGGAAGAAACATACAGTTATTTTCTTGGCAATATCTTCTCTTTCCTTTTCAGATAGTTCACGGAATTTCTTTCCTTCAATTATATTTGGCTCAACAGCATCTTCATTTGAAGCCAATATGCCACACTCCAAAGCTATTGCCTTTGCTGTTTGAAGGTTGTCTCCAGTAACCATGCGTACCTGTGAGTTCATAACCATACAATGTGTTGGGTTCCCTTGTTACATTTTAGAGTAACGCTCGTGCTATAGTAAAGCCAAACCACAATCAATATGAAACAAGACACGTAAACAATACCCATAAAACATAAAACTCATATATTACCTTAACACCAGCATCAGTGCATACTTTTACAGCATCTTTGACACCACGGCGACAAGGATCCTGAAGATACAGTTTAGTTCTAACTTAAACAAAGAAGAAAGGATTACAGGGTAATTTGAAAGGATAAGGACCAAGCAATCTCCATTAACTCAATTCCATATTCAGCAATAAATAATATTTTGGAGCTCGTAAGGATTAGGGGTTTAAGAATATACGAATCAGAATGCAGGACTTGTATGTAAATAAAATGGCAGTAATGAAACACACATCAAAAGTTTAACACAATATACCAGGAAATCCACCCTTGCAGTTTACCTTTATTCCAACAATAACAAGCAAAACAAGTTCATGTTCTGGTAATGACCATTGGTTTAAATCCTGTTCATTAGATGGAACTTTGTCTAATTCATATGATCTGTATGCAATGGCAACACAACGCAAGCTGTGAGCAGCCATGTCATCAATAGCTTCCTTGAAAAAAGCCTGCAAAAGAAATTTTTTTTTTAAATCATCCAATTAATTAGGAAATTGCTGAAAAAATGTCAACTGCTATCAGTTATATTTTTGCAGGAATGATCAGATGCTATATTGTCCAATACATAATTGCTTAATTTTCCATCAAAGTAACTTCAAAGGACACTATAGTTACATTGATAAGGAAAAAGACATTTGGTGGTAACCTTATTCCATGTATTTTTCCTTAATTTCTGATAGTTATAAATCAAAAAAGAAAAATAAAATTACATTGCCGATGTTCAATTAAATGAGTTTCATTCCACCCGCAAACTCTCTAGGACTTGAAACTGTTGTTCCTAACCTTTTCCTCTTCAATGGATTGCAATTGACCATTTGAATCAAGATATTGAGTACATGTTCCTAGAACTATCTCTGCAGCTCCCTTCCAATGTATATGTATTTCAGAATCCTCCTAAAACGAAAATTGCCATTAGTATATCTGATTAGCATAGAAAAGAAGATAGAAAATTAATATAATGAATCAGCATGTAACCCATGCATCTCATCTGAAAAGCAAACAGCATTCACTATTACAAATTAATTACATGCATCTCATCTGAAAAGCAAACAGCATTCACTATTACAAATTAATTTAGTTCACAAGTGAAAGTTAAAGTTGAAAACACGGATGAATATATGTCTCATACTAGTTTACAAATTGCTCTAAATGAAAGGATGCATCAGTAAATATTTTTATCAAATGATTACCAACTTCAAAGCAACACCACCTCGCTTTTTCTCAGAATTGAAAGGGAAGACATGGAGAACTGTCGAAATTGATCTGATAACATCAAAGTTCATACCCAACTGCCACATTGAAATGAGTTCAGCTTCAAAATCAACAGATTAATATAGGGGCTGATAAAAACAACAAATAATACAAGAAAAAAATGAGCAAGGGTACCTTGACAGCCCATGAAAGAATTGCCTTCTCTGTAGGAGATCCTGACACCTCTGTCTCTCCGCCATCCTACCAAACCAAATACAGTTACAAATTTAATTCTTGATAGATAACAAAATATTAATTCAAAATATTCATAAAATCAAAAAGATGGCAGTGACAATTAAAGAAGACAAGAATATGTTAGTAGAGAAATTTCTATCAGCTTTTATGTTAATAACATTCACACAAGACCAGCATAATCTCATAACAGTAAATGAAAAACCAATAAATTCAGTTTGTTGTTTACTATCTATAGCTTATAATAATTCACCAAAAAACATCTATAGCTAATAATATCAGATGACTATTATCAGATACCAATTTAAGATAAGAACATCCAAATGCATTCATCAATTGTCTTCTTAATTCCCATTCTTAAAATAATGTAGAAACTTTTATATCTGAGTCACTTAGTATCAGCATTAGGCAGTATGCCAGAGGCACAAGTTACAGAAACTGGAAAGTGGAGATTCATTTCAGGTTGCAACTGAACACTCATTTATTCAACAGTTGTCCTTAAATACCAGTTCTAGGCATTGAAACCCTGCATGCAAATGTAATGAATTTAAGTTTTAGGAGTAGACATCTTGATTAGGCATATCAAATTGAACTCTCTTAGAAACTATTTATTTGTCATCCAAGAAATGTTACAACCAAACACTAAATGGCCTGCTGCTTGCACATTTTATTTATCAATTCTGTAGGCATATTTTTCAAACACAGTTGGCAGCAAATTTTTTTTTTTTCTTTTTTTTTTGGTTAATCCAACTATAATTTTTTTTAAAGGTTAAATTATATTTTTAGTCTTTTATCTTATTGTAAAAAATTGCTTTGGTCTTTTATCTTTTAAAAGATTTAGGTTCTTTAACTCTTAAATTTGAGTTAATGTTGTCATTCCGAAATAACAATCATTTCTTGATTTTTGGGCACAATTTTGAACATTTTTTTTTTTACTAATTTAAGATGTGAAACTTGTCTCATTAGATTCACCTACATGAAAATTATAATACTCAATTAAGGTTCAAACCAAAGAGTCATAGATGTGGTAAAAATTGCGTGAAAAGTAAGTCCCACAAACAACTGGAAAAGAATTTGATATTAAATTTTTCAGATTGCTCGTAGGACTCACTTTTCACATGATTTTTACCTTGTTTCTGGCCCTTTTTGGTTTGAACATTTGTTGGATTCCATAATTTTCATGTAGATGAATCTAATAGGACAAGTTTCACATATTGAATAAGTCAAAAACAAGGTGTAAGATCATGCTCCAAAATTGAAAAATGATTATTTATTTCATAAGGACAATGTTAACTCAAATTTGAGAGTTAAAAGACTAAAAGAAATTTTCACAATAAGATAAGGAACCAAAAATATAATTTAGTCTTTTTTAAAATTATTCTAGGACTTCATAATTAAAAATATTAACTTTAGTAAACTAAATTCAGAAAGAACCCCAACAAAAATCTTAACTATTCTAAATGCATGCATTGTCAAGGGCCAACTTTCCAAAAACTTGGAGCTGTTTGAGGTGGTTGAGAGTTTTTGAATTTTAGTCTTCAAATGCAATTTTCAAAACAAAAATGCTGAAAAGGTTTTTAACTAAATTCAAAACATGTGTACATTCATTTTCAAAATAAAAAAAAAAATTATGAATTTGGTTTAGTTTCAAAAAATACACTTTCACTATATTTGACAATAACCATTCTCGCTGCCGCCACCGGCACCAACAGTCCTCCTCCACCACCACCGCTACCACTGCCGTCATTACCACCATCAAAATCGCTACCAACGCCACCATCAAGCACTGCACCACCATCACCATCGCCACAGGCACCACCACCACTACTACTACCACTGTCCTGACACCAACAGTCCTCCATCACCACCATCACTAGCACCACCACCACCACCATCACTATCACCAGCACCACCATTATCACCATTGCCACCACCACACAAACACGCTCTTAGACTAATTTTAACAAGATAGAGAACTTTCAAAGTGAGTTAGAAAACTGGTTTTGGTTTTTGAAAATTTTGAAACTTACAACTAAAAACCACCCGCAAATGGCCCTTCCTTAAGGAGTTAGGTGAAGCCTCATGAATGCTTTTATATCTTCAAATCCCTCTCACAAAAGAGCCCTTTGACTTGAAGCATGGACAATGTGTATACCTACTCTACCTTGTGTAGATTCCATAGGTGAAGGCTCAAAATTAGTCTTATATCTAACTCACCCTGTCACACAAAATCCCTTTGGGCTTGAACCATGGACAATTGGACATGCACAATTGCACATGACCATTTTACAATATGCTGAAATTCAACTTAATTATGAAGAATGGGGAAGCAAGGACTGAATTCTTAACCACTTAGTTGTAGAAGCTCTAATACTATATCATGGACTAACTTTCCCAACAGCTTAAGCTGTTAACTGGAGGCTCATGAATGAATTTATATCTTTAACACAATACTGGATTGGTTTCAGATCTTCCAAAAAGATAAATGAACATGACACATGACCTTTGTCAATACTTGTGAGCATATCAGTGCTGCATGCAGCTGTCTATTTGAAAAAACACAAGATACTGTTCCACTCAAACAAAACTCCAATCAAGACCGTGAACAAATCCTTGAGTTAAGTTAGCACCAGATATCACAACATGAAAGTGAATCCTAGTTACAATTGTTAAAATTAAGTATACAGGCACACCTTAGGTACAAAAACATTTCCAGTTGTATTCTGTGCAATGCCCTCATTTATCAGAGACAATGCTTTTGGATGCAACTTTGATGAGTCATCCGGTGGATTTAGCTTTGTCCTCCCAACATATGCCTCGACTACAGTCATCTATAATGCCATAAAATAAATTACAATCACATCTTAATAATTCAAAGATTTTAAATAAAATGAAGAAAAAACAGACGCCTGGGAGTTTAGCAGAATGGACTAGTAGGTTTTTAACAAATTGTAAAACTTATTAGATACACTATGACTATTACAAAAATATGGACACAGACAATGGGTCTATCAGACAACTAAAACCATTCATTAAACAACTGGTCTGTCCTGAGTTCCTTCAAAGTCTGGAAACTACCAACATTTTATTCAACAATAACATACAGTGTGACATAAGCAAATTAGGATGGGTAATTTCCAATGTATTGTGAACCCAAAACCACCTACACTAAGAGAAGGGGAATTGAATAACTTGATAACTCTTGAAGCTTTTATTCATTTGCATAAATGTAAACTAGCGGTTGGACAAGCACTGTCGTGCCGGTCTGTCTGCATTTTTTATTTTTTGGAATAGGACATAAAATAGAAGAGGGGGAAGGTTGAATAGAAAATGAGAAAATGTGGAGTTATATTTATAATAATTAAAGGGTAAAATAGGTAAAAATAATGTGTAGACTAAAATGGGGTAGTGTCTTTATTATAGAAGAAGATATAGATATAGATTATAGATTATAGCCGTAATTCCCTCTAGATTGTCCAAGCCTTAGATAATGAAACTCGCCTCATTTAAGGTCAATGTTCCTGTCTTATCACTGCAAATTGTAGTGGCAGAGCCCATAGTTTCACAGGCTGATAGCCGTCGTACCTGCACATTTTTTACTGTTAGAGAGGATGCTATAAAACTAAAAATAACATAAAAGATTGATGAATAAAATGATACTTACCAAGGCCTTGTCTGCCATCATTTTCCGCATTGAGTATGCCAAGCTATTGTGAAAGCAACAGAGGAGGAAAATTATACAGATTAGAAGCAAACAATATCTGTAGCCAAGTTTTAGCCATATCTATGTTGCATAATGAAATAACCTAGCCACTTGTGCTTACGTTAAGGTAACAGCCAAAGGTAGACCTTCAGGCACTGCAACAACCACAATTGTGACCTGCATGTCACTATATTTAGTTAAAACTATTAAAAATAGAAAAGGAAAAAACAAATGTATAAAACAGTTCAAAACTCGCACTTACTGCAATGGTAAAAATTTTTATGACCGCATCTACTACATTGCTAACACTAGTCTTTCCAGCAACAAATTTAACGTTTCCCTGTATATCTTTGGTATGGCCGGAAAAGTATCTACAATTTCAGAGTCAAAAGATAGCATTTCAAAATGGCACAGAACCTGTTTCATGAGTTATACCGTACAAAAGAGCAATTGAAGATTACCTGCCCAAGAGGACAGCAAGCACTAAAAGAGCTACAGTAAGCCCAACTACACCAATAAAAGTTGCTACTCCATTCAAACGTACCTATTCCATATGACCAAAAGTAATCACAGTTTTAACATCTTTGTTCTCATTAAGACAACAGATTTTCCTTTTTGTTTTGGATGGAGCAAGGGGAACCTGTAACGGAGTCTCTTCTCCAGTATCCTCTGATATACTTGCCATCAACAATCCCCATTCGGTATTTATACCAACACCAGTTACCTACAAACGGCAGTAAAAAATGTGACTTCTGGTGGTGGCATTCTGTAATTTGATTTATGTTCTTAAAGACCACTAAAAAGCATAATCAAGTTAGGAGTATTCTACACACTTTTGCATTGAGTAGAACACCAATTAACGACAATGAACAATAGACTGATAACAAAATTTCAACAAAAATAATTGTTGAAAGCATCAAATTCATAGCATTACAAAGACACATGTAAATTATTATAATTAATAATTAAAAATTAAAAAGATTAATTGATTGAAAATTATTATAATAAAGACACAAGAAAATTATTATTACAAATGAAAAAATAATTTTACATTTCCATATAGAGAAAAATAGCATTAAGTTATCCAATTCAAAATATTTTAATTGATTGAAAGTATCAATAATATAACACAAGGGAATGGATCCACCTATGTACATGAACATCTGTTCAAATTTTGTGCCTATCCTCTCTCTATATATATTAAATAGGTCCCACCTATTTAATGTCAACCGCATAGACACAAAATTTGAACATAACCTTGTCATGTTAAAATTTGGCATGAAAGATCCATTCCCACAATCAGTCAGCACTCCTTAGTTGGCCCTACATTAACGAAAGTCAAAGTTATCAAGGAAAGAAAATGTTACCATGCAGTGCCTAGAAGCATAATGCAACAACAAACTTCATAAGCCAGAAACTTTTTGCACTAAAATAATTCAAAACCCTAAAATAAATTTCTTTGGAAACTTCTGAAAAATTGTGAAAAACAGTTACAAATGCGGAATGCCTCATAACCAATCATGGATATATAGAGAGAAAAGCAAGATTGGAAAGTAAATGTAAGAAAATACAACAAACTTTTTGAATTTTTCTCTATTTGAGTTGTTTCACAAAAATACAATTATACCATATAATAAAAAAACGATAGCCATTGCTCATCAAAAAACAAGTAAACTAGCACAAAAGGATATAATATCATGTCATACCAGCAAAACACCAACTCCATCTGCTACTTTGCAACCAGACATCAAAAATGGTGATTTGTGATCCTTATGAACCTGCAGAACACTATTGTCTTAAAAGTCATAAGAATTAATAACCAATAATTTGGTCAATAGAAAGTATATAAAACATACAATCTTGCTTTCACCAGTCATACTGGATTCATCAATTGCAAGTGAATGGCCCGTGATTAATATTCCATCAGCAGGAACCTGAGTATACCCAGAGTAATCAGTGAAGAAAGAAAACTACTCAATTTTCAGACAAACTCAAAATACCATACAAACTCACCTGATCTCCTATTTTTAGGGGTATAACATCACCAACAACAATATCAAATATTGAAATTTTAATTGTTCTCCCACCTCTAATAACCTGGAACAAGTTCAATAGTATATAGTTCAGGATTTCAGGTACCCAATGTTAAGTTCTAATAATATAATGTTACACACCTCCAGTTGTATATTTTGTTTTTCTGCATTTAAATTCTGAAACTGCAGAGATTGCCGATAATCACTGACAGCTGGTAGACAAAAAGGAAAAGTAATAGCATAAAGTCAGTCTTCAAAATAAGTTGATACAGCTTGCAGTAGAGTGATTACAATGACACGTATAGATATTTTGGTTGAAGTAAACCCATTGATTATTTATCAAAAAGAAAAAGAATTACATACAATACCTGTAACTACAATGACAAGAAAAACTGCAAAAGCAATGCTTCCCCCATCGTACCATCCTTCTTCCAAACCCTATCAATTACAAATAAAGGAAAGGATAAACCTTAGAATGATAACTTTGTCAACTCAATAGAAAATACCAAACAATTTATTCAACTGACAAGAATAATCAGAAGATTCTGAACCAAGCACCATATAGAAACAGACATATGTCCCAAAATAAAATGAACAAAGGAAACTGCTAAAATTTAGTAATGTCAAAAAAGACAAAAGGCATCATGCACTGAATATTGACTGTAAATAGAATGTGATGAATTCATTTTATTTTATCATGTACGCCATGCTCAAGTATTGATAATATAAAGTTAGTGACGGCAGCCAGCAATAGTTCTGAAACATAGATTTCCAGAACAAACTAGCATTACATTTTTAATTTATTTTTGGATAAAAACATCACATTTATGTTGTTATTGACTGGATGAGCTGATATATCCAACTTTTACATGACATCCAACAGTAGTAGATTGAGAAGAAATAACTTGTTAATGCATTATATGAGCATTCATAATTCACGAATGTTTGCTTCTTACTGCATCTCACTGTTTTTGATCCTGTAAAACAATTCCCCAAGAAATTGTTCAAACCAAATAAGACCTGGTAGGTTCATTTTAAAATTTTCTTTGAAATCTAGCACCTATCAAGAAAGGCAAAAGCCTAGCAATATAATTCCAAGTTTTTATGAATGCCAATTGCACCTCTGTCTTTATTCCAAGTGCCAATGACACTGCAGCAGCTATTATCAATATAATGAGAGTCAGATCTTGCCAAGCTTCCCATAAAAACCTCTGAAACAATCATAAAGAATTAATGCTAGTACCACAATTAATTCATCAATTGTAATTTTAGAAAAAATGTGTAGAATGATGAAGTCAAAGAATATACCCAGAAACTTCTCCCTTTTTTCCGAGGATATGTATTAGTTCCAAATGTTTTTTTCCTTTTTAACAGATCAGCATCATCTCCACTAATACCTTTATCCGGATTAGATTTTATTAAATTTGATAAGCCTCTAATCTGAACAAGATATCACTAGATTGTATTAGCAAAGCAAATCACTTCAACATTTCTACAAACAACCAAACAACATGTTGTAGACTTGCCCCTCCATATTGTTGTAAAGCAGAAATATTCTGATCCTTCGACATTGAAACAAGTTGTTCGAGCCCAATAGCATAGTCACCAACTGGAGTTGGGGGTTTCGATGCTGTACCTAACACTGGATGATTCAAAATATAAATTGAAAGACCATAATAAGTTCAAAATGCAGATAACAATTCAAAATGTAACTATCTTTGACCACATGCAGTTAATGCGCATTTAGTGTTATTACAGTTAACAAAAAAACAAAGCTTGTACATTCTAAAGGCCACAACCAAGATTCCTGCTACAGAATACAGATTGACTTATAAATTATATATAATGAATGCCAAGTAGGACAAGAAACTGAAAAGCAATTCACATTGCAACAGCTATAGGGTAGTATGACTTTCACCTGTTCAAATTTCTAAATTGCATATCCACCTGAGGTTAGTCAAGGTACAGAAAACCAGATAATTTAATTATTTTCCAAACTATTATCAATAGTCTGCTACTAGCTCCCTTTGTGGTGATACCTTACTTAACACCCACAGCATCAATGCCAAACTGTTTCTAAAAAAAAATGTACCAATAGTTGACCACTCTGGTTCATTTCTCTTAAGATCTACATTTACACACACTAGAAACTTACAATTGCCACAAACATATTATTTGTAACTATGTGTTAAGAGTGGTGGCAGGATAATGCTTAATAAAATTGTTATTTCGAAGTTCATGGTAAGAAAAGATGACAGTCATTAGAATCACTAAAAGATGAGGAGAAAAAAATTGATAAGGAAGGAAGTATACCTAGTTCACGTTCACCGGCTAATCTGAAAAGCAGTGCTGCCTAATAAAACATTAAATTGCAGATTAGAAAAGTAAAAGATATTAGAAACAATTAATCGGGGAACATGCTTGTCATTCCAAAACATTACCCTTATGACTTGTGCATGGGCTCTAATCAAGTGCTTCTTTTGCTCTTTATCTTCTTCCTTTTTCAAGTCCAGAGTATATCTAAAACGCCTGGACGCATTGAGCACAAGTGCTGCTTGCTGTACATGGGTGAACTTCAGTTAGATGCCTTGCAAAAGCAGACATACTGCTCCACTAATGCTCCTCATCAACATTACACTTGCTAAAACCACAATCCAGAGATTAAAATAATGGTGAAACTGGCACCGATTGGTGAATTCTCGGTCACTGACAAACTCTACTGCATTAGAGTGTTAAATGCAATTTCTACATCCATTTTAATAAGCCTGGACGCCTGGTCTTCTATTTCTATGCTTGGTATAAGCATGCATTTGCAGGTTGTTAATGGTCGCAACTTGCACATTCATTGGATTTTTTCCTTAACTTAAATTTTAAGTAAAACACACATTACAATAACGAGTTTGAGATGAGTTGCGACGAGTTAGTCATTCATTACACTGACGGATGCATCTCTACATCTCCAACAACCATGCAACCATACAAATATTATAGAGTTGTGTTATTCATGAAACAATTTATATAATACTACTTTTTCTCTCTGTCTTCTCTCCCTTTCTCTTTCTTTGTTGTACAAATATCGTTTTATATTATATAGATAGAAAATGTACACTATTTGTGTTCACAGGAAATGCTTAGTAAGTGCGAGATGAACACTGATTGATGCATAAAATGGAGGCGAAAAAGCATAGAATAGAGATTAGCATTGAAATAGAATAATTACTCTCCAACGCCGAAGCGTCTCGTGCGAAGCATTTTTAGTTTGGGTAATGTCAAAAGGATCGTCAGGATCCACAAGTTCTTCGTCATCGTCTTGGTGGTTGTTGTTGTTGTTGTCGGAGGGTGGGAGAGCGTCGTCTTCATCAGGGTTCCCGCTAGCGATGGTTACACGGAGGTGGCCGTTCATGGTTGCCTTTGCCTCCCAACAACGACAGCGATTTCAAATGCTCACTGCGTGGGAAACGCAAATGGCCGGGCCACGCACATCCAACTCCAACCAAATCAGTTGATAAATAATAATAATAATAATAATAATAATAATAATTCAGAAAAAAAAATATCAACAAAATGAAATTAATAATTAATAATTAAAAACAAAAATATTCAGCAAAAAAAAAAAATTATGAATGAATCGTGCGCCCTGTGGTATTGTGTGGCGATGCTAGAGTATTGTTAACTTTTAGCGGACAATATCCCAGGGCATACATTCTTTTATTTCCATTTTCAATCACCCTTTCATTGCTGTTTCTCTTCTAATTTTTCTAAAAATAAGAGCCCCAAACCAAATTACTGCTCAGCACGAACTAACATTAACCATTACTATCGGTATATGTATACATTCCTCTGTCTCAGGAGTTTGAGAAACCTACACAAAACTCACCCGCCATTTTTTAAAAACAATTTTTTTAATAAAAATACATTTAGTTATTGATTGAATTTTAATTCAATTAATATATAAAAATTCATAAACAACATAATCATAAAAATAAAAAATTCAAAAAATTAAATTATAATTTTAATTAATTGTGTGATTTCAATTTATTATTTAATCATTGTTATTATAATTTTGATTTTTTTTGTTTATATAATAATTATAGAGAAAAATATACTCTTAACTTTAATTAATTAATATATATATATATATTAAAGTGAGAAAATATAAAGATGACAACAAAATCTTAACTATGCCACTAAAACTCTTTACCATTAGGTCAAATATAGGCATTTAATATAAATTAACATTTTTTTTAAGAGTTTAATAAAAATGCACTGCATTGTCTAGTAAAATATTTTACAATGTAATTCAATCATTTTTAATATGATTTTTAAAATAATTATTATAAAAATAAATAAATCTTCTATAATAATTTATAATTAGATAATAATATAAAATATTTATGAATGTTAGTATATATATTATTTATTTTTCTATAAATCTTGTACATGCAATAAACATGTTTATTACCTTTAAATATATGAAACTTTTATATTTTTCTGTTACCATTTTACGAGGAATGTGGACATTCCTTATACCAAATGTCATTCAAGGTTAAAAATTTTCATAACCAATATATAAATATCAAGAGTAAATATTTATATAATTCAGGGATGAAAACTTTGGGTAGAGCGTATTAATTTATAAGTTACAATCATAAATTTTTTTCACATATGTGAATGGAAACGTTTACACAGCATTAATATCTAAAGTATGAGAAAAGACATAAAAAAAAAATATAATGTACACATCATCAAGATAAAAAAAATGTTTAATTTAATTATTTGATCCATATACGAGTATCAATTTTTTATTTTAGACTTTATATTTAAAAATTGTTTATATAAAGACTGATAAGTAAAGTTTTTAAGTATAAGAATTGCATAAAAAAATTGGGACAAGAATAAGAGACTAAATAACTAATTAAAACTTAAAATAATTACTACAAAAAAAAGTTTCTTATTATTTAAATCACATATATCAATCTCCGCAGCACACTAGGATGGAAATTATGTATATATATATATATTATAAAACACATTTTTACATTAGAAAGCAAAAAGAAAATTACATTACGTGAAAATATATTAATATTTAAATAATATAAGTAAACATTTTCTTTGAACAGAATAAAAATTTTATATTAAAATATATCGTATTAAGATATATTTTTATATTAAAGTATATTAGTTTTTAAATTACAGGGACATATATTTATGTTATATGAGAAAATATGAAATTTTATAAATATCAAATCAAATTAAAGAAAAACAAAACATTAACATCACAAGAGATGAAAGTTTTAAAGGTAAAAATACTTTAATATTTAAATTATAAAACAAATATTTACATTCCATTGAGTGGAAACTTTACATTAAAACATTTATTTTTAAAACCCGAAATAGATATTACATTACACGTAAACTTAACTAGAATCTTTATATGAAAACTTATTAATATCCAATTGTCAATTGTATACATAATTCGCAAGGGATGAAAATCTTAAATAATAATGTATTAATACTTAAATAACAAGATAAATATTTATTTTACATGAAAATAAAAAAAATACATGAAATAATTAATATATAAAGCTGATAAGTAAATATGTTATCACATAAGCAGGATGGATCTACCTTGAACAGTGTGGGGGATTGTCCCCACCAACTTTTTTATTTTTTAATATAATTTATAGTTATAAATTATTTTTAAATTTAGAATACAGTAAAAATCAATGTCTAATATAAATATTATCATCACATATTTATTTATAATCTCATTTTTTTTATCTCTCAGTCAGACATTTTTAATATTTTTATATATATTCCATACATTATTTTTTAATTAACCTAAAAAAATTATTTTCAACCATTTTGAAATACTTTAATTTTATTTTTATATATACATGTTATATCTTTAATTTTTAGTGTCTATTGTTTTTAATTTATCGTCTTTTATCTTTAATTTGATTAAATTTTAATATTTTAAAAATATCAATAATTAAAAATAATTTTATGTCATAATTTAAATTATTTTTTGTAAATTAAAATATAAATTATATATTTAAATATATTTATTTATTATAAATTTAATTATAATATGATTTATATAATAAAATTACTTATTTACTATTTAAATTTAATATGTAAAATAAACATTGTTATGTATGATACATAAACTAAAATACACATATATAAATATTATCTCTACAGCTAAAAAAAAATTCCGGATCTATTAGTCACAAGCATTGGAAAGTGAGTATTTTTAAAAAGTTATTTTACTCAAAATTAAAAAAAAAAGTTGTTTTCTTTCCTTTCCTACTATGAAAATTGTTTATTTATTTTTAAGAGTTTTTAGAAAAATGTCTTTAACATGTCTACTCTTTTTTATAAAAAAAAAAAAAAGTTGAATTTCTTAAAAAAAACATTTGAAAAATCATGCTGATGAGAATTAGAATACTAATATGTATCATGATAAAGCAAATTGAAATTAAATGAAATAAATAATGTGATTTCATTGTTTGAATAGTTTATAATAAACTAAAATAAAGATTTCATTTCAATAATTAAAAATAAAATAAACTATAATTTTTTAATTTTTATTGTTTTGTACAAGATTATAACTATTGTTTACATTAAATAGTCCAGTACGATTTGCCAAGAAAGCAATCCTTAATTTGCAACTTGATAAAATAATTTTTTTATGGATACTTTATAACATAATATAAAATAAAAAGAATTTAATAGATATATATTTAGTGTAGAGTAATTTTATATTGTTAATTAATCAAGAGTTATTATTACATAGTGCTTGGCCTAATTTTTTTAGATTTTTCTTCTACTTTTAAAGAGAGGAGAAGCTGGGTAAACAAGCTTCTACTTTTTTAGACTTTTACTAATATTTTTTCTTAATTTGTACGGTTATATTTGAACAGTTATGACAAATGAAAAAAATCTCTTTCCCCATCTCTATTCAACTGCCCCTCTCTCTATCTCTTTTGCTATGTTACCACCAATTCATCCATTTAATCAAATCCCATTGGCGATGTGGACGCCAAACTCAAATGCTTACCCTTCTTATTCCACCAAACCGCAAACCCTTCTTTCCCCAAAACCCTCACATTGGTGGCAACACTTCCAACGCCATAAGAGGGCAAGTGGGTTCTCAAGCTCGGTTTGAAGGTTTGCATTTTCCTTAATCAATTTTTGGCTTTCGGGTTTTTAGTGCTTTGTTCTCAACTTTGAGACTTTGTTAAAATCCCACTACACTACGGACTTTGCAACTATGCACTATCATTCTTTTTTTCACTGCAGATTTTATATTTTACTTTGACTAAAAAAAAATCAATTTTCTTCTGCCTCAAACTTTTGACGTTACAGAGCCATCAGATCAGGTGGGTACTGAAATGAATTCGGCAAAAAGCGGATGCGCCGAGTAGTTTTAAATTTTTATATTCCAGTTCAGGCAATCTTATATTTTCAATAGACTAATTTTACTGATAGTCGTTTGTTCAAAACAGAGAGTAGCAGAGATGGACATTCATGGCATGAACAGTAAGGCATTACAATCTCTGTCCCAGAAACATGACATCCCTACAAATTTGAATAATGAAATGGAAAACATACTCTCCTTCGTCTTAAGGTTCTTATCATTACACCCTTTTCTTCAAGCAATATTTTCCAAGTTCTAGGAACATGCATGTTAGGGACTGTTTTATTGTTTTAATGTTTTAATAGTTCATTGGTATTTGTGATCTTCTTTTCTACCCTGTGCTAATAGATGCCTTTGGAGACTAAAAGGATTGTGATGCATATACATTGTCCAATGAGAAAGGCAGCCTTCTACTCAATATTTAAAATTATTAGTCTTTTCAAGATTTGCCAAATTGTAAATAGAACATATACTTTTTTGTGTTTTTTACGTATACTTTTGCAGAAAACACATATATATACTGTATGGGTCATTTCTCTTCCTTCTAAATTTTCTTTTTCTTTTTTTTCCTGGAGGCTTTTATTTTGAGTTGTGAAAGATTAAGTCCATTGGGATAGAGGTCCGCCCAAGACAAAACTAGCTGTGGTTTGGTTGTTTAGAGGTGGTGGTTTTGGCCATTTATTATCACCAGTCATTTCATGTTTGTACTTTATTCAGGATGATACACCAAGTAAAATGCCCCCTCTAATCATGAATTCAGATTTCTCTATATAACTTTGTGATTTTTTTAACTTAATATGTAGGTTTTTTTTTTTAACGTAATATGTAGGGTTATTTCTTTTTAACATAAAACTCATGTTTTTACACAAATTGAAAAGAGTTTGAGAATGAGATAATGGTCACCACCTCAAAAACCGATGTTCTTAAAAAAAAAAATCTACTTTTTTTGTCCTTATTTTTGGTTTTTTTTCATCTCCAGTCAATAACCATTGTTATTATTGCTCAATTAAAATTGGTTGGCATCTAGATTGAACCTTCCCTTCACATTGTCACTCAAAATTGGATTGGTCAGTTGTCATTCTCTTCGTAACCATCCCACTCTCCTAGACAATGGGTGATATCTAACTCTTTCTTTGTGTTTCTCTATTTTGCTTTGTTAAATATTATTGTCAACTATTTTCTTTGAATTGCAGAAGCAGAAGAAGGAAAATGATGACAAGGACAAGAAGGAAGATGAAACATCTACCCTACCTAAACCATGGTGGTGTTAAAGGTGGACATAAATTACGTGGTTTTGAAGAAAATATGTGATTTTAGAGCATGAGATGTTGGACTGCCAAACTGACGAGAGAAGAAAAAATATTAAGAAATTTAAGCAATTAGTCTGGATGAGAATCTTAGTCTTTGGGTGTTCATGACTCATCATGTTGCTATTGTGATTCTCATTATGAAGTCTTAATTTTGTTTTCATCCCAACTCACTCTGACACATCTCTCTATATAATTTTAATTTCCTTTATTTATTAATAATTATATTTATTTACTATTTTTTAATTTTTGAAACAACCTTCTCTCTTTCTCTATTTTTAATTCAACAAGCTTAGCAGAAAAAATTTCATGGAATATGGGGTTGGAGATTGCCATTGTTGGAGATTGCCACTGTTAGATGAGCAATGGTATTTAATCTATCTTTTTTGTTGCGAGCATTTCATTTTATCAATTTGCTACTTGATGATTTTTACTTGGGTTTTACAGGAAAGACTAAGCAATGAACAAGTGGTAAGCTATGGAACACCAATAATGCTGAATCATGCTAAATATTTTTTGAATTTTCATATCTCTATGTTTCTGTCTTTACTTCTTTTTCACCAGCAAGTGAAACCAAAGTTAACTATGTTCTTTGTTTTCCCGTTAATGCAAATACATACATATTTGTATACATGCTTTTAAGTTTATCATTCAAGTAGGTTGGTTCATAACATTTAAACAGACTTTCTTTTAACCTGTTCCCATCTCGAAAATTTATTACTTAAAAAACCTCTAAGGAGAAGAGTTATATATGACAGGAACATATATGTGCCATATTAAAAGAAATAACAAAATAATATCACCTTATGAAAGTTATTCCTTATACTTAAAAAATAAATAAATGAAAAGTGAATTGACAAACAAGTGAAATACTCTTGACAAAGTGTGAAGGTATATGTGCCAATTAGTTGATAATTATCAAGAACTACAAAACTTTTCATCTAATAGTTTTTACATTGTTTAAATCAAAATTGTATTTTCATATTTTATTTACTTTTATCATCATTAAATATAATTATACAAGTTTAATTAGTTATATACAATACTTTTATTTAATAATTTTTTTTTCTTTGAAACTAATTCTAAATAAAACTAAAGATTTTAAAATATATTACAAAACAACTTTTAATTAAAAAAAAAGAGCTTTTAAGCTTAAAAAAGACAAACACTTTTTTCTAAATTTTTATCTTTAATTTAAAAGTAACTTTCAAGTAGAAAAAAAAATAGATTAGTACGAAGTTGAGAATAATATATTTTTGTTTGATATATTATCTTAAAAAAATATTATCAGAAATCATTATTTTTTAGTAAAGGATTTTATCCACCTTTCTCTAGTTGAAAAAAAATTAATGATGTAAAAATAGGATTATATCATTATTAATTCATTTAATATAAGTATAAAATTTAAAATAATTTCTTATTAATGTAATAAATAACTGTATTTAAAAATAAAAAATACTAACAAATATTTTTAGTATACTTAATATAATTTTAAAAGTAAAATTATTTTATAAAATATATTATTTTAATATTTTTAATATATTAAACATTATATTTTTTTAATACCACCAGGGTAAATGTAGTGATAAGTGGAGTTTGAGTAATATGTACAATCTTAAATTTTAGCTTTTGTAGTTGTCATTGTATTTTTTTATTTTATAAAAACATTATATTTTTAAAATATATTTTACTTTTTAATTCTTTAAAAATTGTCAGAATATTAGTTAACAAATTATTTGAAAATATTATTATTGTAATACTCAAAAAATGTTTTAATATAAACTATAAAGAATAAAATTTTTTGTTATGTTAAAGTAACATAAAAAATAATTATTATTACACTAACATATTTTGTAATTTCAAAATTTATTAAAAATATTTTTATAATAAAGTTCTATGTAAGTTTATTTAGTAAATTTATTTTTCTAAAAGGATATTTTGAAACATCACTTATTTATTTAGAAAAGTTCTATTAAAATTAAACTTAAAAAATTTAAATTCTCAACCAGCATATATAAACATTTTCATATATATTTATGATTAACTAAATAAATTTTAACTCTTCCTAATAATTATGACTTTCAGAATCCGTAATTTACGAGAATAATAATTTTTTAATATAAAAAATTTTAGTCTATCAAATAAAATAATTATTGTAAAAGTAACACATTTATCTTACATGATCATTTTTTATTAAATCATAATGTAAAATTATTTTATATTGTAGGGATGACTTTTTTTCAAATAAACATCAAATACTTAAATAGATTCTAATAAAAAATAAAGTAAAAAAAAAAAAAAGAACACATACAGGGACAACGGTGACAAACTTGAGAGAACAATTGTTGAATAATGGGTTATTCATGTGGAGAGGAAGCAATGATGGGTATGTTTGTGTAGTGGAAAACGATGAAGGCTAGTTTGTTTGGAGAAAAGATAGCTGTGGCCAGAATTATGCAATGGAACACAATGGTGGCTGGTTCTAGTGGGTTTGTACAATGACAGTGGTAATATTTTGTAGCAATAGTGGTGGTTGGACTTGGAACCAAAATGGGGCAAAATTTTAGCAAGGATAAAATAGTTATTCCATGATTCAAAAATTTTACTTCCAAAACGGAGAGAAAGAAAAACGAGGTTAAGCAACTAAGAAACGATCAAGATTTATCCTCACTTATTGCGTTTTATTTTTATTTTTATAAATAAAACAATGGAATAGTTTTTCCTTTTACTTCTTTCTCATTCATTCAATCTCACCGATTTAAACATAGCCAAAATTGAAAATGTTATAAAAAATGTACTAAATCAAAATATTTTACAAACTTAATTCATTTCAAATTTAAAACTAAATACCCTCTAATTTTCTCATTTTTCACATGGAAGAAAAGAAAGTAAAAATGGAGTGCCATGTTTTGATTCATTAAATTCAGTAATGTGTTAAAATAATGAAATCTACTACTTAAATAAAGAGGGATAGAGCTAATTCAACACATCATAATTGTCACATTTGCCGCAGATAACATATAAAATTTCCAAAAATGAAAATGAAATGTATCAATCAATAGAAAGGAACTGTGAAAGTTGATTACCTGAAGAGGAAGAATGGTGATGAATCTGGATAAGGCAATGAGTTCATATATTTCTGGAATCGAGTTTCCACTTCCGGAGAACATATCAGGAGGAGATTTGTGTTGGAGTTAGAAATGGATGATTCTGCTGTAAAGGAAAATGTGAGGAACATCTCGAGTGATAATTAATAACTTGTGTGCAGTGGAAAACAAATTGCTTTAAAACAAGTATATCATTGATACAGAAAGAGAAAAAAGATATACAGTTGTGCATGGGCGCGCGAATTTACAAATCGATCTGAATTTCACAAAGGAGATTTGGATCCCATTGCAGATATCACCTACCAGATATTAATTAGCTTCGATGTGAATTCGAAAGAATGCAGCAGAAAGAGAGAAGGAAATTATTGTTTCTTGTTTTGTTAAGAGAAAGAATGACAAGGTTGACTACGGAGACGTGACTAACATTGAAAAAGAAGGTAGGGAAATTTCGTGGAAACTTCCTGGTGCGGTGCGCAACAATGCACACCAAACACACTATTGTTATTTTGTGGAGTATTATTGACATGCATGCAACTACAATTGCACTGCATTATTTTATTTTAAGAAATAACTAGTCATTGTCTTATACACATTTTCCAAAATTTTTATTACTAATTTTTTATAAACTATATTAATTAAAAATAAGTATATTCACATGTATTTATTTAAGTGAAAGAAATACATATCCTTGAGTAGGTAATTTTTAATTCTAATTTAAAATTTTTAGTTAAATTTAAAAAGAATTCATCCCAGCTAGATCCACCTTATAGAGTGAGGGGCATATGTCCCCACTTTCACTTTCAAGTTAATGAGTTATTCATGGGTGTAAGCTCTGAATAGGTCATTGTAGTATTCCCATATTTTTTTTTACAGTACACTTACTGGACTCTGTATCGGTATTGAATATTTTTTTTTTCTTTCACATGTTTTTCTAATTGATTGAGTCAATGATTTGTCTGTTTTGTATATATTCACTCTTAAAAATGACACGTAAAATTGGAAGGAGTGACTTTTCAAACTAAATTAAAATTGAATTTTGGGGAGAGACATTCTGAGGCTAAAGTCATAATATGGTAGCCAAATAGCCTCAGAGTGAAACTATGCCACGGACTTACAAGGTAGCATACCCTTCGGTGAGTAACAATAATTCTCAAACCAAAAAGGCAAAAACCATTGGAATATGACATAAAGATTTTATTCCAATTCCAACACGAATACTAATTTCTATTCTCTTTTCTTTGTGATTTCAATCATAACACACGGTACATTCACCCCAGATCGCCCATATATGGAACTATCTTTGTGCCTTCAGATAATATCTGTACACTTCGGTTAAATGAATTGTTTCTCAGTCGTGTAAATATAATATTATTCAATCAATCAGATTTTTTTAATATTAATATTTCCCTTGAATAAAAATTAAAAAAAATATGGTAGGAGAATATTATTGTAAAATTTGAAATTGTATGGTCTAAATTCAATGTAAAATTTTGTTACAATAAAATAATTTATTTTAAAAACCCAATCTTCGTCTTTTGGAAATAAAATGATCGTTAATGATATATTAAAAAAATAATTATAAGCAGTCACAAGGTTCGAAATTAGAAGACACAGTAGCACATATTAATGTTATTGCGTTTGAAATTACATAAACTAAATCATTGCTGATTTTTTATAGTAGCAATTTTTTTTAAGCACATGATCTGTATCTATTGTGCTAGATTCATCTTTCAACATATTATCACCAGGGCCGGGGTAGGAGGCAATCGCCTGGTATCCAAGTATCCAAGTTTGATAGAGATAAAAGAAAATAATAAATAAATTATCTTACAAT
This sequence comes from Mucuna pruriens, assembly GCA_025330945.1. Classification (NCBI taxonomy): domain Eukaryota; kingdom Viridiplantae; phylum Streptophyta; class Magnoliopsida; order Fabales; family Fabaceae; genus Mucuna; species Mucuna pruriens. Next base: position 420,507 of record JAENHJ010000529.1, read on the forward strand.
GTAATAATTTTTTTATATTTTTTATGTTAATTTTATAAATATTTGAAACTATTGTTTTTAATATTATGTTTCATTTTATTTATTTAAATTAAAATGTAAATATAATTATAAAATATTTTTTATAAATGAAATTATTACTTTCAGTTAGAAAATTTTCACATTTATTCTCCTATATTCAATACATACATTTTACATTCCTTCACAATTAGTAAAAAACATATCAAACTACTCTCAATTTATCTTTTTATATATATATATACACACACGCATCTACATGATTTTTCTTGATTATCTATTTGTTTTAATCTTAAAATATATTTATATTATAATTTATTTTTTTATAAATTTAAAATATATCATATAATTTATATATTTAAAATAGTTATTTATAATGAAATATTTATAATAATATGAAAATAAATATTTATCTTGTATAATATATATGTTAAAATATTAGATAAAAATTAAAATTTATTATATTAATAAAGAATATACATATTATATTTTTTATAATAAAATTAAAAAAATTAAATAAAAATATAATATATATTTTTGAAATTTTTTAAAATTATATTATTCATTTAATATAATAAAATTATGTATCCATCTATTTTATATAATATATATTTATTTTAACAAATTTAATATATAAAAATATCTTATTTATTAATTTGTCTTGAGCTCATAAAATATTACAACCAGCCTGATGATCACTTATATATAGTACTTTACATTTTATAACGCAAGAAACTATCATTCGTATGAAATTAGAAATATATTAAAAGATTTTACCTCATCATTAAAGAACAATAAAAAATAGTGAATTTAAAGACAAAAGTAATAATTACTATTAAAGGAAATTGATACTCTCTTACCCTTAAGAAAATGTGATTAGAAAAAGGGCCCTCCAGATAAAAATGATTTCAGATACTGGCTTGATATCGAGAAACAACTAATCCATTCATTGACCTCATTTTCATCGACGGTCAGAATCGGTCTTCAAAGCAAAACACGGATCAGAACCGTTAAATGCCAGAAGTCTGAATGCACACAGCCACTACAAAACCCTAACTATCTCATTTCACAACATAGTCAAGCCCGCCGTCAAAACCCTAGTTCGCAGTGGCAGAGGCAAATCCATAGCTCGGTGAGTCTCTTCTTTCCCATTCCATCTTCGATCTGCCATTCTTCTTCTTCTTTCCATTTTATGGTTATTTAGATCTGAGAATGTTATTGTGATTTGTTTATTTGGTTGCACGAATAACAGAGATGTTTCTAAGGTTGAAGTCATGGGTTCCATCCTCGGTGGTGAAGAAGGTATCGAGGGAAGAGGATTGGGAAGATATGAAGAAAACGGAACTTCAACTTGCGAGGTCCAAGAGAGTGAAGAGCCGCAACCTCATCTACAAAAGAGCCGGGCAGTATGCAATGCAGTACGCTGAGCAGGTACGCGTCGCCGATCTTCTAAACTTTGTTAACCTAATTTTATTAAAAGTGTGATTCTATAGTTTTCGTGCTTTATGAACATCCTATGGTTTGTTTTCCTTTCTGCAGGAAAAGGAATTGATTCGGTTGAAACGTGAGGCTAAGCTGAAAGGTGGATTTTATGTCGATCCAGAGGCTAAGCTCTTGTTTATTATTCGCATTCGTGGGTATGTTTTTTTTTTATTATTTGTATGTACTTCATATGAGATTATTTAATATTCTGGTTGTGTTATTATTAATATACATTGTTTGCGATTTTTCAGTATTAATGCGATGCACCCCAAGACAAGGAAGATCCTGCAGCTGTTGAGATTGAGACAGGTACTACTAGAATGCCGAGTGGATGTCTGATGTTTTGTTGCAATGTTATGTTTTTTTCAGTTACATTAAACCTTAGTGGTAGGATAGTTGAAACAGGAAGGTTAGCTTGTTTTTTTTTTTCTTAGAGAAACTAAAAAGAGACAAATAAATGGAGAACAATGGTTAGTTTTACAAGTATAATTCTTTCATTTTGCTGCATTCATTATGTTTCTCTAAGTGAAGGTTTCGTGTTTGATCATTGGGCCTTGTCTGGCTGCAAGTAATTCTGCATTGAAGTTTAAGTTGTGAGGCATTAGAGTGCCTGTCCTTGGGGGGTCAGAGACGCCCTCATTTAAGTAGCTAAAAACTATTGGGTGCAAGGAAAATATTTTGTTTGCTTGGTTGTGTTTGGTAATAGGATTGTAATGCATTGTATTCTACTTGCCATTTGAAGTATATGATGCATTTAAGAACATGCAAAGATTAACTATTTTATATTTTTATTAATATAAATTGTTTTGTAAAACAGATTTTCAATGGTGTATTTCTCAAAGTTAACAAAGCCACAATGAACATGCTTCACAGAGTTGAGCCTTATGTGACATATGGGTATGTTAGTCTCTGTCATACATATTTTAAATGTGATAATTCTTTTTTTACTGGTGAAGATATGTATTCTTTTGTTATAGATACCCAAATCTGAAGAGTGTGAGAGAACTTATTTACAAGAGAGGGTATGGAAAGCTAAACAAGCAGAGAACTGCTTTAACTGACAACTCCATCATTGAGCAGGTATCTTAATTTTTTTTATGATTGTCACAATTTGAATTCATTTATTAGTACTCTACATGTTACTGACATACTTCATTGCTTGGATGACAGGCACTGGGCAAGAATGGAATCATATCCACTGAAGATCTTATCCATGAGATCATAACTGTTGGACCTCACTTCAAGGAGGCAAACAACTTCCTTTGGCCATTTAAGCTCAAGGCTCCTTTGGGTGGCTTAAAGAAGAAGAGGAACCACTATGTTGAAGGAGGTGATGCTGGAAACAGGGAGAATTATATCAATGAGCTAATCAGGAGAATGAATTGAGCTGTAGCTCTGTTCAGTCATCGATTAGAATCAATATATGCCTGATTTGGAATATGTTCTCGTGAGTTCCCTTTTTCAGAAATCCTCGGTGTTTTTACAAGTTCTTTTTGCGCAAGTCAATATGCCTAGTGAAAAATTGACTGTTCGTTGTTCTACCGGGGACAGGGGTAATATGTGCCAAGTTTTAATTTTTGATAAACTTATACCACTCCCTTCAACGAAGTTGTTTAACAAGACGATTAACTAGTAGTATACCACTTCCTTCAGTTTAACATGTCATAACTATCGGTACACAAATCTTTATATTTTTTTCATTTAAAAGTATTTTATTAAATACTGAACAGTACTTGTTATTTGAATATTGAACTAGGTCTCTTTTCCTGTTGGCATGTTTGATTTCATGGCAGGTGTTTTGAATTTTAGTAAACACTTCAAAACAAGCTAGTTGCTAGTTGTTATATAAAATGTGAGAACATAATTAAGCTACTATTCGAGTGAATGGAAGATAAGGTGTATAAATTTTATAAAAATGCTACTCTGCTGCTGCTGTTACTCTTCGATGCCACCTTCAAAATTCCTAAGAAATGAGAAGTGTTCCGCCACTTGTATTGAATGAAAGTTAAGGTATATGATTGTATAAAAAATAAAAATGCCAATTCTAGTCTCTACCTCAAAAATAGAGCGTAATTTAGCTACTTTTCGAGTGTATCGCAACTTGTATTGAATGAAAGACATAGTTTTATAAAATTGTCCCTCTCCTGCTCCATTGCCAATTGTATTAGAAGGGGTGTGTAGTTTCATATAGTATTGATAGTCGGTTATCTTTGCTCCCAATAACATGTTTACCAGACAATTTTACATGGGTCTTATTTGGATATTAATCAGTAGTTCCCCTTTTGGCACTGACAGTTAAGAATTTCGTTGCATTACGGCTGAATAGTTCTAGGAAGACAGACAGAAGGAAAAATATATATAGAAAAACTAGGATGGGACAAGTGATGTGAGAAGAAAAGAGAAAACAAAAATAAAATAAGTGCATGAATATAATTAATCTGAAGTTAAATATGGGTCTAGATCTTTATTTCTTCCATAACTATAGTTTTGAGAGAATAAATGAAATGAAGATGATGTACATATAATGAAGAATCTAATTTATTTTCTCAAAACTATAGTACTAAAAGAAATGAAGATATTTTATTAAATATACAATTTAATTCCTGTCTTCCTATGAAGCGTCATGTTGTGATCAAGTTTTTAGCACAACAATGATTAAAATTAACAGGTTCTATGCTAGCTCTTCAATTAACTTGCTAATTTGATCACTTTTAAATTAACCTGTAGTTAAATAGTATTTTTCGAAACTTTACTTAATATAACATTTGAATTTATAAGATTCTAATTTTTTTCAGTATTTTATTATAATTCCTCCATTGAATCCTTTTTGTGGCATTATACATTTATCATCTAATTTTACTAAATAATTTTAATTTAGTTAACTAACTTATCAATTTTCAACTTCTAACTAACGTAAAATAAAAAACAAACTTCAAATTAGCTCATATGATAATTTTGTCAAACACACCTTATATTATCTGACTTTAATATTCAACTATTCAAGAAAAATGAAATTCAGGTTTCTAGTGCATGTTCTTTGTCAAGTTATTGCAGTATATTGAAACCTATTCTATGTATAGCATTTCTCAAATACTCTTTACTAATGAAGTATGGTAGTTGCTGCAAGTGACAGGAACTGCGGCACATAAAGAAAAAATAAGTTACTGTTTCTAATTATTTATTGAACTTAGCATCGTAGCATTGTTTAGCATACAGGTGTTTTGAATTTTAGTAAACACTTCAAAACAAGCTAGTTGCTAGTTGTTATATAAAATGTGAGAACATAATTAAGCTACTATTCGAGTGAATGGAAGATAAAGTGTATAAATTTTATAAAAATGCTACTCTGCTGCTGCTGTTACTCTTCGATGCCACCTTCAAAATTCCTAAGAAATGAGAAGTGTTCCGCCACTTGTATTGAATGAAAGTTAAGGTATATAATTGTATAAAAAATAAAAATGCCAATTCTAGTCGCTACCTCAAAAATAGAATGGAAGTTAAGGTATATAATTGTATAAAAAATAAAAATGCCAATTCTAGTCGCTACCTCAAAAATAGAGCGTAATTTAGCTACTTTTCGAGTGTATCGCAACTTGTATTGAATGAAAGACATAGTTTTATAAAAATGTCCCTCTCCTGCTCCATTGCCAATTGTATTAGAAGGGGTGTGTAGTTAAATAGTATTGATAGTCGGTTATCTTTGCTCCCAATAACATGTTTACCAGACAATTTTACATGGGTCTTATTTGGATATTAATCAGTAGTTACCCTCTTGGCACTGACAGTTAAGAAATTCGTTGCATTACGGGTGAATAGTTCTAGGAAGACAGACAGAAGGAAAAATATATATAGAAAAACTAGGATGGGACAAGTGATGTGAGAAGAAAAGAAGAGGCATGTGAGAAGAAAAGTGAAAACAAAAATAAAATAAGTGCATGAATATAATTAATCTGAAGTTAAATATGGGTCTAGATCTTTATTTCTTCCATAACTATAGTTTTGAGAGAATAAATGAAATGAAGATGATATACATATAATGAAGAATCTAATTTATTTTCTCAAAACTATAGTACTAAAAGAAATGAAGATATTTTATTAAATATACAATTTAATTCCTGTCTTCCTATGAAGCGTCATGTTGTGATCAAGTTTTTAGCACAACAATGATTAAAATTAACAGGTTCTATGCTAGCTCTTCAATTAACTTGCTAATTTGATCACTTTTAAATTAGTTAAATAGTATTTTTCGAAACTTTACTTAATATAACATTTGAATTTATAAGTTTCTAATTTTTTTCAGTATTTTATTATAATTCCTCCATTGAATCCTTTTTGTGGCATTATACATGTATCATCTAATTTTACTAAATACTTTTAATTTAGTTAACTAACTCATCAATTTTCAACTTCTAACTAACGTAAAATAAAAAACAAACTTCAAATTAGCTCATATGTTAATTTTGTCAAACACACCCTATATTATCTGACTCTAATATTCAACTATTCAAGAAAAATGAAATTCAGGTTTCTAGTGCATGTTCTTTGTCAAGTTATTGCAGTATATTGAAACCTATTCTATGCCCCTAAGGTCGTGTATCCGCAGAAGGCGCGTGCAACTGCAGTAGTCTGTAGCCGAGGGGGGTTTACTCCGAAGATCGTTCACTTTTGCCGTTTCAAGTCTTGGAAGTGCCCATGTTTAATGGTTATTCACTATCAGGATTGTAGCTGTGTTCTATTCATCGTAGTGAACCAAAAACTAAGTTCATACGAAACTACTCTTAACCAGGCCATCCAAATGTCACAAACTCTCTTGGAACGATAATTACACAACCTTAATAGGCAATCTCTCAAGGTTGATTAATAATTATCCCTCGCCATGGAATATATCTAAAGGCTAAAAAAGCAAAGGCTATGCTACCATTCAGCACGGTCAACTAAAAATTATTAAGACTCGCCAATTATGAGACTCATTAAAAGTGATTGTTTTGTGAGTTCCAATAACTAATAAAAATGAGTTAATAGCATTTCTCAAATACTCTTTACTAATGAAGTATGGTAGTTGCTGCAAGTGACAGGAACTGCGGCACATAAAGAAAAAATAAGTTACTGTTTCTAATTATTTATTGAACTTAGCATCGTAGCATTGTTTAGCATACGTGCCTTCTATTTATTATCAACAAATAAAAATATACGTGCCTTCTACGCTATGACACTCGAGATTGCTCTGATGTAGTTCCATAAACCCAAACACGTTTCCGTGAAGCAAAACATGAGCACTTGTACGCTAATCTTTCCAGAGCTGTCGACTCAACTTGTGGCAAGTAACTCAACTCCGTATTTCCTTCAGAAGAACTCATGATAACGGATGAAGCCAAATCAAATATAGATAAATGCTTTGATAATATAAATGAATGTGAAGAGGATGTCGAATTTATTGAAAACTTTCACTTGACAAGGTCGCCTCTGTTGGATTGTGGGCCTCAATATCAACATGCCGAATACCAGGAACGAGATTTTGGATCTCCTTCTCCAGCCTATCTACTTCACTTCCTAAAGCTATAACAACTTCCTCACCTGCCACATCTTACAACTGTAAGCATGCAATTACTTCTCAATCAGCAAGACTATAATATAAGGATCAACATTACAACTGCATACCATAATTTGACATAATCTTCATCAGGGCAGTATCATCCTTCTGCTTTGCAGCTTCACGAAACTGTAAATAACAGAAGTCAAGAGGTGGTACTAAATCAACTTAGTTGTTATGAAAGTTACATCTCTAAAGATTCCAAACCACACAACGACATAGAACTATTGTTGAATGATCCCTAAAGGTGGAGATAACCTACACTAGTCATGTCCTTGGATAGTTTTCATGTAGGCTAAAATAGCAAATGGACATATTTTAAACAGTTGCAATGCATTCGTGTTAGCATGTAGTCAAAAGCAGCAGAACAGATCATAGCAGCATATTATCAGACTTTACATGAACATTATAAAAGTGTATCTACCTGTCTAGCCCACTCTTCACGTCCAGTCCTTTTAAGATAATTTTGCACCACCATCACTCCATTAAAATCTGTTTCATTAAAAATTATCAGATTAACATCATCATGCTTAATTGTTACATTAAATTTGACTTTTTTATGGATGTAAACAGTGAAATTTGAATTTATTATATAGAAAACTCCAACTTCAAGTCTGTTTGTTTGTGCTATTTATTTAAAAAGTAATAAAACATTTTTTAATTAAAAAATAATAATTAGACAAGTTTGGGGGCTAAAGAAAAAATCCTCAAAAACACCAGTTTTAAACTTTTAATGCTTTTCTCACAAATTCAAAAGAGTAGTTTCTTAAAAAAGCTATAACGTAAAAGCTTTTTTCCCCATCAAAGTTTAACAGAACATTTATTCTACCGTTCTGAGTACTAATTATAATGGATAGTAACAATAGAAACTTTTCAGAGTATAGTGGTATGCTATATAAGTTGAAACTCGAGAAGGATAGCATTTTTAACCAAAAAATGGTTATGAAAAATATAGCAAACTGTAATGTGATCATAGGTTTATATAACAGGACCAGGAAGATTATTGAAACAAAATAAGACCCTTCATCTCAATAACTGTCAAGACTATGCATGATAATTTTTTTTTCTAAAAAATACCTATTTGTTGTAATTTTTTTAACATATCTGAATTTAAAAAAAGTTACTTTTCCTTTTTAAAAAACAGAACAAACAAGTGGGTCCATATTCTAAATAATGGTAAATTTCATAATCATATTCACAACCTAAACTACTTAGAAATAATAACAATGATGAGAAAGGTAACCTATTTCAGCCTTAAATCTGAAGAATCCAGGCCCAATAACTTCACTTTTGCAATCATAGAGGGAATCTACAACCTAAACCATAAAAGCCACCTTAGTAAAACAAATGATGAAAAGGTTATTATGCAATTTCAATAGAAACTAGCAAAAACTTGTACCGGGTCATTTTTCAAAAATTGAAGTACTTTCTCCATATCATGGTCATCCATAGCTCTACCAATCAAAGCATGCCGGTTTCTCTGGATAAGAAATATGGCTACCTGCGTGGTTAATTCAGCTTGGAATTAAAATAAAATAGATACCAATTCTATGCTAACTTCAAATGCCTGGGGAATTTTTACTGCTTTCTGAACCCTCTTTACCATTCCAAGTAAGTTGCCAACTACTATTGAACCTATGGGATCATAAATGGCATTTCCAGTAACATTCACCGCAACCAATGATGCACCAGCAATAGCAAGGCCGGTTACTGCAGCACCGTCCTGCATATTTTGCTATCATGTATGAGAACAAACAACCAGAAAATCTAAATTCATTACTAAAGGGGTTTAAAAACTAAATAGACAGATAAGTTCATGTTGCATAGTCCATCAAAGAGACAAATAAGCAACTCCTCTTAGCAATACAAGTTTTAAATTGCTCATCCCTGTTCCTTTTTCTGATGCAAAATGACAACAAAAATACATTTTCTTTACCATGGCCCATGGGGAGCATATGAGTTGAAATTCCATCTAGTTAAATAACTACAAAAACATACCTAGGTTTAAATAACTGTTTTTGAGGGAAAATGCAGCAACATGTGTAACAAGTGATAAGCAATTCACTCTATCCAAAACTCTTATTTCTAAATGATCCTCTCCCTGCCCCCCTCCCATGCATCAGCAATTCTTGTTTAAACCCAATAAATCGTAACACGTTTGGGGAACTAAAGATGAGTAAGTGCAACAAGTTATCACCTCTGTCATCACAGCAACAGAAGTAGGATCATGGCCACGCCAAATATAGTCTCTTAATTTCATTCCCTCTGTGGCTGCACCTTTCTTGACAGCTTGTATGGCAACAACAAGAGAGGCACCTAAAAAAAAATCCATTGAAAAAGGAAAGGACTGAAATAGACAAAGGAGAATAGACTGCACAAATTGAAACACAGACAACATTACCTTCAATGACGAATGAACCACATATTACCAAAGCTGCATAATGCATATTCTCAGGGGGCTGAAAAGGAAAGTGTCAAAAGTCAATAACTTGATTAAGAGAAAATTCACAGATGAATAACAAAAATAAGAAAACTGACAATAACATGTGATGAAAAAGTTAAATATTTTCATTCAAAAGATCCAATTTGGTCAAATACCTGTGCAGTCCACAAGTTTTGAACTCCATGAACAACGGTAGCACCAGAACCAAGGCAAAATATCCCAACAGCAGATATCAAAGACCAAACAAATCTTTCCTTGGAATAGCCATAACTGTAGAAATAGAAGACACATTGTCATTTTAACACACCAATTAAACTCCAAATTCACTCAGAGACAAAAGCAATATCTCAGTTCATCCCATGAAATAGAAATGGACACCATAACAAACTATTATCATATTCGAGTCTGGTTAGGTTTTGCACAATTCATCCATTATATGAACAATAGTTCTTGAATCATACAGCACATAAATGGCAAAGCATATTCAATATCAGAAATCATTTCCACATTGACTACATAAAAAAAAATTGAGAGCCTCAGGTAACAGACAAACGTAATCAACACAGTTTAACTCACGGATGAATAGCATCTGGTGCACGCCTCGAGCTAGTTAGACCATAAGCAAGTAGCGCCTACAAAATAAGTTATTATGTAACACGCATTAGTTTGTCGCTTACAATTACATTAAGGATCACAAATGTGAAGTACCTAACATAATATACCTGGTTTGCAAAATCAGCAACTGAATGCACGACTTCAGCTAACATAACATGACTAGAGGACGATAACCATACTCCAAACTTGAGTGAAAAAACAAGAAAGTTACACCACAATGCAGTCGTAACAGCTCGCTGACTACAATAACGGAAAAAATAAGAATCAGGTGCAGGCAAACGAAACAGATAACGGAATCATTATCGTCAAACATTAAATTAAAAATAAATAAATAAATAAGACCTGTGTCGATCGTTGAATTCGATATTCTTGGCTGATTTAGCCCTAGTAAAGAAACCTAGAAAGGAAAGAGGTGAATGAAAAAGATAAAAGTAGCATTAGAGAAGTAAGAAGATATATACGTACTGCGATGAGAGGGGAAGCGATGAGCATTGAAGCCGAGTAAAAGGAATGGCGTTGAGGGATGTGAATAGGAGGTAACAGTAGGTGGTGGATGCTGCTCTGGCTTCACGAACACGACGGAGAGGGAACGATACGCGTGGTGGTGAGAGCGGCGGAAGCGAGAGAGAAGAAGATTGTAGGATATTCGCATTAATTCAAAATGATTGATGGAACCCAGCGTCCGTGCAAGTGATGATCAGTGTGACTGTGATGAAATGAAATTAGGGCTTTAAGCTATCATATCCGTTGTTGTTGAGTGTGAAGTGAAGTGAAGTTAAGTGAAGTAGCAATGCTTGGTGAGGGAGAAGAAGGAACCAAATTCTTCGCTGAATATTCCACCAATTACAGCCCCTCCCTCTTCTTTGTCTCCAACAACAACCCACACGAAACGCACACACCTTTTTTCTTTTTAGTAAGTTCTTGGGGGTTACATTTGCAGATCATTAACCAAATTGCTTCCTAACCTGTATTCATACTTCAAAAATAATCAATTTTAGGATGTCAGCAATTTATTTCAATGCTTGTTTTTTGGAGCAGGGTTTGAATCGCCTATCTATGTAATACAATTATCACAAAAATAATTATTAATCGTGCTGTAGAAGTTTATCTATTAATTCTTAATATGTATTCTCTTTAGTGTGAGATGTACAAGAAAAAAATTTGATTTAAAGCATTCGATTCAATATTAAGAATAAAATTAAATGAATATAAATGTAATTTCTAATACATAAAGTGTATTTTAAAAATAATTTCATTAAATAAAATAAAGTAGATTGAGATTTATTTATATTTAAGATTAATTTTAAAAAAATACTTATAAAGTGGAGACTATATTTATTTTCTTTAATAGACTACAAATATCTCCTATTAAAAATAATTCTTAAAACAACTAAGTACAAGTTCATTCAAGTTAGGTAGTAGATACATTATTAATTTCTTTTTAACTTTAAATAATTTAAAAACTTGTTTAACTAAAATAAAATTTAGTAAAAGAATTTATGTTATTGATTTATAATATTTTTAAAATTTTATTTCAAGTAATTTTGAATTTATAAAACAAAGATATATTTTAACAAATTTATGATTTGTTATATGTCCACATTAATATTAATTATTGATTTTTTATTAATAGTTAAGATTTTTTTCCCATAATGTAATGACTTATTTTGGAAGAGTAAAAGTGAGAAGCCATTCCAATGAATGTTCTTTTCTCCGGATTTAATTTTCTAAAGCAAAGGATTCGTTTCAAAGTGTAACAATTCTTAAATTTTCTTTAAGCATGTCAAGTCTTATACACATTAGTCACTAAACCAAATTAAAAATTATATATTTAAAAAAAAATTGTCCTCAGATCAGTTTTGTGTGAGCAAGTTTATTTGTACATATTTATTTTATTTATTATATATTTGTTGTTATTATTATGTCAATCAAATTTTTATTGTAAAAATATTAGTTAATGATGTATTTATATATTTGACTTAATTATATTTTTGTTTTTTTAGTTTGATGTACGAATAATTTTAATTATCGTAATTTTAATTATTTAATTTTAATTTACACATTTAAAAATAAATAATTTTATCCATATAATTGAAAATTGAGTAAATTTTGTCCACATATTAAATAATTTAATTTATAAAAAATTAAATAATTAATATTACATAAGATATTTATGTATCATAAATTGTTCAATTAAAAAAATATATTTCACTAACTTTGTCATGTAATTATATCAATTAAAAATTGAATAATAAGTTATTGACATGAATAAAATTGCTCATTTTTTCAAATATAAAAGACAAAACTCAACGATTAAAATTACATGACTAAAATTAATTATATTTTAAATATGTGGACTAAAATCAATCAATTAAAATTTCGATGATCAAAATTGTCTTTGTACCAAATTAAGAGAACCAAAAATACAATTAAGCATAAATATTTTCATGTGTGAAAGAAAATATTAACTAGATACAATTTTTTTTTTTAAATTTAGTTCATATTAAGTAAGAAAAATATACTTTAAAAAATAAAGTATATTAATAATAATTGAGCAAGAAATCTATTATGAAAATAGAATTGCAATTAACTTCAAATATTATTATAAACGTATTTGATTTTTTTCTCAATGAGCATAAGAGCACTTTATTGTTGAAAGTGTAGTTTTCTCACTTTACAACTCCCTCACTTTTTTTTTTAATATCATGGTTAGAGGCATCCATATTATTTTTGGTTGAATTACACCTTCTTTTTCATAAATGCTTTCCTCACTCTTCTCTTACAAAATGAAGTTTATTATACTTTAGTCTATTTTAATATAAATAAACATCTAAATGAGGGGCATTTTTTCCCCTTGTCTTTGCAACTTTCAATGTGACTAATATCTTGTTTTGAACACCATATCATTGATTTTTAGACTTCAGAGGTTAAAAATAAATTTTAAGCTTCGCTCAAAATCTGATATTAGACTTCTCCAAAGGAAGCAATTTGTGAAGTGAGAAAAGAAAGTAAAGGTACATCCAACTTAGATTTAAATTAAAACCCCTCATAAACATAGCTCGCTTTAAATCAAGGGTATAAATGTCTTTACATTTTCACTTCATATTTTAGAAGAATTATATCCAAAAAATTTACTAGAAATCCAAAACTAGTTAATGACAATGTTATTAAGAATAATACATAGAAAGACAAGTTCTTTATATTAAAATAAGGTACACATTAATATTTGCGGACAGAGTAGAATATGATTATGAAAATAAATTACATTTAAGCTTCATTCATGATTCAAAAGTGTAATTTTCTCTTAATCTTTTTACAGATAAGTGTGTGATCTTCACTGTTCTAATTATTTTTAAGTTTCCTTAATTCTTCAGGAATTTTTACCATTCTATCAATGTTTTCATTGGACAGACACGTTTCAAAAGAAAATAAATGACCCTCTGTCTTTTCTGAACTCTTGTAATATGTTTTTGTTCCTTTTTTCTTTTCCTTGCAAAAGTGATCCCCAAGTAGTAGTTGTTTAGTTAAGTTCTTCAAAATATTAGTATTAGTGGGAAAACATGACTTGAAAGTGATATTAACCATGTTCACCGCATTCACAAAAGAAATGGCCCCTTACGGAATGATCTCCGAGTTCGACTTTTTTATGCAAGATTGACACTTTTATCTGTTATGCGACACCTTTTTTTTCTATCGTATTACTCAAGTTGTTTAGCTTTTAGGTTATTTAATCATTTTTTTCCCAAAAAAAAACAACAGTTTTTTTTAATGTATAACATCCTGCAAACTAATCATATATGACCACATTATAACTCAGTCGCGACTTTATCACTTAAATAATCGTTTAATGTTTCTTCCTCGATCTGATCCAACTAGAATATCCATAGATGAGTTACAAGTCCCATCAAAAACTGATTCAACAGACAACAAAATGAAGGTTTTCTTATGGAGATGGTTGAATAAAGAGAACCACTTACAGTACCATACCAAATTTCATTAAAGAAACAAAAGAAGTGTATAATAACACTACTTTGTGCTCCATAAAATTCCGTAATAAGTAAAATCACTATAAAGAAAATTGTTAATAGGCAGGGATTATCTTCTATTCAATGCGCAGATATATATGCCTCAGTTATATAATGCTCTGAAAATTTGGTTCCAGAAAAAAAAATATATATAAAGGACAACAACCTAAATTTCAAAAGGGTCATTCATCAACAAAAGGTCATGTCACCTTGAATAAACGCATTTTAAGAACTTCAGTGAAGAACTATTTTCTATATTAGATACCATCAGTGGCTGAATGAACCCTTATCCCTCCCAGCCTCATAACCTCCTCCCAATGAGGAAATGCTGACATCTTACAAGCTCCATAATGGAACAAATTGCTCTTCTTTAATTTTGGTAAAAGGGGCTCAATCAGCAACAGTAGAGAAGAATGGATATCTAACCTGACCTTCCTTCTTTCCTGCCACCTTTTCTAGAAAAAGGTTTTTGCTTCTCATTTAAATTCTGAACAAGTCCCTCTTCATGTCTGGCCATAATCCTCAGAGGGTGGGCTTCGGTGTTGAATACCCATTCATCTAATGGGATGACAGAAGAAGGTGAAAAGAGAAGATAAAAATACTTCAGGGTCTCCGCGAGAAAGAAGCTTTGCATCATGTTGTCTTTAACTCCAGTATTAACCTGAGAAATTTGAACGAGTGATATTAAATGGTTGTCCAGCACTAGAGACAAACATCAAAGGAAGCAAGGAAGAGAATTGACAGAAATCATTAGAGTAAGAAGCTAGGATCCATGCCAACAGTTCCATTGATCAAATAATATACAGCCAAAATATTCTTCAAAACAAAGTAGGCATGACCAAGTAGATTGTCTATGAATAGTAAAATTCGAAAGTCCCCTGCTGACGAGTATGGTCTACACATTGCAAAACCTCCAAATTCTCAGACTAGAGTACTAGACTACAACTGCAAAACCTAAACACAACATAATTTTCAACATCTAATGCCTACGAAAATAAGTTAAGCATTCAATTGAGAAAAGACATATATAGAATGCCTCTATAATCTATCGAAGTGCTTAATTCAAATAAAGGCTTATAATTCAAACTTTTGATAGGATGTACGTAATACAAAAAGAATAATAATGCAAACAAAAACACATTAAATATGAAATTGAGGTTGCTTACATCCTTCAGTCCAACATAGCCTGACTCTATGCGGGAGTTCTTCTCAAAAGCTTGAAATATATTCCAACCCCATTCTTGGTATGTTTTGTTGCCAGTTAGACGCCAAAGGTAAAAGAGGGACTCAACTGTCTCCGGCCTCAGTATATTCCATGATGTACCCACACTCATGTCCTTAAAATTCCAAAAAAAAAATTCAGATCACACAATTTTCAAATTGCACATCACAAATAAACTAATAGCTAACCTGCCCAGAATTGAAGAAATAGTTCTCTCCAGCCAATTTTGTTGGAGTTGATTGGTAGAAGTTATAACATGTCCAAGCAAGCTACAAAGAAAGGTACATATCTTTAGTGATTACCTCATAATATCAATCATGGCACAATAAAGTATCCACATGCACTGGAGAAGGAATGCACAGTGCATTTCCACTCACATTGGATAATTATTTGAATGACAACAAAATTATTAGTTATAGCTCAATACATTCTCTGTTTCAAACTAATGATAAATTCCTTGCAAAAACAAAGGGGAAAGAGGTTTCCTGAAAGCAAACATAGATAGCAACATCCACCCCTCTCGACACTTCAAAATAGGATTTAGAAATGCATGCTAAAATACCGGAGAGCATAATATATAAATGAAATGGATAACATCAAGATTTGAGTCCAAGCAGCTTAACAATTCCCGATCAGGAAAAAAAAATATTGAACTTATATGGATGTGAAAACCATACGTAAATTGACATATCAAGACCAAAACTCAGTCAGTCAACAGAACAAGCATTTAAGGGTTTATTAAATTAGCTATTAAATATACCTCTTCTGCAAGTGATAGAAACTTCTGTGAATCATCAGCACCATAACCAGATGATCCCAAAGCAATCATCCCTGGAGCAAAGCATGCTAGTTCATCCATCTGCAGGTTCAGTTAAATGAAAAATTATACTAACACCCAGAACATCATATGGTAAATACTGAATATGACAATACTGGTATTGTAATGCAATATCATACTTTGTCTGATAGAGATCCTCCATTCTTCTCACATATATAAGCAAAAGAAGATGGTGTTGATCTCCTAATCAAACTTAACAGACCTTTCATTGATTTCTCCCACATATCTCTGTTTTCAAGATTCCAGAAAGAAATGAATGAAAAAGAAAATGTTAAAACACAGTTATTCAATATTTATGTGAAAGGAAAAATTGATGTCTTTAACCATAAAATTTTAAACTAACATACAAATTCTCTCATTAATCCAAGGAAGTAAAATTAGAATTTAGCTACTACCATCTACCACAATGACATGGATTCCATTATGAATTCATCAATTAACAAATCAGTTCAAAGGGCAGAAAATGTGATAAAGTAGGTTCATTATTCTCACCTATAATGTTTTACAGCTGAAGTCTTATTCCCTTGTATCCAAACCTTGAGCAAGTACTCATAAAAACTACAAGAAGATTGTGTCAATCACCACCAGACCAAATTACCAAATTAACAAATACAGAGTAAAATGATTAGAATTTAACAACATCCAGAATTCCAGATCATACTAGCAAAGGCAGAAGTTTGCTATGATTATATCGCGTAAAAGATGGTTGCTAAATTGTGTTAATACCTGTCACCCATGGCACCAAATGTGATGGGAGAGTAGCCTGCTGCTCCACTATGAGGATTGATGTAGATGGGAAGTAATCCATCATCAGGAAATGTTTTATTAAGCTGGGCTATTACATTTTCCACCTGAAATAGCATGGGACAAACCATTCAGTGCATTACTAGAAAAATTGCCTGCACATGCAATATACAAATTAAAGGCATAGGCAATTAACTGGTGCCCTTAAAATATACAGTCAAGCTCCAAGCAAGTAAAAATAAGGCTAGTGATAGTGGTACAAACAGCCTGGTATCAATTAAGCATATTTTAACACATAAAGGGTACCAGCGTACAACGTCTGCCTGTAGTTATATCTGATTTTGACCATCATAAATGTAACCCCCCTCCCTAAAAAATAGAACATATGGAATCAAAGTTAAAAACCTTCTGCTGGTACTTTGGGTCTCCAGTCCTTTGAGATAGAACAATGAATTCCAGTTGTTCAGTGCCAGAATCTGCCAAGATACTCTCACCCTTGACAAAATAAAGACAAAAAGGAATTAGAGACTTTGATAAAGTAGCTCTGGTGATTGTGAATTAGTGACCCATACAATCAGAGTCAGGAATCCAAAAGTAACGTGTAAATAAAAATTAATCAATCAAAACCCCAGCAGAACTAACATAGAAAGTCTTTGAATTTGATCAGGCCTGTGAATGATATTTGCAATATCAACTAACCAAACTTCATGCCTTTAATAATAAATCCTAAGATGAAATACTACTGTTCTACGATAAAATAAGAAAATAGTAATTTCATGAGTCAATACTCTGCTAAAAAGGTCCTAAAATTGTGCCTTTTCAATATATATAAACTTTCATGTTTCTTAGAAAAAAGACCTAGCTAAAAGCTAATTTTGAGAGGAGAGGCTGCTCAAACACAAAAAAAAGAAAAGACTTCTTGAGTATAGAATTGAAACATAAAATATCTTTTATTTTTATAAAAGGGATTATATAAGAAGCACATATAGAAAGATTTTCCATTAAAAGTTCATCCAAACCTGCCTTGAATAAGAGATCCATTTTCATTAATCTAGTAGTAAATTTTGCTTGAAAACCAATATGAAGCATAAAAAATAACTTATAACTACAATATTGAAGCTTAGAAAGTAAGATCAAGGATTAAAACCCATTAAAGCCATATTTCTGATTCTTAAGAGTGTGATTTTTTGACGGATTAAAAACTCATTCCTAAGAATGTGAACTTGGGAATGTAGTATTCTCATGTTTGTTATGAGTTTTATAAAAATATTCTTGGGTATTATTCATTCCTAATCCTAAGAAAGTAGTTATACCATGATTTACTTCATTTGTACTTCCATGATGAAGGGTGAGAAAGTTATATTCTCATGGGAATGTGGGAAGTTATTTTCTGACCCAATTATAACTTCCATTTCAACTCCTATTTTTTATTTCAATTATTTTAAATTTTTAAAAGTATTCCTAGGAGTGTTAAAATCTAACCAAACGTATCTTAAAATGTTCAAAGGAATAACATTACTGATTATAATATTCCTGGGAATGCAATATCATACCTCGAAAGTCAAAACAAACACCCCCTAAGGGTAAGAAAAATGTAAACAATGCCAGGTAGTTCTGATCAAGGACTACAGCCCATCAAAGTAATATCCCAAATCTCCTACTATTCAGTAAGACTGAAATGCATAAATAGAATTCTACAATTTACCCCAGTCCAACTAGGGTTGTGTGCTCGTCCATGTGACAAATTGATGATGTTGTAAGGAATTCCTGTAGGCGTATTCCATGCAGGCAGTAATCTGTCTGCAATTTCTCTAGCCTTGTTGAGGAAAAGTTTGTCCCCTGAAAGATCATATGCACTAAGAAGACCACCTACTACTCTGGATTTTGTTGGAAATAGACCAACAAAGGAAAAAAAATTAAAAAAAATATTAGTTGTCTAACACATGAGCTCAAAAGTATAATTTTGTAAATGGGGAAGGGACTTCAACTGCAAAGTAAACCTTATAAAGTAACCTTATGGTTGTCTCAAAAACGCTTGCTTCGTAATCCTTGTTAAAATCCAAAGAGTTTGCAACCCATCTGTCAGAGCAATTTCTTATTATAACAAGGAATGCAACAAAGCATAACCAAGAGTATCACGATTAAACATTAAACAGTTGAATATAACAAGCAACTGAAACAAATATAAATAACTTCTATATCTCAATTCATAAAAAAATTTAGCGATGAAGAGTGAATAGGAACAATAAATATGTATAAGAAAACAAACCTTAGGAGTTAAACTAAATCAGCATGAAGTGTGCCCCCGGTAGAGCATTAAAATTGAAGGAGAAAAATAGAGAACAAAATAAAGTGAATTTTCTACTCTACATGCAAGTATCTTTGCCAAATATAACTTAAGAAACAACCTCACCACTATTCCAAACATATATAGGGATATGATTGAAGCTAAAAAAGAAAAAGATCATGTGTTCATACAATAGAGTCAAAAGTTACACTCACTCTCGTGCTTTCTGAAACTGTTCATTGAGACCCATAATGTATAGTGTATCAAGAGAATCTATTAAAGTTGCTCCAAGACCTCCAAAGCTATTGACACCATTCTTTGACTGTGGCTGGTAGCACCAAAAAAATAACTATTAATTTCAAAAATGTAAATTTAAAGAACAAATAAAATAATTATTTGTATGAAAAACAGACCAATATTTATCATGTATTATTTATGAACACGGCAACATGCATTTAGAACAAGGACACATTCATATCATCTTTATAACCACATCACTATTTTGGATAGTTATGCAATTAAAGCAAAAAGTGTGTCATGCACTTGCGGACTAATGGCTTTGAGGCATAGATGCATAATCCTTATTTTTTTCACATCAATCCCAGAATTGTTGTTTCATGTTTTAGTATTGGAGCAAAAATATATGTGAACTAAATCCTGATCTGGCAAGACCTCCATAAGATTTACATCTAGGGAAAGAGGCTGAACTTGTGGCCCTACAACAGAAACTTTAGACATACTGAAAGAGCCCACAACGGAAAGTACCTATAATAACTATCATTAAATAAAAAGTGAAAGATTGATGGTTCATAATAGAGATTCACCATACCTGAAGTTCATCTTGGCCCCATGCATACTTCTCATAAGATCCCCAAGCATGAAGCATTGCTTCTTTTACTTTTTCCCTCCTCTCAATATCAATGGGATCATCAAGGACCTCTTTACTGGACTTGGTAGCTTTTCTCCTTAAGTCAATCTTCCCAGCAGTACCACCTTGCTTGTTATTTAACTCATCCAACTGAAACAAGTCTAATTGCTTAGCCCCCAAGAAGATTAATGAAAAAAGGTTTCATAACACAATACGTAGAATGAGAATTGACACTGGAGGATTTTGTTAGGATCCAATTGTAAGGTATGAGACTTGAATATCTCATTGGAAGTATGAGATCTAGTGTGGGGTTTATAAGGCCTTGGCTCACCAACTACAACAGCTAACTTTTGTGGTGAGGTTTTCCCAGGGTTCTTATCAAATTTCACTCAGTTTGAAGCAGGATTCATGTAGGAAATGCAAAATACATACAGCCTAACTCATTGCTTGTGTTTAATTGTTTGCAAAATAAAATAAAATGATTCTTGGGAACTAAAGACTGGACTAAATGTAGCAGAAGAAGCATCATATACAAAAGGTTATGCATTTGATAGTTTCTTACCAAATTTTGCAGATCAATCACTTCTTTCCGCAGCTCATAAATTTCAACCTGAATTTAGCAGATAAGTTATATACCAAAAGTCCAAACTAATATTTCACTAACCCCCACCCCAAATAACTAAAATCAACTCAACAGCACATCCTAGTCATGCCAAATAATCATCATCTGCCATTACAGTATTCTACAACTAACAGTAATTCCAATTTGCTAGTTTGGCGGGAATTAAATATGACAGCTTCACCCCCTTGTGAATGGAGTTACAATATTTGGGATCATTTTACCCCTCGGTGGACCTGACCTGGTGCGAGGGGGAGTTTATCAGACTCACAGGTCTGTATACCACCTGGTTATGTCCAAACAAAATAAAATATGACAGCTTTACATCTACTTATTATCTTGCACACACCCTGCCCATTCAATCTTAGAAATATGAACTCCACCCCAAAAACAATTCTATCTTACTATACATTACTTCCTAATAATAGATCAATATACGATATCAGACATTAGGGCACTGTCCTACATAGATTTCTCTGCTATATACAAACTCAAGACGATCATCATAAGTAATCAACGATCTCCAAACACAAGGCAAAATCATCCATATAAGGGGAAAAAAAAAAGCAATCAGATCCAAATCGAGAAGTTGTTGGAGCAGAAGGAGAAGTACCTGGTGCTCTCTGACCAGAGTCTGACGGTCCCAGACAAGGAAAGTGACGCAAACGAAAACGATGAAGAGCAGAGCAAGACGCTTGGGGCGCTTCAAGTAATAGGAAGGGTGACAGTACCTCCATTTGCTGCTCGTCACTGATCTGCTCCCTCTCGCCATTTCTAAACAAAGATCTAAGGTTCAGAGACCAACGACCAACGTTGTCCTCTTTCCTTGCAAACCAACAAATTCTTAAGAAACAAAACGCCTGTCGTTCCTTGAAATCTACGCTTGTGTTTGTCGGAATGTGGATGTGAACAGCACAAGATGTTTGAGGGTTTATGAAATTCTTTTTTTGTTTTGGCTAATAACGCGTTAAAATTGTATTTGGAGAAGCTATACTCGAGAAGAAGAGAAGAAGACCAAGTATATGAAGGTGGAGATGGAATGGATAATAGCAATCCAACGCTTACTATGAATTTGATTTGCAAACTGAACTGCAGAGGAAGCGGAGACTTCAATTCTCCACCGCATGGGTCCCCTTTTCTCAATTCAAGTCAAATCCTCTATATTCATTATTAAACAATGAATATTCAACACCACACTCTTTCTATTTGCTATGTTGTAATTACCAAAACCACCCTATCACCCAAACACATAAACCAAATAAATAAAATAAAATAACTGCCTATCTATCAATGCTTTGTTATTTTTTTTATTTTTTTAAGGATAGAAACCTCCTCCACGAATCCAAGTAGTTCAAATACCATTATTTAGCTACTTATATTTTTTTATTCGTTAAAATCAAACATGATATAAAGAGACATGTATATAAGATATTATTTAAAAACAAAAAATATTTAATAAAATGATTTTATTATATTCACAAACATTACCCGCTGTTAAATGGTTAAAAATATTAAATTAAGCATGTTAAATACTTGTAGCTAGCTTTAAATTAATGAGTATTTTTTATTTTTGGGGGACAATGGTTTTTATATTAAAAAATTTAAGAATGAATTGATTTTTTTTCCCTGCCACAGCCCAATTTTAAAATGGATATCATAGATGTGCCAAAAGACGAAGAAAAACATGTGATTAATAGGTGGGTGGGACAGAACACATGTGATTAATGTCGTCTAAAAACTGTATGCAATCTTCCCTACAGAAAAGTTTCATGAGATTAATTTTTATTTTGAGTGGAAACATTTTTATATTATTAGTTAACTAAAAAGTTTTAACATTATTTTTAAAGTTATTATTATAAAAATTATCATATATAATAATATATAATTAAATAACAGTGTAAAAATATTATAATGTGATTGCATTTTAATTAAATTTTAAAAAAAATCTGTAATAAAAATGTGTTATAAACCAACTTCTTCTAAAAAGGTTTTGGTTTTTTAACCTCTTTTTCTTTTATATTATTGTTAGAGAAAATTATTATTCTAATTTAAGATTTTAAATTCGTAATTAAAATAACACATAAATATTACATTCGAATATTATTTATTGTATAATAATTTTATATGTAAAAATATAAAAATCATAATTATTTTTTATAATATTATAAACCTATTACTATATTTTACGAATAAGGGAACAATGTTATAATTTTAACTAAAGCAGTTTAAATGTATTTTTATAATGTACTAAAATTAAATTTTTATTTTCCGAAATCATATCAATGTCATGAGCATGATTAAAATTTTACAAAATAAAAATGGTAAAACGTTATTTCTTGTTATCATATATGCATTTTTTTTTGGTACAACAAACAATAATGCAGGTTGGCCATCGAGTTTGATCCAAACTATCTAAATCTTGCACTACTAGCCAACTCTTACTAAAAATGCTCATATTACATCATCTCTTCTTCCAGTTTTAAACAGCAACACTGCCCTTCCATGAAAGATCAATATTTATTAAATTTATTAAAATATAATAGCTCAAGAAAGGAGTGTGTAACTTTTGCAAATAAAATATAAATGAAAATTATTAACAACACGCATTCTAATACATTCTCAATTTATTAGTTAAATTTATTAAAAATCATAACTTTTATGGATGAGGATAATTAAAAAGGAATGGAAAACTTGTGATAACACAGGCATGTGTGATTATTATATTAAAGAAAGATTAACTATTAAGATTGTAGTGAAATCGATTATTGTGTTAAATAATTAATTGATACATTATCCTCCTTAATTCTGCCATTTTCATCTCATCTCTTTTGGTGTAATAGAAAATGATGATAAATTTAAATAACTTTTTAGACTATCATTTTTTTTCTTAGTGTTCTTGTTTGTTAGTTTTTTTTAAGCGCTCTACACGGCAAATCCCATTGAAGTTTTGTAGTTTCCCATATGCTTGTACAAAAGCATTAGAGTAATGGTAGAATGATATTGAGAATCGGGAAGAAAGAAAAAAGTAAGATGATAGAATAATAATAATAACTTCAAGATATTATTTAAAAGATATATCAAAGAAACACAGATTAATCGGTAGAGATAGATTATAATACAAGGAAATAGTTTTTCATAAAATAATTAATCGCATTTAAAATTTAACCTAAAATGACATAGAGTAATTCACCATTTCTTAAATATATTTAAATATATTTTTAATTATTTAAAGTTGAGCTATTTTTTAATTTAGTTATCTAAATTAAAATTTTATTTGTTAGTAAATTTTCATAAATTATTTATTTTAATTATTGATGTAAACGATGATATTATTTTTTGGATGTAACGAACCACATTTAACTCATGTGTCAATCTATAAAAAGAATAAGCCATAATAAAATGATATAACTTGTTTTTTTTATAAACAATCATGACATATCCTTTATCACTATATAATTATAGAGTAAACCCTATAATCGTTTCTAAAAACAGTTGTTAAATTAGTGTTTTTAATATTTAAATTGTCATATTGATACTTTAAAGATTCCGTTAAATCCATTATTTTAGTATTTAAGAGTTATTGATGATAGTTACTCATCTCTTAATAAATTCGTTGGAAATTTGAATTATGATTATAGGTAGTTATTTTAGTAAAATTATAATTTTTGGTGGAGATTAATTGAACTCACAAAATTTATGAGTATAAAAAAAATTAATCACTAAATCAATCATTTAAATATTCGATTGATAAATAATTTTATAGTCATCACATCAATTTTCTAAAGATTAATATTACATTAGTTATCTGAATATTTAAATTCTCATCGTAATAACTATAGATACAATGTGGAATAATTTAATAGATAAGTGAAAAAAAAATCATAAAAGAATTACTAAAAAGTTTGATTACATGTGATGTATTAAATTGAGATTTTAAAATATTTTTTAATATAGAGAATTCATGTGAGGTTTAGAAAATTATATAATAATGGAATAATTTATAAGACTTTTTTTATGATTTAGAAAAAATTAGATTTGTAAGATTTGTAATTTATATTTTAATAGAATTACGTGGTAAAAAGTTATAAGATTTTAAAAGTATATAATTTTAAAAGATTTTGTACATTTATACAGTTTATAAAAGATGAGTGTTTTTCTATGATATTTTTAAGAACAAATCATTATTTGCTTTAGCATTGAACAAATCAATGATAATGTAAAAAATTTTATCATCTAAAGTTGAAATATCCTTAATGATATTCCAAATATTATTACGATTATCTATATCTCTTGTTTTTTCTTTATTATTTTTTTAATTGACAACAATAGTTTCAATACGAATATAAAGATTTTCAAAAACTTTGACTTGATAGTTGGTTCCAACAGAGTTATAACCTCTTTCATTTTCGTGTTTACTTCTCTTGTAATGATTTAATATTTTTAGTCGAAATCTTCAAACTTAAAGAAAAATGAAATGGTGGACTATATTGGTCAAACGATAGAATCTGGTATGATGGTTTGGAATGATTTGGTATTATGAAAACATTATTGATATAATAATCAATTCAACATTTGAACAACTATATTAGATAGAGTAATTCAATCAACTTAACTGGTGTAAAAAAAACATTACACAAGACTTAATATACACAACAAATTCAATCAAACAAATTGATAAATGCAAAAATCTGATTGCAAAGGAAGTATATAGAATTGAAAGAAAAATGTGATAAAAACGTCTAAAAAAAACCTAAAGATTTTTGTGAGATTACTGGATTTTCTGTGATATCTCGTACTCAAAAGTCACACAAAACCTACCATATAAAACAACCAATTAAAATATGTATATTTCTTAATGCCATAAATTTTATGGTAAGTTATAAAAAAATCTCAATTAAATATTAATGAATTTCGTTATATTCTCAAAATAATCGCAATAATCCTAATTGAATACCAACCAATTTCGTTACCAACTTAAAAAATATAATAATTCTAATCGAATATTACATTATTTATAATATTTAAAAATCTTTATTAAATATTATTATTTTTTTATCCTAAAAAATATTTTAATATCATAATACAACGTACCCATAAATATTCAATTATACTTGTTCTAATGCATGTAATTATTATTATTATTATCATTAAACATAAGAAATAGATCATATTATTATTATTATATTTATTTTAATTTTTTTATTTATTATCACCTAGAAGGTTTGAATTCATAATTTCACCCATCTGAAAAAAAAAATCTTCAAATATCGTGATTATTCTTTATTAATGATTATTTATTGTGCATAAAATAAATTTTAAATTCATATAAGATATAATTTCATAATTATTTATTCATCTAAAGTTTCATTTTTCATATAAAAATAATACTTTTAATCAATATTTTTATTTATCAATTTTATAATTAATCAAAATACAAATATTAGGTATGTGCATGAGTAAAGGTATTTATATACCTATGCACAATTAGAACAAGCACAAATATTAAATTTATTGTCCACACAAATATGAGAATTATTTAGAAATATGAAGCCGAGAGGAATTTTATAATATTTTATCCAAATTATCAATCATCATCCCCATAAACAATCCTTTAAATATTTAAACCAAATTAATCTTTCAAATATTTCAACCTGTCACCAAATTATTATATAAACTCAATTCCTTAATTTTACTCCAAATCATGTGTCTCAACATTAATTCCTCAGTTTGATCATCAAATCAGTAAAAGATTAGAATTATCACCGTTGTCTTTTTAAAATTGGTACTAAATTACTCATTCAGAGATTTAATACGTCACTAAATTAGTCATTCAAAAGTTTAATGTATCACCAAGTTAGTTTTTCAAATATCTAAAATATTACCATATTGGTACTTATGAATGATAAAGTGAAGAAAAAAAAAAAAGAAAATTTGATGGTGTAATTTGGTGAAAAATTTAAAATTTTGGATAAACAATCTAACTTTTTACCAAAATCAGTCCTTACATAAGACTAAAGTTTTGACATTATTTTTCGTAGAAACTAATTTGATGATAATAATACTGGAAAAGGGTGCAATACATTGAAGCCTTCCAAACTCAAATATTTTTTAAAACTCACTAGTTAATGGTACATTTCTTGTCATGACTGAACGTTATATTCTATAACATATTATTCTTTTTTATAGGCATTCTATAACATATTCCTATCAAACAATGATTTGCTTTTGTGGCCATTTTCTCTCCCGCACCCCACAACCACTCTTTTTAAAGATCACCATGTTCGAGGGACTAAACAGCACTCATGTCTACTTGATCAGGTCACGAATAATTGATTTTTAAATTTCAGTTTATAAACACTTTCGATGTGAAATATTTTTATATAGATATAAAAAATAAATAACTTACTGTCATGTTATGACAGTGAATAACATACGCAATAAAATAGTCAAAATCTATTAAATGTTTATATCCATCATTTATGAATTGATTTAAAAATTGCATTTGACAGATGATTGTAATTAATTTATAATTTATTTGATTAATTTATAAGTTTTTTACTAAAATAAAGTTATTTGAAAACCAAACCTAATTCAGTAATTACAAAAAAATCATTAATTTATAAAGTTTTGTTCAAACATTATTTAAAGTAACCTTTACACTTATATTACCTATGTTTCGTCCTATGTTTAAGATTCTTTCAAAAACAACTGCTTTTTTATTTTTATAAGATATTACCTTGCACTAATATTACCTTACAAAGCTTTTAGTTGATAATTAATAAATGTTATAAATTAGACTTTTCTCTCTTATTAAGAGTGGAGAAGATGACCTGTCTCAACTTATAAATTAATAAGATAAAATATATAACGATTATTCTCATTTTATACATAAATTAATTATGTGAAAAATAATAATAAAAATAATAAGATGACGAGTTTAAATAATTTAAAAATAATTTTAAAAAACAATACAATATTTATATTATTTAATCATAAGTTATTATATATAATAAATTTATTAATTTTATAATAATTAATTTAAATGTTATATTTACTATAATTTTTGTTAATTAAATTTTTTCCCCCAACTATACATAAGTATTAAACTAAAAGAAAATGAGAAAATAATTTATATGATGTCAATATAGTTGGGAAGATAAATTCTTTCCACATAGTTTGTTTTTTTTTTTTTAAAATCACTTTAGTTAAATGTGAAGATGATTTTTTTTTTTATCAGTGGTGACATTGCAATGATGAAATATTGTTGGGTTTGTGAAAAATATATTGACTTGGGACAAACAAACAAGGCAATGTCTCGTGTCGTGTCTCCCTGAGCCTGATCTCATTCTCATTCCCCATCCATCGCCTTTCGTTATCGACCCATCCATTTTAACTCTCTCTCTCTCTCTGGCGATACATTTTCATTTCACTTGCTCAGTTATCGTGACCTTATCCCAACCCTTTTCTGTTGCAACGGTGCTTCTGCAAATCAATCCACAACCTTCAATCGTTGGTTGCTCCTTCTCCCTAAAATGCTTTCTTTTTTACTTTCTTATCCCTTCCCATTTAATGTTTTCAACGGTGTTTTCTTTTTCTGATTATTGTGATGCAAAAACAAAACTATTCCTTTACCTTAGGGATTCATAAAAACTCAAATGTTTTAAGTGCCTCTACTTTTAGCGCTGTTTCCCAATCTCTCTTGTTGCAAAGGGAGGAATGGGATACTTTTTACATGTTTATGCTTGTTATCACGTTTCGTTCACGATAAATGTACTTTAATTAGAATGAAATGTTATACACCATCCTTCACTATCATACTTTACTAGTTACGGTATTTCACTTTCCTGATTTTATGTGTTGTTTGGTTTGGTGGAAGAAATTCGTGTTCTCCATAGTCCAGAGTTGATAACTTGTTTTATTTTAATGTGCTTTTTATTTTTGCTGTTAGTTTAATTTGGCTGCCTTTAATCATCTTTCTGCCATTTCCTAAGGTGTTTTGGCTCTTTCTGTACCATGGATGGTATTCACGGGGGTGATTCTCGGATACACATCAGTGATGGACAGCATCCTATACATGTGCCATATGTGCAAGAACATGACCATCATGGACTGCACCATATGAGCAATGGCAATGGGATTGATGATGATCAGAATGATGAAGCCGATACTAACTGTGGTGGTGGAAGTGAGAGTGTGGAAGGTGAAGTCCCCTCCAACCATGGAAATCTCCCTGACAATCATACTGTAATGATGGATCAAGGGAGTGATGGTGGGGATCAGCTTACATTGTCTTTTCAGGGCCAGGTTTATGTCTTTGACTCCGTGTCACCAGAAAAGGTGCATCTACTTATCTGAGCCTCTTACTTTTGCATTGACATGTCATTGTCTAACCTAGTATGAGTGTCTCAAGCTTTCTTTGACAAGCCTTTGTTGTAAATATTGATTTCCAGTGGATTATTCAACTATATTCGGTTTAATGACTCCTAAATTGTTATGTATGGGAGTATCTGCTCTGTGCTTGAATATGCATCAAATCATAAAAATGAGAAATGCATGGATGAAACTATGGTCTAGTAGCACAGTAAGTGTCTATTCATGGATTTTTACCTGTATGCTTTGGAAAATATTGCTTCTGTAAGGAGTTGGGCAAGGGCAGCTATGGACAATGCAAAGTTTTTTTGATTTGTATTCATTTGAATATATCTTTCACGCATGTTTGGTTTTCCCATTTCTTCTTCTTCTTTGGGAGTATTTGTCATTTTTGTTGATCTATGACAAGAAGTATCATCACTCAATCTTAGGAGGAAATTTTATTGCACAGCTATGAGACCAACAATGTTGTATGGAACTGAGTGTTGGACAGTGAAAAACCAATAAAAGAATAAACTCCATGCACTAGAGATAAGAATGTTGTGCTGGATGAGTGGACATGAATGCATTAAAAGGAAAGTTGGGGGTAGCACCTATTATAGAACAAAAATGATAGAATCTGTCTTAGGTGGTTTAGACGTGTGGAGAAGAGTTATAGAAGCCTTAGTAAGAAGAGTAGATCATATAGGGGGTAGCCTTATTGCTTTGCTAGAAGTATAGGGAGACAGAAAAATTATAGGCGAAGCCATTAAGAATGATTTAGAGGTCAATTGTTTATCTTTGGACATGATTCACAACAGAAAATTACGATGTTGCTTGATCCTTTTAGCCAACCTCACCAATTGGAAATAAAGGATCGATTGTTGTTGCTTGCCATTTTTGTTGACAAATTGTATCAATTAAGAAATGTTGACTACTTATTTTCTTCTAACCCCCCTCTGACATTTGCACAGGCATAGATTTGTATTGTCTCAACTTTGAATGCTTTTCATGTGGAATTTTTATTTTTATCATAATATGCAGTTTAACAAGCTTTTTGGTATGTTCTATAATAAGATTGTAAAGATGGCTTTGAGCTATGATAATTAATAATTTGATCTACTATTAACCAAGTTAGGGACTACTGCCAACATTAATTAACCAAAGAAAATAATTTCTTATAATCCTAGGATGTCTTTTTCAGGTTCAAGCTGTACTACTGTTACTGGGAGGCCGCGAAATACCTCCCACTATGCCTGCCATCCCAGTATCTCCTCACCATAATAATCGGGTATTACTACATTATTTGGTTGAAGTGCAATTGATGCTCTTTTTCTAGTCAAATATATGTTCATGAAGTATTTTATTAGGGATTTACTGGTACTCCGCAAAAATTCAGTGTCCCTCAGAGATTAGCTTCATTGATTAGGTTTCGTGAAAAGCGGAAGGAACGAAATTTTGACAAAAAAATTCGGTATACTGTTCGAAAAGAAGTAGCATTAAGGTATGGTGCTTCCTATCATTATTTTTTAGATTAAGCTTACACGGAATACTTGTTTGTGTTAAAATCATTACTTTACTGTACTCCATTTATGTTTGTAATGTTGGGTTATTGATAACAGTAGAAGGGTGCAAGACAGAACATAGTGGTGATTTAAGATCTGCAATGATCTAAATTTGTTTGTGGAAGCCTCCTTATTATCATGTATCACCTCATCGTAGCTTTTGGGATATCATGTCTAAGTTCTTTCAAAATCTACAATCCATTGTAATTGGATTGTTGGGTTGTTTTGACTTTTATATTTGCCCAGGGCAAGAATCTGTTTATTTGTGAAAACCATCAAAAGCATAACTGCTAGTGGGTATCAATGACGTTGCGTGGGTGTAACTTAGCAATAAATTGGGGATTTGATTGACAAACAATCCAATGGAGTTCCATCTTAACTCTGAAATGTGTCATCTATCATCTTATAGATCTAGCTTTCTTAAGTGATGTAATAGTGTAGTAAATGTATGATATCTAGCAAGTTTATATTCTCATGTAAATATATTCCTAAATCCACATCCTGACTAGCAAAGTTACCTTGATATTTTGCATCACTTGCTAACAAATACAAGTGACTTATATAGGATGCAAAGAAATAAAGGTCAGTTTACATCTTCTAAGTCCAATCATGATGAATCTGCATCAACTGCAACAAATTGGGGGACGAATGAAAACTGGACGGCGGACAATAATGGATCCCAGCAGCAAGATATTGTGTAAGTTGACTGGTTCATTCTAGGACAAGATGGGGATTCTGTCTTGTATATCATTTGACATATTGTGTTTTCTGTCAGTTGTAGGCACTGTGGCATCAGTGAGAAGTGCACACCAATGATGCGACGTGGGCCTGAAGGGCCAAGAACCCTCTGCAATGCTTGTGGTCTTATGTGGGCAAATAAGGTAAAGAGAGTTATGTTTATTCCTCATATCCTTTGATAGCATTTTGTATATTCTATGTTGCTCTATAAATAAATATTAATGTCTGAAAACATCTCAAAAGGAACATTACGGTGGTTCATTTCCTTCTAATTTATTTTTGACATCTTAATAATTAATATTTAATTTTTATGGTATGTGCATATACTAATGCAGTGTAAATAATTTAATGATTATTGAAATATATCTATTGACTTTGATGCTCTTATTATGATATGTACATACTAATTCAGCTGGTCACACGATATTAGATGATATTCTTTATGCATATTTCATCTATTTATTAAATAAATAACCCATAAGTAAATTGTCGCAATGAATTGAGGGGATTGCAGTCTTTTGTTTAAAGGAATGTGATAAGAACATTCAAAGAATCATACTACAAAAGCTAGTCATTGTAATTGGAGACTCTAAGACCTTATAAACCTCTCACTACAATCTCATCCTTCTAACGTGTAACTCGACTCAAGCTTCACATCTTACAATTAAATCCTTTCATCCTACCATGCTCTGCAACTTCAGCACCCATGTGAACTGACTGGACGATAACCCTGTTGACTAGTTCCACGCAAATACTACAATGGCGATGTCACTACCTATGTTGCTTGTTTGCAACTGAGAGGTAAAAAACTGTCACTACCTATGTTGCTTGTTTGCAACTGAGAGGTAAAAAACTCTGATACCATTTGATAAGAATCTTGAAAAAACTATATCACAAAAGCTAACTATTGGAGTTGGAGAGTACAAGGCTTTATAAACTCCACAGACCCACACTAAATCCTGTATTTCTAATGTGAGACTTGAGTCTCGTACCTTGCAATTGGATCCAAAAAGAATGTTACGAGAGTTTTATTGTCTTACATAATGTGTATTTAATCACATGAATTTAGGTAACGTGAATCTGTGAATGTAACTCGGCATAAAAGAAAAAATATAATAAAGCTTCGAGAAGAAAACAAAAATAGTACATGCAAGCTTTGAATTGAATGGTTTGACAATCCTTTTGAGAGTTACCTGGAGGAGACCAGCATAGATAACAGATTCTATATACCCTTGTGGGATGTAGAACATGATTGTTGTAAGGAAAATATAAAAGATTATTGTAATTGTTTTCTTCAGTAGTATCTCACTAAAAAGCAGATAAAGAAATTACAGCCCAATCAGTGACTTTCTAAAATATCTGTCCGATTTACTATCCAGAGATGGAAAGATGTTTCATCGTTCAAATAGATTAAAATTCAGTAGGATTCTTATACTACTATGTATGTTGCACACTTGCACACGTTCCCTTAAAATAGTGCCAAGTTTCTTATTTTATTTCAAGAAGTACTATAACATTGTACATTTCAGAAAAAAATTACATGCCTTATTTAATTTAGTTTGTTGATATGTTCTCATTTTCTGATTCTTAACCACAGGGAACCCTGAGGGACCTATCAAGGGCAGCACCCTTATCTGGACATAATTCCTCATTAATCAAGAATGAGGTCGGAAACCATGCATTCATTAAATTTTATGATGTATTTCTTGCCAACTTAGAAACTTGGATCTTCTTCATGACCTTAACTTTTCCTTTCATTGAATATTTTACAGAATAAAAATTTAGAGGCCAGCCAGATAGTCCATAGAATTGCAGGAGAAGCTGGTGATTCGTCGTGATAAACTTCATATTTTGGTCAGAATGGAGCGATTCCATGAAATAAGGGTGATGGGAGAGTACGTGTCCCTAGATAAAAAATTGTAGAAGGGGACTAATTCTACTACGTGTTTAGTGAAAATGTTTAAATGAGCATTCTGTATTTTGTTTTAAATATATGCAGAAAGTCATTATTGCCCTGTGACAGCTAGTTCTTTTTTGGAGATGTTTATTTATTTTGAGTATGCTGAACAACTTAAATGCACTTCCTGATTTATTTTGGGCAGTGCAGTTGTATTTTTTTAAAAATGATCCCCTTTTGAAGTAGATTAAGTGATTTTCATTTCACCTTTTTCAGTTCGAGGAATTATCTAATTTTGTGTTGGGAAGGTAATAAAAAGGTGGGGACTGTCACTCGGCGCTGGAAAGAACATAAAATTACACTAATTGATAATACAATTCACAAAATGGTACGACAACCTTTATATTAATCCTTAAATCCATCATGATACAGATTTGCCGTGCAGACGCGCTAAAACCGCTCTTAGATTGCCACTTGTTCCTGTAGTCTGAGTTAGTCTCAAGCTACAGTCTGCCCACATAAGATGAAAGCTTGAATTAGGCATTGGGCAACGTGAGTTTGATCTGGTGCTCCAGACACAATCACCAGACCCTCAGTGGCTCCAGGTTTTGGTTCATGAACTGCTATGTTTGCACCAGATGTCTGAGGAAAACCAAAGGGTCAAAAAACTACCAAGACAATGTTCAGCAAACAATGAGAAATGAATGACTAATCAGATATAAACAGACCTGTCGAATCTGAGTTAGGTTGGTATTGTTCTCCCCATACACGTGGGTTAAATACATATGAGGGATGGTGATCTCAATAGTTAAGCTATTTGGGTTTCCATTCCTGGAAATAACACGAATACCACTATAAGATATTTGGTATAACAGCCGTTGTTTTTATAAAAATGTTGCAACAACTATCAACTTGTATAAAATATAGTCCTTAAAAAAAAACTTCCTAAACTCACTTTCCAGGGTTCTCTTTTCTTGAGGCCAAACTAGAAGTATCAGCTGTTCCTCCTGGATTTCCTTTGTTAACTACCTGAAATACAAACCTAAACGGTTATAACATCATTCTTAAATACAGAGGACAGGCTGGGGGTGGTAATTAACCCCCCTCCCCCACCAAAAAAAGCAAATATAAAATGTTTAGATCATGTATATGAAATCCCAAGGCATTAAACCCTGTATTTGCAAGTGAAACTGACCAGAGGATTCCATGATCTTGGAGAATTTGGTCCTTCACAACCGCGAGGATAGGGAACTTGATCCATGTTTGGTGGACCACGTCCCAAACCATGTACAAATGCATGCTGCTGATGGTCAACAGGCATCGAGGGAACAGTTGAATGGTCAATTCCATGAGGGAGCCCAACTTGAGGAGGAGGGTGACCAGAGGACATCAAGTGATTTCTTGGCCTAAATAAAGGAGGTGGCATTTCTGGAAACGGTGGCATATGTGGTGGTGCACTAAAATTTGGAGGAGGGGTTCTTACTGAGAAAATGGTTTCCCGAATTCTGCTGGTTATGTGAAACAAAGCATCTTGTACAGATTGTAAGCTCCCAATAACCTGCGATAGAACACAATTTTATTTAACATGTTAAGATCCTAAAATCCAAAACATAAACCTACATATAGGCCTGTTTACAGCAAGATTATAGGCAAACAAGAACTAAAGTCATTATTTTCCCTTTAGTAGCTAAACTATGGGAGTAAACAAAATCATACAACCTACATGGAACATAAATGATAGCTGCAACCAAGGTGGTTAAAATCTGGAAGGGAGGTAAAAATCACAAATTGTAAAATTGTAAATCAAATAGTAGGATTTAACAGATATTCACAATCCATATTCCATAAATGTCATGCATCCATAACGTAGTAAGAATCTTAACAAGTCCAAAAACACAAGTACACAAAACTTTACCTCGACATGGATTTTAACTAGGATTTGAATCGCTGGAAGGGATTAAAATCATAAAATCGTGGAATTTTATGATGTGAATCTGGTTTTAACTACCCTGACTCCAACATAAAAAATTCTCACCCCGTCCTTGTACTTATTACATTAAGCATTTGTTTGGTGTGTGAGAAACCCAAAGGAAGGAATGGAGGAGGATGGAAAGATGGTAAACTCCTCTTCTTTCCTTTGTTTAGTTGCTTAACAAGTAAGGAGGAAAGATTAAAAAATAGGTGGGACCCACAAATTTAACAATCCATCCAAAATGGAAAGAGAGAGAAAAATGTTCTCTTATACATTAAATGACCAAAAAACCCTTTTTTTTTATTAAAAATATTTATGGCATTTTATATATATACACTTAAGTTTTTTTTCTTTCTTTTTCTATCCTACCAAACAACCTTCAAAATCATTCCGTTTTCCATTCTTCTTTTTCTTTCCTTTCTCTTTCTTTCCTTCCCTTCCCTAAACCGAACATATCCTAAGAGAATGAGTGGGGCAAACAGGATGTTTGAATAATTGTCTGTAGAAACAAAGCTCACCTAGGATTGAAACTAAAGTTGAATAGTAGGATACAAAGTTGGGATAAGCCAATGAAAAATGAAAAGACATAACTTGCTCTTTCTCAAGATACACTGAAAGTTACTGACCAAAACTCAAATTAGTGTAAGAAAGAAAGCATTTAAGATTCAAGGGAAAAAGAGAAAGATCTTATTTCCTAATGACTTATTAAACAGGAAATTTTGCAGCCTTCTTTTCTTACTCTCTCTCTCCATTTCCTTTCCCTCTGTTTGGTATAGAAAAAAGAAAATGAGGGACGAGAAATGTTTGAAATTTAAATTGATGAGAAAATGGAATGAAGAAAAAAAGTTATTTTTTGTTTCTAAAGGTAAACTTTTCTCTTCCTTTTCATTTTCTCTTCAACCAAACAAAAATATGCACCATCCCTGGGTCTTCTCTCCTTTCTATTTTCTTTCCTCTCATCCAAACATTCCATTTGATATGTACATAGCATCAAACATGCATATAATCCACATGCAAATGTCCAAAGCACCAGTTACCTGTACAACTTCTTCATTTTGGGAAATGTATTTAATCTGTTCCTTTGAAAAAATGCGAATACTAGCACCTGTGGTCCTTCGCAATTCAGATATAACAAGACCTCCCTTGCCCAAGAGGCAGCCCACCTGGGGTGAACGCACAAGAAGCTTAGCAACAACTGCAGCACTTGGTTCAAACCCAATCTCGGTAAGTCGACAATGAACACGAATAACAGCTTCTTGTGCAGAAGAATGCTTTTGCTCTGAATTCTGCAGAAGGTTATGTCAAATTTAGTTAGTTAGTTTCATTGACAAATATCATGGAAATCGTGTATCAAATTTGATAATTTTCTGCTACGACACTCCCAAAAGCTGCAAACATGTTGGCAAAGAAAACTACCAATACAGAGAAGTTACCATGATTAGAACAACTCAACAGCAACTCACAGAGTAAACAATCTGAAGATGAACCCCAGCCACAAAAATCACACAAAGGTTACCTGTTTGATTATAACAAAAGAACAATCATATTTTAGAACTTAGATTTCTAACAAAGATCCCCAGAATAACTTGACACCAAAGAGCCAGCTAGCTCACAATAATCTCAACAAACATCCACAGTTACAAACAAGAATCTTTCCTAGACATAATATTGAAGAGTTGGCATAATTTATTCCCACCAAAGCAAACTTATAGAAGAATTTTGTACACACTTCATGTAAAAAGCTATCCTATGCAGGTAGAGCATTGTGTATCAAAGACAACTAAGTAGTTCACATGCCTCTCTTGCAGATATCACAACTACACGCTCGTCAGAATCAGGTCCAGCCTCAACAATTTGGATAGATGCACCAGTTTCATTTTGCAGAGTCCGCACTACAGAACCACCTTTGCCAATAAGACTACCAACTTTATCATGGTGACATAATAGCTTGAAGACAACCTCCTCTTCCACAAACATCCTATGGGCGGGGCCAGCACTTTCAGGACTCGGAAAAGAATAACCTCTGGAATGATGACCAGGAGCATGTGGACCACTCGGTGCATAACCTCGTTGAGGATAAGGATCAACCTGAGCAGGTGCTGTTCCATGGAGTCCCCCAGGTCCAGAAGGTTTAAACGCACCAGAATTGGCCACATTATCAAGAAGACAACTTGAAACAGAGAGAAGCGCTTTCTTTACTGCAGTAAAGTTTCCTGTTATCTGTATACATCATAAGCTGATAAGCCTCAACATTACCGTGCCATTTTCGGATTAATTTCTTTTGGGAGATTGCCATTTTCATTTTGTTCAACTTCCTCAAGAGGAGGCTTTTGAAAGAATAAAATTGCTTCTAAAAAATAGTCAACAACCAAATGCATTTTTTTTTCTTGGTACAAATCACATGAATTCTTAACCAGAGGCAATCTTACTCAAGTCAAGTAGTGTTTAATGCAGCTGCATACCAGGACCTGAACCCGAGACACTTGTTAGACTAAAACAATAACATATCATCGGCGATCGCAAACATGCATGGGTGTTTGACTATTAATTATTTATGGGAAATAATTGTGTTTTTTTTTTTTCAAAAGCTTTCTCATGAAGTTGAGAAAAACAAGTTATTATGAATATTTGTTGGCGAAATATACAGTGGAAATTGCAAAGAAAAGAAGACCTGAATGAATTCGTCTCCAGGAGGGGGAAGAGGAGGTTCGTCCTTGCGCAAAACCCTAATGTGGGCCCCACTGTCTTGCCTGATCTTCTCGACGATCTTCCCTCCTCGCCCTAGCACACATCCAACCTGATAGGTGGGGGCCACCAATCTACACGACACCGCCGAATTGCTGCAACTCTTAGTTTCCTCATCCACCGTTCTCTCAAAAACCCTAATCAACGCAACCTGCGCAGGCGACTCCTCGCAAGAAACAGAGCCCGCCGCCACGATAACAACGACGCGCTCCTCCGCGACGCCGAAGTCCTCGACCAGAATCTTAGCTCCGTCGCCGCCGAGAACCGTCACGTCCCCCGCCTTTGCGGCCGGACACACGATACGGAAAACAGTGTCGGATGGTGCAGGCGGAACATGACGGCGCTTCTTGCTGCTGCTGTTGGACATCACATCACATCACAAAAAACTCAAAACTCAAACTCACTCCAACACCCACTTCCTCATCCCAAATGTTGTGCATTTACACGTGTCCACAATATGCCCAAATTAGATTCGCTGCGTCGGTTTGTTCGCGCAATTATGGAGTCAACGAATCAGATCCGTTGGATAGAATCCAAACTATTTATATCTCAAATGTTTTAAGTATCATACTATCATTTATTGAGATAGAGTATAAGGATTCTGATTTTCATCTAAAGATTCCAATTACTTTATTTTATTGCCTAAATACGTAAAATAATGGATTAAATATGTGTTCAGTGTTCGTAAATAAAACAATTTGATTTTTACTTCTTTAAAATTTTTTTTTTTTTTACTTCTATGAAAATGTATTATGCCTGGTTCTTATTTTCATAAATAAGAGACTAAAAAGATTTTTTTTAACGTACTACAGATACTATATTTGATAAATTTTCATAAATGAAAAATCTAAAGAAAATAATTTATTTTCAAAAGTCTAAAAATAAACATAGTCCTGATTGCAAAAATTAAAAATATATATAACTTTAAAATAAATAATTTTTGCAAAATTGAATCCCACTTGTGCAGTGTATTTTATAGAAAGTATATATATATATATATATATATATATATATATATATATATATATATATATATATACTACCTAATTTTTTTTAATACAAATAAGTGTATTTTTTGCCTTAATTATAAAAAAAATTATTTTAGATTTCTTAATCATTAATTTTTTTATATCTTTAATTTATTAGAAAGTCAATTTACAAGATATTCACTTATTTTTTTATAAAAATTGATAAATTCATAAGCTCATAAAATATAAATCACATCATTAAACATAATTATCATTAACTCGAGCGTTTAAATCAATTAATGTACCATTGTTATAGTTTAACCAATATCTGATTTAAGCAATATTGTATTTAATAAATGCTACATGTAGTCTATAAAAAAAAATACAATCACTATTTAAATCATTTAATATTTTAGGTATGTATGAAATAAAATTTAAGTTTATGAAATTTTTAATTAAAATTAATTAAGTTAAGTATTTTAATTAGTTTTAATAAATTATTTATTTATTTGTTATAATAAAAAGCAGAGGTGGTATTAAATCAACCTCCTCCCTTGACTAACTTTTGGAAACGATACTAAACCTAATATGTTTCTAATGAGAAAATTAAGATAGGGTTTATGCCAAAATTGCGTAAAATGGGAATAAACAAGAAGACCCTAAAGTTGTTTCAAAATCCAAATCACAAAACTTAAGGTTTTACTGCAACTCTTCCATGCCAAACCTATGAGATCCTTTCAGTTCTCTTTAATGAGACCAACTTGTCGCAGCTCGAACATTGTGTCATTTCCTTTCAAAAACAAATGGCATAGTTTTTAAAGCATCTCTAATGATTATCTAAATTGAAGTTATCTAACTCATTTTTTGCAAGCCCTATTATGTTACGTCGATTCAAAAAAAATATAGCAATTTTCCACACCAATCTCGTAACTTAAAAACTCGAAACATGTTTCTCAAATTACTCCACGTGTTTGCTTATATATTTTTATTTACATTCTTTTTTTTTCAAAATAAATATTAATTCATTTATATTTTAGTTTTAAAACAATAAATACATAAAAATATAATTATTTGTAGTTTTGTGGTTTTGCTTTTTGCTTTTTGTGGCCTTACTTCACCAGATCCTGTTAAGATTGTTTTGTGGATTGTGGAGTTTTGATTATAGGTTTTGTGGTCGTGGTTTTTCAATTTTAATTATGATTTTTTCTTTTTTTCCCAATTATGTGCCCATGTTGTTTTGTGATATTTGTCTTTTTGGTGTGTTTCAATTATTTTATCTTTTATTTCGTCGGGTGACAATGTGTTAAAATTACTAAACAATTATTTTCTATACAAGAACAATTCTTACATGATTATTATATATATTATCTCAAAAGATAAAATTTCACAAGAATGACTTTTAACTACGACAACTCGGATACGACTGTTTAGATAACTCTTTTATAAGTAACTATAGAGAAATAAAATAAAATTAAAAAATAATTTTTTTATAAACTACAATTAATTTATACATAAGTTTAAAACTTAATTTGTGGAATTGTATTAGAATTCACGTTACCAAGGTTTCAACGCGAAAGTAAACATACCCAAGAGAGCAGGTGAGGGGAAAGGTACCCTTCTAGTTTCATATTTGATGCCTTTTTGCATTGATTGGGCTAGCATGATCCAAGCAGGACCCATCACAATTTTCTACTGATTTCAAATTATTTTCGAATCGATATCAAAGTTTTTTTTTTTTAATATATGGTAGAAAGTGATAACTAATTGAAATAATTTTTTCATAACTAAAATTATGATTCAAATTCTTTATATTTTAATTAAAAGATATAAATAACTATCACTTTTACTTATTAATGTTTTCAATCGTGTTGAAGATACATTTTGACATCTTTACTATTAGATTTTTTACTTTATAGCATGTACTTCCAAATAAATATCAGCAGCTACTTAGAAACTAAAAAATGAATTATACAGAGAAAATTATCTAAGTCATTCGTATATCAATGACTTACATTATTACACTGATAAAAATGTTAAGTGCTGTCTTTTTATAAAACGATTTTTTAAGTTATTTTGAGTAGTTTGTATAAGTTTTATGTTAAAACTTTATTGTTGTTGTTGTATAATTAGGGAAAAAGAGACACTTTCTACCTCTATTTTTAATTAAAAATATATAAAAGATAATAAAAGTTAAATAATAATGATTGATTATAAATAGTTAGAAGAATAAGAAATAAGATAATGAATAAGATAATGAATAAAAAATAATTATTCATAAAATTAGTTATAAGAATAAAATATACATAAAAATTATGTATACCAAATATTTTCTATCTTTTTTATATATTGTTATAAAAAAAAAGGTAACTTATAAAATGTTTCACTTATTTTTTGTCTTGAGATTAAAAAAAAAAAACTCAAAAGCCCATGAAGTAATACGAGGGGAGGCAATTAAGAAAGCAAAAGAACGCACAAGCCCTGCTGGGTTCGGCATAATAGGCTTGTTCCCGACCCATTTATCCACGACTTTTATATATTTTTGCAACCCACCGTTCTATACAGAAGACAGAAATCTTCATTGAGAGGACTTAAATTTAATAAAAAAAATATATTATTAGTACCACAAATATAAAAAAAAAAAAAAGTATAACATGTAATAAATATCGTGATGAAGAGAAATTAACATTAAAAAACAATATTGTATATGAATTATTATATAAGTTGTTATGTAAATAGTACATTTCAATAATATAATATTAATTTGTATATGTAAATTTTATATAAAATAAATAGTTTATAACATATTATACAGTTTTGAAGACTTGACTTATTCTCAACTTATAATCATTAAAGTTACTCAGTCACTTATATTTATATATATATAATTTTAAAGACTAATAATAACAATGTCATGTCTTTAAAATAATATATTAAGTATGGTTGTTTAATACATTCAAAAATTATGACTCGATAAAATTTACTACACATGAGATCAATATAATAAAAAAATTAGAAGTTGTTATGAATAGTACGATAAGCTATTATTTTGATCTTTTATCAATATCAAAACATCAAGGAATTATAATTTATACAAATTTTGTAATTAATTTGAACAAAAAATAAAGTAATAAAATGAGTAGAATAAGGATGAGAAATACTGCATGAATTCATAAATTTTAGATAAGGAGAGATGTTAAATCGTCACAAGATATTATTATTTTTTATGATAATTTGTTTTTGAGTAAGAACTTGAGATAAATGTTCTCAAAAAACTCGATAAGCTTCTATTCAACATATCAAAAGTGATTAAACTAATTACATAATTCACTTATATAAGAGCATCTAATGGCTTTGATTAAACTATTAATACATTGAACTAATTGACACTAGGCCTAAGTCCAATAAAGTGTCAAATGAAGGGAAGAAGAAGTCAACACTTTCCAAACTATCATGAGTCTCCTTATTAGCTAAAAATCATTAGACCTATCTTAGGCAAAAAAAAATCTCAATGCAAACAAGGCAAATACAAACCTAATTTAATTAGAACTAGGTCTCTTCATTAGTGACGAATTAGAATCTAAATTTCCATCGTCAATTTCTACATTTTTTCTTTTTATTTTCTTTAGCTTTCTCCTTCAAACTCTTGTATCTCGTGCTCTCTTCCTTGGGATATTTGACATTCTTTCTCTTTCATTCAAGCTCACATTATCCTCGCATTATTAGAGATAATTTATCCTTAAATTCAAAGTATGATTATCTACAAAAAGAAAGATAACACGAGTATTAATTTCAATTAAATTATTAAAGAACAACAAAAGAACAATCTTAACTCCATGCAGACTTTAATCTCATGAATGACAAAGTCTGTTATTTCTTTTGCAACTACTTATGAACTATCTAAATCAAACACAAACCTAGAGAATTCACCATAAAACTTTCGCAAGGCATTTAATTTTTTAAAATCTAATTATTCCATTAATCTTATACCATAAGCTCTCTTGATATAAATAATCATGCACTAACAATTTAGACACACAAAAAAATTACACTCCTAATTACATGTTTCTCAAGCCTATAAAATTTAGTAGGCTTCATTTTTTTTTTCACAAACATAACATACATAACAAATGACTCTTTAAGAATATATAATTCATAAAGAAAAACATCATATATAAATATTAAATAATTTACATATCGTATAAATTAATAATTAAGACAAGTCACGTAAAAATTTAAAAAATTACTATTATGTAAGAGGGAAAATAAATTGTGTACTTATTTTATATTTTCATCTAATAATAAATTAATAAATATGATAATTTTTTATTTTTATAATAATTATTTAAAAAATTACATATATCATATGTATCATAATTATGTTGATTAATGTGTAAATTTTTTAATACTAATATTGAATAAAAATGACACGTCATTTAAAGTAATTTTGTTTAAAGAAAATTTAGAAAAATTAAAAATACAATTACATCTTTTAAATGACGTGTATTTTTGTTTTATTGATTTGACAAAAATTGAAACACAGCTTAAAGGCAAACGATAACAGGAGGGAGCCTCTGGTCCTACGCTAAAATCTCACAGTGATCAATATAATGTCTCTCTCTCAATATATAAAAATATATATTGAGCAGACACCCATAAGTGTTTCATTAGAATAGCCTCAGAAGTGGGTCAATTGCCAACCCACATGACACATGGTAACTAATCATGGTCTTTGATGGATTTTTGTCACACTCAATTCCCTAAAATTTTCAAACTAAACCCTCACTATCTCAAATTTCGCCGCACCAGAACATGCTCATTTATAACCACCATATCATTCATTTCTTCCCAGGATAATTTATTTTCTGTCAGTGTCCCGTTCATAAAGAAAGGTAATTCATTTTCTGTCAGTGTCCCAGTTCATAAAGAAAGGTAACTCATTTT
The DNA here is from genome assembly GCA_025330945.1 of Mucuna pruriens. Classification (NCBI taxonomy): domain Eukaryota; kingdom Viridiplantae; phylum Streptophyta; class Magnoliopsida; order Fabales; family Fabaceae; genus Mucuna; species Mucuna pruriens. Next base: position 464,430 of record JAENHJ010000529.1, read on the forward strand.
CTGTCACCATAATTGTTATTTTTTAGTTTTTATTTTATTTTATAACGCCGAGGTGATTGCCAAAGGAGAACATGAGAAACATGATGAGGCTATTGCCTATACATACTACTAGGGCCACATTGAATCATTCATATCATATTTCTCAACCGTCCCCATGGCTACCCCTTGTGTTGTGCCTACGCAAAGCCACTAAAATCTTATGTGATTTTTTTTTTCTTTTACCGTGTAACTTTATATATATATTTTTAAATAACTTTTATATTATAATCTATAACTAAATATTTGTGTAAATAATTTTTATCGTGTGGAAATTTAATTACTTAGATTTCAACTATAGTTGACTCATTCTTCAACATACACACATTCATATTTTATATTTGAGTTCAATTAATTAGTATTCAATATTGAATACTTAAATTTAATAGTTAAACTATAAAACCTAGTACACAACAATTGAATTTTTTTTAATATTTGTGTTATCTAACAACTTATTTATATTTTTTTTACTTAAATTAAAATTACCCATACATCAGCCCACGTGTTAACAATATTTAAAAAGTTCTAAAAATAAAATCATAATAATATAAAATGTTTTTACATTATCATTTAATTACAAATTATAATATATAATAAATTATAAATTTAATAATAAATATTTTAAAAATTATAAAAATAATTATAATTAATTAATTAATTATATAAAAAAAATTTATACTCAGCATGCATGTAATTAAATTAAAAAAATTATTCTGACATGCCATTTTAAAAGACATACAAGTACAATCACGAGGATGGGGAGAGTGGCATTACTTTTGTTTGGTGCGGGGTAATTAGCACTCGATTCCATTGTGTGGTTCACAATTCAGATACCTCACTTATTTATTACGGAATTTACGGTCTTTGCGGATCTTGCCACATCATCTATGAACATTTTTTTATTTTAAAAAATTAAGTAAATTGGTCTTAAAAATTGATCAATTTTTAAAAAAATTTAATTAGTGTTTAGTAAAATATTTATAAATTATATATTGATAAAATTCTCACGTCAATTCGGAAATTTTAAACTAAGTTATTGTAAAATATAAATATGATATTTATTAATTAGATTAATTTTTGTTGATACGGTGGTGGGTGAGCATTAAAGTTTGAACGGTGACGCGTGCCACTCCCACTTCTTTCTAATTTTTATGCATTCTACGCAACCACTCTTTCGAATTTCTTCTTCCTTTCAACCTTCTAGTTCAATTTATAGAAAGACGTACTATTCGATAATACCTTTATCTTCTTTAGCATATAATGGTACATATGCACATTTATAGAAAAGCGAAAGTATAATTATTTTAGAAATAAGTCTTGCTATATTCACATTATTTAATAACCTTTCTAAAATAAAAATATTATAATTTAATTGTTGATTTAGGTGATATTGATTGTAATGTGTTGTAGATGCATTTTTAAATAAATAAAACATTTATACGTGTATATATATATATATATATGTATATATAATATTTAACATTTTTATATTTTAAAATATATCATACAGTAAAATAAATTTCAACCATAACATTGGGTATCATCTTTAAAATTATTAAATAATGTAAATGTCACAAGATTTTCTCATAGAATAATTATATTCACGTCCATTTATATATAAATTTAATCTATATTTGTGTGATTATTAATATTTAATCAAATTATTTTTACCTTATTTTATCTTAATGAAATTCTAATCTTATTACATAGTTTTAACATTAGACGTAAATAATATGCAACATTTTTTGTTTCTTTTCGAACATCATTAAAACATGAGAAGTCCGCCGTTTACTATTTAAATAATTTAATATATTTTTTAACTTCAAATATTTTTTCCTTTTGGTAATTTAAGACTATTCAATTAAATTTAAAATTTTGTTTAAAATTCATTCGTATAGTTAGAATAAAATACTGATTAATATATTTAAAAATTCAACTATTTATTAAATGTATCGAACATTATTATTGTTCTGCAACAACAACGAAAAAAAGAACATTGTTGTTCTGGTATTAAATGTTAACGAAAAAGAGGTGACGAACGAATCTTGTATCTCTTTCTTTGTACACAATAGATAGGTAGGACCTATTTAGTATTTATTAAAGAAAACATACAAATACAATGTTTAAATTAATACATCTGCTTTCTTTTTATCTGTTATTTTTTTAAGAATTTTGTTTGTTTTATTTATTTACCAATTTAACATTTTAAATTTAAATCGCTTTCGATCTTATAAAATTAATAAAAATAGTTAAATATATTAATTTTAACTAATAATATCATACATTTAAATTTCATTGCACAAATATTTACAATAATAAGTACTTTAAACGATGACTATATTCAATAACATTACTTTTCATTGAATAGATGAGCATAACTCGAATTATTAATAGTATAATAAATATATCCATTTTTATAGAAAATGAGAATTACTCATTCAGTAATAAATTACCGGTTGAGTGTAACTCAGGTGTGAGGTTGAGTGTTATAAATGTTGTTTTCGATTCTTATGGAAAAAAAACTTAATAATAAATTAAATATTTTAAAAATTAAACATTTAATACATTTAAAAGTAAATATTATTTTATGTTCGAGAATAAATATTTATTTTCTATATATAAAATGAGATGTAGTAGTAATTATTATTATTTTAATTATAATTTTATAATAAATTTAAAATAATATATAAAATGTTAAAGTAATAAATGAGTGAGATAATAAAATATAAAATTTCATCAAAAGACTATTTCACTTTGACATATGTTATAAATGAAAGATAGTAAAGGTTGCCAAGCAATTTCTATAATTAATTGTTTTCATTTTGACATTATTTTACAGTATAGAATTTATAGTTGAGTTTAATTTAATAATACATTCTAATTATATTTTAAAATTTAAAATGATTTTCACAGAAGACAATTACATTGAAAATAAATTTACCTAACTCGAAGGTTTGTTTTGATTAGATTATTTGTAGATGTCATTTCAATAATTAATTATACATATAATCGAATAATCAATTATTATTATTATTATTATTATAATAGTTCATTATGTGAGATAATTTTTATTTTTGAATAAATTATGTGAAAATTAATTTTAAGATAATTTTTTTTTGTATTATTCAAAATAATTATTTTTTAAAATTAAAAATAAACCGTCTGTTGTATTTAATTAATTATAAAAGAGAAATAAAATTTAACTAAAAATGTCACAATCTCCAAAATGTTATCATAAAATACTTCAAATTATATTCTAAATTATCATACAAACCTTTAAATATAAAAAATGACCAAATGTATGGAATGGTTAACTGAAAGTGAAAGATAAGAGAAAAAGTTGAGTAGAGGGGAAAGTAAAATATTTATTCATTTAAACTTGTTATAAATTATTTTTGCTTAAACTTATTTTAAGTTTATGCAAATATATTGTAAAAATAAAATTTTATTTTTAAATTTTTAATATTTTTAGTATTATTTTTATTCATTATTATTAATTATAATTAACTTAGTGTTAACATAATTAATAAAATAAATATCAAGATAATTAAAGTAACATAAAATTAAAAATTAAGAAAATTATAATATTTTTAGATGCACAATTTTATTAATTAATATATTTATTATTTTGTGTAATGATAGAAATTACATATAATTTAATTTTATAATTTAATTTTAATATATTATAATATAATAATTTTATTGTTTTAGTATTATTTTTATTTTAAATTTACTTATTTATTCTCAATATTGTTTTAAAAATTACAATTTATTTGTATATTATAATTTAATTTCAATATATTATTTTTTATGTTATTTTTTTACATTCTAAATGACATTTAACTGGTTGTAATATAACTTATTTTTAATATATAGTAATTTCATTTAATTTTGTTTAGAAACAAAATCATTGCTTGTACATATATTAAAAAATAAATTACATTATAATAAATCAAAATAAACGAATTAAAATGTAAAAATAACATTAAGAATAATATATTAAAATTAAATTATATTTTTAAAGATACAAATTATAAGTAATTAAAAATAAAAATAATATTAAAAATAATAAAATTACTGTTGATAAAATATTAAAAAATAAGTTATTAATTATCTTCTCTATGTAAAATATTAAATACATTGATTATTTGAATTAAATACTAAAAAATAATTTAATTATCTTAATTAAAATTTTTTATTATCTTAATTAGTATTGTTTATTTTCTTAGTTATGTTGATACTAAATTAATTAGTAAAAGAATTAAAAAATAATACACAACTAAAATTTCAGGATGTACAAATAACAAAAAAAAATTTGATAATAACTAAAACTTGAATTTTTTTAGTAGATGAGAAATAGATTTTTTAGTAATCAATTTATTTATTTACTTCCCATCTGATCAAACAAAGAAGATATACACCAATATATGTATTTCTTTTTCTTTCCATTCAAACATACCATTAATAACACAAATAATTTTTTTTTATCAACCCGTTTATAATTTTGAAAAAGAAACAGTTATTAAAAGAAAATGCAAAAATAGATTGAAACAATGATTGTTTATCGGGTTGGTGACGTGGTTAAGACGATGAGAGAGAAGTGAATGGTGACACGTGGAGCACAATCCTGAATGAATGAAACTCTTGGTAGAGATGGGTTGTGACGTGGTACTCTCATTCCCCCGCACTTAGCACTTCGCAGTTGGTACACCCAGATATTTTCCACCTCCATCTTACCACCAACCACTTACTTCTCTTTTCTTCAACGCTACTAATTTACTATTCACTTCACATTATAAAATGCTGCTAATTTTTAATATTTCCATCAAAATACAATGAGTTCACATTTAAAAATTAAGAAATAAAAAATATGAAAATGCCACTTTATTAAAAAAAAAACGTTCATAACTTTTTTTAAAACATGTACTATGAAGAGGTTATATTATCAAATATAAAATTTATACAAACAATTAAATATTAAACAATTATATTATTATATTATAAATGTGAAATACCTATTAACTTTAATAAATAATTTCTGAAATAAACTTAACTGATCACTTTAAGTTCTCAATTACTTTTTTTTTTATAATATACGAATATAAAATTTTAAGAGATGCAAATTCAACCCTCGAAATTATATAACATCAGTTAAATATTATATAACTAATGTTATAACATCAAATCATACAATGTAACTAACGAGTGTAGAGAAAAACTTACAGAATTCATAAATAAATTTTTTATTAAAAAATATATTAGAGCTGTATTATAAATTATATGGAGATATGTTGTCACATTCTCAATAAAAAAACTTATATAACAAGTGTTATAATTAAAAAAGAGAAAAGAGGAGTAAAATATAATAAATAATATAAAAAATAGATAAAAAAATATTGTTAGATAAATTATTGTATAATTTTAAGATGGTAGACTATGGTTACTGTAAGCCACTAAAAATGAAATAGATAATTAATTTATGTTAACTAATAATTTAAAATATATTATTTTTAAAAATTATGGCTGTCATAAAAATATGCTACTTGCCGAAGAAAAAATAGAAATGTAAAAAAAAAATTGATGAGAATGGTGATTTGGCAAACTGGAAATTATGAAGATATTTAAGGTTACCACTTACCAGAATAAAAAAAAAAAAAAAAGGCATTAAAAGCCAGTGCTGGTGCTTTCTATAAGATAGTATTAAAAAAACAGTTCGAGAGAGACGAGGTTTTGAATGCCAAGGGAAAAAAGGCACGAGATACAAAAGTAGCAAACGAGAATCAGATCAGAAAAGTCATTGTTTAGTCGCTCAATATCACATCATTGATAATTTCAATCAATTTATTTTATGTTGTTGTAAAATGTAAACCAAGAGTTTCATTTTCGTACTACCTTTATAAAAAGAGTATACTGCATTATTTAAAATATTTCTAATAAAAATTTATTTTTATTAATATGTAAGTTTTGTTATTCAAACATTTAACATAAAACATGTTTTAAGATAAACAATTATTTTAAGAGATGTCAAAGTGAATCCCATAAATAAAATTTTATTTAACACAATTATATTTTTGTTGAACAATATTTTAATATGTTATCAAAAAATTAAACTTATTAAGTATAATAATTAAATGTTTTAACTATCTCTGAGACGCAAACAGACAAAAACGTTACTAAATTGTACCAAAAAAATAGTGTTAATTGATATTTTAATTACTTTATAATAATGTTTATGATGGTAGTGTGCAGGAAACGAAGATTGCACATGCAATGGCTTTATTGTATTAGCCATATAAACATTTTTTCCTCGTGTTTTTTCCTATTTTAGACATGGGTGTTAGGCATATAGTTATTTTCTTGTTTCGGAAACTTATAATAGCATGATTGATTGTTTAATATATTATTTTAAGAATGGTAGTACTCTTATAGTCAGTTATATTAGGAGGGAACTAGAGATGAAATAAACAAAAAAACATAAAAACAAAGAAAAATAAAGTGAAAAAAACATGTTGATTTGATGAATAGAAATAAAAAAGTAGAGACTTTTTTTATTTTAATGAGTAGAAAAGAGAATGAAAAAAAATAATAAATAGTTTGTATGAAAAAAGTTTTATATCATTAAGATTTTTTTTATTGAACTGTTTTTTTGGTAGCATAAAATCATTTATTATTATTTTTAATAATTTTCTGTTATAAAAAATCATTTATTTTTTAAGAAATTAAAAAATTCCATTTCATGCCAATTTGAAGAAAAAGTTTTTTCGGTTGAGTTCATAGAAATAATTAACTTCTTTTTTCTTCTCTTAAATAAGCAATAAAATTTTAATAATTCTATCTTATTTCATTCCATTTTTTTGCTTTCTTTCACTGCGTTTTTATTCTAAAATGGAGAGGCTGAGTGTGTACAGCAGTATGATCCACTCATGTGTGTTTTTGTTTTATTGGTAGACATTAAATATAGGAATGTAAATAGATCGACAAGTTTGGATAAACACGTTACCCGATTTAATAAAAATGTTTCATTTTAGATTGTATCAGATTTACACATTTTTGTTGTGAATTCTAAATTGAATCAATCTCACCAATGGCGAATTGATTTAGATATAAGTCTAAAATGTTAAAATTTAAATTTTATTTAAAATGTAAATAATAAATAAATAAAACATATAATTATGGAACTTCATCGCGGAACTAAAGTACATTAGATTTGATCAAACTGGATCAGGTTCTAACCAAACAGAACAAAGTTTAAATAAATCTGTTTGAGTGAGTTTGGGTGAATTTGAATTCGTGAGTTACCAAAAACTTGTGAACACTCTTAATGAAATTGTTGTTGAAGTAAAGTTATTTTTAACCTAAAAAAGATAAAGAAATTAAATCTAAAAAAATAATAAATATAATTAAATTAATAAAATGTAAAAGTATATATTTTAAAATAAGAATTAAATATGTATTATTTTTTTAATAGATTATTAGGAGCGCCCTCACTTCCGTGACTTATTCTTTTATGTAAGACTCAAACATGAAGAAGATTAGATATATATTATCTGAATTAACTAGCTATTGATAGCAAATATTGTTTTAATAATATATGCATAATATTAAAATAGCATGGACAACCTTTACAATGACAATAAGAACTATTATGATAAAGTCATTAAGAATTTTTTAATTAGTGATTTCATAATTATATATATAAAAGTAACGCCATACGCCACACATAAATATTAGTATAAAGCAAGTTGGCGTGTACTTGTGTTGAATAATGAATATCTGATATCTGGTGTTTAATTGTGCATCGGGGTTACGAGATGAGCACCTCACATGGTAGCCACAAATAAAACAAAAGGATACAAATAAGCATAGAAAAGCAAAAGGCATAGTTTTGCATTGCTTGCGTTACTTATTTAAAATATGCTATGGTCGGGTGGAGTGGTATTAATACGAGTTGATGAGTTGCATAAAATATAGTAAAACATATGCACCTTGCACACATACACCCCCTTGTCTCAAACTCAAACTCAAACTCATTATGTCAAGGGAATAATAACCTTTGATTCCAAAAGGTTGAGTTTGATTCTCTTTCTCAATTCTCAATTCTCAATTCTCAGCACTCCACTCCCCACATCTTTCTCAATCTTTTTATTTGACCTTACCCGCCTTTAAATTTTTTTTAAGTCAATTGAATCCCACACAAAACAACAGAATTTTTTTTCTCTTTTTTCATTTTATTTTATTTTTTTTGAAATCAACGTTCATAGGAAGGAAGATGATGAAGGCTTGCCAGCTTTGCGATCAACAAGCTTCCCTCTATTGTCCGTCCGATTCCGCATTTCTCTGCTCCAACTGCGACGCCGACGTTCACAGCGCCAACTTCCTCGTTGCTCGCCACCTCCGCCACCTCCTCTGCTCCAAATGCAACCGCTTCGCCGGAATTCACATCTCCGGCGCTACATCCCGCGGGCTCCCGTCCACCTGCAGCAGTTCTTGCTCGCCGGAGCCGGAGAATCCGTCCGACGACGCTGGCTCCCTCCATTCTTCTCCCTCCACCCGTGTCTCCAGCTCCGAGTCTTGCGTGAAGAAGAATAAGGCGAGGCGCACGACGGCGGAGAAGAGGAGGAGTTGTTCGAGCTCCGTGACGGAGAACGCATCTCCGTCGGCAAAGAAGGGGCGGAGAAATGTCGGATCGGTGGCAGAGGAGGTGTTCGAGAAATGGAGCACAGAGATGGGGTTAGGGTTAGGGTTAGGGTTAGGAGTGAACGGCAATCGCGTGGCGTCGCACGCTCTGAGCGTGTGCCTTGGAAAGCGGAATGGTATTCCGTTCAGGGTGGCTGCCGCGACGTCGTTTTGGTTGGGGCTGAGATTTTGTGGGGACAGACGCGTTGCCACGTTTCAGAATCTGTCGAGATTGGAGGCAATCTCCGGAGTGCCAGCTAAGCTCATTCTGGCCGCACATGCCAACCTCGCACGTGTCCTCACGCACCGCCGCGAATTGCATGAGGAGGGCTGGGGCGAATCATAGCTCTACACCCAATACATTGTATGTGTCGTTACATTAGCCAAACCAAACCAAATGTGTGGATTTCAATTTTCAGTTTTATTTCTTTTTCTTTTGCTTTTCGCATGTAGTTAGGACTAGGACACTACCATGCTTCTTGATTAATCTCTTTACCGAATCAATGTGTAACAAAAACAAATGAAAAGCGAGCCAGCCTAGCAACTCATTCAACATGTGCTTAATTCGAATCCAAATTAAGCAATTCGGGGAGAGGGGACCCAAGCCCCAACCCAATGCATTTTTCTTCAATTAAATCACTACTATACATCACTTGCCTTAATGTCAAGGTGGTTTTTAATTACAATTGTCATTTCGACTTAATCTTTCACATTGGGGAAAATTATTATTTTACCGTGAGTCAATTAATTTTGACATTGCTGCTCAAATTGCGATGATAGACCCTTTTATTGAAAACCTTGGTTAATAATTTTGTTGATTAATATTATCTTTTGACAATTTTCATTTGTTGACATAAAAAACCCAAAAGTGCGTAACACGGGATCATGATGTTGCATCTAATCTATATGCTATTCATCACTACTTTGTTGTCTATCTGATTTTTGTTTCATCGGGCTTAAATAAAATTAATCCTTATTACGAATCATTCGTGTTGCTGATCCCTGCACGTCTCTAGCTAGTAAATAAAAAGGGGCATCGGTAGGTGATACTTATTGTTATCGAAAAACCAATATCTGAATTTCTGCGAACAAATTTTGTCTTTGCTTTAATTTGTTGAGGTTATTTATTTGCTTCTGAACAGGCACCAACCATAATTGATGTTCTATCTATCACTTAGATACTACTAACTGGGAGTACCAAATTTTAAAACCACACGTCTGCTTTTGGTCCCAACTTGGAACCCACAATTTGTGCCAGGTAATAATGCACGGCAACAACAACAACCACCTGTAAAAACAAGCGGTTAAATAAAGACTCAATAAAAGAGGTTGAGCTGCCACAAAAAGGATGGTGATTGGTGTTCAGTCACTCATAATCAAGAATAGATATAATAGATATAGATGTGAGGTCTAAATGTGCTTATCAAAAGTGACATTTGAGATGGATCGACGAATAGCGAAGTACTTCATTGTGGTTGCTGTTTAAAGTTATTGCTATAATCCCACCAAGAGAGAGAGAGAGAGAAGCACAGAGAGCGAGATAGTTGGGTTTTCCGTTTTTGCGTATTCAGATTCTTTCTGGGATTCATTGTGTTTAAACCACATGTTTCATGTACTTTTAATTTTAAAATCATAACTTTATATTTGTTGTCATGGCTCGTTCTTAACCATAATTTCATCTCTTTAAAATGTTCATTAACCAATGGCCATAAACTTTCCATGTTATTTAAAGCCGTTTGTAATGGCTTAATTCTTAATCGAAGAGATATTTTTTAATAAGCTTAAAATATCCTACTATTTTGTAAGTAGTAACCAGGTCCCAGAGTTCTAAAAAATCATCACAAGAGTGAATGGGTTACATTATACAGCACCAACTTTAACTTAAACGCACCCATAATTATTTTATTGTAAATTCCATTAAAGCAATCAATTAATCTTTGAAATGGTAAGATTGTGTACATCAAACATATATTTGCTAAAAAAATAATAATATTGCGTGTGATATACATCACACACGATGTGATGTTTAAAACAGGGATTAAAATCCGTTGCTTTTACTCACTATTTATACTTATACCTCTTAAAAAGGCGTCTATAAATTAAAAATATTGAGATAATGTTATTAATTTAGAGAGGCATCAATTAATTGATAACTTACCAATTTAAAGACTGCTGTATTTATTTCTGTAAAAAACGTATTTATTTGATCTAATAAATATTCATTTACTGTAAAATGTTGAAAGACTATTAGTTAGGACAATTTGATGATTTTTTTAGATGTTATTAATCTAACATTTTCTATTTGGACTATAGATGCTTAACAAAACACAACAGTAAATTATATCCGACAATATTGTAAAATTCGTTCAAGGGATGATACAATCTGAAAGAGTTTAAATGAAGCAATTTATGAATGTCAATTACCTAGGGTGAAAATTAAGAGAAATTGTAACTGGTTTAATTGAAATCATGTTGAGGGCGAAGCGGGATGATTCGATACATTTGGAATCAATCATGCAGAAGGAAACCATTCTTCACAGTTTAAGATAGGAGTGTTCATACTAACAAAAACTAAAAAAATAGATATAAACATCATAGATACATATTCATTATATTTCAATCAATAATTTTTATCAAACACTTATAATTAAATACATTTAAAGTATTAGATGATTCTTCAATTTTCATCTAATTTATCAATTATTTTTTTTGTCAAAATAGTCAAAATCTAAATAAATTTAAATTTCAAGAAAAAAAAAACAATATAATCAAATCCTACTAAATTGTCCTAGCTATGTTTATAATCTTAGAGAATTATTAATTTATGATGTTGATGAGATTGTAAATTTATATAAGGATTTTCTTAACTTATTAATTTGTTGAAAATACTAATTTTATCAAGTGACCTAAGTAAAGCTGGAAGACAATATTATTACCTCATTCTTTTTATAGGAAACAGATGAATGTATTTTTTAAATTATGAGTAATATTAAAAAAATGAATTAATTGTAATTTTTATATTTTTAATTTATTATAAAATCTATTAACGAGTAACTTCTAAAAATGAACGCATTCATAAGCCTAATAACAAAGAGTAGTGATATATGATATATCCTTCTACTAATTTTTTATTTTATAAAAATATATTAACAAAAAGTAAAATATTTAATGTTTTAAAAGTATAAAACACATTAAATATTTATCGTACAAAAGAAATAAGAAGATTAATAGAAGGATATTATAAGATATTTAGAATTATTCTTTTTATAAAATAAGTTGCACTCACTTGTAAGAAAAAATAGCTAGTAATGTCAGAATATTTTTAAAATAAAAATTAAATTTATAATATTATTTATTAAATTTAATTAATTAAACTATTTTGATTAATATTGGTGAATTAATTATTTTTTTCTTATAAAAATAGAACAGAAGTATTATTTTATAGAGATAATTTGTAGAGTATGCATTTATGGAGAATTAATGAACAATAAATGGGATCAGGAAAGGGGGTTGGGGAGGAGGTATATCCGTACATTGGATTTCTTAAAATAGGCAAAAAAACTGAAAAGGAAGAAAAATTTTAAATTTTAAATTCAACATCAAGAAGAAAGTCAATATATATATGTTTTAAATTTTAATTTTTACTTTATTTTTAGTGGCTCAAAATGATCTTTTATATTTAATTTTATTAATGTTTCTATGTCAATTTTTTTTTTGATATAATTAGAATGATCATATTTAAAGTATTGTTTACTTAGTTCTCTGGGTTATTTTAGTTTTGTTCTTAACATACCTCGATTGTAGTTTTGTTCTTAACATATCTCGATAGATAAGCAACTATCATGATTTTGTCTTTTAAAAATGTATGAGTTAAAAAAATATTGTGTTTATAAATTATCAATGAATGATTATGATTATAAACTATCATCGATATTGATTTTTAAGTGATGATAGACTTTCTAACATTTTAAATGAACTATGAATATGTGAATATTTTTACTTATCTTATATTATCAATATTTATTATTTTTAAAATTTTTTTCTATTATTCTATATAACCTGTTTTACTTATACCTTTTTTTTTCCTCTTTTTTCCTATTTAAATAGAATAGAAAGATAGTATAGCAAGTGATTTATACAATTCATGGACGCTAGGAGCTTGATTGCTTCATCTGTAAGTATGAATAGATAAACTACCAATGATCCCAGGTTAAATGTGATCTTGAGTAATTTAGCCAAGCCAATCCTAACTTTCATGGAAAAATGTACCGAAAGGAACAAAATTACTTTTGAATAAAAAAACCTGTGCTGTGACTGTGAGTGTAGAGAAATTGAAACAAACTCTCTTTGAGCAGACACAATCTTGAATCTTCCGTTCCAAACTCCCAGGCCTAAATAATAGCAACGAAAAATCTCATAAAGGCAGTTTCATTCAGTTAGCATGGATAAAAAAGTATCCATTTTCAAAGTGGTTTTAGTAACATTCTATTTTGTCATCACTTTTCAAAGGATTTGCACTGGCTAGTTCTGAATTTCCTAGTGTTCACAATTTCAGCTAGTAGAGATTTTTTAAGCTTGATGCCAAATGGCCCTGGCTTTACAGCATCGATATTGCCATATACAGAGCAGAACTTTTCCTCAGTTTCTGAAACCTTTGTAGTCTTATTTATTTCTTTGTTTGAACACCACTCTCCTTCAACCAACCCATCAGATGAACGGTTAAGAATCAAATCATCAATTTTCTCCAAAACCACATCACCTTCGGCAAATGGGCGAGCAAATGCAGCACCAGTTTCCAGCATTGTATCATAGTGTGACATATCAAGCAATTGGGATTCATATGGATCGGTGTCCCATAGACTGTACAGTAGATTATTGTCCACAGTGGTGTTTTGGAACTCGTGGGAGTTGCACAACACTGTGTGGAAATATGACTCCAGAGGATAAGCCACATTGCTGAAGAACATTAGAAGTTTTCTTGGTAAATTGTCCCACCCACTAACACAGTACTCCATAAAGGCTCTTGTAAGAATCATCCAGGGTGAACCTATTAATTAAATGACATGAGAAACTAATAACTAAAATTGCTACTCTTTCTTCCTTAAAATTCACTTATCAATTGGACAAAATTTAGATTCAGCTCCATACCTGTTACGATGTTCTTTAATCAAAATTGGAGTTTTTCTTCAAAATTTATATAATCTTTTGATGCAAACTTTTACTGCATGAATTTTTAAGGTGAAACTCTAATTTTGATTTGAGAACAACACAAATAGTTACTATTGAATTGTATCTAAATTTTTTCCTCATCAATTTTGTTTCATATGTTAGGAAAGGAAGCCCCAAGTTTGAAAGTAAACTGACCTCGAAATAGCTTAAAAGCATCTGGGGTTTCTCGGGACTCCACAGCAAAGAAAAGTGGACTGTTATTTTCATAATGTAAACTTTGGTCTACCACAATTTGATTAATGTCTCGTTGCCTGCATCAGGTCATCGACCATTTTATAAACCTATTTAGATATATGGTGGAGATATTTGAAAAGGCTTGTTCCTTTATTCTCTGTTACCCCATTTTGATTAAGATCATAATCTTCGCTTCTTTGGATGATTAACAGCAATAATATTCTTTATTCCTCTTCCCCACAGACCAATAAATCAAGAAAGAAAGAAGAACCCTGATATCATATGTATATATATGACAGCCACAATTATGAATTGTGATTTGATGATTTCTGTTGCAGACAGGTAACATAGGGGCTCTACCCTCAAACATAAAAAATAAAGGTAACTAGTTTGTTATTTTAGCAGCTATAGTTATCACTACGATTATTTAATTAAAACTTTATCATATGCATATAGTTAAGGAAATAAGCCAGACCTTAATTTGAGAATTACTTACTCGTTCCGAACTGTCTTGTTAGTGTAATGAATGAAGTTGACATATGTTGGCAAGAATGTGAAAGTATGAAGGATATCTGCACAGAAATAAATAAAACACGGTTGAATTGTTATCCCAATGAAGACACGTTAATAGAGAACCCAGGCTCCAAAATTAGTGTTTTAGGCCTGGTTATCACAATTTATGAAACACTATGTACTATGTAGTAGGTGTTAAGAAGAAGATCATGAGCAATTGCATATGTTAAGCAATTGTAGCATCTTTGATAGTTCGATTTTTATAGATCTCAACATAACTACACCAACTAGGAAGAGGGCAATTATAATATTTCTAGCAATCAGATTTTATTTACTTGGTTGGAGTTATTGAATGCAGAGTCCTAATATTTCAAATTGACCTCAATTTGGAACTCAAACTCATGATGCGTACCATTAATACAAAGTGAACTTCAGACGGAAATTTATAATTATAGCACATAAACATCAGTGACACTTACCATCCTGAGTCATGAGAGGATAATCCGAAGCACTTAAGGTGATGAACCAGTCCCAATCTGGACTCAGTTTAAGAAGCAAAGCAGCAGCATGTAGAGGAGCAGAAAGAGCAGAAGATCCCATCCTATTGATGGCATAACTTTTCCCAATGACATTCACATTTCCAAATTCTTCAAACACCGTAATGGATTTAACTGAAATAGCCAAATCCATTCTTTCAGACTCAGAGGAACGATCATCAAGCTGAAGTAGGTACTGATTTCTTGGATGGTACACAGCCTTCAATAGCCTCAACATCTTCTTACTCTCTCCTTTGGTGCCAAGAATCCAATATGCAAGCACAGGAGGGTACCCTTTTCCCTTTGATATAACATGCTTAGGATTGTAGTGCCGCAACTTATACACTGTGGCATAAGAAACATTTGGAGTATTCAATCTTGAAACTGTTCCAAACAACACCAAGCATACAGCAAAAGTCAGAAGGCATAGACGATAATCCAATCCCCTACATAGAAATTTGGACGTTCTCATTGAAGTGGTTGTATGTGGATGTAAGAAAGGTTGAATGATTTAAACTCAGATAATCAACAAGTTCATCTAATGTGAAAGCAGGTACAGCAGATAGTCCTGCAGCAACAAAGTTTGCCTTTGATCTCACTTCGATCTGGGGATCTGATGCATAGATGAAGTCTTCAAATGCTAATGAAGGCCAACAAATATAAAGATGGGAGATACTAAGGTACATTAGAGAAATATATCTATAAATGTAATGATAATCTGTTGATCAATAATTCAACTTAAAGCGAGAGGAGTAAGGTACAAAATCAGTGTAGAAGGTGTGAATGTGATTGAGAATGGAAAAAGGTGAAGGATGTTGAAACTTGTACCTAACGTTTGGAAACTTGAAATGGAAGGAAACAAAAAGCAAGCTTGGAAGTTTGAAAGCTTATTATGACCCCTTCTCAAAACAAGAAGCATTGCTCTGGAGATTAAAAACAAGTGAAAATCGTATGTGATGAGAGGGAGTTTGCATGTATAATTTTTGGGCTAAAATGCTGAGTGATGTTTTTTTTTGGTTTGTACGAATTTATCTCTGTCGTTCTTGTTCTTTGTTCCCCCCGAAGTTAAAGAATTTTTTTTTAATTTAATGGTTTCACGAGTAATTTATATTTAATTATTAAATTAAAATAAAAATAATAGTAAAAAATATTTTTTTTAAATTTATCTTGAAATAACTTGATAATTCTCCGTAACCGTCAGGATTACATAAAAATTAATTGTATGGTAATTTTAATTAAAAATATAATTTATATAATAATTTAATTGAAATTAAATTGTATTTCTTTCAATTAATTTATAGTTATTTTCGTTTTTTTGTAAATACAACAAATATGTGTTTGGTTGTTAGATACTAAATTCAAAAACATTTCCGTTGTGAATCTAACACGATAGTTTAGATGTAACACGAAAATGTACTTCTAAAACATATCATTGTCCAACAAAAACTTATTTTTTTTTTCAAAATTATTTTGATAAAAAAATAAATGATTAGCTATATACTTAAAAAAATGGTGCAAATAACAACACCCTTCTTTAATTTATTGTAGTTAAAGGCCCACCAGAATTTTTACGGAACTTAGTATGCAAATATAATTAGGTAAAACAAAAAAGTATGTAAAATGATTATAAAAATTTGAATTTTGTCAATTTTCTTTGAATAATGACTATGTAAATAGAAAAGCTTTATTTCAAGATAATATGTCAATTTTTTTTTTCAAATATTTTCCCTTAACTACACTTGAGGTAGTAACATGCTTTTGAGATAGTTTATTTACAACTGATATATGATATGTTTGCATTGCCGTTAACACCCTGTTCAATGCAGTGTAATTGAGAAAAAATTATTGGTGGATGGATTAGCGTGTAACTAAATTTATAACCTATCATGTACTATATATTTTTAAATCTTTAACTTCAAAAGTATATTCATAAATAAAGACTGTGTGGTTAATATTTTTTATTTTTATTTTTTATACATAATTTTCTTATATATCATGTCTTTATCTCATTTTGTGATCAAATTTCAATGTTAATTCAAATTTATATTTCCTAATTAATGATTTAATTAAATAAAAAATCAATACAATATATTGTATTATTATATTTCAATATATTTTTAATTAATAAAATGATTTTTACTAATTCTTTCAACTTATATTTGTTTTATTGATTTGCATTTAAAAATAAAATAAAATACACTAATACTCATTAAAATAAAATAAACACAATATTTTTATTAACAAAATTTTATTCGATATTCTTCTCTTTTTTATTCTACACAAATTTGTTATTTACATGATAAGATAATATTGTATATATATACATATATATATTTTGTTAATATAAAATTTTCTTAATATTTTATTTAATTATATAAATCGAGCTAGAAAAAAAAAAAGACGAAACCTGAGACATCTTAAAATGAAAAAATAGCAATGTTCAGACAGAAGAGAGAGATTCGAAGAAAAAAATGATAATTGTTAATCTGTGAAAGTAATATGATGATAAGAAAGAGAAAAATATAAAAAAATAAGATACAAACGAGATGAAAGAAGAAACAAATATATATTTAAATTAGGGTTTAGGTTTATAATATCATGAAAATGATATTTTTCACATAAATTTTTTTGTATACAATAATTAATACAATAAAATTGTATAATAAAAATGAAAAAAAGAGAAGAACAAATATGATATAATAAATAAATATTTTAAAAAATCTATAATTTATTATAGGAATTGTAGTATGCGTAATCTTTCTTGTTATATTTATTTATATTACTCTCCTAAAACATCTTGTAGCAATCCGGAGGAAGAGTTGGAACGTGGTATTGGAGTTGGGAAAATCCATCAAAATCTGAATCTCATTCGGCCCATCCCACCCAGTCAGCAAAATTGGGACCGGACGGAACAAACAAATAAAGAAACAGGGAAAGGGATATATTAAATATTAAATTGTATATATTCTATTCTCGTCATCATCACCAAATACCACTCTCTCTCTCTCTCTCTCTCTCTCTCTATATATATATATATATATACCAATTCCCTAAAACCACCCCCAAGTCTCTCTCATTGGTTCTATGGAAGCACTGTCGATCATCCCCGACTCTTGTTCACTTCTTCTTGGCACACCTTCTTCATGTGTGAGAACACCACCGCGACTTGCGTTCCTCAAAACTACCCAACAGTCACAATTTCTCTCCCTTCGCGTTTCTGCTCTTCCAAGCACCCAAGGCGATGAAGGCACCAATGACTTCGTTTTAGCTTCTCAACCTCAGGTTCTCAATTACTCTTTATTCATTTCTACCTTCATTTTTTAATATAATAATAATAATAATTTCTGGACTCTCAAATAAAGTTAATATAGAGTTTGGAATTGGAGGTATGATGCCCTATGTCAATATTCTGATTAAACCACTCTCCCTCAAACCCTATTTATTATCGTTTTCTGCATATCCGTGGAGACCATGCTACTGATAGCTTATGTGTCTTTCGAAGTTCATGGAAATTTCATAACAATAGTGGAATAGGGCCATTGATTGGTCAATTCTTTTTTGTTCTTATGCATAATCAACAGATAGGTTATCATTGAATTTTCACTTAGTTGGGTGCCTTTTCATTCTAAAGGAAAATTTAAGCCATTCTGAGAGTTCCGAAGAAGAAAAAGATGAGCCATTACAAATGGACATGTCATGGTCCACTATCACAACCCCGGGTGGAAGTGGATCGGGTGGTGGCACCAGGGCTGGGCTTTTCAGAACACCGATTTCTGGTGGTGTGCAGAGTGCCACCTCTGCTCATGGTTTACCTAGGCCAGCTTTAGCAGTACGCAATTTGATGGAGCAGGTAAGCTGCTGCTGTTTCTGGTAAAACTTTGAACGAATTTTTGTACATTCAACTCTAGAACTGAATCTAGCGCAATTACATTCACAGATTCTCTTTATTAATTTTCAATTGCCTTTTGATTCTATATAATTCAAGGCCAGATTTGCTCATTTGTGCACTGTAATGTCCCGTATGCACCACCGACGAGAAGGATATCCGTTTGGTTCTCTGGTTGATTTTGCACCAGATTCAATGGGTCGTAAGTCAATAATTCTTCTTTTGCTTGATTAGTTACTTTTGTAGTCATGAATATTTTTTTATGCACTTATGGATTTCTTCAGTGCCTAGTTGTTTATCCATGGTTCAAATAGGAGATTAAGTTGGGAGTTCTGCCCCAAGGTAACCATATCTGTAACGATCATTGTAATAAGCATTTGGTGGACCCAGCTAAGTTGATGGGGCAGAAATAATTAAATTGTTGTAAAATGGGCATGCATTACAGATCATTTCAATATTGTTTGATCCTTGCTGAGAAAAGAGTAGAATATGATAAGAACTGAAAACTAGGATAGAAAACAGAGGTAGCCCTCAGTTAATACTAAAATGTAGAAGAAAACAGGAAGATAACTAGGGAGATTGTGCAGCTGAACAGGATAATTCAGCCAACCCGAACCTTTCCACTTCACTCAATTCTTACCTATCTCTTAAACTCTTCCTTCCCCCCTTTTCTCCTTTGCCCACAGTTCAGGTTCCACCACTCAACATGTGACAGCTATCTGTGTTGTTACAGCCTTTCCACCCTCTAATCAACCAGACCAATCATGAAAGTTTGAAGGGATTTGGTGGTCTGATTGTGGTTGAAATGTTCATAGTTCAGTATATATTTAAATATTTAATATTATATAACATTAGGCAATAAACTAACATAAAATCATAATAAATATAGTTAGGTAAAATTTTAAATTAGCTTAAAATGACTGCAATATATGTCTTGCAAGATAAAAAGTAATACTAAAGCTATGAATTCATACATGACCTTTATATGTTGGCACTGGCACTGGACCTTTATTTAGGTAAAGAAATATTTTAGGTTGAATTAAAAAATTCTAAACAACCAGTTCATAACCACATTGTTTTTCGGTTTATTGGTTGAACTAGCTGGTCTAATTTTTTAACTTTTTTATCTATGCTTCTATTGGACTCTTCCCTTGGCATCTTCTCTGCAGTGAGCATTCTTCCGCTTTCTCCAATTACCCTCCTGTTTCTCATTTCTTTCATACACAGCCCATCACTTCCATTTAGCCCATCTTTCTTTTTTCTAGCATAAACACGTGCTATGATCATAGTCACATAGTTAGCTGATTTTATGAGAGAACTACGAATTGGTTCATGCATACCAATTTGTGGGACATTCTTGTACCAGGTTGCTGGAATTTGGCAGAGAATTCATGAAAGGGACGAATCAGGAATTCGAAATATGAATTAAAGAGAGAGAGGGATAAAACATGACGATAATTCAAAACTCTCATCAAGTTCAGTAGAGGGGAGAGAGTGGGAAATTGAAGAGTGCAGTTATGGGATTTCTTTTCCTAGAAAACATTGGAACACTTGTTAGAATAGGGGGGAGATTGAATGGTGCAGTAGCAGGTCTCCTTTTCCAAATCTGTTCAACTTCAAATTTCATAAATGGATTGCAAAACTTTACCTGAGAATTAAAGAGTTACTGTAAATTAATAAGACTTGAGTGTTATCCAGATCTTTTCTCGACTTGAGTGTACTGAAGAGAATAATTATTATAAATTAAAGAGTTATTAATTTATTTTTTGTAGTTATCCAACATCTTTCTCTTTAAAACTTAAGTGGATAATTGAAAAAATTAAATTTAAAAATGTATGATTACATATGTAAATAAATTAACATATTTTTTAAAGAACATTTTTAAAGTGTACCAACTATGTATGAATACTTTACAAGGGCATTTTCGTACCATGTACCAGAAAGTATTGTGAATTGTGACTATGGTTATGAGTAATTGCATGTGGGGGTTGAGTTTCATGTTCCTGCTTTAGTTGGAATATGGATACACCAATCTAATTGACAATTGTTGAGACTAAATAAACATAACAAAAATAAAGAATACATAGAAGATAACTCAAGATTCTTGTGTTATAAAGTGCTCCTTGATTCAACTCTGCTGTCTGTCTCATGCTTATCTTCACCTTGTTTGGTAGGATTTAGAATTATAGATTAGTGTGAATTATGAAACACTTAAGATTTGCTTGTCTGTGTATAGTGTTTATCTATATAAATCATGCCTTGTATTCTTGATTTGTAGATCCAATATTTTCATTTTCTCCTCTCGCAATTCACACAAGGAATTTGTTGGCTGACCCAAGATGCACACTGGTTGTCCAGGTTTGCAATTTGTCATATCCTATCTAAGCTTTTAGATTTCTGATTCTTGTTTTTCTCCATTTTGGGTTTTATTGACAGTTATATTTATTAGATACCTGGATGGAGTGGTTTGTCCAATGCAAGGGTGACTATATTTGGGGATGTCTATCCACTTCCAGAAGATCAGCAGGTTGTTTGCTGACTAATTTGTTTGTGGATCAGCAAATGTGCATTTGTTTGTACCTTTAATTATTCATATGGAGATACTTCTGATTTAGAGGTTTATTTGTACATGTCATGACATCTATTTGATTTTTTGTACTAGCAGGAATGGGCTCATAAGCAGTATATTGCGAAACATCAGCAGGGTCCTTCTCAACAATGGGGCAACTTCTACTATTTTAGGATGCAGAATATAAGGTTGGCTTCTTTCTAGCTACATATATGGGATTGTATCTAGTAAGATTTTTTTTTGTATGAGAGTAAATATTGATTATACAACCATACATAGATGGATCAAGATTAAAGGTTACTTAAAATCACATGATCACTTAAAGTCATGACTTGTCAAAAAATTGCCATACTCTGAGTTTTTTAATATTGATAATTCGTTGTAAGATTTAATAGTTATTGTTCCTTTCACAGTTTTAAAATTCACCATCTCATTTGATATGTTGCCTACACTCTCTTTCACAAATACACACATAAGCAGCTTCTGCCAAGCTGATTGTATTGAACAAATCATCTTATGTGCAAACTCGTGTGTATTTTTTGGGATGTTTTACCTGGGTCTGGTTTATGAATGTCAATATTAGTCAGAACCTAATATCCTAGATTTTGACAAGAGCAATAGTTTTTTTCTGTTGAATTACGAAACAATCATATTTGGGTATTTGGTGAAGCATCAAGAACATGGGCAGGTCTTTTGTATCATTTTGAATTTTTCATAAAAAATATAGTTCCTCAGTAAATAATATAGTGCTCGTGAACATCAGAATCAATGAAGAATTGGGAAATTCAAATTCTTCCTGTTGTTTGGTACTATCATTATCAATCTGCATAGCTAATTTAATCAGTTCTTCATTATTGGCAGTGACATATATTTCATTGGAGGCTTTGGTACTGTTGCTTGGCTGGATGTAAAGGAATACGAAACCCTTCAACCTGACAAGATTGCAGCTGATGGTGGTGAGCAGTATTTAAAGGTGAACTTTCTGATTTTTTACTCTAGCCAGGGAGTTAAAGGATATAATATCTAACTTGTGTAGACAAAAGTAAACAGTCTTATTTTTAAAACAATTTTGTATTCTCATTAATTGTTTCTCTCTCCCCCCACTCCCACTTAGAAGAAGAAATTTATGTGATTGGTTTGGATGGGGCATTCTAATCTTTTTGGCCTAGTAGCTGGTGATGGATGTATAACAAGTGGCTCATTCGAGGTCTTTACTGGGGTTGGTTTTGTGGTGTTCCTAATTGACCCTTCTACTTTCCTTTACTCAATAAAGCTCCCTAAAAATTAATGTCATTTTCCCCAAGTCCTACCCTTCTTTATGCCCCCTCCCTGAAAGTAACCCTGAGTTCAAATTAGGTATTGGTGAAGTTGAATTGAAGTCCGAGTCTGGTTGTTTCAGTCAAACCTTTTTCAACGGCTTTGTATCATCCAGATATCTATTGATATGATTGTGTAAACCTGCCGCAGAGTTATATGACGTCATTGCTTGGTTTTATGTTTGAAATAATAGGAACTAAATGCCATCTTCTCAAAGCCCCTAAAGAAACTTCTATCTAATGAGACAGAGGTAGATGACGCTGCACTCATATCTATAGACAGCAAAGGGACTGATATTAGGGTCCGTCAAGGTGCCCAGGTATGCTTTTTTGACAATAGTTAGATTGGCTTTCTAATATTTGTAGCTGCTACATCATTTAATATCTTGTATGCAGTTCAACATTCAGAGGATATCATTTGATGAAGGGCAGAGTGTAGAAACATTGGAAGAAGCTAAAGCTGCTCTTCGGAAATTAATACACAAAGGAAAAGTGTACAATTTGCAGAAATAAGATGTTGGAAGTCCTCTCCCTTTGGCTAGAGTAGACAAACCCTGCCAGTTTCTAATCGGACTTTTTTATACTTTTTGCCTGGCTGACATGCACCGGAAAAGTGTATTTATATCCATGCATATGCAAGGATATTTTGTTAAGTCTGATCATGAGATGGTTTTGTTTTTTTATGGGCTATACCACCATAGTCAAACTAGAAATAATATATCAGAACTCTGAAGAAATAATAGTAAGTTTTTTTTTTCTAAATTCTTCGTTTGAATTCCCCTTCCTTGCGTCGACTATATAATACTAGCCAAATTTGAGGTAAACAGTCGTGCTGTTGCGGACAGTAAACAATCATAATCATAGATTTATAAATGAAACACCGCCAATTTCTTAAATGCTAGAAACAAAACTTTTAGTTAAAGATAAGACAAGTATAGCTAACGTTTGAAAAAAAGATTATATTATTATTTTTTAAATGTTTCGAATAATTATTTCTTTTGGTTCTCTTCATTTCACAATAGATACAGCAGAGAAAGAAAACAGCACCCGGAAAAGGAAGAGATGAAGTTATCTTCCATTTGGTGATGCCATGAAATAGAGTAAAGTAATTTTTGACACAGGTTTTAGTAAAGTTTCTCATAGCGGAATAAATGATAGAACAGAGGAAGGGTTGATTCTAAATTTTTTCTACGTCTTTCTTAAAATACCTTTACTGTTATCCACAATTCATTGTTGTTAATAACAATATAGTAATGATCTATTCAAGAATTTTTTTCTTTTTATTTACTTAATATTTCTTTCATACTAAATAACTTAAAATTTTACTTATTTATTCACATTATTCTCTTTAATCTTCACTATTTCCACTTTCTTTTTCAAAGCAAAAAAGTATTAAAAAGAAGGCATATACAGTATGTATGGCATAGACGAGAAGCACAGTTCCGGTAATTGAAGTGTATTGAGGTTGTAAAGCCTTACAATGTACAAGTTAGTTATTATGCGTTGGGATGCGGAGTGCGGACAAAGAAAGTGGACAAGTATAGTTGACGTGACGAACCATATTTATAATTTTGACGAAGCAAAAGCCTCCTAATCCTATGTAATAGAAATATGCACGATGATCTTGTTCCAGTGTCGTGTCCTGGATTATTATGTTTATTTAATTTAATTTAAATCGTTATAGTTCTCATTGAATCATTCTTTGTTTTTGGCAGAAAAGTGAAGGGTCTTGTCTTGTCCAGATAGATAACGATGACATGGCATGGTAGCCAAGACATGTTGAAACAAAAGGCAAGGCTCATAATTTGATCAATACGACAAACCAAATGGGCACCCCACTTCCCTGTTCACCATCAATCTCTTTCCACATCACCATTTTTACCATTTGCTTCATGCCACCACACAAACTAAACAACAAACAAAACCCATTTTATTTTACCAATTACTAATTACCAATTATCTCTCTTTCACTGACCAGCATGCCATCATCTGCCTCAAACAAACCCTTTCCTTCTCTTCTCTTCTCTGCCCTGCTGGTTGTTTTGTTCCAATTTTCAAAGAAGCATGGAAGAGTCTGAGGGAAGTGGTAGTGGGAATCACAGTCACAGTGGATCACCAATCATCAACATGGCTCAGGACTACCTCTTAACAATTCTTCTTCTCCTCCCCATAGATGCAATTCTCTCCCTTTCCATGACTTGCAAGAGATTCAGGGCTCTCACATCCTCTCACACTCTCTGGAAATCTCTGTGCAAGAGGGACTTGGGTTCCGCTTGTGTTGAGGCACTACTTGACTCTTCCAATCACCATCACTTCCCATGGATGACCCTCTACAAGCAACTCTCTCAGATGGATTCTGTTTCTTGTCACAAACTCATGTCAGAGGCACATGCAGATTTGGATTTCCCCACAGCCAGAGCTTCTCACTCTCTCAACTTTGTCTCCGATTGTCTGGTCTTATTTGGCGGTGGCTGTGAGGGAGGTTCGTTACTTTCAAATTTTGTTTTAAAATTCGTTTTTTTTACTATTCACATTAAATATCATCTCGTGTGTGTCCCCTGGAGAAAAAGAGACAAGTCCTGTAGTCCTTTCCCCACCACAAACAGAATTGAAATGAACACAAAAATACTATTGTACGACATTATTATGCCATATGTAAGCACTATACTTGTCACTATAACCTCCCTATTTTGGTTGCTACTTGTTTAGGTGATCGGGCTTATATTTAAGTATGATGTGAATTCGTGATTATTTTCTTGTCTAGTGTGATTATCACGCTATTTTATCACTTGGATGAGTTAAGTGTATATTGACCTTCATGATATCTGTCTGAAACATGCAAGGGAACTTGTATTTACATCCCTTACTAGTGACTTCTTGATGAAGAAATCAATGAAATAATGTTTAATTCTATCATTAAATTTTTAGAAAAAGGGAATTATTGACTAAACTAAAGTAAACACTATTCATAATGGGGCACATTCACCCATAAAGTGTACTACAAGTGACTAGTAGCTCGGGGTCTGCAAGAATATGACAAAGTTTAATTATTGGCTATGCAAAGAACAACATATGAACTGTGATGTTTTATTTTGTTTTTCTTTTAATCTTGTCCACTTTTAAAACCCAAGTTCTAACCTTCAATGAAGTATTCTAACCTGAATACTTTTTTTTTTCCATTTATAGAAAGTTCCTATATCTCTTGACTAAAGTGCTACCCTGTGATATCTTTGTTCTATGCATTGTTTTCTTTTTATAATTGTTGTTTAGGGCGACATCTTGATGACACGTGGGTGGCATACATTGGCAATGATTTCCGGAGAATTTTGAAATGGCAGACAGTCCATTCAGGCATTCCAAGTGGGAGATTTGGGCATACATGTGTGGAGATGGCTGATTATCTTGTTCTCTTCGGAGGAATCAATGACCGTGGGAACCGTCAGAACGACACATGGTTGGGGCTAGTTATGTTCAATGAAAACAAGGTTGTAACATTTTCGTGGAAAATGCTTGATGTGGGGGATGTTGCTCCACCCCCTCGAGGGGCTCATGCTGCATGTTGTATTGATGAAAAGAGAATGGTAATCCATGGGGGTATTGGGCTTAATGGCCTACGTTTGGGGGACACATGGGTCTTGGAGTTGTCAGATACTCCTGGCTTTGGCACGTGGCATGAGATTGTCACACACCCTTCACCTCCACCACGTTCAGGACACACATTGACTTGCATTGGGAGAAGCAGGACTATTCTATTTGGAGGTAGAGGCTTGGGTTATGAGGTGCTTGATGATGTTTGGTTATTGGATACATGCCAAGGTTATCTGAGATGGGTTCAGATAGTTTATGATTTACAAAGCATACCAGATGGAGTTTCCCTTCCAAGAGTTGGTCACACGGCTACATTGGTTTTGGGAGGCAGATTGCTAATTTATGGAGGAGAAGACTCTTATAGACACAGGAAAGATGACTTTTGGGTGTTAGATATCAGTGCTATTCCTTGCATCACAGTGAGCTCAAAGAAAGTGCTGACAAGAATGTGGAAAAGGTGGAAATCAAGTGGATATGAGACAAGAGCTCGATCATTTCACCGTGCGTGTGCAGATCCTTCTGGGCGTTATTTGTATGTGTTTGGTGGAATGGTGGATGGTTTTCTTCAGCCTGCTGAACCTTCTGGACTCAGGTTTGATGGGGACCTCTTTGTTGTGGAGCTTGTGCTTCAGCTCTAGACAATAAATAGTTAATGGCTCTTTCTTGAGACCATTCTTTAGTGTGCAGTATCTTCCAACTACATAGTCACAGTGCCATTTGCTGCTGTTATTGTGTTAGCTGTTGTAAAATAGCAGCTGTATTGGTCAGCCAGTGTCAATATCTTGTATGAACTGCGACTACATAATTAGAAAGCAATGATATGACTCTGAAGATTACCAAAACGTTTGCGCCCTGTTGATTGTCATTTTAACATTTTGTCACCAACAGAGTTGAGTTTTGTTAAGCAGGGATCTCAGTCAAGGCATCAGGTTAATTTGGACATCTTCACATACTTTAAGCATCTTTTTTACGTTATCCTTTAATGTTTTATTGATGTTTAACAAAGTAGATAATGTTAATAATTACTTAAAAATTAAATTATACACATACCTCAATTTGTTTTTTGAAATTTCACTAACTCATTGTCTTTTTAAAGTTTACAACAACTTTTTTTATAAGGTACATGATGTAATAATTTTTAAACAATTAAAGTAAATTAATATATGTATAAAAAGTGTTAGATAATGTTTTTCAAATAATTAAAAAGATTAATATAGAAATAAAAAGATGAAAAATATTAGATAAAATTTGAAGAAACTTCAAAGAGTATTATTATAACTTACTCTTAAAATGTAATTTACTTGCTTACAACTTTTTTTATAGGGTACATGGTTTAATAGTATTTAAACAATTAAAGTAAATTAGTATATTGTATAAAGAGTGTTAACATAATGTTTTTCGAAGTGTAGAAATAAAAAGATGAGAAATATTAGATACAATTTAATGAAACTTCAAAAAGTGTTATTATAATTTTTTTAATGCTGCAAGTATCAAAGTTAAATTCATCTAATATTAGTTTAACTTAAATATTCATAACATGATTCCACAGTTTCTTCGCAACACAATGCACAATAAATTAAAAAATCATGACTATGTCAAATTATTAAAATAAAAAATTCTTAAATTTCCTTTAAATGGAATTATTATGCATATAACTTTCTGAGAAAATTTGCCACTTTTTTAGGCTATAAAATTAAGATGCTATTTTTTCTATAGTTGAATAATTAAATTAATATCAACATTTTTATAATAACACTTATTTTCATAAAACAAAGTAATAAAAAAAGCTCAAATCTTTGGGTAAATGTCACAGTATTTAAGGTTTTCCATCTTAACCACCGCATATTTAAAAGTCACTATAAACTCAATTAATATTAATTTAGTCAAGTAGACCCACTTCAAGGGAAAGGACTCTTAAACAATTGTTTTCCTATTTGAAGATTCAAACACAAGATATTGCTTAAAAAACCCAAACTTTCTTATATTCTTTTTCTTTAATAAGCCTATAGGAATTACAATTAAAATAGCCGAAGTTCATCTCAAAATATTTACTTGAACAGATGGATACCTAAAAGCTAAAAATATATGGGAACATAAATACAAAAGCCGATTGGTAAAAAAATTTAAGAAGGTCGATGACAACTGTTAACGTTGAATTAAATTACAGTCATTCTCAGTGAATTACAACAAGGAATATTGTGTAGTGACAAAGAATGTGCAATATTTTGGCCTCTTCACCTCTGCTTTTGGAGAAAGACGTTTCCCAGCAATTGCTCACTCATTCAATTTTAGTTTTGTTCTCCACATCTCTCCAATGACCTTTTTGGGTGATGGATCATTAGGTCCTTTGTCTCGCTGTCCTGAAGTGAAGTACAACCATCCATTCCAAAATCCAACTAAAGTGGTTTTCACCCGGTACGGTAATTTTCCAATCACTGACCACTTCTGAGAATTGATAACAAGGGGAATAAACAATCAGTGTCAACATAGATAGTATAATGCTCCTACTTGTAATTAGATTTATATTGTTGCTTTCATCTGCATACTTGACTTTGGTACATTATGTCAGCATGAATTAAAGCAATCAGATTATTCCTTGTTTCAGTTACACAATGACACTAAATATAAAACGTCCGGTTTGAAAACAAGACATAAAAAGGAATCAAAGCTGCAGAAGAAGAAGAATCATTCGCAACAAGTGTGTGCTATGCCGAGAAAGCCTGACGTTCCACTGTCAATATGACAGAACAAAAAAACATCCAAGAACCTTTAACTAGTAATATGCATTCAGTGGAATCATACACTTCCAAGCCCTTTTTTCATTCTATTATAAGACCAGGTTTTAAAAAAAATAAAAACAAGAATACTCAATTGTCTTATCATATACTTTACAATCTCACTTCAGCAACTCACAATCTTAACACTAGGGAAAATCAACAGGTGCAAAAGAATATGACCTTAGAATTAAGAAATGGTAAGACAGGAGTTTAGTTTAATAACAAATTACCAAAATAATCTTGTTGTCAAATCCCAATTTCCATGTTCAAGTGAGTGGAGGGTAACACAAGGAAATTACTAAAATGGCGTATTTATTTGCAGTGTCATATATAAATGAGTAATATACGTATGAGAATGTAAATGTATATAATGATTGACTATGAACAAATATGCAGAAACGCAGACCGATTTCCTCAGTGCTTTGAAAAAGAGAAATCATTACCAAAGTATTCAAGTTAAACTGGACTACTTCTCCATTTAAAACCATCTTCTTGGTTACAGGGTGCTTCTCTGTCGTGCCTCCAACAATGACAATGGAGTTGTTTACAAGCACCCAAGCAAATTCAATATGCGAGTTTGGTTTTGGCATTGGAGGTAGCGTTTTCCACTTCATCTCATCATCCAACATGTAAACATCAGTATAGACCACCTGACATGGCAATGAACAATGAGACACAGTGTCAAACCATGGAACAGCATCGTGGAATAACACAATTTAACATCAACAAAAATTAGAAGGAGGTTAATCATATGTACTATCAATTCAATTTGGAGAAAAGGAAATAAAACACACACAGACAATCTTTGCCTCATAGAATTGATATCAAGGAGAAGGATACCAGGTTGTCCACAATTTGAGCAAATAAGACAAGAATAATAAAATTTATCCATGGCTTACCTCTTGCCTGCGTGAGCACTTAAAAATAGGTGACCCAGGTTTGGCCATAAAATCACCTTCTTGACCACCAAGAACATAAAGACGATCATCAACCACAACACAAGCCCTAAAAGAAGATATTAATTAGTAAATTGCAGGTGACATATACACATAAGAAAATGCATATCAATAAACCTAGATTATAATGTGTTGGAACCCTAAGCCACTGAAAAAGTGTATCACATTTCATTCTTCAACGCAACAAAGTTTACAGCACTTTGCAGCATATAAGTTAGAACTTAATGAACCATAAGGGACAAGAGAACATATTGAAAAATGATAATGCCAGAAAAGACAAAGAAAACAAAATAAGCTTCCATGTTGCCTCACTCCAATCATAAAGGACACAAAATTAGGAGTATAAAATCAAATTGAGAAGTTAAAATGAATGGATTGTAAAAAAAAGGAAGCAATGAAGTTTTTCTAATCTCAAGGGCAATCCAAGAGACCAAAATGGTTCAAAATTATCAACATGTTGCTTTCCTAGAAATGCAAAATAAGAGAATAATTATTTAAAAAAACATAGAGATAACAATAGAAGTAAAACACACTGGTTTGAGAAATATACAATTATTTATAATTTCCAATTAACATTTTTATGGCTATAACAAAACTCAATAGTCAATAGCACTAGCCCTCATTAGCTCAATCAGACAAATTGGGTATCAGTCAGTTCACAAACCTGTGAGGTCCTCCACGGGGAATAGGTATCTCACTCCTCCACTCCTTTTCTAAAGGTTTTCCATCCTTCACAGCAAGACTCCAGTGTTCTAATCCAGGTGTATGCCGATTCTCCTTACTGCCACCCATCACATGCAGTCTACCCCTCCAAAGTTGAGTTGCTGGTGCATATCTGAATATAATATTATCAGAACCTTCCACCCAAAACCATGATGATACAAGGAAGAAAATTCCATACATGATTTGCTTAGAGCCAAAAAAAGTCAGGCTAGTGAAACCCAAATAAAATTTGATAGGATAATATTTTCAAAATTACTTTTACTCATTTTTCAATGCAGTTAATAAATTGTTAATTTTATTTTGCATAATAGTTTTACCAATATAAGTATAAATATATTATCGTAAATAAAAAAATAACACAAGAACCTGTGTTTTCACTTAACTACTAATCTTATAAATGCACAAATCCCACTCCTTCATCTTATTTCCCAATCTTCTGCTGTGCTACATTTACTTCTTCCACACTTTAACTTTCCAATTCCATTAGTTGAAGATAATTTTGATGAACAGAGATGAGATGAACCTTTCAAACACCTCTGCATGTCCTGGTTCTCTAGCCCCTCTTGTCTGTAACTAAACTTGTTCATCATCCAAAACCAACAAAGCCAGAGAGTGCAGCTGGCATCCGAGCAAGAAGGTGGGAATAAGTGTGTTTAATCAGATCTTTCCACTTCCCTTCAAATCTGTTGTTTATATTTCATGTTAACAACCACAGGTTCATCATTCTCTTCTATTCATTGCAATTTTTTTGAACAGGATCATATTTAAAGCAAGTGACTAAACTTGCAGAAATTATCACTATTTTAGAAAAAATAAAAATAAAATGTCTAGAAACAAACTAATCATAGTATGCTGGTACTATAAAGCTCCCACTATGTGCAGGATCCAGTGAAGCTGTAGGTCCACTATGATTTTCAATAACACTATGTAAAAAATGCCTACAAACTGACTTAGAATCTGTTTAGATAAAACTTCTCTATAAACACTATCAGGAGAAGAAAATAAGAATAGAAAAAATAAAATAAACTTTTCTATAAGGAAAAATTAATTTATGTATAAGTTAATTTATAAAAGCTCTCTTATGTTAACTTCTAAAAAAAACTTGTTTTTAATTTATGAAAAAACTTATTTGATCTTTTCTTCTTATTTAATTATATTCTTCTGTGTAAATGTTTATGGAGAAGTTTATCCTGGCTCTGAGAATTATTGTCAATATTAATAGCAGTATACTTACTTTATCAATATGATGATATCTAAGGGAAATCAAGATCTAGCACTGGTATTTCGTTTCACATATGAACCAGTAGATAAAATATTAATTTGCAGCATGCTAATTGCAAAGGAAGGTTAATTGGATACAGCACAAACCTAGGAAGCGGCAAAGGAGGTAGATCCTGCCATTGCTTTGTTTCAGTGTCGAGCACAAACGTATGAGCAGTAGGACCTCTGCACTGCGGGCCATACTGTCCGGTTACCACATAAATGTATCTTCCGTCGGTCACCATTCCCAAGTGCGAATGCGCCATCTCTTTCGGCATGTCGAATCTTCCTCCCCAAGTATTGTCATCAAAATTATACACATCAACATGAGAATGCACCTGCAATCAAACATGCATTTATTTCAGATTGAAGGAGGAAAAGCATAGCAATCATTATGATCGAGATTGAAAGCGAGAGGCGCAGTTGGTTACGTAATCGATGGTGCCGTAGCCGGCGAAAACAAAGAGGAGATTCCGAATCTGAATGGCGGCTCCGTCGAGGCGAGGAAAGGGAGCGGGAGCCATCTTCTGCCATTGGAGTTGCGGCGCGTCCAAATCGGCGTAAGCCGCGGAAAGGAATCTTCCAGAAGCATTGTTATAAATATTATTATGCTGGAATTTATGGTTGGGAAGAACTAATGTGGAGGGTTTGGAGGTGGAAAGAGTGGAAGACGAAGAAGAGGCCCATAGAAAGTCGGCCACGACAGCGAAACCCAAAAGCCCAATGCAGATCACCACCAATTTGGCCGAACCGACCTTCACCGACGCCCGAACCATGTCAATCTACAATCACTCATCAATTCAATCAACTAAACTTCTCTCCTATCTCTGACATTACTATTAAACACGCATTCCTTTCATCCATAAACAAATAAATAGTTTGATGCTTCCATTTTCCTTTTTTGTTACACTATTTATTTATTTATTTATTTATTTATTTATTTTATTGGTGTACGGATGAGGAAACTAATGGAATTTTTTTTCGTTTTGAAAACTATTTATTTTATTAATTTACTATAATCCACCGATAAAATTGTTTGGCTTTCATATTTATTTAAATAAATTTAATAATAATCGATGAAAAATTATTTTTCACTTATCAATTATTTATAAATTATCATTAATATAATTTTATTATAATTATTATAAAATTTAATGATAATAAAATAATTATATAATCATAAAATCGTAAATAATAATTGAATTATAATACAATACTATAGTCATAAAATCATAAATAACAATACAATAAGTTGTAATACTTAATATATTTTTTCTTATTACTATCTATCGTGTTTTTATCTATTCAATTTAAACTTATGAATTATGATCAAGCAAGACTTATTATATTCATGTAAATTTTGTCTTCTATCTCTTATTTATCAATATGAAGAATTTTTATTGTTATTATTTTAAATTTTTTCTTGTATTATTCACTAAAAATATTATACTATAATAATAGTAGAATTGCTGGTACAGAATAAAAAAAATATTCTGAACTAATATCATTGACGAAAAATTAGAATCCATTCTATTATAACATCTAACAAATAATTTTATATTACTTTTAGTAAAATCAGAAAACATTAAACATAAACAAAATATCTAGAAACTTCTTTGAAAGTTTTAAGTACTATAAGCCCCTTAGAACTTTAAAAAAAGCTTTCTTTTGCTGCACATTTTCTCCAAAGCATCATAAAATCCATGCGTGCATAAAATTTGGCTAGGGAATTTCATGAGGAATTAGGATTGGATTTGAGACAATGAGGTTGGAATGAGAGGCTGATGAGTTATATTATTCAAAATTTAATTTGCCCCCTACAGTTAGTATTATTAATGCTTTTACTGGATCTGTGCAATTCACAGGTTATCTATTGTTAAATGAATTTATAAGAATGGTTAAATAATAGTCATGTTTCTGAAATAGTACCTCTCTACTTCAATTCCAATTGAGTATTGTCTTTAAGTGTCATACTGGTTATGAAGGTTGCATCATATGTTACGCAACATCATCTATCATCTTTGCTAGTCTTGTAGGATGTAAATTGTTTACATTATATAGAATCTTATATTAAAAAATCATATAAAAATAAATTGTAATTTTTTTAAAATCTTTATAATTATAGATATATAGTATCTTATAAAGAAAAATATTATTTTTTATATTTATTGGTATTTTATTACATTAAGCCTATATAAAATTGACTCCATTGAATATTTTAACATTTCTTGCATCTATTTTTCTCTCTTTTAACTCATATTTCAACTAACAAACATAAAGTCTGTGTATTGTTAGAAACAAAAGATATGCAAACTATTATCAAGAAGAAACATATTAAACAATTTTTAAAGTACATTACAACTTACACTACAGATAAAATATTATTTAACTAATGAACTAAATTATACTTTTCCTGTGAGCAGATGACACAAAAATACAAAGACTTACCTTGCACAATGAGGTTAGTGATATGTTCCTTGATTTGCTCTAGAGTAAAAATCATTTAGTTAATGAGACTCCCTTTATTTTAGGTGTTGATGATGATAAATTGTGGTGACCAGATTGGAATGGAAGATGTTGAACACCTCTAGAGCAATATTCAGATTAGTTCTGTTAGCATTGACTCTACATCTCAGTCATGTGGAATTGTTTAGAGACATGAGAATTGATCACTTCTTTATGGTGTTCAATTCTAGGTCCAAACTTCACTTGGTTCAATTCCAAGTTCAGAGACATGTGAAACTGACTGAAAGCATCAGTGTTGACCACATGCTGAGACTGTTGACTTTGCATAGATTGAAATTGTTGTTGCATGTACTAATCTACCTTTTGCAATTGAGGGAAGAAAATAAAGAAATAGGAAGAAACCTATATTATCAGAAGATACAAAAAGGAAGAAAAGACAAAGGGTATTATTGAATGCAAACAACCTTGATAAACTTTCACGAAGGAAAAGAAATAGGAAGAAATTTATATTATTAGAAGATGCATTCTTAAATCCAACCCTGCCTTGTAATACAAAGATGCATTGTTATCAATCTCATTTGCATGCATAAAATATAATTATTAAGTGCCTATATAATGGTCTCCAATGACTGAAATAAAATCAGACATCTCTTAACACCAAACAACAAATTATCTAAACTCAAAGTTTCCATCAAACAACATGCAAAGGGGTTTTGGGTTTAACCAACACCAGCGATGCTATGGTGATGAAAGCATGTGGATAGAGACTCAGGCTCAGCAACAAAGCTATGACTTCCATAGAGAGTCTTGGACCTCTGATCATAGCAACTACCACAAGCAGTTCCCAAGCATGCACATGCATATGAACGACAACATGCTTGGTGCTTTTGGTTAAGCGCATCATGGGGGTGCTAGAAAGTTCCCTTTTCTGGTAATAATCGATGATGGTGGCAAGTTCAATTCTTGTGGGAACTATGAGTATTTCTTGGAGGAAACTAAGTATGAGGAGGCTTATATCGAGGAACATGTTGTTGGTGCAGGCACTGCTAAGGTGGATGGAATGAGATATCAACATCATCATTACTTGGATGGGGATACTTGCTATGTTAGTCCCTATGATAAGGATAAGATTAAGAACATTGTGAACACTTGATTTTGTCTCACCTTATAATAATAATAATAATAAATATTTGTATTAAGCTATTTGAGCCACGCTAGCAAACAAGGTCCAACAAAAAAAAAACCAGAATTCCAAAGTCCTTTGGATGCCTTTATTAGCTTTCCACTCTGCTCCAATTTCAGTCTTGTTTACCTTTCCCTTTTGTCAACCATCCAAAGAGCTACTTTGTTCTCCCTTTCGCTCCTACAATTCGTGTTATGCTCTCCCTTATGCTCGTGCAATTTCTGCTCTGCTCTACTCTCATCTGCGGCTTTGCTGTATGTCAACCGTCCAAAGGGGCGTCCAAAGAGTTAGAAGATCGTTCTGCTCTACTCTCTACAATTCATGCTCTGCTTTTCGCCTTCTGTTAGTTGCTAATGCTTACCAAAAATCCCGCTGCTATGAGATTATCTCCAGAAAGCTTATTGTAGCTAGTCACTTGCAAAAGAAAATAGACAAGTTAAATTAAACAACTAATTTATCAAAGTCTATAAATACCAAAAGTGAACAAAGATCAAGGACTTACAAAAGATTGGTGAGTATTTAGCAATGAAGAGACTTACGAAAATTGTGAGAAGGACCCGAGAAAAAGAGAGCAGCTTGTGAGCAATGAAGGAGTTTACAAAAAAACTGGGAGAAGAGAACAAAATCATCATGAAATACCACAAATTGGTACCACTACTCACTCTAATTCATTTTATGATTGTATATGATGATGTTTTATTGATGATTGCAAAACTCTTTGATTTCACGAAACGCACACGTAGCATTTTTCTACTTAATAAACCTTGGCTTGTCCCTTGGCATGTGTCTGGAGCCTTTGGACGCGTCTAGGCCCTTTGGATGCTGAGGTTTTTGGACACCCCTTTAGATGCACACGCCATTAGATGCGTCCAGAGCTTTTGGATGTTGGGATCTTTAGAGGCACACACCATTGGATGCATCTAAGTCCTATGGAAGTTGGAGCCTTTAGACGCGTCTAGGTCCTTTGGGTGCAGGGTCTTTGGACGTTGGGGTCTTGGGATTATTTAACTGTAATAATAATTAGCAGAGGATTAGAAAAATTATTATGAACCTGTATTTCATAGTGTTTTTACTACCAGTTATTATATTTCAAGTTTTTAGCTAATAATGCTTGATATCTTAAGCTTATATGAGATGAGGTATGCAATGATAAATGAGATGTAACACGAGAGGAGATTTAATATGAAATATGATGTGAGATGATAGAATAGATATGAGATGAGATGTTGGATAATATTTAAATGAGATGTGATATGAGATGTGAGATGAAATGTGCAATGAGATGTGCGATGAGATGAAATATGAGATACAACATGAGATGAGATATGAGATATGAGATACAACATGAGATGAAATATGAGATGAGATATGAGATGCAACATGAGATGATATATGAGATGCAACATGAGATGATATATGAGATATGAAATGCAACATGAGATGATATATGAGATGCAACATGAGATGAGATATGAGATATGAGATACAACATGAGATGAGATATGAGATATGAGATACAACATGAGATGAGATATGAGATATGAGATGCAACATGAGATGACATATGAGATTTGTGATGCAACATGGGATGAGATATGAGATATGAGATGCAACATGAGATGGGATATGAGATGCAACATGAGATCAGATTTAATAAGAAATTTGATGAGATGAAATATGAAATGATATGTGAAATGAGATGAAAGATGAGATGTGAGATGAAACATGAAATTTTGATTGAGATATGTTGATATAAGGATGACTTATAAGATAGCATAAGAGATAAAAAATGACATAACGTGCAACATAGGATATATGGTGGCAGATGAGATATGAAATATAAAAGAGATGTGAAACAAGAAAGAATATGGTAAAAAATTTAGGTTTACATACCTTTGTAGTTTAACAATCATACCTCCTTAATTGTATCATAATTTTACTTCATAATCTATTTTGTCTTATTAGGAAAATCTAACCTATAGAGAAACAAAAATACAAAGAAAGTCTAATCAATAAATAAGTATGTATTACTGCGTAAACGATATTGAAAAAATATTTAACAATAACAATAATTAGTAGAGGATTAGAAAAATAATTACAAACTTGTATTTCATAGTATTGTTCCAATCAGTTATTATATTTCAAAATTTTAGCTGATAATGCTTAATTTGTTAAGCTTATATGAGATGAGGTATGTAATGATAAATGAGATGTAACACGAGAGGAGATTTAATATGAAATATGATGTGAGATTTTAGAATAGATATGAGATAAGATGTTGGATGATATTGAAATGAGATGTAATATAAAATGTGCAATGAGATGAAACATGAGATGCAACATGAGATGAGATATGAGATGAAATATGAGATGTGACATGAGATGAAATATGAGATGCGACATGAGATGCGACATGAGATGAGATATGAGATATGAAATGCAACATGAGATTAGATATGAGATGCAACATGTGATGAGATATGAGATATGAGATGCAACATGTGATGAGATATGAGATATGAGATGCAACATGAGATGAGATACGAGATATGAGATGCAACATGAGATGAGATATGAGATATGAAATGCAACATGAGATTAGATATGAGATGCAACATGTGATGAGATATGAGATATGAGATGCAACATGTGAGATGAGGTATGTAATGATAAATGAGATGAGGTATGTAATGATAAATGAGATGTAACACGAGAGGAGATTTAATATGAAATATGATGTGAGATTTTAGAATAGATATGAGATAAGATGTTGGATGATATTGAAATGAGATGTAATATGAGATGTAATATAAAATGTGCAATGAGATGAAACAT
This sequence comes from Mucuna pruriens, assembly GCA_025330945.1. Taxonomy (NCBI): domain Eukaryota; kingdom Viridiplantae; phylum Streptophyta; class Magnoliopsida; order Fabales; family Fabaceae; genus Mucuna; species Mucuna pruriens. The sequence goes on from JAENHJ010000529.1 coordinate 503,153, forward strand.
GAGATGCAACATGAGATGAGATATGAGATGAAATATGAGATGTGACATGAGATGAAATATGAGATGCGACATGAGATGCGACATGAGATGAGATATGAGATATGAAATGCAACATGAGATTAGATATGAGATGCAACATGTGATGAGATATGAGATATGAGATGCAACATGTGATGAGATATGAGATATGAGATGCAACATGAGATGAGATACGAGATATGAGATGCAACATGAGATGAGATATGAGATATGAAATGCAACATGAGATTAGATATGAGATGCAACATGTGATGAGATATGAGATATGAGATGCAACATGTGAGATGAGGTATGTAATGATAAATGAGATGAGGTATGTAATGATAAATGAGATGTAACACGAGAGGAGATTTAATATGAAATATGATGTGAGATTTTAGAATAGATATGAGATAAGATGTTGGATGATATTGAAATGAGATGTAATATGAGATGTAATATAAAATGTGCAATGAGATGAAACATGAGATGCAACATGAGATGAGATATGAGATGAAATATGAGATGTGACATGAGATGAAATATGAGATGCGACATGAGATGCGACATGAGATGCGACATGAGATGAGATATGAGATATGAAATGCAACATGAGATTAGATATGAGATGCAACATGTGATGAGATATGAGATATGAGATGCAACATGTGATGAGATATGAGATATGAGATGCAACATGAGATGAGATACGAGATATGAGATGCAACATGAGATGAGATATGAGATATGAAATGCAACATGAGATTAGATATGAGATGCAACATGTGATGAGATATGAGATATGAGATGCAACATGTGATGAGATATGAGATATGAGATGCAACATGAGATGAGATACGAGATATGAGATGCAACATGAGATTAAATATGAGATATGAAATGCAACATGAGATGATATATGAGATATGAGATATGAGATGCAACATGAGATGCAACAAGTATACATAACATATTACTTCATTCAACTAATGGCAACTTTTGTATAGAATTTAAATTCTAACAATGTATAGAATTTCTTCATTCATTTAATGGCAATTTTGTCAATTCAACAATACATACCCAACTAGTAAGATCCTTGACAGCAAGCTTGCAAACATCGCGTATGGCAATCAGGATTGCAAGATGAGCAGAGACATGAATATTGTTTGACGCATTATCATACAAACCCTTGAAAACCTGATCAAAAAACTAAAACTGTCAATTCCTTCAATTGAAAGTGGGAGTATCAGACATAAGACAAACAATAAGTATGAAATTGCTGAAGTAATCAATTTTTGATAATACATATGGCATTAGACATTCAATAAAATCCATGAATCATAAAAATTCCTGCAAAGGAATGTGCGCCTTTTGAGCCACAGCTAAAGCTACCTCGTCTCGACTAAAACATCTATGTATGATCTCAGGAACCTCCGAAATGGCACCCTAAACATAAGAACTCAAAAAAGATATTAAAAACATGTGGTAAACGACAACAATAGCAATAATAGCAATTCATATTAGGCATAATAGTAAAGATTGTATAATTTGGAAAGGTGTGAGACTGTAAGGCAAAGCATTATACCTATACTTCTGCATCCCTGGAGTCATTGTTGACCATAGCTTCCAACTGAAATCAATGACTTAAAGGCTATCAATAAGCATCTCAAACAAATTTTACATGATAATAGTCAAATAAAAAAATAATCAACAATTCATGACACACCTGGTGGTACTGATTCAAATATTATTTTATTACACTTCTGCATGAAAAGTTGTAGATTTGAGTTTCAAGACCCCATTAGAAGGAAGTACTCATCCAATAAATTGGATTTCTGCTAAATCTCCATATATATGCTTAACAACACCTTTATCCATCTTTGTTGAAGATGAATAAGAAGACGACAAAAATAAAAAAAGAATAACATAAGCAAATTCCATTTAGAAAAGCTAATTCCTTTTTTAACACATGCAATATCCATACCAAGCATAAGTTAAGTTTACAATTTCAACTATCCTAAAAGGTTAAACTAACAATAACAACCTCAACTGCATAAGCAAACAAGCCATCTCCATTTTCCACCCTTAGCTGCATTTGCATTTAATGGTTTAATCATAAAAGAGAAAGAGTATGAAAGAAATCACATGAAACAACCATTGTCAAAATTATTTAAAACTGATAATCAAATGTGTCAATTCACCAATAAATTCAAAAACAGGACAGTTCTTCCATCACAACAGACACGTATGGTATGTTATGAAGCTTTTCTTATGGTATACTTTGTATTAGTTAATGATGCATATGATCACAAGAATCTATAAGGATCATCAACAACTTTTAGTGGGAGAATTTGGAATTTATCTTGGACATTTCTTGGTGAGAGAAGGCTCCAAGAAACTACTTCCTAGACAATCTCGTGAGTGTAGCTCTTGAGAGGGACGGTGAAGGCACAGTAGAGGCCAAGATTGGCGATCTTGAGAGTGCCCTTGTGGCGGTCGAGAAGAGGGTTCTGGGGCTTGTGGTCGCGGTGGAGGACGCCGTGGCCGTGGTAGTGGGTGACGCCCTTGCAAAGTTGGAAGAGGAAGCTCTGAACGATGGGGGGCGAGGGGTCTGGGGTTGGGGTCCTTCGATGAACTTCTTCAGATCGGTATCGAGATACTCGAAGAGCATGTATAGGATCGTCTTCGTGTGGGACTTGGGAACCTTGTCTACATAGGGCCGTCGGAGGAACGAAGCTGCAAGAGAGACAACTCTCGTAGGGCCGTCGGAGGAACGCGTCTTCATTCCAGTTTCTTTTACTTCTCCATTCCTGCCATTTCACAAGAAACCCAGATTAATAGTGCAAAGAATTCGGTATGGGGAAATTTAAAGGAAGGATGTAACATAACGGCACTTTCACAACTCCCCGCGTCCTTTCAATTTTTAAATTCCCTTTTAACTCTTTACTTTTTATTTTAATTATACTTCGATTCCTTCGTTGTTGTCGCTTCTCTTTTACTTTTTTTTTATTAGTTAAATTTTATTAAAAATCATAATATTTTTATCCACGTTAAAAGTAAATTTTACTAAAATTTATAATTTTTAATAAAATTTAATTATTTAATAGAATATAAATAAAAAAGTTTAACATTCTCTTCTATATTTTCATTCTTTATTACAATAACAAATTTATATTTCCATTCATTCTAATTATAAAAAAAAAATATATTCTATCTCATAAGGATATCACATCATTATCCAATTAGTTTAATTTATATGCATTATCATAAATGATTTTTGATTATCAATTAATTACAAATTAGATCAATAAAATAGAATTTAAAATAATTATTATAAAATCCAATTTTACTATTATGTAAATGTATAAAATCAATTTACATTATTTTTACATTAAATTATTAAAAATTAATGAAAAATTAATAATATAAATTTTAAGTGTTCCATGATCGTTAAGGATCCTAATTGAAAAAAAGATAATGGAATCAGTATAATAAAAGTTATTTTTAAAATGATATAAACATGTTTAGGATAGTAAAAAGTTACAATCAATCATAATATAAAACAGTAAAAGATGAAGAATGTGAATTTATGAAAAGGCACTTAACGACATTAAGTTGATGTTAAGGTAATGATCATTTTCTTAAAAAATATGTACAAACATGGACTTAACCTACATTAGTCATCTATACATCTCTAATTCTTTGAATTTAATGAGCCTAGTATTTTTTGCAATCCAAAAACTAAAATTTGATATTTATTAGAAAAATTACCATATAGAAAAATTTAGTGACTTTTCCGGTTATGGGAGTCTATGACTTCTCCAATAACTAAAAGTGAGTAAAATAGTGGATATTCATCTATAGTCATTAAAGCTCGAAAAATTCAAGCACAATTTTTGAAGATTCATGACTTCTTAATTACCTTTTTTTTTCCTCCTATTAACTTAATAAGTTTCTAAATCTTTAAGATTAGGCTAGGATAAACTTTAGTTTAAACCTTTTGTAATTGATCTCTCCTTCAAATCTTATTTCTTTTTAAGTGAATTCAGTTATTGAATTTATTTTTAATATTTTCCTATGATTGACCTTCGTTAAAAACTGTTTAGAATCTAAACTCATAATTAAAATTTCCAATTTAATAACCATGTGAATAATTACTACACTCATTAACATAAAATAAAATTAAAAAATATATAAAAATATTTATTTTTGCCATTTCATATTTACCAATTACTTTAACATATTATTTTACCAAACACTTATAATTTAATAAATTAATTTAACAATTTCTAGCTATAAGTTATCAATTAACTTTAAGCTACTAGTAAGTTTTTTAGTTTCTAACTAATTTTTCAGCTTTAAGTTAGTTTTGTCAAACATAACTTTATTTTGATAATTTTTTGTACCAAAAATTATATTGATTGCTAGTGAATTATAAAAAAATATATTTTTATTTGTTATTTAAATCATAGATAGAGAAAATTTAATATATATTTTATTACAAACAAAATTGAATAATAACAATAATAATAATAATAATTTGTATACATAATTAAAGTAAAAATTTAAATTAATCTAATAATTTTATTAATTAGTTATAATTAAATAATTAATTGTAACAAATGTTAAAGTTGCTCTATATATATATATATATTAAAATATTATAAATCATAAAATTAATTTATGTTAATGACTTAGAATTGGCGTAGATTTAAAGATTTACACTTAATGTTAATGAATTTTGTCTTATAGTAATGTAATGTGATGAACTAGAATAACTTTAATATATTTTGTGAGAATAAAGTAGTTACCATTAATCAATCAATTAAATCATTTAAATTTATTTAATTGATTGTTTGGTTGATTTAACTTTCAATTTTAATTTTTATAAAAATGATATATTAAGTTTTGTTTACAAAATTTCTGTAATAAATAGTAATTTATATATAATAATTACACTAACTTTGACATGTTTTATCATAATAAATTTATAATTTTTTTTAACTTAAATGAAACATTGAACTAAAATGACTTAATTAATTAATTTAAGTCAAAATTAATAATTTTATTAGGATAAAAATGTCAAAAATTAAAATAATTATATACATATTTTTTATACTTATCGCAGAAAGAAAAATTGTAAAAAAAAAGAAGTAATCTATTAATAATTTTTATAAATACTTACTAAGATTGTCACACACAAAAATCACAAATAATTACCACAGAAATTTAAATCAATTAAATAATTACAGCTGAAACTATATATGCATAAAAAAATCGAACAATTAATTAAATCAAATCAATTGATTGATGATAACTAATTGATTGTCACAAAGTATATCAAAGTTGCTATATTATATTAAGATATTTTAAATTGCAGAATTAATTTTTATGAACGGTAGGTATAATTCCTTAAACTTACACAAAGTGTTAATGAATTTTATCTCATGTAAAAAAATGTTCAAATATAATCAAATGTTCTCATTTCCTACAATAATCAACCTTTTTACAAAGAATAATTTGACACACATATAGATAGATAGGGGATTTGACTGACTCTTCTAAAGTAGGGAAATGCACTTAAAAAGATACAGTGGATTTAGAATTGTTGATTGCAAAATTAACAGTTAAAAATTTGTAATAAAATTACAATCTCAATGGTTGATTTTTCAATTAATGATTAATATTACACTTTATTATTTAAACTACCATCATCTTAATTAAGAAGAGGTAAATCCATATATATATTATTGAACTTTGTGCCTATTTAAAAAATCCAGAATAAAACAGATTAGTAAATGCATTTTCCTTATTATAATTATTACATTAAATTAAACTGTTTTCATTTACTTCAATATAATTTTTATTAAATGTTTATAGTTTGCTTTTACACTTCGCATTTATTTTTTTCAACTCATACTTCAATATTGGGACAACAAGAAGTTACATTCTTTTATTCCTGATGGTATTTTTAAGATTCATCTATACATAAAAAAATAAAATGTAAGTGAAAGATTGAAATAATTATATATAAGGTGTCAGTTTTTTATATTCAAATAAACAAATAAATGTAATTGGAATATATTAATAGTACAAGTTTTAATATTATTTTTAATTATAAATTGTCATGTATGTAAAATTATTAATTTTTACAATTTTAAAAAAATTCTATTAAGATGATTTCAAATTGATTCCCAAATAAAATTTGTTAGACCAATAATGTTTGAAAAATAAACTGAAATTGAATTTTGAATTGCAACTTTAAGTTTTTCTTTCTTTGAATCAATGAATGAAGAATTGTTTAAAGCATTATTTATAATATTAAATGCTAATCGATTAATTTATTAAAAATTTTCATCAAAGATAAAATTTCTATGCGCCCCAATGAGACAAAATGCAGCAAGGCTGCATGAAGAGAGATTGAACATTGATTTTGGGTACATGCCATTCCATGGGATAGAAACCTTACAAGACCTTATGGACTCATTTATTCCATCAAAACGGGTGCTTTCACTGTCATTGTCCTCAATTCCCTCCAGGTTGCCAAGGAAGTTAGTATTCACTATTCAACTATCAACTGCAAGATTTTCATCCAGGCATTGGTGACAAGATTTTCATCCTTGTCAAACAGGCAACTATCAACTGCACTCAAGGTTTTGACCTTTGATAAATGCATGGTTGCTATAAGCTACTACAATGAATTTCACAAAATGATTAAAAAGCATATTCTTCCAAATGTTCTTGAATTCGGCGCACAGGTTGGTTTCAACAACATTCTAGTTCCTAATTGTTTGAAAATATCAAATATGAACAATACCTATGCATTATACTAGTGATGAATATTTTACATCCTAATTGTTTGAAATTGAGAACTAAAAAACAAGTAATTCGTGGTATGAAAACATTTAATATTTAAATTATTACATCATGGTAGACCATAATAGTAAAAGCTTGAGGCAATCATAAATCATGAAATCTTAATTGTATTATAAAAATAGAGGAAATAGTGAAAGGGATACGAAGCTCGCAAGTTCTCAATTTCTCGTGACTCTACGCTATTATGGTAAAAAATAACAAGACTATTATAACCAAGAAGAAGCCTAAATTACAATGATCTCCATAGAAGTTTGCTTACATGTTAGCCACCATCCTATCTTGCTTAAAAATATTCAACTGGGTCATACAAGTGAGTGACAAAGTATATACTAGCACATAAAAGGAAATCTATATTAATGATCTTGGGTCAAAATAGTTAATATTCTTTCACTTCTAATTTTCAGTATCTCTAACTGGTAATGTCGTCCATGTACCTATCTATGTATCATACACTATCTTTCATGGTTGGGTTCACGCTTGCATTGGTAGTTAGTTTAAACAAAAAAATATATATCTACCTTATACTTATAGAAAAAAATCCTAATAAGAATCAATGAAGTCAAGTAAGTTACCCCTATGAAAGAATGCAATTAAACAAATAAAAAAAAAAAAAACTTACTTCTTCTCTTGAATAATGGTGCGAGCTCTAAGAAATTGAAGGTCCATATTAATTCTACAACATTTAAACAAGGCAGAAATGGAAGACCGTACAATGCTACAACAGAGAAGTGAAAATAAGGTCAAATGCTAGAACCAAAATCTAGGAACATGAACATTTAAACAGACCACCCGACGCGACTGCAAACAAACTCAAAAGTTAGAAGTTAACAAGTCTAAATATAATTATAAAACACATGAACTTTTGGACAACAGGTAAAACTTAAAATGCCACAAGAAAATAAGCCACTCAAAAGGAAATCTAGGTCATACAAGTGAACCATAAAGCATATACTGGCACGTACATAAATCCAGGTCATACGTTAAATTATTATTTTTAAGCTTAAATATTCAACTAGGCCATACAAGTGAATCACAAAGCATATACTGGCATATAAAAGGACATCTACATTCTATAATTCCAAATGCCAATGTCGTTTATGAACCTATTTATACATCATATACTGCCTTTCATGGTTGAGTCTACGCTACCACCACAGTAGTCTAGCAAGCTCGAATATGACATGGGCATGTACGGGACACAACATGGGATGTGGTCACAACAATTTACTAAAATAATAGGGAACAACATGATCAGGATACATGTTGGAGCTTCATAGACTTCAATTTAAGACTACACTATTTAGTCAAAGACACAACTTTGATATAATAAATAGAAGTTAACACATATGACAATATGACAAAATTATCTCTATAAAAATAGCAGTGAAACTATAGGCACCAGTCATAACAGAGTTTTTCCGAGATAACGAATCTTAAGGATGCTATCACTGAGTCTTTAAAAAAATATTCATTTAGATTTTAGTATTTTACAAATATATACAATAATATTATTTTTTTAAATATGCCTCGAAGTGCAAAATTTATTCAGGTATAAATCATCCACATGCACTCAAGACATCAATTTTCCAACATCAAAAAAGAAATAAAGACAAAATTAAGATAACAAGTAATTCTACACAGAGAAAAACATTAGCCACTTGCCTAATTTCATTTCCTTCAATCTGCCCTTTTGTGACATTTCCAGTTTGACGCAAGAGCTCAATGAAACAATTGAAGAATACATCAATCTAAAACATATCCATGTTAGAGAAGAAACCTTGTACTATAAAAGTATGTGATAATGGTAACTTAGGAATCTAAGTTCTCCACTAGCATAATAAGCATAGTTCAAATTTTGTCCATTTGATACATTTCAAGTGGAATTCATTTGGTGAGTCGAGGGAATGCACTCAAAGATTGAAGAATTTTCTCTTAACTACATTCAAAGGCTTTGGTCAGAGAAAGGAGGGCATGTTCCGAGGTAAATATGTTTTCTATTCAGTTTTTTGGTCTCTTTGGCTGGGGCAAAATGGCTGTCTATAAAGGAAAATAATTATCCCTAGATTGGCCTTGGTATTATCAGTCTCTCCACGTTTCAGTGCATGCTTCCTTTCAAGGAATCTCCCATTGAGAGTTGTAGAGGGAAAGAAGTTCTATTATAATGTATTTTGTACTCATTCCCTCATTCAAATCAATTTTCATTTTATAAATTATTAAAATATAAAAGTTGTCCATTGTTGTAATGTCAAAAGCATATTCCCGTTCTGTCTTATTTGTCTTATTTTTAGAGTTGATTTAGAATGTCAGACAACACTACAACTAAAAAAATTCTTTGAACCAGTGACTTCCCCAATTACTACTGTCCTTTGCTGTCCTTTAAGTAAAGGATGTGCAATCAAACATGTGATTGCTGAAAAATTACATGTCTATCAATACATACTTACATAAAGACCAAATCATATTGTTAGAAAACCCAACAAATATCTGGTGATTATATCTTAAAATATTTTAGAGTACTCTAGATGACTGCTTAGGATTTATTCTGTTTTTATATTTTATAAATTCTTTATTTAACACATATTTCAATGTCTCTTGCATCTATTTTTCTCTCTTTCAACACATACAAAAGACTTACCTGGCGCAATGAGGCTAGTGATATGTTTCTCGATTTGCTCTATGGAGTAAATAATTCAATTAACGAGACTCCTTTTATTTCATGTGTTGATGATGATAAATCCTGGTGACCGGATTGAAATGGAAGATGTTGAGCACCTCTAGAGCAATATTCAGAATAGTTCTGCAGGCACTGACTCTGCATCTCAGACATGTGGAACTGTTTAGAGACATGAGAATTGAGCACTTATTTATGGTGTTCAATTCCAGATCAGACTTCACTTGGTCCAATTCCAAGTTTAGAGACACGTGAAACTGACTGAAAGCGCCAGTGTTGACCACATGCTGAGGCTGTTGACTTTGCATAGATTGAAATTGCTGGTGCCCATACTGATCTGCCTTTTGCAATTGAAGGAAGAAAAGAAAGAAATAGGAAGAAACTTATATTATCAAAAGATACAAAATCTTAAAGGAAGAAAAGATAAAGGATATTATTGAATGCAAGCACTCTTGATAAACTTTCACGAAGGAAAAGAAATAGGAAGAAACCTATATTATCAGAAGATATAAAATCTAAAGGAAGAAAAGGCAAAAGATATTGAATGCAAGCAATCTTGATAAACATTCCTAAATTCTATCAACCAACAAAAGAGGTCTCCGAAATCACGCTAAATGGATCCCCTTCTGCTTGAAATTGATAACTAAAAGATTAAATTTATATTATACAGATTCAATCTAACATAACTACTGCAAGAAACCCTAAAGACCAAATCGAATCAATAAATACATGTTAAGGAACATGAAATATGAAAATAGAAAGCTACCTCAAATTATCGATGACCACACACGGTGCTTTTGCCTATAGTGGTGAAATGGAAAGCTACCTCAAAGAGAAAGGGCGGAAATTTGCCTATACTAGGTAAGGACGGGATTCCGCAGAAATTCAATCAAACACAACAACTGCAAGAAACCCTAAATACCAAATGGAATCAATAAATACATGTTAAGGAACACGAAGTATGAAAATGGAAAGCTACCTCAAATTGTCAATGACTATGCCGACCAGGACTCACGGTGCTTTTCCCATGGAGAAAGAGAAATGGCAAAAATTGGCCTATAATGGGTGAGGACGAGTTCCACTAGAGCCCCCTTGTGTATTGCTGTCCAGCAAGAAGTCCGTTGACGACCGAAACAAAAAAATACCATGAAAGAGAAGAAACTAAGTAAATAAAGTAGGTAAATAAACAAAAATCACATGAAATATTTATAAATAAACTATAAAGGAGAAAAAAGGGTCCACCCAATTTAGCCTAATTTTTATATAGGTTAAGGGTCAAGTTAATTTGGGCCAATTTTTTTTTTTTTTTTACTTAAAAATACTTGAACCACAAACCCTCAATCATGAACCTTGAACCACCAACCCTCCGCCCTACCCCTAAACCCTTTAAAGTTAAGCCATATAACCTAAAAACCCTAAACTTGCCTATACCCTAAATCCTTACAACACCTTAACTATTTACTTACACGCTAATTCTAAATTAAACACTCCAAAGCATAACTTTCATATGGATAAACTGTCATTCACTAAAAAGCATAAATGTTCACTCATTTGACTTCTTAAAAATTACTAGTATTCATAATTTGTCTTTGATATGTTCCTAAAGGTTATAAAAAAAGCAACCGGACTAAAGCTGTAATTGTTATGATCCACAACATTAAATAATTAAAAGAAATTAAATCAATTTATTGAAAATATTATCAAGCACGCATACCCTTTAAATCATATCACAATTAATTAAGCTTTAAATCTGAAATAAATTACCTGAAGATATTGGTCAAATAAATTAACCATTAAGACTTTGCCAACTTCTATAGCAGGTTCAGTATTCTTACTTCTAAAATTAGAAATTTCATTTTCTAATGAATCAAAGATTTCCTCTATCTTGGCTAATGCACACATTTACTCCTGTGCACATAATATTGGGATGGGGTCACGACAATTTACTATAATTATAGGCAACAATATGATCAGGATGTATGCTTGGGCATCATAGAATTCAATTTATGACTTCTCTATTTAGTTAAAGAAGACACAAGTTTGATATTATGTTTAATAGTTAACAAAACACACAACAAATCATGGAGATAAAATCCTTACTTATCACAAATCTTAAAATTCTTGCACTGATTGCAAACCCAACGGTTGCCAGACACCATTAAAATACAACAGCTAGTACCTTCATGTTGTAGATGAACCATAATAAAAATCTTCTTTCATCAGGAAAATGGTTCACCAAGGTGGAGAAAAATAAAGTATTTTATAAGAAATTATTGAACATATGAAACCTAACATATAAATATTGAAACCAGTGGAGTACAGAAGCAATATTAATGTTTGACAATTTAGTTATATAATAGAAATATCCAATGATTTTAAAAATGACTTGCAATGGGTCTCAAAATTAAAGAAAATATCAGATGTGAAACACAAAAAATTAAAACTACAGGGGGAAGAAGCAAGGTTTGAAAATTCAATTTCTACTTTGTACCATTGAAGGAGAAAAGCAAGGGACAATATCGTCAAGTCACTTACCTAAAGTTCAATTTAAAATATAATGCAAGAAAAACCATGGAGATGGAGGAAAAATGACCAACAACCACAATTAAACAAACAACATGAAAGTTCATATAATAAAAGTAGGAGAAGAAAACCTTTATAGCAATTTGTAAGCAAGAATCTCAAGTGGAAGACCTAAGAAGAATCAAACTCCACACAGCTCTCCCTCACCTAGCACCAATAAATTTCACCATCAAAGTCTACTTCCATTATAACACACCTTCATTAGACTTTTAACGTGACAAAAAAGAAAAGCCATATACCATATAGTACAATCATGAAAAAAGTAATCAAACACGGTATACAATGTAATAATAAAGCTAAAGAATATTGAACACGTAAAACATAGCCCCACCCGTGGCAAATTCCCTGTTTGAGATTCACCCTGCAAAGAAAATGATTATTAATAATCATTTTGCAGCCTATTTTTTAGTAAAATTGTTAAGTCTAAAGTACTCATAGCAAACAAAATACTCAATTCCCTAGTGAGGGAAGACCTTGGTGAACAATCCACTGAGAATCAACATCTTCAATCTTCTCATGCGAAGGCTATATCAGAAAAAGGATAATAATAGTTTAAAGCTCCATAGCATATAGATTGCATTTTTATTTTCTACTTGGCATGTGCTTCTGCCAAGATCATGCCGTTAAAATTAGATGATTTGAAAATGTAAGAGTGGACTCATCAACACATCTTCTAAGAGCAAAATCAAGACCCCACCTATGGACCAAGTCATTCTGAAATGTCAAGAGTGGTACAATTATAATTTTATGTACCAAGTGCTTAAAGAAACATTAAACAACTAATCTATGATTCAATGGCCATCTTCTAAAATTAGGAATTTAGGATTAACAATTCAACCTGAATCATATACCACACACAACGCCATGCATCTCAACAAACCTGCATTATGTAACACCAATAACACAATAAGAATCATTCCGTTATTATATTACAATGTGATTTTGAACTTAATTCTACCTTATAAAACTAGCTTCTATCTCTAACTCTAACCAATATATACTATATTCGAGCTCTATCTCTAACTAATATAGAACTTGAGTTTTTTTCCAATACGATAGACTAGATGATGGAATAATAATACATCATCTACTTACGCATCACAAGGAGGTAAATGAGGGTTAGAAAACCATTTTGGTTTCTCCTTCGTCACTCTAACAAAAATACAAGAAAATAAACAGTTAATCCACATTCTTTAAAATAACAAGAAGCACTAGAAAACTGGTGCAGGACTCCAATCATTCTTACTTGTGAACTTCACAATCACCTTGGATTGTGAACACAGGACCCTGCAGTCATATAGCTGATTGCAGGGAATCCTGGTCCATAATTCATTAAGTCTTGGAAAAAGGAAAAGCAAATTTGTCCAATACAAGTTAATCTCTTTAATAGGCAGTTAATCATCACCCATATTATAACAAAATTAATCAATCAAGCGGTTAATAAGTCTTTTGCAGTAAATGTAACCATCCAATGTAGTATATCAGATAATTACTTTTGGATACTTCACTAATTCACATATACATCTATCCAAGCCTTTAAAAAAATGTCATGAAAATCTAATGCAATCCATTTGAGACATAAAAACACATTTGAGAAGCAGGTATACTATATATATCCAGCAAGCCAAAAATCAAGGAGCTGTCCATATTCAAATGTAATATCCAGCAGCCTATAAAGACGTATCATTCTTAGTTCTTACACCACTTAAAAGCCTTATTATGCCAGTCTTGAAAGTGTGTTAGAAAAAATGAATAAAGCTTTGCAAGTCAAACTAAATAAATAAGAGCTTCGTGTGCAGAAAAAGTCACCTTTTGATTCAAATGAGGCTTCTTCATCACTAAATCACAACGTCTTCCCCATTCTACATAATACACTAAAGCCAAAGTGAGACTTTAACAGTAAAAAACACAGTTTTTCTAGATCATATGACAATTAACACACCCCCATCCACTTGAATGCTCAATCTTCAAAAACAGGCAACAAAATCAACATTAAAAAAACAACCAATATGGCTTGCGAAAGAGAATCTCGAAGTTCATTTGAGCATTTGAACAAACACATAACTTGCAACCCACAAATCAGTCCATAACAAATCACAGAGAAAATATTTAAAATTTTCTCCAAAACCCATCAATCAGTCAGTTTACAGATTTAGATGGTCATATAATGCTACACACATGCCGCAAATATTCATTCATTCATTCACAATTACATGTTTTGAACCATTCTTCATCTTAATAATGCAAGCTATGCCCATAGCAGTGGCATGGATCAATCTACAGTTCAAGTCATAACACCAATTAACGCAGAGATAAGGATGGGTTGGTCAAACATAACAATTTATAAATTAAATTAAATTAAATAATTAAAAAAAAGTGGGGGTGTTAGGAAATGCATGCTCATAGCTTCAGTCCAGTATTGAAAAGCCAACTGTTGTGCTTTGGTATCCAAGAACAAACCCTTTCCCACCTGCCAAAAACAGTTGACTCAAAATCGAACTCATCAATCATCCTTTTCTTAATCATAATCACAATCACACTGTGATTTACTCAGATCAATGAGCACATTATCTTCCAAACAAAATGTACAAAGACCTGTATAGTATCCGTATAATATGGAGAAGTCTATAATATGTTTTCCCCCAAAAAACTCTATCCCTTAAAAAATAAACCTCTTTTAAGAAATTTAATCCATTTGTTGATGATGGAAACAAAAATACCAAAGAGGCCAAACCAAAATCAACGGAGCAAAGCAGAAACTAATAACATCCAATAGATAAAACATTAAAAAAGAAAGGGTAGAAATTTTATCACCATAGCAGAGACAATGATGAAAAAGTTTTGGTCGGCGGTGGTTGGCAGAGGCAACTCCAGCACAGGTTGCGGTGCTGCGAGAGAGAAAGGAACATGTGCTACGTTAACCATCTTCCATAGCTTCAAGTTCCATCATCTTGCAAAACAAAACACACATCAGAAAATGGGGAGATAAAATGGGATATCAAAGGTAAAATAGAGAATGAATGAGAATGAAAATGAGGGAGAGAGGAGTGATAAATAACGGTGTCTAGTTGCCTGGATGCTCTTCAAATGTGACATTTACTATCTAGGGTAAGGAAAAGCACGAATCAGTCTGTAATCTGCACTGTCCATGGTTAACCACATGAGCTTTCATACTTGTGGAAAAGAGTGTTTTCTACTTTTCTTTTCTTTGGCGAGTAAAGCAACTATTACTATTTCAATAATACATTTTGAATTTCAAATTGTGCTACAGGCTTCAAGTAACAGAAGCAACTATTCAAGTCTAACCTGTTGCTTTCTAAATCACAGGTCCATTTCGTCCCAACATTATTGTCCCAAAGTGGAAGGTTTTTTGAAAAGGAGAATTTTCCAGAATGTTTGAAATGCTGCCACGTGTAGAAAGCTTCTCCAGAAGTGGCTTCAAAGTGCATATAGTATAGATAACCTCCAAATCAAGATTTGAGAAAATAAAATGTTATAAAAAAGGCAAGCTTTTGCCTATCGCATGATATAGTGTCTTTCCAAATGGGTAATTAATAGCACATATATTATGTCTGGACAAGGTAGAGAGATCTGTACATGAAGAAAACACAAGAAAGATTGTATTCTATTTAGCATGTTAACATAATCACAATATGCTCGTACATGTAAGAATTTTCACTGCATCAAACATTACCGAAGTTTACAAACCCTAGAAGAACATGAGAGCAACTAGAACTATACAACAATTTAAAGGAGAAGAATAACGTGCACACACACACAACTTTGCCATCTTAATCTATAATAATCTGTCAATATGATATTTCACCACCACTAATAATAGAGGGGAAAAGAATACTGTCTAAGAAGGCCAATTAGAAGATGCTACAAGCACTCTCATTGCACATACTGTCAAACTGGTATCACATCATTCTTGGATGCGTCTTCACATCTTAAAACTATACCCTCAAGGCTAGCTGGAAAAATACATTTGGTCCATTGACAACCCGTAGTGATTGGATCTGGCGGAGGAACGATCATAAGCACATTCTCATTCCTCTGAACGACCCCCATTACACTTACCGTGCTTCCTTCTTTGATATACCTGAATATAAATACCAAGTTACATTATTAATATTTCTTAAATCAATACCTGACATCAGATATAAATTCAGAAATTTTCAAGAGCACCCTGATCACAAGTTCACAACACTTAACCTGAAAACTCAACTATGTTGCTAAATAAAATCAACAAGTTAAAAAATTTGAACCGCTCAGCTCAGGTATACAAAATATAATTCTCATTTATCTAGTTGGGAAACCCCTAGATCAAAGCTGACACTCAATGCACACATCCACAGACGAATCAGGTTAGTATATTCTAAATGCAGGAAAACATGAGATAAATTTTACCCTTCTTCCAGCCGCATGATGCGGTCATCACTTGAAAGATTTCTCTCTCCCAACCACCGGAGAAACTCGGGTGACAATTCTTCTTTGGTTGGATTTACATTGATGAGAACTGAATCATCAACATAAGGGGTCACTCTTGCTCCATGCCCAGTCTTAACCAATGCCCTTAAACCAGACTGGAAATCCGAGATGTAGAAGTCAACCACGCGCCTCTGTCACATTACATTTATTCCGGTTAATCGAGTGAAAAAGAAGTTCCATAGAAATAGCAGTCCCTAAATGCAGACTCCACATGGGGCCTTCTTTAGTGGTGGATCCTTTCTTGAACCCAAAGAAGAAAAGAAATGAAATAGTGCTCCCATAATCCAGACTCATGTAGACATATCAAGTTCAGTAAGCAATATATATTACAAAAAACCAATCAAGGGGATACAAATGTTGGGTAACCATATATAATAATATAAAGTCAATTTAACCAAGAAACATCAAAAGGCTTGACAAGAAACATCCAAGGTCTCAATACAAGGGGTGGCAATTGCTTCTATTTATCCGCTAATCATCTGATCTATTCATGGATAAATTCAACCAATTCGCAGTAATGGATTGGATGGATTAAATCAACAATGGGAGGATCCATCATATATTTTAAAGTTTAAACCAACAGGTCAAGATATTGGATAATGATGGTTATCCCAGCCTAGGATCGTTACAGGATTTTCTGAAAACAGTCCTCATAAGGAGAGGAATTTTAGAGAAAGAATTTATGTTGACAAGTGTATATATATATATTGAATATCCATCAATGAAAAATTATTTATGTATAGGTTTGATTTTTTTTTTTTAAAAGGAGTTATGGATACATTTTTAATGGATAATAAATGGACTAAACGTTTATTTCTACCCGTGCATTTGAATCCAACTCAAAATTTATCTAAACCATCCATTTTACACTACTACTCAATACATTGTAACTGGCTTAAGGGTAGACCACCCATCTGAATCCATCATTTGCTCAGTAAACAAAATATTGTCCATGGTACGTCCTAAAGCTATTGGAATCATTTACCAAATGGGAAATACTTCCCTTCTTCCCTCGAGAGAATGATAGTGTAATTAATTCAAAACAATAAATTAAACTAGAAAATTTTATCAGAAGAAAGATGCCCTTCACTGCCATGCTCCTGGGGATGAGAGTAGAAGTAAAATTGTACACAAGATGTCAGAGTAGAGTATTAAATTCCATATAAATAACCCAGTAAAAAACTTAGTAACTCACTTCCAGCAATCTAAGGCCCCAAGAAAATCGACGGTGTGTAGGATTAGCAGCTTTTGAGTCCCATCCTCGATACTCGTATAAACTTGTTGACGTATAAACACATCTAGGGACTTTCTGGAAAGATGACTCAAGAGGCACATTACCGCAGGTAACAACCTTCACATATCACAGCAAAACATATTTGATTATAGTCATTTAATCTTGTATTGTAGTTAAAAAAAGGAAAGTAGAATAAAATATAGTAGCAGTGATACTGATACAGCAAATGTTTATAGCATGAAAAAAGGAAGATGAAACAAAATGCTCTCATCTAAGTATCATCCAAAGCTCGTTCAATGAAAATAACATTATTTCAAACAGCTATAAAGACCAAATTCAAGGCCTTCCATTCATGATAACATTTCCCTCCTATTTTCATATTTTATTTTGCTTATGATGATGTCATGTCTTGAAAAAAATTAAACTATGAAATTTCAATATTAAACAGACTCATATTCATTTAAACCATACAGAAATATATATTTGTGTAAGCACCTGATACATATCTGAGCTGTACCAGTTTACATACCTAATATAGGTTAAGCTATTTACTAGAAGTATCATGTTCCCTTGCATAGGGATCATGTAATTTTTTATAATTGATGAAATTTAGGGTTCACATCAAATATGCTTGAAGATTTCAATCTTTCCATTGTGTTAATTTAAATAAAAATGATATCATTGAAAAGCTCCAGTAAATTACAAGACAAGCCCAAAATACTTCTACAGCAAGTGAAGAATAATTTATAACAAAAAGCAAAATCAGACTGATGCAAATACAGGTGACTAAGAAAACATTTGAAATTAGTACAGTATGATTTGATGTAGAGAATATAATTATAAGCCCAAGAAGTGAAGATGAACTTTCCAGGAATAGGCAATAATCAAGGCAAGAGAAGGAAAACATACCCCAGAGACCTTCACCAATTGCCCATTTTTTGCAGTTCTAAGCTCGGAGTCTGGATAACGAGCAACAAAGCCCATGATAGCTCTTCTTCCCCAATAAGTATTCCAAGTGAAAGATGCAGCAACTAAGCCAAAAAGAACCACAACCACAATAAGGAGAATGGCATTGTGCACTGCTCCAAGAATAAAACCACCAGCAATGAAACCCATCACAAAAAGCAGAATTAATAACCATAACATTGCCTTCGGAAAATTCCCTCTGAAGGAATACTCATCACCTTGACTAAGAACAGTCACAGCTTGGTTGTGAACAACTGCAGAACCTTGCAGCTTCATTGAACCTGTCGCTTCCAAAGGACCAGACACTTTCCGTGGGGCTCCAGAAGAATTTAGTGGGCCAGATGATATGGGCCCAGATGTAATGAGACCAGTTGTTGGAAGAACAGGAGCAAGAGGTCCAGAATTTTGACGCCCAACTGGCGTAACTCCACCAGACTGAGGACCAGAGGACTTTTTAACAGGCTCCCCATGCTTATTCAGTGGCCCAGAATTTGATTTCTTTAGTGAAGTTGAACCAGCCATGCCACCAGAAGACATCGGACCTGAAGTAGTATAGACAGCCCGAGCAGCAGCATTAGGCTGGATTGGTCCAGAATGTGAACCAGCTCCTCCAAAAGATCCTGTCCGTGAAGGCGCACCTGTTATTGGTCCAGATTTCCTAGATTTAGAGCCATCAACAGGAATATCAAACATTTTCCCCAATTCTCCTGACTTTTTTATATCTCCACCAGTATATGGCATTGCTGTTGATGTCATTGTTGGAGTCCTTTCTTTAGGCTGCTCTGGCCGCCCTGATACATAAAGGCCATTGCTAAGCTTATGAGATGGGATTCTAGAGCCCATCTACCTTCTGTGAAAGAACCTTGGGAACTAAGACAATAGTAATACCAGAAGTCGGTGCTGGACAAGTCAAACTGTCAAAGTGATCCTGAAAGTTGCAAAAATGAATTTCCCAAAGGGATTGGAATTATCATTCAGTTAAAAATTAGTGGTTTACAATAAATTTCCGTGTTGCCCGATGAAAGGACGAAATAACCACTGACTAAACCAAAATAAACATACAGTAATGAGCAAAATTAAGGTTTAGAACAAAGTTAGCATCTTAGATTCTTAGTTGGCATAAATCTTATGTGGATTGCCAATCATGGCCTTGGAAACATAGTGTCATGTTTAAAATTAACACGCCCAAGGGAACACAATAGCCCAAATGTCGCATGGGCAACCAAAGTACAAAACTAACCATTTCCCATCACGGAGCAAGCAAATCTAGTCAAAATCACCTCTTTAACTAGAATTAATTACAAAGAACCGCAGTATATGATAGTCAATTTCCTAGTATACTTCAATGTATGCACACGACCCAAAGGAAGATAAAGAGCATATCAATGAATCTACAGAAGGAAGAAACACCCAAAGTTCTAAAATAATTACTGACCTATATAAGAGGGCATGTCTAAAAATTTTTATGCACACACATGCAATCATAGTTTTTATCTCCTCACCACCTGTCTTCCCATAAACTTCATGCATCCTCCAACCAAAAGTACACTGGTTTTAAATAAAGAATGAGAAAATGCTAACACTAAAGTTTTATGATAAAATTCCTAAAGTGGAACAATTTTTAGTGCACAAGAAGGCAAGAGAACTTGTCTGAAATCTGAAGCAATGAGTGTGTTTTTAGAATGTTGTCCCTTTTTCTTTTCTCAAAAAATCCGACACTAGGAAGAAGGACTAACAAACAGTACGTCAACATCCACAAGAGTCAAGCCCCACTTTTTTTCACACTTGTGCCAATCTGTAAACCATGGATCCATTATTCCAACTTAAAAACGGAAGAAGTAAACGGAAATAGCCTGAGGTCATACATAACAACAAGTTGGCATTTAATTTTTGGTAGATTAAAGAATACCCCAGGATTGAAAAATCAAATATAGTGTTGGAAAAGATAAGCTTCCACACTACTTTGGCCACCAATCAAGCATAAAACCAGCAAAAATACAGAAAAAGAAAACTTTGTGATTTCGTGGGAAAAAACTCAGAGACAGCACCGATGTCATACACATTGCGCTCAAAAAGTCAAATGTTACAGCAAAGGGTGATGAGAAAAAGCAGACCCACATGGTCATTTGAACAAGAAGGAAAACAATCTAGAGGATGAAGCTGTGATCTCAACGCTGGGTAGAAAGCAATGTGTCTAATAATCAAAGTTCAACGCTATTATGAATTTCTGGGGGCATTTTCTCAACAAACAAAATCAGAATCCAAAATATAGCGCATACTAGAAGCAAGAGTTAAGAAAAAAGAGGAGCACTAGAAAACACGGAGTAGTGAAATTCCATTTGGGAGAAAAGAAGGATCTATAAAGGAAGAGAGTGAAGAGAAGAGCATACCTACTTGAACTGAAATCTCGACGCACAAGCACAATCATGATGGCTACAACAACAACAATACAAAAGCTACCAGTCTGGGCGTGTTGTATTATAAGGAGAGAAAATAAAAATAAGGTTTCTGAGAATCTAACGTTGTACTGTGATGAGTGAGTGCTTGAGAAGAGAGCCGCAACAATTTTGTGTGTTGTCTGGTTGAGCAAAGTGAGGAAAATTTTTCATTAATTAAAATATAAACAAAAAAAGGAAATGTATGCTCTGTTAATTTATAATTACAATAATATTATATATATATAATAATAATAATAATAATAATTATTATTATTATTATTATTATTATTATTATATTATTATTATTATTATTATTATTTTATTATTATTATTATTATTATTGTATTGGATGCAAAATGCAATACAACAAATTGGAAACTCTCTCTTCTGTTCTTCAACGCACACGGGCCCTACCCTTCCTAACACCCAAACTACCCCTTCTTTTCTTTTCTATCTAATCACGGATTCCTATCTCATATTTTCTTCCTTTTACATTACACTGCACCAATTTCCACTCATGGATAATTCTACTTCGAGTTTAATGAACATGTATATATCACACTATCAATTCATTAAAAATTATATTTATTATTATTTTTCAATTAAAAATTTATATTTATTATTATTAAATTTGTGACTAGACGACAGATAAGATGCCATGATAATTTTTTATGGTTGTTTAATATATTATACATTAATAACGGAAACAAATGAAAAATGAAATATTTTTTTTTTTGCAAACCAAAACTAGAAAGAATACTATTTTATTATAAATGAGTCATTCTTTTATAAGTTTTTATCCTATTTCTATATATAAAAAAAAAGTTACTATGTATAATATAACGACTCAGATCTTATCTCATCAAAATGAAATCCAACCTGTATTCACATCATTGAAATTGTTTATTAACTTGCCATGACGTGCTCTACTCGCGACAGCTTTTGCTTAATTGTATTATGGCTGTCCAGACAATCTTTTTTTTTTTATTTTTCGAAACTGTTTCGAGAATCATTCTATCCATACTAGAATACCAATTTTCAGAAAACCAAAACACAATCAAACGACAAACACAGTTCATTTTAAGAAGGTTCTAGTTGTGTCTTGTGCGCGTGTCTACTTGGGGTTGGGGCAACTAGGCTGGCTTTCTGAGCTAAGTGGTCGAGGAACTCTTATTTTTCTCCGTCGCAACTGATTGCTGAGTTGAGGCTCATCTTTCCACATATGCCCAATTTATTTTTGGTCCAACACATATGCCCATTAACATGTAGTCAAAGTTAGTTTATTCCGGCCTAAATGCCATCACAAACCAACAAACACACAATATTCTGTGGGACAAATTCCATGTTTGAATAAATATCTAATTCAACTTCATTGAATAAACATCTTAATTAACGTACTTACATAATAAATATTTATATATAAATTATTGTTATAAATAAAGAAAAATAGGATCAAAAACGCTTTTGTATAAGTTATAAGTTATTCTCATAAATTATCTTTAAAATCTTATTAAAATAAACTAAAAACAACTTATAAATATAACATAAATTATTTTTATTAACTCTTTCAAACACTTACACAAATATTTACATAAGATAATTTCAATAAATTGTACATAAGTTCTTTATTATCTGAGTAGAACAGTGTCCCATGAAGACGCTCCCCTCCCCTAAAAAAAATTAACAGTACTAAACAATTGCCGGAATATAAGAAAAAATATATAATAGACTAAAATAGAAATAAATAGTAAATAACTTTATTTATTTAATGATATCATCTCCAAAATATTTTTTATTTAATTAAAATTTCATTTTAATAATTTTTATTTTTTATATCAAAATTTAATTAATAACAGTTAAAAAAAACTTTATATTTTAAATAAAATTAAGTAATATTAACTATTTTTTAATCAATGTGAATATTTGCTTAACTTATATTTCAATTCCGAAGAAGTAACATATTAATATTAATATTAATCTGATAGTTCGTTTTCACTGGGTCCCTTTTTCGCTTTCCTTCTTATCATAAAACCTTTCGTGTTTACAAATCTCTTTATTTCCCTTTCAAAGAGATAAGTAAAAATGCGCAATTATATTATGGAAGGAAATGAAATTCGGATTTTATTAACTAAATTGCACTTACAAGCTGGAAACTATATTACTCTTAAAATGAAGTGACTAAAGTCACACATTAGAGTTTAAGCTTCATACAATTCTCAACTCTTTTAGCCATTGGGAATGCAATGGGCATGGATCTGGCTTGCCTTGGGCCTTAGCCTTCTCAGAGAGTGAATAAAACCAACCATTCCTCCATTTCAACTGCAAGTATAGCCAAGATAAGAACTTACATATCAGATTCAGAGTTATCTTGTGAATCAAATATTCAATCATTCTACATATAGTTGCAACACATTTTTTAATATATTCTTTTGAACATACTTTCTGTTATTGATTAAAATTTTATTTTTTAATAAATTTTAATCAACAATAAAAAACATGTTAAAGAATGTATTGTCAACCTTCTTTCTTCTTGTATCATTTACCTCCTTGACTGCTGTGGGAAAGTGAGCCACAGCTCGGGAATATGCACATAAGCGGTCTTCCATGGCTTCTTCAAATGTTAACCCTTTTTCACTTGCTGCCGCTGATGCCAGTTCTGTTATAAGGCTAGATAACTGAAAGTGCAAACATTAGTCAGTTCTCATTGCGGTGTTATTTTCAGTATTGAATGCATCATTAATGTTAGATCAATATTTTGTGCCAAACTCTTTATTTTCTTCCTTCTCTTATTGTGGCCTACATTTTGTGCCCAAATTTGCAGGACAAACAACTAGTTTATCTGCAAATATGTAGGTCTTAGGATTTCATACAAGGGAACAAATCAAGTCATCCAATTTGGACAGAGCTCCTTTAATCCAGGATCAACCCTTCAAGTTAATCAGATCCAACAAATAAATAGATTGAACTTTGAACATATTTCATCCAAAACTCAGAGCCCTCACCTACTCATTACATAGGAATTGATATAGGTGACTGAGTAGACACCCCTTCAAGATCCAAAAGAAGAAATCTTATGAGAAGGGGGAGGGAGGGAAAGGATACTGATTGCAATCAGCAACCATCCTATTAACTAGACAATTTTAATCTAATCGTGTTCATGCAATTATATTGTCTTGTAATCAAACAAAATGTTATTGATTAACTTCGAGGAAATGTCAATTGGAGAGCTTACTTCAGAGCGGAATTCTTTTTCCACGACACCTACAGAAACCCCTCCATGACGTGCTCCAACAAGCATGACGGAACAAATCCATATAAGCTTCTCCAACATCTGCTTTTGAAACGCCTCCTTGTCAAGAACCTGGCTTTTGAGACATAGATGAGCGTGTGATATATTATCCTATAATTTCAATCTTGATGGTAAGCAATCCAAAAAACATAATAAATCTCCCAAAGGCACTTCCATGCTGAGAATGTATAGAAGTTGGTATAAAATGGGGTAGAAAAATAAAAAGAAGAAAGATATTATGCATACCTTGCAAGAAAGGCCTCCAGCATTTAATCTAGCAGCTACTACAGAAGCCCACTTGCCAAATGCAGCAGTGAGTCCTTCGGGATTGGTATCAGTCTTGCCATCAATAGGAGGTTCTCCAAGTTTTGAGACAGCAAAATAGGCCAACACTTGGTTTGCATCACTAAGACCTTTGCTTTCAAGCCACGGCTCCATCATTCCATTCTGGAAAAACACCAAATCTGCCACAGCATCAACAAATTCAACGAATAACCATTGTCCAATGAAATTAAAGCACTTGAAGAAAGGCACTGACCGGCCCATCTAGATGGAGGAGTAGATTCAAGCACAGAATCGAGATCATCGTTCCTCGTGCACACAAATATGGGGCCCTCCAAATTCAGAGGCACCGACTCTCCTCGACGAACCAGGAGGTCTTCGCCGCTGCCCATGTCTTGCAAGGCCCTGCCCACTCTTCCGCCGCCGACAATAACGGCAGGGGCCACCTTCGTAGCCATGGCGGAGACTTTGAATCTCAAGGCTGAGGTTGTGGGAGAAATCGAGAAGGACACCCAACTGGCCATCAACGACTCACTCAGTATTCACTACACACTCAGTTACACCACTCGTTACTCAAGGAACCAACCTTCTATCCTCCACATACATGCCTACACGACTTGTCGTTTCCACTTATCGTCATTTATAATATTTTCTTATTCTCGTGTCTTAGTTTTAAACGTCATACGTTTACGACACCTGCCGTTTTTGTTCATTATTAATTTTATATCTCTGTAAAAAATTATTAAATTAATTTTTATAATTAAATGTTACTAATTTTATCTTTGTCACAGTTAACTTTGTATTTTTAATTTGATTCTTACAGGTAGAATCAAATTAAGAATATGTTGTATAAATAGATTAAATTAATAATGTACTACCTACGTAAAGAGTAAAATTATCGATAACAAATATTAAATCGATAACCATTATCCATATAACATTGAATTACATTATTGAAAAAAAAAATATTTGTCTATGTTATTTTTTTATTTTTCTTCTCTATTCTTTTTTTATTTTTTTGCTTTCATCATCTTTCTTAGTCATCCTGTTTATATAATAAATTGGCATAATTAATTAATTAACTAATATATATATATATATATATGGAACGATTCAGCTAAAAACAATTGTTAATGTGAAAACACGAGAACAACTAATTAGGACTATCAAATTAAATTTAATGATTTAAATTAAAAATTAAATTAATGGATCCGTGACCTCTAATTTCCTTACTTTGTCCTTGCTACTCTCTTCTATTGCGTCGTTTTTCCAAGCAATTCTTGAAAGCAATTTCGCTAATGCAGCAATTTTGCTTGAAAGCAATTCTTGAAACAGAACGTGCACTCTCAATTGGGATTGAAGGTTTATCGAATTCGCTGAATGAGCGACTCTGCTTGAAAGCAATTCTTGAAACAGACCGTGCACTCTTAATTGGAGATTGGAGGTTTTTGAATTCGCCCTTGAAAGCAATTTTGCTAATACTCTCAATTTAAACATAGGTGTTATCATGACGTTTCGGATTGTGATCTGCAGGTTTCTTTTACTCTCAAATTACCTTAGCTTTTTTCTAATTATACCAGAATTATATCACTACATTTCTGAACATAAGTGTTATCAAGACCACTCTCACTAACACTGTAAAGCAACAACAATTGGGGATTGGAGGTTCTTTTGCTATAATTTAATTTTTAACCATAATAAAATGTTTATAATTCAACACCTATTAAATACAAGCTCTAGACCATAATTTTGACGTTCATACATTCTACCCTCGCAGGTCTTGTTTTTTTATTTGAAATTAAACCCTTTGTGTGTTTTGTTGTATGCAATTGCTATATTAGTGAGGTCTGTATTCCCAACCACATTTAGTTTTGACAATGTTGAATAATTTATAATTATTACTAATTTGTCTTATAATAACTAAATGTTGTGACATGTATACACGGCCGTGGAGACACACATAATACAACTAAATTGTTAAAATGATGCAGGCCGTTGAATGCCATGCATCTTATTCTATCACAATTGTAAGAAATGATTGGAGCGATAATTAACCAATAAAATTGTGAAATTCTTTTTCCCCCCTTGTATCTTACTCTCTAAAGAATCTTCCACCCGATCTCTAAAATGATTACCCGTACCCCCTAATTTGTTTATCATCGTTTTTTGGCTGATTTTGAAAAATAACTTGGTATATGAGTAGGCCTTCTAAGCATCAAGCTCGAAATGAAAAATTGGTGGACCGAAGGAGTCCAAGTCACCAAAAATGATATCATCATTTTCGGTGTAGATACCCGAATCTTGACTTTCAAAAATAGTTTGAATGTCTTCGGGGAATGTGCGACGAGAAGGGTTTGACTCTGCAGGTGGTGGAGCTGTAGTTGATGAACTACTCTTTTCTATCATTTCTTTGAATTTTGAGGATTGTAAGAGTAACCCAAGTGCAGAAGATGTTGAGGCGCCACCACCCTCTGATGATGTCATCTCATCACTCCCTGAACCAAGCTCAAGTTCAGGATTATTAGGATTGCTACAAGGATTTTGATGGTTTTCTTCCATTTTGATATAACGGCTGAGGTCAAAGTTTGTAACGGCGTTAAGTCCTCTGTATTCTATGGCTGCCATGTCATATGCTGTGGCTGCCTCTTCTTGTGTAGCTGTTACCACAACAGACATAGACACGTAAGCAAATGCAAAGGACATTTAATTTAATTTGTATGCACATGTCGGTCTGGGATTTCTTCGGTGTCGTTTAAATTAAGACTAAAATACTAGAAAAGAATGATATAATTATTAAATAGCTTTCCTAAGCAGTTGAAGTTTGGTGATCTATATCGCAACCAATGTGATTTGATTGCATATGTTGACCTTTATATGTGTCCTACTATTTTGATATGGGGGACCATGTTGAGACGAAGTAGGTACTTTCTAGTTAGAACCGGAAAGAATGGTCAAATACATTTTCAAAATTTCAGGTATGGGTACATCCTCTCTTAATTAAATATATATCGCTAGCTAGACCTATATTCATTTGGTTCGTTTATCTTCAATTAACACAAAAATATATTATTTAATCTGTTCTGTATTTTAGATAGCTCACATAGACCTTTCACATGCATGTTTTATTATTTGTTGCAAATATAACAAAATACAAATGATTGTGAAATGCTATATATATATATGAAGCATGTAAATACATTCAAATATGTAATTAGGCCGTATGTGCTTCTGTCTAAGTGGAAGAATTGTACATCAAAAGCATTGAAAATGACCTTTTGATTGGGATTTTCAAAAACACTTAGTCCCCTGAACTGTATAATTGACAAATTATAAATATATATATATTCTTTAAAGTCACATTTTCAGATCAACTATATATTCGTTTTGAAGTGTACAATGCATATATGAGTATTTGTGTAAAAACGTTTTGAGACATCTTGACATTTGAATAACAATAATATAACACAGGAAAAGAGTTTTTATTTACTTTTGAAAAGTTTTAATAATATATTTTTTGACATTTTTTATTATTATATAAATTTTACGTGAGTCACACTCAATAATCTAAATTTATTTTTTATTTAGTGAAATTCACATAAAAATTCAATAAGAAATAACATCCATGTATGTGCATGTACCTTCTTTACATGGCATTAGATCAGAGTCAATGAAATTACCGTAAGTTCCAAGGTATAGATATTTGTTGCCAAAGACCCTGCCAATTCGAGCTTCCCATCTTCCGTTATGGTGGTGTCTAAACATTTAAAACTAAAATTCAGAGCACTTTCCACCAATCTAACTATTTACACAGAAATATATGGAGAGGAAATGCATTTGTCTGTCTACAGGAATGAACGGTAAAGTTAGAGACATTTGTATAGGCACAAAAATGCTGTGATATTAAATAACAAAGAAAATATCAGTGTATTAAACTCTAAACAATATTATAAATTTCATCCCATTATTAGTATGATTACACTCCATATGGTTATGATTTCACACGTATTGTATTTTATTTGATTCATTATAATTTCCTCAAATTTCCACCGAGCTATTTTCGAATATGCAACCCCAATCAATGTGCACCATTAATGACCGAACTTATGGATTTCATGGTTTTGAAAGACCTACACAGGTAAGGGCTGACTAAAGTTCTTGACTAAAATAATGCGGGTAATTATAAATCTACACTTGTTTTTTCATCTATTTTATTTTTATTTATTTTTTATTATTTTCATTTTTATCACATCACTTATTTATTTGTATAATAATATATACAATTTGTACAATAACAAAAAATATATATACGCTGTAATTAATTATAAAATTAAAAAAGATAAACATAAAAAATAATATATTGTATAAATTGTTCCACGTATATTACACTTCTTAAATAATCATTTTCATTCTTTTCTTTTCTTTTTTCTTTTTTATCTCTTTTTCTCTACCTAATCCATTCACAATGGAGTGAATGTTTAGTTTTTTCCAATATTAGTTTAGCATAATATTGGATTCTGCTCGCAAACTACAACCTAAAATTTCGTTTATTGAGCTCGAATATGACCCCTCCATCCCATCCCACACACCCAAAAGAAAACACGCCAAAAAAATTATATTATTTACACTATTTCTCTTTTCACCTCTCTTAATAAATTCACTTGTTATTAAATCAGCTACTACTTTAATTTCTTTTAAACTAACTTAATTACGACATAATATTTCGTACTATATTTGTGTGTACTCCGCTTTCTGAATTCAATAAAGATATGAATGATTTATTTTGTTGATCATGATCTATTGTAGAAGAGATTCAAATGGTACAAAACCAAAGAGAAAATTGCAAGAGCTAGCATTTTTCAATGAACAGAGCAAGGTTCAAGTACCTAGCTACGCCTCTGTATTTTGAAACTCCTCGAGAGAACCCACTGCTTTTTCTGCATAAATAAGAAACGACTTCAATTGCTCGAAAAATAAAAGCTTGAGAAGTGATCTACATATATTATGTGTAAAAAATGAATGGATTTAATGAGTAAAAGTTAATTAACCTTCTCAAGGATCCAATATATTCTTCTTTTGACTGGGCCTCCATATCCTTGAGCTTGTCCTCATAATTTGATAGCTAGGCATATAGAAT
This sequence comes from Mucuna pruriens, assembly GCA_025330945.1. Lineage (NCBI taxonomy): Eukaryota > Viridiplantae > Streptophyta > Magnoliopsida > Fabales > Fabaceae > Mucuna > Mucuna pruriens. Next base: position 533,135 of record JAENHJ010000529.1, read on the forward strand.
GAAGTGATGAAATGTGATTTGTGAATTTAGCAAAAGTATGATTTGAATTGAAGATGAGAGAAAATACTGGAAAATTGAGAATGGTATCTTGGCCCCAGTACTTCAATGCTGCCAAGTCATAGGCACGTGCTGCAGCTTCTTCATCATCATAAGCCCCTAACAAACCCAACTTTGAACATTAAATCTCCCCCATCCGATGACACTAGGCCAAATTAATTAAGGGGAAGAGACTCAAATCATACCTAGATATACTGCATCCAGTTGTTTTTCATTGTCATTGTCATTGTGAACCAACATATAAATCAAATAATAATAATAATTATTATATATAAGAGAAGGAAATGAGAGAAAAAAGTAAAGAAGAAGAATGAACCTTGTCTTCCTTTCTTGCTCTGTGATTGATTCCAGCAATTTTTATCCCACAAATGAGCCTCGTATCGACCAGTCCATCGATGCCTAAAATAAAGCACATGCATGGGAAGGGATATATAATGAATTGAGATCCAGAAAGAATGAAATAAAATACCTTGTGACACCCCTATAGATTGAGCTTCGTTGTGGAGGTGAGTCTCTTGGGACGCTTTTGCGCGTGCGCTTCCCACTGCTGTTGTTCTTTAGGCTTTTCTGCGATTTCTTCGCCATCAAAACTCACAACAAGAGAGGACCACTGCACTGCACGCACGCATACAGTTCAAGAGTGAAGCCCCCCGATACTTCTTATATAAATATGACCCAGTCATCCAATAACAAAGGCATTAATTAATAGAAATAGTGGACAAGAATGAAAAAGTAGGTCTCTTGCTTTATTTTTTCTCTATCTCTCTCTAATATTTAATAATACCAACATTTTATTTTCCTTTCTTGTTCATGTTTTAGCAGTTGGTAGTTGAGCACAGAGTTTTCAAAAAGGAAAACAGTAATTATATCCCACTACAAATATTTAGTTAGCATTCATTCTTTTTTTATAACATTTTTTTATTATATCATATTAATTATTATATTAATATTTTTCTCACTCAGTGTCTATCCACTAATATTATGGTAGTCCTAATAATATTAAACTCAGATTTTAAATAAAATTTTGAATTTAAATTTTATAATTAAAAGAAAATATCCTACTAAAATAATCAGTTAGACAATAGAGTCGATAAATATTTGACATGACAAAAAAAAAAGGGTTGATGAGATGTATCATGAATCACTTTGGACGGAAAAACGGCAAGAAGAGATGCTTTTTATTGTGGTAGTCTCGACACGAGTTCATATTGCTTTTGTCTCGACTATTTATAATTTGATCTGTCTGTAATCATTTTGTTACTTATGCAGATGCTACCATTTGCAGCCCTGAAATTAATCATAGCCCGATCCATGTTTTTATTGTTGGTTTTTTCTCCATTTTGGTCGGTCTACACTTACTCCTTATCATTCCATTTTTCACCCTGAAAATTAATTCCATTTTTCTGATTTGCCGACTGAATATATTTACTTAGGACTATGAAACATCAAAACTATTGGGCTTTACTTAATACAGTTTGTTGTTGTACCCTAGCTAAAATCTTTTAAGCCTATGGACTCGAGCTGGATGTTAATTTTTTTTTTAAGAGTTCATACTTAATTAGCATGACAATTAAACAGGTGGATTTCCCAAAAAGCCTTAGTTCTAAATGATGATGATTTGCTTTAAAATAATCCAATAAAAATTTTCATTTTTATTTGATTTTTACCGTTTATATTTAGATTGAATTTATTTATGAATACACCTGAAGGTACATATTTCTCCTGTCTCACTTGTCAACATATATAATAATCTATTAATTTTTTTCACTTATTAATCTTGAGTGTGAAATAAGAAAAAAAATATTTCATTCTTTAGAAAAGTACAGATCAATAAATTTATTGTAATTATTATTAAGAGAAATTATACTTTTCCTTCCTAAATTTTCTTAAATAACATTTACACACAGCTTTTAGCTTTCAAACAGATAAAACATAAGTGATACACTTCTTATTTTATTTAATAAAATGAGATACACTCTCTTTCTTCAATGTTGTTTAATGGAGCTGGATTTTTTTAAAAACTAGAGAATTTGAGTGTTATTTAAGAAGATTTGCCAAGAGATAAGTACAAAGTTTTCCTTATTATATCATTTGATTGAAAAATAACACCAAACATGTCTAAGGAACCTTCTGTAAATTGTCTTTATTATTATCCGCTACATGATTAATGATTTAAATTGAAACATAAAGACATTATAGAGAATGTAATAAAAAAAAAACCCTTCTTATTCTTGTTTTATTAATAATACTGAAGTTGTTTCATGAGTTCTTAATACTACAGATAAGAAAAGCGCTGGTTCAAGATGTGTATCTAATAAACATATAGCCAACCGGCTCATGGGCAATTACTTGTTCATGTCTAAGGAATTCTGGGATTGAGCTTGACTTGCAGGGGATGGAGCCTGTGGGTGGTAAGGCCCACCGTATCCACATCCTCTTTTTCCGCCCCGTCTTTGAGCTTCCACTCAAATTCCTGAACCAATCTACCAATGGTTGAGCAAGCTATCAACATTGCCTGAAGAGACCCTGCACATACCCTCTTTCCTGCTCCAAAGGCCATGCTCTTGTACAAATCCGCATGCTCATATTTCTCATCAAGAAATCTCTCAGGCATCCACTGCTGAGGACTTTCCCACTCATTCTTGTCCATGTTACATCCATATATGTTTATAGCTATCTGTTAGTGTTCACAATAAAGGTTGGCAAGCATATACAACAAATATGAATATTTTTTTTATTACATCTTGTTATTGGTAAAAAGTATTCGTCAACTTTATCAAAAACTAATCCCTATGGGGAATTTGGCTAACCACCTTTAGTGAGATTTTTTCTTCTAACTAAGTTTTAGGATGGAAGACTATATTAAAAGTAGCTAGTCAATTTCTTTGACTAAAATTAGTTATCAGTAAAGTCAATGAATATAAGATGCATGACTTGGTAAATTTGGAAGATCAGTTAATTAACCTGGCTCCCAGCAGGTATATGATATCCTCCCAGTTGGGTATCTTCTTGGGCGTATCTTAGTGGGACAATTGGAGCTGGACTATGCTTCCTTAAAGTTTCATGGAACACAGCCCCCAAGTACGGTAGCTTAGACAAGTGGTCTTCAGTAAGCTTTTCATTTCCACACACATTTTGGATCTCCTCATAGAGACGGTCCTTCATACAACACAAAGGAAAAGAGTGACACACAGGACCAACAAAGACTAATTAATTGAACAGAACAGACCAATAGATTGTTTGTTAACCAAACACTAAAGAAAAACAACCAACCTGACGTTTTTGGTCTTTAGCAAGTTCATACATAGCCCACTCAGTTGTGACTAATGTAGTGTCTGATGTCTCAATAATGGTCTCCCAAAGCAGTATGGAAACTTGTTCTTCTGTCAGCTCTTTTGCCTCAGTTAACAGGTAGTCAATATAACAGTTTAATTCCTGTGACATTCCAAACAACCAAATTAGGATCAAATGCACAAGAAAGAAAGTCATACATAGTTACATACCTTCCCTGAAGCAATTCGCCGCATCTTGTAATCATCAATCAAGGCCTCCATCACAGCTTTTCTGCGCAAGTACAATTTCTGTATTTTTATCTCTATACTCTTGTTTGGAATCCATTTCAAGTAGGGAAAGAAATCTCGCCAATCCACCTCAAGTGCACCTTCCATCATGTCAAGCACTAGAATGTTATATATGTCATCTTTTGACAAAGTAGCACCAAGCTCTTCAACATAAATGGATTCTACATTGATTCCCACGCCCTGCAATGCAAACTCCCCCATGATCAGTCTTGAAATTGTTATTATATATTCTCAAAAACATGTCTACTAATTCATTTTTATTTAAGCAAGGACTCACTTGCTTCAATGCTAGTCCAAAGAGTTCAGATGAAAATACTTTTCTAAAATCAACAGCTGAAGTAGGGGAACTCTTCACATGTTCGTTAAACTGCCTTGACATATTTTCAACCATGGCTTCTCTGTGGGAACGGTGTCGCTTCTGAATTTTTGGAGGCAAAACGACAAAGAAACTTCAGAGGAACCAGAAAGAGAGAATATACTAAAATAATCTCAGAGGAACTAGAATGTTGTTGTAACCAACCTGTGCATTGGATCCAAGAACATTTGAAAGAATATGCTTTTTGATCATTTTGTGAAATTCATTATAGTCGCTTATAGCAACCATGCATTTATCAAAAGTCAAAATCTTGAGTGCAGTTGATAGTTGCCTGTTTGACAAGGATGAAAATCTTGTCACCAATGCCTGAAATAACCACAAAAAGTTTAAAATCAAATCATCAGAAATAAAAAGAATTACATGTATGGACTAATGATAAAGGATCAAAGACCTTGTGTCTCTGTTCTTATCAATTAGTTCAAAAAATAAAGAAAAAAATTAAAAATATGATTCAACTTCAACAAATCCGCTGTACAAAATTCAAATATCATGCCAATCAAAATCAGCTGTTAGCAGATGCTTGACGGTGAACCTGCAAAAGAATAATCTACAACAATAGTATTAAGATACTGCCACCATCAGATCTTACATGACAATGACAAACGTTAATTTTTACCAATATATTATTAGATAGTTGTCAAGAAGATAGATTTTTAATTTCTTTTTAATACGATTTAAAGGGAAAACAAATCAGGATTTGACTAAAAAAGCTAGTTAAAACAACGCCTGTCTCTTTGCCAATTGCCATTGCCATTGCATGCCAAAGGGGACAGCGAAAGAAAGAAGGGAGAAGACTCATGAGGTGAATCAATTGAGGGACTTTGTTTTCCGCAGGTTTTGTAAATAGGTGAAGTATATAGTACACACTCATTTAAATTAATGATAACACCTTCCAAGGGATGCATTAGAAGTGATTCCAACACGAGTTGGCACAAGTGCTTAAGGATCTGGAGTTTATTTTAATCCTCTTGATGGATGCAGGTTTAATTACTCTAGACAGAAATCAACAACAAGAGGTGTATATGGAGTAAAGGTAGGAAAGAGTAGTGCATGTGGATGTGAATAGTGAATAGTGAATAGTGAATAGTGAATAGTGAATAGTGAATAGTGAATAGTGAATAGTGAATACTAACCTCCTTGGCAACCTGGACTGAATTGAGGACAATGACAGTGAAAGCACCCGTTCTAATGGAATAAATGGGTCCATATTTCTCAGCTAACTCTGTGAAGGTCTTGTAAGGTTTCTTCTCCTTCAATTGCAGCAGATTCCCTATCAGTGGTAGCCCCGGAACAGCTGCAACAGCAATTTAATAGCTTTCACATTTATGCTCATGTCATATCAATACACAAACAACAAGTTTACCTGTTACAGAGGGAAGTCTAGAATATTTGTTGGCCCTGAGCCTGAGTAATAGCAAAAGGATCAGAGACAACCCACCCAACACCACGGAGGCGGCAAAGGGCTGCGTCTGCACTACTTGAAGGATACTTGTCAGGTTTTCCATTCTTCTTCCTGTCTTCAACACAGCATGTTCCCTCCTCTCTTAATACACATGCTTTATAAGCAAACTATCTTACCAAACACTCGTTTCTTATTGGTTCAGATCGTCTAAATTTTACATTTTTTATTTTTTATTAGTTCATACAGTATCTATATTTATTAAACTCATTTAATATTTTTTATTTTTTATAATAAAAATAGTGCATGTTCAATACATTTGGGTGTATATATTAATACGACACATGAATGGAAGATGACAACGTTTGCCGTTGGTTCTATCCCATGAAATGGCATGTACCCAAAATCAATGTCCAATCTCTCTTCATGCAGCCTTGCTTCATTTTGTGTCATTGGGGCGCATAGAAATTTTATCTTAGATGAAAAAATTTACCAAATAAATCAATTAGCATTTAATATAATAAATAATGCTTTAAACAATTCTTCGTTCATTGATTCAATAAAAAGAAAAACTTAAAGTTGCTATTCAAAATTCAATTTTTTATTTTTCAAACATTATCGGTCTAACAAATCTTATTTGGGAATCAATTTGAAATCATCTTAATACATTTTTTAAAAATTATAAAAATTAATAACTTTATATACATGATAATTTATAATTACAAATAATATAAAAAATTGTACTATTAATATATTCTAATTACATTTATTCGTTTATTTGAATATAAAAATTTGATACCTTATATATAATTTTTTCAATCTTTCACTTACATTTTTTTTATTTTTATGTATAGATGAATCTCAAAAATACCATCAGGAACCAAAGAATGCAGCTTCTTGTTGCCCCAATATTGAAGTATGAGTTAAAGAAAATAAATGCGAAGTATAAGAGCAAACTATAAACATTTAATGAAAAATATATTGAAGTAAATGAAAATAGTTTAATTTAATGTAATAATTATAATAAGGAAAATCAATGCATTTACTATTTTTCCTTATTCTGAATTTTATAAATAGACACAAAGTTCTATAAAATTCAATCTTTTAATTGTAATTAATTTTAGATTTCATTATATATAAATTTGATTTTATGACAATTTTTAATCAGCAATTATAAGTGTATGATATGTTTTAAAGTCATATCCTAGTCAAATCCTCTATCTATATAAAAGAGTCAAATCCACTATCTATTTATACGTGTGTGAAGTTACTCTTTGTGAAAAAATTGATTATCGTAGAAAATGAGAACATTTGATTATATTTGAATATTTTTTACATGAAATTAAATCCGTTGACACTTTGTGTAAGTCTAAAGAATTATACCAAACTGTTAATATAAATTAATTATACAATTTATAATATCTTAATATAATATAACAACTTTGATGTATTTTGTGAAAATCAATTAGTTATTATTAATGATTTGATTTGATTTAATTAATTGTTTGATTTTTTATGCAGAACAAAAAATATATATATATATATATATATATATATATATATATATATATATATATATTCAGCTGTAATTATTTAATTGATTTAAATTTCTGTTGTAATTATTTGTTTTTTTTTTGTGTGTGTGACGATTTTTGGTAAGTATTTATAAAAAATTATTAATAGATTTCTTTTTACAATTTTTTCCGTGATAAGTATAACAATATATAATTATTTTAATTCTTGCCATTTTTATCCTAATAAAATTATTAATTTTTTACTTTAATTAATTAATTAAATTATTTTAGTTCAGTATTTCATTTAAGTTAAAAAAAATTATAGATTTATTATGATAAAAACATGTCAAAGTTTATATATATATATATTACATAAATTTTGTAAACAAAAAATTAATCTATTAATTATTTTGTTAAAAATTAAAATAGAAAGTTATATCAACCCAACAATCATGTAAAATAAAATAATTTAATTGATTTAATCGTAACTAGTTGATTCTCATAAAATATATTAAAGTTATTATATATATATATATATTAAAAGGTCACAATTAACTTACATTAAATATCAAATCAATTAAATTACACATTTAATAAAAAATAAAAATAAAAATTTAATTAATCTAGCAATTAAATTTGATATTGATATTCATTAAATTAATTATACAAAATTTCATACCATTTAAAAATTATTTTATAGTTCTTCACGTTACATTGTTATATGACAAAATTTATTAATAACAAGTGGAAATCTTTAAACCTACACCCAATCTAAATCATTAACATAAATTAAATTTACTATTTATGATATATAATATATATATATATATATATATATATATATATATATATATATAATAACTTTAATATTTTTACAATTAATTCTTTAATTTTAATTAACCAATAAAATTATTTGATTAATTTAAATTTGTACTTTAATTTTTTATAAAATTATTAAAAAATATTTTTTATAATTTTGTTTGTAATAAAATATATATTTACTTTTCTTTATCTATGATTTAAATAACAAATGCAAAATTTATTTTTCTATAATTCATTAACAATCAATGTAATTTTTGGTATAACAAATTATCAAAATAATGCTATGTTTTGACAAAACTAATTGAAAGTTAGAAAGTTAAGAAGAAATTAAGAAATTATCTAGTAACTAAATGTTAATTAATAACTTGTAAAAATTGTTAAAATAATTTATTAAATTACAAATGTTTAGTAAAATGATAATGGTAAAGTAGTTGGTAAATATGAAATAACAAAAATAATGTATTTATATATTTTTTAATTTTATTTTATGTTAATGAGTGTAGTGATCAACCATATGATTATTGAATTGGAACTACTTAAACTTCAAAATTTTTATTACAAAGTTTAGATTTTAAACAATTTTTAATGAGGGTCAATTATGAAAAATATTAAGAATAAATTAAGAACTTAATTCACGTAAAAGAAATAAAATTCAAAGGAGAAATCAATTACAAAAATTTTAAGTCAAGGTATATCCTGACCTAACCTTAAAGATTTATAAATTCATCAAATTAATAAAAGGGAAAAAAAAAAGATAATAAATAAACCATAAATCTTTAAAAATTGTTTCAATGGGTGTAGATGAATCTCCACTCTTTTACTCACTTATAGTTATTGGAAAAGTCTTACCCCTATTTGAAAAAGTCACTAAGTTTTTCTATAAGGTAAATTTTCTAATAAATATCAAAATTGGGATTTTTGGATCACAAAAAATACTAGACTCGCTAAATTTAGAGAATTGAAGATGTATAGGCGTCTAATGTAGGTTAAACTGATCTTTAGGCATCCTTTTTAAGAAAAAGGTAAGTGTCTTGACATCGACTTAATATCATTGAACACCTATTCATATATTCACATTCATAGTCTTTTTATGTTTTATATTAGGATTGAATGCTGCCTTTTATTACCCTAAACATGTGTGTAATATTTACCATTCAGGAAATAATTTCTATTGTGCTCACATGTCATCCAATTCTCTTACTCATCTTTCAATTAAAAGCTTTAGAAACATGAAACACATAAAATTTATATTATTAAGTTAATTTTTCATTAATTTCCAGTAATTTAATGTAAAAATTATATAAATTAGTTTTATAAATTTACATAAATAATAAAATTGATTTTTATAATAATTATTTTAAAATTCTATCTTACTAATATAATTTATAATTAGTTAATAATAGATTTTTTTTACGACAAATACATAAGAATTAAACTAGTTGGATAATCGACGTGGTGGTCCATATGGGATAGAATAAATATTTTTTGCAACTAGAATGAATAGAAATATGAAACAGAAGTATAAAGTTGATGTTATAATTTTTAAATTAGAATAATCCAGGAGAATGCTATCATATTTTTTTTTACTTAGTTTTTTAATTTTTGTTTTTTATATTTTCTATAAAATAATTGATTTTATTAAAAATTATAAATTTTAGTAAAATATACTTTTAATGTTGACGAAAATGTATGATTTTTAATGAAATTTAATTAATAATAATAATAATAATTAAAAAAAAAAGAAAAACGTAAAAGACAAGCGACAATGACGAAGGAATCAAAGTAAAATTAAAATAGAAAAAAAAAATGAAAAGAGCATTTGAAAATCGAAAGGGCGCGGCTAGATCTGAAATGGTCCGTTACGTTACACCCTTCCTTCAAATTGTCTCCATACCGAATTCTTTACCCTAATAATCTGGGTGTCAAGAAGTAGGAAGAAAGAGGTTTGTGTTGAGTGTGGTGTCCTTGTTGTTGCAAAATAGCAGGAATGGAGAAGTACGAGAAACTGGAGAAGGTTGGAGAAGGAACATACGGGAAGGTGTATAAGGCTCGGGAGAAGGCAAGCGGGAAAGTGGTGGCTCTAAAGAAGACACGTCTGGAGATGGACGAGGAGGGCGTTCCTCCGACAGCCCTACGAGAGGTGTCTCTCTTGCAGCTGCTGTCGCAGTCGCTCTACATCGTCCGCCTCCTCTCGGTGGAGCACGTGGACAAGGTCCCCAAGTCCCAGGCGGCGTCCGGCAACCCCCACACTAAGCCGATCCTGTATCTGGTCTTCGAGTATCTCGACACCGATCTCAAGAAGTTCATCGATTCCCACCGCAAGGGCCCCAACCCCAGACCCCTCGCTCCTTCCCTCGTTCAGAGCTTCCTCTTCCAACTCTGCAAGGGTGTCGCCCACTGCCACGGCCACGGCGTCCTCCACCGTGACCTCAAGCCCCAGAACCTTCTTCTCGACCGCCACAAGGGCATTCTCAAGATCGCCGATCTTGGCCTTGGCCGCGCCTTCACCGTCCCTCTCAAGAGCTACACTCACGAGATCGTCACCCTCTGGTACAGAGCACCCGAGGTTCTCCTTGGCTCTACTCATTACTCTACTGGGGTTGATATCTGGTCTGTTGGCTGTATCTTTGGTCAGTCCACACTCTTCTTTCTCTCTGCTAACATCTGTGTCATTCGATCAACCTTCGCAAAATTTATTTTCAATGAAATTCATTTTTGTTTAGTTATTTTTTAAGTATGTTTTTAGTTTAAAAGCTCCTAGTAAAACTTAGTATCAAGTTTTTCATCTAAACTTACAAATTGTTTCAATTCACAAGTGTGTTTGGGTGATAATTCACTGATTAAAATTTGAAATTAACCTTGAAGTGATCTTATTTATGTTTGAATGTTTTTATTCTAGAAACAAGTTAATAGTACATTTCTGTATAATTTTTTTTATCCAATGCAAAAGCTAATTGTAGTTGCTTTAATTTAAAATCAATTTCTTTGGTCATGTGGTTTGCTCAAAGAGAATCAATTGTTTTTTTCATGTTGAAGGTACCACAACTCTAAGTAGCTTCAAGATGTTTACAGTGTGCATGTTTGGGTTCATGTTGAATCATCTAGAATTACGATAAAATATCAGCTAGTGTGATTTTAGAAAAATGTTCTCATTTTTTATTCTACATTGACGAATTAACTGAGTCTAGAATTGATTTTGGTAGAAATGACTTTAAGTAGCTTTTGTGTTATAGTGAGTTTTACCACTGACTTCTTTTAGAGTGAAAACATCAAAATATAAATTACAATACTTCAAAATCAATTTTAACCTAAACCAATTTCATTCAATATCTACAAATGTTTGCCCAAACACACATGTTACCTATAATTGCTTCAATGCGTAAACAAATATTTTAACATTTAACAGAAATCACGTTACCTAGTATTTCAATGTGATTTTAGATCACCAAATGTGAATCTAAATATGCTAATCACCCATCCACACCTCCTTCTCTAATCAATTCCTCGTCCTCTTTTTTTGTTTCTCTGCGCAGCTGAAATGGTGAGAAGGCAAGCTCTGTTTCCGGGGGATTCTGAGTTCCAGCAGCTCATTCACATATTCAAGTAAGTCTAAAACGATTTTTTATTTGTGGATAGATTAGTAGTCATTTCTTATATGCCTTTTCATACATTGTTGACTCAACTACGGTGTTTGCTAATTTTTTATCCTTCAAGGATGCTGGGGACTCCAACGGAGGAGCAATGGCCAGGAGTTACTTCTCTGCGTGATTGGCATGCTTACCCGCGGTGGGAACCTCAGGGCTTGGCAAGGAATGTGCCCACCTTAGGACCTGATGGAGTCGACCTTCTCTCGGTTAGTATTTGTATTTCCTCTCTTAACTCAAATGCTTTATGATTCTGTATTCATAACCCTTCACGTACATACTCATATTTGTACAGCAGAAGCTTTAAGTGATATCGTAAATGCTTCCTAATGGATTTCTGCATCTTAACCAATCAACACAATCAAAATGTTTAGGCCTGTATCAATAATTATGATTTTACGTATGGACAATTTCTCAATATCTTGTTCATTCGCAACAAAATATTGAGTTTCCATTTTAATTGGAGGATCAGATTAACAAGTATAGGCAGGACTGGACTTTGCCTGTCTGTGTGACATAGGTGTTCTACTTCATTTTCATCTCAAATGTATCTTGTCCTCGGCTTAATCAGTAAACGGGACGATAATCAGTCAATGATGCATTCTAGCATATCTTAGGCTGTGAAGTAATCTCAATGAAGTATTTATCTGAAATTTTGATGCAAATATTGGGTTATGTATATACCTTAATACTTTAATTACCATCTCAACGTTGGGTTAGAAGGAGTTCAAGAAAAATATTAGAGACAATTATTAAAAAAAGATTTTATAATAAATAATATCCCTTAAGACTGCACCCAATTACATCGTATCACCTATATATAGCTTTTCTCACTTGGTTGGAGTTTGTTATATACCATATATTTGAATTAGTTTTTATATTGAGCCCAATTACATCGTATCATCTATGTAGCTTATCTCACATGGCTGGAGTTTGTTAAATACCATATACATCAAATACCGTATTCAAAGTTATATTTTCTTTCACCTGCAGAAAATGCTCAAGTATAATCCTTCTGAGAGAATATCTGCCAAGGCAGCCCTTGATCATCCCTACTTTGACAGTCTTGATAAGTCTCAATTTTAGTTGTGTCTCCAAGTCAAAATGTTTTGTGCAGAAGTGTCTGTTAGGCAATATTATATAGCAGTCGATGGGAATTATTCAGGGCATGGAGTTTAAAGGTATGACAAATTCAGTTTGTGTAATATTTCGTCATCATCTTGGTGATATGAACAGTTCACTCTTAAGGGCAGTTCATGATTGCCATGGTCTTTGTAGGACCCCCTTGAAGAACTTAATGCTCCTCAAAAAGTTGTATTTTCTGTTGAAATTGAAAGAGAGAGTCTATGGCTATGCTATTACCTATCTTAGTGCATAATATCTTATAGTTTTAGGGTGGTTGTGTTTTCTGTTGAAATTGAAAGGGAGTCTATGACTATGCTATTAACTATCGTCTGCATAATATTTTATCGTTTTAGGTATAGGTCGTCAGTAATATCAATCTAGAAGACGGCTTTATGGTTTTTATATTACCATCTTTGTTTTCTGTTTATGCAATTTGATAGTGTCCTACTTGGAGAGTTGCCGATTTCCACCAGGAAAGCCAAAATTAAGGGTTAGGCAGTAACATCAACACCAATATTTTATGGACTACTTGCCCTCTTTTTGGATGTCATTGTCGATTCTCAATTGAGTAACTGATTTGCAACGAGTAAATTCTTATTTTTATGCTTCAGATTATAAGCCTCAAGTTACATTAATATTGGAATTTATAAAATATTGTCATGTATTTTTAGTCTTCTAAAATAATGTAGAGGGAAAACATTAAAGTAAGAATTTTCTAAATCAGGATATGAAATGATAAAGTTTATGAATTTAAAGAGAAGATATACTATTGGTGATTTCAAGCACATTACTGAGATATTATATGCTATTTTAAAGTAAGGGAGAGAAAAAAAACTTGTGTTTATATTCATATTTAGATGAGTAGTAATATTAATATTTATATATTAGGATTTAGACTTAAAATTAGGCATATTTAATTAAATAAAATATGTTTTTATTTTAATATATATTATAATTATAATATATATAAATAATGGTGTAGGATTGTTACTATATTACTCCAACTTCCATTTATATTTATAACTGCTGCGGGTACTTACTTAAGTTTGAACTTTGATGATATTTGATATTGGTAATGTTTTCACCTTTCTCAAGAGTGATTTAAGGGTTTTAGTATTCCGTGTTTAATTGAAGGAATTAAAAATGTTTTTTGGCTTCCATTTTTTTTAAATAATGTTAATTTATATAAAAAGTTAAAAGATTTATCCTCTCTAACCTATGTGAAAAAAAAGTTTCACCATCAATTTTTTTTAATGGTTTGATACCACAATAAAGTGTGTCTTTTTTTAATCGATGATGGATATCTTTCATAAAAAATAATCCCTAACTTTTATATGCGTAGTAATTAAACCTTAGAAATTTCTCGAATTATGACTTATACTTAAAAGAAAAACACATTTAGCAATTAAATAAATAGTTAAGTTTTTGTTATAATAAATTTTAAAGTTATTAATTTCTCTTAATTTATGTTTAATTTTTTAAACATTTATTTTAAATTTTGCTACTATTATTATTGCCAATGTAATTGTTACACTATAATTACTAATAGGTATTATCATCATTATTATTATTTTTTGTTATTATCATTAACATTATTTCAATCATTATTACTGTCTTAAGAGGGTATTCTTTAAAAAGTAAATTATATGCTTGAAAATATTTTATTTGATCAAAACATGGGAAGATACCATGACATTGTGAATACTAACAAAAACAGAAAGTCATCAAAAAGAAATGAGACATAAATAGAGAGATTCTTAATTGAAAAAATACATGAATTAATTGAATACATATCGAAATGAAAGAGGTTCAAAGATTGTCAAAACATAAAATTGTACTTTTTTTTTTAGACCACAAATATCTTCGATTGGATGCAATCTTATTCGGTATGATTAATATAAACAACAAAACTCATGGTCTAAGTATTTAAGGCAGCTATATATACAATATTTGAACTCAACACCACTAGTTATGGTGGAATAGTCTTATGCCAATTGATTTATGCACTTGGTAGTTGGAATTGTATAACTTTGGATAACTTAAAAGAATTATTTTATATTATCTATTAGATGTATATTTTTTGGTAGTTTCTTGTTTTGAGAATTTTATAGTTAAAAATGCTTAAGTTAAACAATTTTGAAATGTTTTTTTAAGAAGTGTGAATGGGGAGTTGAGTTGGTTTGGAGAGACAATTGTTATTCCTAAATGTAGAATGATGTCACTAGAACTTTGTTAAAAAGAAACGTATTATTCTTTAAAAGATAAATGAAAATTAATTATGTTTTGTAAATTTGTATCATAATTTTCTAGGATTGAAATCCTTGAAAAATTAGTTCAGTTAAAAACAAAAATTTTGTTTACTAAACGCCAGTTTAGAGCCATTTGGTGAATAAAGACCTTGTTACGAGTATCCATTTGCTCCAGGTTTAATTGTGAGTTTAAAAGTGCAAGTTAAAACAACATTGTTTCTTTTGGAAATTGTAATGATCAATGGAGCGGCAATTCTTCACAAAGCCGCAGACGGACAGAACACTGAAATCTGCCATGTTGATGAACAGAAGATATACATGTAGCTTCCTTTCCTTATAAAGTGCCAGCATAACAATATCTTTTACATTAAGGGAATGAATCCATTTACAATTCAAACCTTCCTTTGTTCCATAAATTAAAGTCTAAAATACAATGATATATGAAGGTAAACCCTCATAAATGTCAAATGACACTCTTGATGCTAGTAATTCTTTATATGGCAAATATAGTTATGTATATATGTGGTCTTGTTTGAAGAATTTCATCCTCCATAGTCCTAGTCCATAGTCCATAGTCCATAGTCCACAATGGCATCTATCAGAATTCCCTATTCAAGAGAGAAACTACATGGTTCCCCAGCAAACCCCACTTTGAACTGTTTGGTATCATATATTACCCTTTGGTTCCTTTGCTGATAATTCCCAATAATAGGAGTGTCATATGCATCAGAAAGACTTGCAAGTGCCAAACAAACTTGCGAGGAATCCTCTTTGACGATGTAGAATACGCCACTTGCATCCACGTTCAGCTCAGCATTGTCCTCAAAATGCATACTAATGGTAGGAATGCTGACCTCCTCATACCCAGTGAGATTGAAACAAGTGTCCAAAATTGAAAACCCTGGTGCTGAAGGGAAACCCGTAAACTGTTTCAAGAACTCTGCCTTCACAGCCTTGTACACAGACGAGGGCAGTCTTGTGATCACTGTACCAGAAT
Organism: Mucuna pruriens; assembly: GCA_025330945.1. Classification (NCBI taxonomy): domain Eukaryota; kingdom Viridiplantae; phylum Streptophyta; class Magnoliopsida; order Fabales; family Fabaceae; genus Mucuna; species Mucuna pruriens. The sequence continues at coordinate 548,899 of JAENHJ010000529.1, forward strand.
CAATTAAAACCCCACCTTTGCCAAAGCTTGGAGCCTGCAAAGCCACACCACCAACATCTATGCTAGTGAGATTGAGTATATAGAAGTTTGATAGCTGAGGATTTGGAAGCATCCTTGTGTAAGTTATGGGAGTAACATTCTTGAAAAGTGATGATTCATTACCCATAACCAATGATCCAGAAGCACCAGCTTCTGTTGTTGGTAAACAGTATGAGAAAACTCCCCCAAATGTGCCATTGGTTTGAGATATCAATGAAAGGTAACTTCTTCCCAATCCCATAAGACCAGACACTCCTCCAAATAGACCTTTGTTGTTCCTTCCACAACCAAATACAAAATTACTTACTGAAACACCTCCAAAACTTAGGTGCTCAAAACCTAGCTCACCATTAGTATAGGAGCCATCACCATAGTTAACCACATAGTTACAAGTTGATGAATTACTTCCACATGATCCTGTGGCAAATTGAAGAGACTGGCAGGTTGATGAATTGCATGGAACTGATTGATAGGAAGAGGAGGTAGAAGGCTTGAACACAGGTCCTTGTTGATTGTAACATGACATGCAAGGCTCACATTGGACCCATGTCAAGTCGCTTCCAGTGTCAATTATCACAGTCATGTTCATGCTACCTAATCCCATAGTCACAATGTAGTTTAGAGTTTGCAAGTTTATACCAGAAGCTAATGGAATTTCGGTTTGTGAAGAAGCTTCTACGTTATGGTTGGAGACTCTTTTTCGTATCCTGTTTTGCATTGAACGAACGCGAAGTTCATCTGATATTAACTGCTTCTGAACCCTTCTGCTCCAATCAATTTTCTTCTCTGAGCAGTGTCCTCTGTCCTTCATTTCCAGTACAATAGCACCTTTCTCCCGTCCTGAGAATTCAGATTAAAAGGGATTTCACTTCTGAACTAATAGAGGCTTAAACTTCTGATTTGAAGCACAATTTATTTATTAATAGGAAACATAATATAATTCAAAGTGATATGAAAGTCAAGACATGCTTTCTTTTATTAGAGGAAATTATGTTTGAGGCTAATAGAATTATTATAGACAACGAAATTGAACTTTTTTTTTCTGAGTATTTAGCATAATTATATATTTAAGGTTTTAATTTGAAACCACTTGTTAAACTGAAGCATGCCTTGTCAAATGCAAGCCAGTGATATCTTCTTTAAAGACTTTGACAAAGAAAGAGGGAGATGGCAATGATGGGGGTTTTCTTTTTAAGGAAAAGATAATTCTTAGATTCTCACAGTAAAAAGAAGAGTAGTTTTGGTTAAGTATGATTAGATCCAAAGTGAAATAACATAAAGCTGAGAAAAACAAAACCTATGAACATGTCATTCCCGCTAAACTCACTTGATTCTGGGAGGAGGCAACCTTGGATACCAAGTTGCTGTTTCTTCTGCAACATTTGCACGTTGAACATCTTTTTGTCTTCGAAAGAACGCACTCCGTTTGCATTGATGAGGCACAGAGAAACAAGGGACAGAAAGAATGGTAACGTTGCAGTAAGCGTAGCCATTAATATTGTAAAGAAAGATAAATTTGGAAAAGTTAAGGGAAGCAAGGGAGAAGAAACATTGAGAAGAAGGGAGAGAGAGAGTGAGTGGAGGAGTGTTGAAGTTGAAGGACTAAATGGAGGAGATTCTGATTTGTGAGTGGTGTATTTTGGCTTGAGAACAAAAGAGGAAGTGGTGGCTTTTAGACCCCACTTGTGCATGAGGAATTATTGGGGTTTCACGTGCATATACTCAGAAAAGAAAACAATTGTTCTGTTTGGTGGTGTTGAAGTGGGTCGATGGACTTGGATTTTCAATCATCTTATCGGCCTCTTAACCCCTTTCAGATAAGACCCAGTTCCCTTCAAGGTTACCACAACCAGACCCACATATTCATACTACTTGTATACTTTAAACCTCTCTTATTTAACCTTTTTAAAACTTAAGTTGCATAAGTTAATTTTAATTAATGACAAGTATAATTTGTTTTATTTTTTTTCTTATAAATATTTATATAAAAATTTATCCACTCATGACCTTAATGTGTTATTCAATGTCTCTTACTGATATGTCTTTGTTGAATCTCCAAGACATGACATGTTCCTATGTCTACTAGCTGGCGTTATTCTTTTTCTAATAGAAAACAGAAAACGTACACTGTAATCAGTTTTGAGAAAACGATACGTCAAACAGTCCCACTCCAACCAATCCAATTAGTGGAATTTCCTCTGGATTTTATAGTAAAAATTGATCTCTTATATTTGTTTTTCCGAGACATAGGCACTTGCAACTCAAAGACCAAGTTTAATTTTCTAGATTTCTACATTCCAACGAAAACAATTTAATATTGATAGCTTTGCATTTCTCTAGCATGATAGTCTTCTTTTCCTATCAAACTCAGGAATATGTATATCATTTTTTTTGTACTCCAAGACATCTAAGTAGGTTATTGGAGCAGGCAATGTCTTTTGAGATTCAACAAACATTCTTTCGAAAAGAAATGTAAATTCCTAGGTGAAGTGTTGGAGTGTTACAAGGGTAGCACACCTAGGATCTCTAATTGATGAAGTATTGCACTACTAGTTTAGTTTAGTTGTTTAGACATGTTAGCTTCATTTTTCTACTGATTTAGATCAATAAGTTATATCATATTTAGTAGTGGCCATAATAACTGCTGTGTGTAGCCTCTACAGTTTTGATTATTTTTCAAGAGTAAACTCTTGAAAGTATATAATACTATTATTCTCTTAAAAAGTAATCTGTCAATTATTTTAGTACAAAATTAAAAAATGTAACTTAAATAGTAACATTAATATGTATTTAGAGAATAAAATGATAATAAGTGCTAAAGTTTAGAAATTGAGATAAACCAACCGAAAATTTTAGAGATTTGTTTAGAATTTTCTTTGTAATCATAGGCTAGTAAGATTATTTGCTTTGCTCACGCTTGGCTTGTCTAATTCAGTTTTGTTAATGGGCCATACATAAAACACCATATCTGGAATCAAATTTTGCAATCTAAAGTCGCTATCAAGGGAGGATATAAGACTCTTGAATTCCTTAAGTCCAAAGTGATGGGCGTCAATATTATTCTCTTATAGGCGCATGTAATTTTGTTAATATCTTTTGATTATTAACAATTTTGTAAATGGTCACAAGTTATATAATATACCATATCTAAAATAAATCCAATAAAAAAATTGCTGTCATGGAAGTGAAGTGTTGGAGGGAGACTGTTGAATTGTAAGATACTTAAGTTTTAACTTAATGAAAATGACTAATATAAAACTGGTTTTTTATCCGAGCATTTCCTTGTCAAAAAAAAAAATTCACACCTTCTGAATTTTTTTCTTAATTAATCGTCTCGATCAATATTAACCACAATAGACTACAAGACTAATGATCTGTTTGGATCTCTCCAATATTGAAACAATCTCTTCTTCTCTTGGTACTTATAAGAGCATTGTTATAAAGAGAAGACATTTTCATATATCTACCATGAAGGAGTCTCTTAAAGTTAAGATACCGATATAAAATTTTCAAAAAAAATTGTAAGAACAAGTAGGTACATGACTAGATGATTCTCCATACTTTATTATATATCCCTATCTTTTTTCACCAATAAAATGTTTTTTTCTTACTTATAAAAAAAATTAATAACTTAATTATACTAGTTGCATGTATATGAAAGCATGCATAGATGGCCCAAGTCAAGTAACTAGTTCAATCCAACTTCACTTTGTAATACTAATATATAGGTACATTTGCACCTACCTTTGTCACTTGGCAAGTGTTTTATCTTTTTCAAAAATATATTTGATATTATCTCACTTGTAATAGAATTTTATTAGGTTAACTTCAAAAGTTGACATCATATATAATTATTTTTATCTTTTTTGTTTATACATATCTCAAAAACATTTCTCCTTGTAGTATTCTTCTGTAATTAAAGTTATCGACTTCTTTGATTAAGGAAAAAGTACATGCAAGTATGAAACTATATACCTATAAGACATACTTTGGACTTCCATCACCATCAACTTAAAGAAAAAAGTACCATATTTTGGGCTTGGAAGACTTTCCATACGGGGCCCATCGGAAACGCGTAAATCAATATCTTGCTTTTTTATACTAATGCGAATACTGATGCTAATTACACAATTATAAAACTACAAACGTGGTTCGTCCCAAGTTTGATATTACGCAATTATAAAATGGAATCATTTGCAGTTATAATATTACTATGACTAGACATAGCCAAGACATCGCATGATTCTTACCATGTTCTATACTGTATAATTAATATACACATGTGTGATGTGTTCATTACAAACTGATAAGAACATCACTGTGTGACTCAGTTCATTTGGCATTACTTAACAACTATTTGCCAACTTTCTGGGACATATTCTCAAACTCCGGATCAAGCCACCCAAATTCGTTCTGGTTATTTTCATAATAATATACATATTATATTTGCATATATGTTACATTTAAACACATGATCAAGTATTCAAAAGTCAAAACTATTGTACTCCATTCTAGAATTTATTTAAGTATCTAATTAATATACCTATACCCAAATCTAAATGACCAATTGCCTATGCTTAAAGTACACTTTACACGGTGCAAATCCAGTAGAATAGGCCAAATGGTGAGGAGACTAGTGGTGGGATGAAATTTTAAATTCACAACTTCTTAAAGTGTAACAAAAAGAAATACATAGTATAAAATATCTATCAAATATTTTATTAAAGGAATTATTAGCCGTACTTCCATTAACAAAAGAATCAAGTTCATATTTTATAAAAATATAAATTTGAATTCCATTATCGACATTAAGACTTTGTTAATAATAATTTCTAAGTTTTTTTTTTTAAGTCTTGGTCTGTTTTAATCTTAGCAAACCTTTGATACCCAGCTCAAATAAAGTTTTGTTAAAATAAAATAAAATTTCGGTGCTTGCCTTAGAATTTATCAGCATGTAACGGTATGCCAATGCATTCTGATGCCAGTTTCGTTTCTTAGATAACTTAGAAATTAAAAAAATAAGCAACGAATCAATTTACCAAATTATAAGGGAAGAAAAGGAGATAAAAGGAGATAAAAGCTAAAAGGCAAGGAACAAGTGTATTAAATGGTTGGAGGTGCACTTATATCTGTGCATCGCAATTTAAAGCACTTTGCTATCACAGGATAAAATATATTATTTTATGATAAAATATTAGATATTTTGACTTTTTAGAAATAAGGAGAATCACAAAATTCCAATATTTTATGGTTGTTATTTTATCATCGAGTTCTGCAAAGAGTGTATGGCTACCGAAAGTTATTGTCAGCAGACAACTTTCGGAAGCTGCAGGCTACTCCTTATTCTGTTTTCAATCTTATGAAAATAAAGGTGATGTCTCTGTACACTAAACACCACACATTATGAATGATCTGGCTCTGACATTATTTTGGAATTTGGAGGCACAAAATTGTCTCTTGTTACATCATTACAGAATGGGGTTGCAGATGGAATTTCATCACAGTGCCAAACACAATCACACCGACTGGAGAAAATTGATAAGCATGTGAGATCCAGAAACTAGCTATAAATTATCACTACATAGTATTCAATTCAATTACTCCAACTAATGTCTTCTACACACCTCCCCAGATTATCAATATACAAAATCACTCTCCCATATACCTATCTCTTCATCAAACTTATCACTTCTAAAAATTTAATATTAAAATGGGCTGAGTTGTTTTGAGTTTTGATTGTTGACACTTCAACTCGCTGATTAAACTTATTAAACATCTTGCATCATGACAGTAATATATAGGATCAAAATAAAATATATAAATAATACTAATTTTATTTTATGAGTTTGGTGAAATTAAATTAGTTTCATATTTATATTATAAGACAATATGAAAATTATTCTAACTATTATTATTAGATTTATCCGATTGTTTACTATCAAATTGTTATATATATATATATATAATTTTACAAATTTCACGTAATATTAATTAGTAATGAAGTTTCATCCATCACTCCTTAGGTTGGTTAAAATTCTGACCTTCTTGACTAACCCATTTTGCTTTAGCTGTGTAGCATAAGAAAATACAATAAGAAATTGAAAAGATGGATGAATGGTCTACAACATCGATCTATTGTTCTTATTTGTAAAGTCTTCATCTTCCTTGAGAATTTTGAATTTTCAGTTTTATACATTTAGCTCTTGATATTATTTCTTTGATTTTGCTTAATATTCCTACTTGCTTTATTATTAAGGTAATATGCAGACTTAGGTAGGAATAGTTGTCATGGCTAACCATGTGTTAATAAAATGGAGTAATATGTAATGATTGATGGACAAAAGAAATTTAAATTTAAATGTTGCAGCATTCCGTAAATCAAACGTTGAAATGAAGTACCTTCCAAAACTTGAAAAAGGACGACTACTTGTAATAAAAATAATATGTATAAACTAGCTCACAAACGGATTAACACGTGTTAGTTGTTATTTTCGTGTCATATTTGCTCTAGAATAAAATAAGAAATAAGATGATGAAGAAAATAAGCAATATTATATGAAAAATTAATTTTTAATATTACATATAAGAACTAGGAATTTCAATCTAAGAATATTCTTTAGAGCCCGAAATGAAGTCTGCTGTGAATTCTCAAATTTTAGCTAACCTCATGACAACTTGCTCCACTTGGATTTGTTGACTTAATTTTATGGAGGTCTTGTTTGTAAGTCATTTTATTTTAGTTTAAGGAAAAGTTAATCATAAATCTTATAATAAAGAAGAGCAGAGGCGATGAGAAAATGAATAAAGAGTTAAATATGTTGTAGTATAAATTCACAAACTAATAATTTATATTGTGCAGTTTTATAATTGATTCAAGAGGAATATGCCAATTTTGATATTGATATTCGATAACTTTGACCATTTTCCTTTTCCCTTCCCTAAGTTGTGTAGGGCGGTCCTGCTCATGTAGCCCCCTCCACTTCCTTTATAATATTTATTTTTATCATTCAAATTTTGCAACACGTTTACCCCCTTTGTTTCAGAATCCAAGTCGGCTTTGAAATAAACTTCAAATAAGGACCTTTTTCTATTATACAATTTTAAACATTTTTTTCATTTTTTTTTTTAAGACAGACTTGTTTAAAGTATGGTCCACATTAAATAAAGACATTTTTTTAACAAAAATACGCTACCCTATTGGAATTAATTTCTTTCCAACCCGTTGTTATACAATTTTAATTTTTTTAGTTAACAATTACGTTTTTTTATACACTTTTCTTTTTTAAATTAGGTTAAACAAAAAAAAAACATAAAAAAAAAGGTACGGGGCAAATCCCTTTAAAAAATCCGGGTATTCCTATATCACTTTTCCCCCACTTACGTACCCAACTTATCTAATTTCAGGATAAAAAAAAAAGTTTATGTAATTTAAAATAAAACAAATTGCAGTGTTTTGCAAAAGCAGAAAGACAAGTAGATGAGCATGGCATGGAGGCTGAAGTTTATCCATTAGGATAAAGGAAAAGCATAATAATAAACAATAAAAAAAATGAACAAGTTACATTATCCAGAAAGGCATATATGGTAGGACCCACCTCACGAGCTTACGTGTTCAATCCTCCCACCAGATCCTTCCACCTGTTCATCCCACTCCACCACGCAACTACAACGAAGAAGGTTCATGAACCGGGACCCACATTTTATCCATTAACACACGTGATGCCACGTGCCTCCCAGACGGCACCCAACAACGCCGTTTCACACTGCCATTTAAAATCCTAAATATACCCACAGTAGGCGACAAAAAACGCCCCATAAGTGGAGGGTATTTTTGTCATTCCGCGTCTCGACTTGACCCAGCTGTCCAGTTTTAAATACGACGTCGTTTCGTCCGCGGCACGTGACAGTCGGCCATTGAAGAAAGAGAAGAAACATTGGTTTTATTTTCCTACGCGCCCGCCATTGCCAAAGAGTGCTAAAGAAGAAAAAGAAGAAGCGTTGTCGTTCTGAAATCGGAGTTAAACGCTATTATTGTATTTGTGGTACCCTGTGATTCAGCATCATGGTTCAGTTAATGATGTCCGATTCGGATAATCACTGCTTGAAAAAAGTGAAGTTGGAGGTTCAAGATGAAATCCCCCCTCTTCACACCCACAAGCGACCCAAATTGGAATCTCCCAGCAAGGTTTCATTTTCTGCTAAAGACTGAATCTTTGATCTATTTCTCTGGAGCCCATCATCAATTTCTTCTCTGGGTAGGTTGTTTTCTCCAACTAACTCCCAATTGATTTTTGTTTGAAACAGTGTGGTTCAAGTGATGATTCCCTTTCAATTCCACCATCTTCATATAATCCTTTGGATGAGCCAAGTCCTCTGGGTTTGCGTCTCAGGAAGAGTCCCTCCCTTTTGGATTTGATTCAGATGAGGCTCACCCAACAAGAGGACTCTAAAAAGAAAGATCAAAAGGCTTCTGCTGCTGCTGCTGCTGCGGATTCTAAACTCAAGGCCTCCAATTTTCCTGGTACCCTTTTGAAAATTGGGACTTGGGAGGTACGTTCTTAATTTGCGGAATTGCATACAATACAAACAAACATGATGTGATATTGTGATTGATTGATTGATTGATGTGCATATGGTAATTTTAGTTGTGATGACTTTTGCAGTATAAGTCTAGATACGAAGGAGACTTGGTGGCAAAGTGTTACTTTGCAAAGCATAAGCTGGTATGGGAAGTCCTTGATGGTTGTCTTAAGAATAAGATTGAAATCCCATGGTCTGATATTATGGCTCTCAAGGCAAACTACCCTGAGGATGCACCAGGCACGCTGGAAGTAGTGGTAACAATCTTTTTAATTGTTAGTAGATTTGGCATCACAATATCTGTGGCACTAAGTTGGTGTTCCTGTTGTTTGTTGTAGCTGGCAAGAAGACCCTTGTTTTTTAGGGAGATCAATCCACAGCCAAGAAAGCATACCTTGTGGCAGGCAACATCAGACTTTACTGGTGGACAAGCCAGCACGCACAGGTACTATTACTATTGTACTAGTGCTCTTGTCTTCTTTTGGTGGTTTTTTACAATGACTCCTTGGTGATGCTGATGCTGATGCTGATGCAATTCTCTTTATTGTTATAGGCGACATTTTCTGCAGTGTCCGCAAGGATTGCTAGGCAAGCATTTTGAGAAGCTTGTTCAGTGTGATCCCCGTCTCAACTTTCTTAGCCAGCAGCCGGATATGGTGTTGGATTCTCCATATTTTGAACCTGGAACATCTTCAATTCACGACCACATTGAATCTAGTGACGGTTTTGATACAAAAAGCGAGGAGCAAGGTGGTATCTTTGGATTGCAGGATGTGGAGTCAGGATCTGCAGTTCAATCATCTTCCTCAAAAAGCGAACATAATCTCGGTAAAGCTGTTGAAAATGTTTCCCAGGAAATTACCTCACCTAGCTCAGGTAATTGCTGCTCAATGTTTTTTTGTCATTTGAATTCAGTATGATGGTAAATACAGCATTTGTCTATTAATGTGGGTACAAACTTGTAGGGTTTTGCTGATGGTAAAAGTAAAACTCACTACTTTTTAATACTATTTACTGGCTACGTTTATGGTTTATTTCAAGTATTACTTAGAAACAAAAAAATTGTAGTTAAAGAATGCTGAGTCATTGGTGAAGTTGCATGATATGTGATCCGATACTCTTGCATATATCTGGCGTGTATAGTCAAGCGATTGTGTCAAATTAACTCAACCCACAATCGGAGGGGAATTTGATCCTCTCACGTGTTCCATTGGCGGTGAATTGCCATTAAAGAACAAGGAAAATGTGTCGAAATCATTTCGTTGTAGCAATTATTTTGTTGAGTATTTTTTTAAGGTGATATGCTATACATACACACGTTTATTTGTTATATTATGCATTTCTTACGTCCTAAGGTTTTAGCCACCGTCTTATAATATGTAATAATATAATGATATAACGAATATGATACATGTGTGTAAAATATGGATCATATTATAATCATTTTACATGGCTTGTGTTATCATCATCCAAATATTATACTAATGCAGTATTTATCCTCTGCAGTGATGAACATTCATGCAATGAAAGATTTCAGGAGTAGAGGAGCTGAAACTTTGAAGTTTCTTAGTAATTTGGATCAGATCAAATTGCCTGGACTTCACCCTTCTATGTCAATGGACGATTTGGTAAGCCACATTGGACATTGCATTTCAGAACAGATGGGATCTGAGAATCCCAACTTGGGTGGTGACGGCCAGTATAGCAGATCTTTTCTGGAAGAATTCACCCAATATTTGTTCAGTGACTCTCAACATGCAACTACATCTGATGAACAGTATGTGATGTCAAGGGTGAACTCACTGTACTGCCTTTTGCAGAAGGATCCTCCTACAGCAGAAGACACTGTGACCAGAAATGGCAATGGTCTGGATGCAAATGAGGGTGGAAAAGTTGGTGTGAGTAACTCCAACTCAACTCAATTGTCACCATGCAAAACTAAAGTGGCTGATTTCGAAGGTCAACCGGATGATGCTTCTGCTTCTGGCATGTCCAGAAAGGACTCAAGTGGCGATTTGCTTCTTAATCTTCCAAGGATCGCATCTCTGCCTCAGTTTTTGTTTCACATGTCGGAGGATTCTGTTCATAAAGTTAGATAATAATTACGATCTATCAAAACTTGCAAGGAACACAAAGGCTATTTTATTAGTCTTCAACAGTGTTGTGAATATTGTATCTGCAGTTAGTTGCGTGGGATTCAGAAATTTACATTGATGATGAATCCCGACAGACATGACGGGACACTTTATATTTTCAGCTAAACAAAAAATAAAAAGAAATAAGAATATCTGTGCAACGCGTGTTGACAAAATCGGTCGCTGGCCTTTTTAGTCTTGAGCTAAATTGTAGCATAAAATGGTAACATTAACCGACCAAGGGAGCAAAATAATGTCCACAGTTATCTTTATTTAATTGAGCCACTGAATCAACTTGGAAAGTATCCAGAATACAATACTCTTATACAGCTTAAAGAGTAACAAGATATAAATTAACATCCATAAAGATACTAGAAGATTTACAATTTTTTTTTTTTAAGATAAACGAATAGTTTGCTCATTGCGGTTTGATATATTTCCCCCCAAATATTACTATATGCACTCTAATAATGCAGAAACGTCTAGACAGGACGAGCAAAACCTAGAAAAAGAATTTAATACACACAAGGCATAAATAATAGTGTTTAAGGTTCATCCTGGGCTTCATCTCCCATTTGTTCTGTTTCTTGTAACATGTTCATAAGCATGTTGACTTGTTCTTGAAGCATTGCGTTTTCTCTTTCGACCCGAGCACGTTTGCTTCGTTCATCAATAAGCTGGAGTTGCAAGGTCTCGAGACAGCGTGAATCCTCGTCCAGTTGTTCATTGAGCCCATCGATTTCCCTATCCTGGAACAAAAGTGGGAGCTATAAATAATATAATTGTGTGTTAGCTTGGAAGTGAAGGTGTTGAGGAAAGAAACTTGAAACCTTTCTGTTCATTTCTTGGACGGCAATCCTTCGCATGCTTTCAACAACATCGACATTAACAAGCTTGCGTTTCTTGCCAATCAACCAGCCCTTTGGATAGTTTGCAGCCTCAAAGTCAGGGGGAGGAAGTAAAGACTCAGCCGAGGGTCGTCGGCCATTAATATTCTTTAAAGGTTCTAAGGGCTCAAACAATGCCTTTCGACGCTCCGAAATTGGAGTCGACTTCTGCATCTCCTCACTACAATCAGGAACATCTTGCTGCTTGCTGCCTCCTTCATTAGCACTATCTTCTGATACCTCTAAATTCCTCCCGCTACCTGTTTTAGATACAGTAAATTGCACAACACAAGGAAAAGTAAATGGAATACCTTATTTGCTCCAACTTGTGTTAGCAATTTAGTCATCATATCCAATCATCCATTGCACCCAACAAATGTATCCAATCATTACTATAACATATAATTAAAATCGCCATTTCTTATGGATAAACAATTATAGTTGCTGAGATGAAAACAATAGATAAAAAATATTAACTTCGATCATTCATGATAACAATGCTTAAAGTCACCTTCTGATAAATTTTTCATTAAACATTTATAGAAAATAAAATAAAATATATTTTTATTTAAAATTAACCAATTTTGAAAAAGTTATAATAATTTTTTTTTATAAAAGTTAAGCACATAAGTTAATTATATTTTATAAAGAAAATTCAATTCATTTTATTTTTTTAGTTTTTTCTTTAACTACACATGCAATAGAAACAAGGCAACTAAAAGCAATTACACCGAGTTAAATAGCATTTAAGAGATCAAACATGTTATGCCAATGTATTTTATATCCTTTTGAAGAGAAGTTTCCTGGAAAGAGTACTCATAAAATTGAATTTATCTATGGCTAAGGCAAATATTAGAATTCATAGGCAGTGTTGGTTGAACTTAGCCTAATTTCACATGTCTCATTTTACACGAAACTATACCAATGTCAACATCCCAAACGACTGGCATAATGGCATATATAGATAAATATAACCTTTCATGTTCAGCCAAGGTTAGGCCATCTGTGCAATTAGATTGCCTTGAATATAGTTGAATATGGATACCAAAAGGAAGATGCCTATTTAAATACTAATATACACACAATGCAAAAAAAAGGAATACAAAAAGGTAATATTGACATGTTTAGATGTCCCATCCGTAACAAGAGCGACATTACCAATTAAATTCACATATATATGCAATGAAACCAAAATGAAGGTTACACTGAAGAGTGAAGAGGGTTGGTTGGAGGGATGGAGGGTGAGCTGTCCAACAGTGTAACCAAAGATATGATGATGACTACACTATCCCAACAGCCACATGCGTTTTTATTTTTCTCTTTTCTTTTCTTTTCGTGCTTCACAAAATGCATCAAATCACCAATATCACAATTAACTAAAATTGTCGTGTTGCTTCTACTATTATTAGATCAAAATTATATAGTTACCTCATAATTATAGGCGACTAATCAGATAAAAAATCACTTCATAATTTCTTCCAATTATTTTTAATGAATCTGGATCCCAATAATTACAACGTAGTGATAACGAGACAGAGGCGAAGTTCGGTAAGCCAATGATAACAAATAAAGCAACGTAATATAAAAGTCACACCAACCGTTAAAACCCGTTTTACGCTTCTCTCTCTGAAACAGTGAACAATTTTTACAGGAACTACAGAAATCAATCCCAGCAAAAAGAAGTTAAATCGAAAAATGAAGCCTCAGTTACAAATCGTGCTTAAAAAGATTTGAAAGAAGACTTGGCAGAGGGCTCCTAAATAGTGAAAATTCCACACAAAAATATTGGAAATCCCAAGTCAAGATATAATTAAAATAGAGTATATAAAAAAACTTGACAAATCTCGCTTTCTAAATAATATAGTGAAATTGAATTAGGTTGAAAATTTAAAATATAAGAAAAATGACTAAAAACATTGAATTGGAGGTGAAGATTATGACATGATTTAATGGTAGGTTTTGTGAGGGGTGGTTTGGAAATGGCAGAAAAGAGAAAGTAAGTGCAATTGGCAAATTGGAATGGAAGACTAAGTAGAAAGAGAAATTAAGGTAGGTGAAGTTAAGAAGAAGGAGGTAGTACCTGATCTCCTTCGGGATTTCCAGTAAATCCTAGGGGTGGAGACAGGAGAGAAGGCGTTCAAAGCATCATCTATGTCCATCTTCATATCCCTACCACCACGTGTTTCCATACAAGAACTATATGCTTCTAATTCAGAACTTCAACACGTATTCAAAGAAACAAAGAGAGTGAGAGAGAGAGATTTTATGTTTGCCGAGGTGTGGGGTTATTGTTTTTTGGAGCTGCTCTTTGCCTTTCTTCTTCATCTTCCGACCATCTAATGGTCTTGCTTTCTTTGTCTCTAATCACTTACACGGACGCAGATGCTGATTATTGTATGGGACCATCACGATGAAATTCATCTTTTTTAACGGTCCTGATTTCTTGTTTGGGTGGAAATTTTTATGTCCCAGACTTGTCCATTTATTTTATGGCCTTGCTGGACCCTGTCTACTTCCTTCCTTTCCTTGTCTTCTATTTTTCTTAAATGAAATTTTGCATGTTTAGAAATAAAAATAAAATAACCCTTGGAGCGATGATATAATTTCAGAAAATAAAATATTATTTTTTTAATTCCACGTGTTGTGTGGCATATTCTTTCGGAAGATCCCAAGTTTCGTGTGGATTAAAACTAGGAATTGTTTAATAAGTTGTGATTAACGTATCTCACACGTTGGTATATGCAGGTGAAAGATAGAAAAAATAACAGATGTGATAAATTAATTAATAGAAATAGAAAAAAAATGAGATGAAAAAAAAAATAATAATTTATTTTATTTATTAATAATGTATAAAAAACTAGAAGCGGGCAAGGTCCTGCAGAGTTTATCCTTTGCTGAGGACCATGCTACATACGAGAATCTTCAACAGGATTAGGATTTGCAGAGCCCCAGAAAAAATTCAGGATTTTGTTACCTTCTCATACAATAGCTGTCATGGTTGGTTATCTGGATTTTTAGAAAAAAGAGACCAACACTTGTTGCATCGGCTGTTTATTGAATTTAAGAAAAATTGCAGACTTTATTTTAGTATAACTCTGCTTTTTTACTTGTTTTTGCTGCCTCTAAGATTGTTACAAGTTAATGAATTCATAATTTCATAAACTAATTCTTATTTTGAAGAGTGTAAGTACTGAACTTACAAGTTTATGAACTAATTATTTCCTAAGTTTGTTATGTTGGATTTAAATTTACTTAAATTATTCTGTTTGCTATAAATATACTGGATGTATATTATGTTTTATAATTGATTTATTATGTTGGATTTAAATATAGTGATATACTATGTTATTTTATAATTATAATTGAGATACGAAATATAATATATTTCGGCCAATGGTTAATTTATATCATACGTACGTGTCTGATTTCTTTAAACAAATACTGGTTTGAACCTTTATACGTGAAATAAAATCCTCATTAGAAAAGCTAAGTTATTATTTTAAGGATGTTTTCATGTTCATAACTCAAACAGGATTAATTATTTCTTGTACAGATAATACATATAATTTTCTCAAAAAAACAGCTAATATATTTAAATAGCATTTTTATTTAACTATTCGAATATAAATACATAAATATATACCCATAAGGCACGAGTGTGGTTATTAAAATTGTTACCCATACATGTATATGTTTAGAGACGAATAATTTTTCTAAAATGCAATGAATACGAAAACTATAATACCTCCCTCAAATATTAGCTATTTTCATCCCTATTCTCAAAAGTTTGATAAATGATAACTTCTAGTTCGATGTAACTTAATTAAAAAAAAAAGAAAATTAAGTAATATGTAAACAAAAGTTAAATTATTAAATTACATACAAATTACTATAAAAAATTTATTAAATTGTTAAATATTCATATTAAATTAATGTTTTGAAAAAAGTAGTTTTCATATATACCAATACTTGTTTTTATATTATTAGCGTTTGGGTATATATATATATGTGCCTTCTGTTTGTTCAAGAGTTGATAAATGATAAATATTAGCTGTATGCGACTAAATTGCAGGAAAAGGGAAAATAACTAATATGTTAAATTATTAACTTACATATTAATTATCATAAAAATTGAAGTAAATTATTCAATATCTATAAAACAAAATTAATGTTTTGAAAACATAATTTTCACAAATGCATATATTATTATTATCATTATTATTATTTTGGTGTAACATATATATATTATTAGTCTTTAGATACAAGTGCCTTCTATGCAGGAAAATGTTTTTTGTACAACTAAAATGGAACAAATTTTATTGCCTTCTTTATTTTAGGGGAGTATTTTTGAAATATTTTTACAAAAAATTAAGAAGTGAAAATAAACTAATTTTATGCAATAATAAATACGATATCAATTATTTCGTTTGATATTATAATTTATTATACATTTAAACTGTGTAGACAGACATGTGCAAAAGAACTCTCAAAAAATACTATTATAAGATAGAATGGATGGTAGAAACAACTTTAATTATGATTTGACAACTTCAACCAACTTCAACCAACTTCATTCTTTTCATATTCTTATTTGAATTATCAGTTGTTTTTAGGTTTAGTTTGAATTTTGCCAAATTTAATATTATTTTTAGATAAACGAGTCTGGGTCTTTTCAGAATTTGATCGGGCTCCTCTATGTTACGTATTGGGCCTTCTTTATAAACTAAAGTCTTGAAGTCTTATCTCTACAGCCCATAACTTGCGAAGGAATTTGCTTAGTAATTTCAGCTAAGTAATTTACTCAGCCAGTATCTTTGGGTACCAAGTCATTTATTAATCAGTTCTTGCCTAAATTTGTTACAATATGAATATGTAGTGTGTTACACAATATATGTAAATATAATAATATCATATTTATTCTTTTTAAAAACCTTTTAATAGATAAATAAATTTACTTAAAACGAAATTTTTTTCAGAAATAAATAAAGACCAAAAATAGTATCATCTTATAAGTAAGACAATACATGAAAAACACTTATAATCAAACTTTTTATTTACTTAAACTTTGTGATAGATAAAATTCCCCTTTCAGATAGTTAAATAAATAAGAGAGAAAAAGAAATATAAGACAGATTTCGCCAATCACTTTTGGAGAACATCCTCCTCGCTTTCTCCTTTTTCTTCTTTCACTAATTTTACCAACCAAAAACTCATAATACTAGTATATCTGGATTAATTTTTTTTATAAATACAACATTAATTAACATTTCTTAATTTTTTTACATTTTAAATATTTAAAATATAATTATTTTAAAAAAATATTATCCAAATTAATAATTTATAATTGGATGATAATTCATATATAAATTTTAAGAAATCTATTATAAAAAATAATTAAATGATAATGTGTTTTTACCATATCATGAATGTACCAAATTCTAAATAATAAACTAAAATCTCTTACACAATTAATTACAGATGCTTTTTTTTACAGCATTTAACACATCATGACTTGTGAAATCAAACGCCTATTAATAAATAAGATTAATTTTGTATGAATACAAGACTTTATTTAAAAAGTTTAAATTTAGTTTGACTTGAACTAATGTTATAATTTATTATTTGATGGTGGTTAAAATTTTTTTAAAATATAAAAAATAAATTACAAATCATATGAAATAATTTTATACTATTATCTAATTATAAATTTATTATATGAAGTAAATTTATTGATTTTTATAATAATTATTTTAAAATTTATATTAATAATAAATTATAATTAAATAATAATATAAAGTTATTTTATTCGTTCATCACTATGAAACACTTTAAATAATATAGTGGTGGCATTTTTGGATTGTATAATCCATGTTTATGATGAGAAAGAAGATATATTATTTGCAACTTATATGCATTTATGAACAATGTTTATGGATTGTTTTTTATAATTACAGTAATGAATTATAAGTGATTAAAATAATGAATAAAATAATTTATTAAATTATGATATTTGTAATTAGAGTAATACGTGTTTGTGGTTTTGGTGTTTATATTACTAGTACAAGTTCTATTTTTGACAAGAGGAGGAAGAAGCAACTACTCGGTATAAAGAGGCCTGGACAAATCAGCACTTAATCAGGCAAGCCCATTCAAATCCATTGGATGGAAGAGATCACATGAAGGCCCAACTCCATGCTCAACCTTCAATTTGCTTTCCAATCCAATGAACACATGCTGCGGGTGCATCAGTGAAGAAAACAACACATCAATAGACCCCACAAAAATAAAACACATCAATATTTACTTTTACTCAAATGGAGAATCAAATAATGTAGCCTTTCTGATGGGCTCAACTTGTCTGTTCTTGTTAGAAAAAAACTGAAACCACCCAAGCATTTTTTTTTTGGTAGGGTTTTGCACAAATGAGAGTGTTAATTAAATAAATATAGTGTTTAATATATTTGCATAACTTCTAGTTTAATTCAGTCTGCTTAGGCTGATAAAATGAAATTGATAAAATATTTAGAATTTGAATAATTAACAAATGACAAATCTTAGAATTTTGATTCAGAAAATAAAAGTAATAAATATGTACTAAAAAGCATTTATTATATCAAAACATAAAAAATATTTAATACTTATTTCTAACTAATTATAAATATTTAATAGACAATATTAAGTATTTTTTAATTAATGTAGCACTTGTTAGGAAGATCCTTACAAACAGCTTGGCTTGTATATTTTTTATTTAAAATTATTTGTCAAAATTCTTATCACGCTATATAATAATTTCTATTTTGTAATCAATTAATTACATTTTTATATGAATTCCAAAATCTGATAAAAAAATATGAATTTCAAAACTGATTAGCCGTTTTAACTTTAAGTAAAAAAATAAAATAATTTGGATTTTTTTTGCAGAATTAAGAAGTTGATGTTATAAATAAATAAAATGTTTTATAAGAAAAATAGTTAATTACAGAAAACATTTGGTTGACTAAACATGAAAGAAACATTTAGTATAGATTAAAAAGAAATTGAGAATTCTAAGAAGGCAGTGGCATCAGAAATTTAATTTGAGAGAATTTTGACTGTGTGAATATTTTTCTAATCATAGTTTTAATAATCAATTAATATATAACTGCAAAATTATAGAATATGATGTTTAAAGCAACAACCTTGGATGAGTAATGTATTTTCATGTGTAGTTACAAAGAAACCATAAAAAAAAGGCACGTCATGAAACAGCGGTAGATCCAAACATGTTGTATTGTCATTTGCTTTATTCCCCACGGCATGAGATGAGCCGTTTTGTGTGTTTCATACAAAAAATGCCTCCTTCAATTCATTTCCCTTGGGCCTCTGTTTTCTCCATTTGCTTTTCTTTTTCTTTTCTTTTTTAATCCAACATCTTCTCCGCCCAAAACATCAAACTCATTCTTTAAAATATTAAGATTCATTTTTAAAGAATAATTATTGCATAATTCATTATTACGTTATCACAATTAATTTTTATATATCATATTATTCATTTTTTTATAAATAAAAATCATAACTACATATCATGTGATACTTTTATTTGCTTTCCAGGGTATCTGCCTAAGTGAGAACACGATCTTTTCATCTGCTTCTAATGACAATGGCTTGATAAGCATCCGGAACTATATTTGATATTTAGCCACGTTTTAGCATTGCCAAATCATGCATATACATGGTTATTTCAATTGAGAAATATTATTTTATAAAACTCGTATAATAAATTTTACAACAACGAAATATATAAAATATAATAAATAATGTAATAAAGAAAATAAATATATAATATTATTGTATGAATATCACAGTTAATTCCCATTTACAATGTATCACAGAGATTGCTATTTTACTTAATCGCACATTATTTATTATTCTTATTCTCTTGTCAACTCTTTTTTTTCACTTTATAGCTAAGCATTTTGCCGAACCCTTAAAATAAGAGGAACATTATTGGAGTAAAGGTATGTACGGATTGTGTTGTAAGGGATTTGTTTCATTCTAATGCACAAAGCCCTAATTAAACCACTTAATTAGGATGATAGAATAGGGAATGCGTTGATAGATTCAAGAATAATGGGTAGAATAAATTTTAAAATGAACAAGTCACAATATATTATTTTCATTTGCTTATTCTAAAGATCAGCATCCCTAACTATATTTGATATTTAGCCACGTTTTAGCATTGCCAAATCATACACATGATTATGCCGTTTTGCACTCTGCACTGTATTTGTCAGAGATTGCTTAATCGCACATTATTTATTGAGTTTTAATAAATGTACAACCTATTTTAAGGTATATATATATATATGGGGGAAGGGAGAGAGAAAAAATAGAATAAAAAAGATAAAGAAAAGGTATATTATAATACATTTTTTAGGCATAATAGTTGTTTTATACTTATTATATTCAAAGGAAAACATCCACAGTCAGATTAGATAGTAAATATCCTATAAATAAAAATATAAAATTAAAGTTTAATTAAATTAATTTCACCCTTAAAATAAAAGGAACATACTCGGGGACTAAACTATAAAAGGTATACCAAATGTGTTATCATTCAGGGACCTGTTCCATAACCTACATCAAGCAACTGCACAAAATCTGCACTCTTGACTTTATATTTTATAATTAAAAATTGAATAAATATATGATTGCACGTGTGCACCACCTGCAGGGAATCCTGGCCCTCCGAAAGATGCCATGGGGAGAGGCTACTTTTTCATATTCTGTCTGCTGAAAATACTTGTCAAATCTCACCTTTGCTTCATGAAATAAAATAATAAAACCTATAGAATACCTTAACCTTAACCCTACCCAATACAAGATAATTCAAAATCTGTTACCAACAAAAATCCAAGACACCTAACTATTTAGAAAGAATCACCCCTCGCTTTCCCAACTCCCAACCCCCAAGATGAAGGTAACATTCCTTGCTTTGTTCCTACTCATTTCAGGTATTCAAGCCATATCAACCTCAGAGTTCAATATGAATTCCACTTCAGAAGGACAAGCACATCAAGTTCTTGGTACGCGACTTCTTCAGCCTTTCAAACAAGCACAAACTAAATGTTTCCAAAATCTATGAAAATGTGTTTTTTGTCACTCTCACTTTTAATTATACTCATGTTATTCAGTGATAGAGAAATTATATGGAAGCATAGAAGAGTCAATAAGGTTGAAGAACAAAGTTGAGGAAAACTACAAACAAGAACTAGTGAATACTACAAGAAAAGCACAAAGTGGTGGAAGTTCAGGAGGCGGAGGAAAGAGAGGAAAGGCAGGAACTGGTGGCAGTGCAGATGTTACTCGCCGGCCACGTCAAAGCTCTGCAGCATCAGACCCTCATTTTTGGGTCCCAATATGTGTGAGCTTGCCTTTAGTCATCTTGTTTCCCTTCCACCAGCTTTGATGTAATCCATTATCCATGCACCAATAATTGGTTACCATATTTTTAACAATGGCCCCTAAATAGTGGCCACTTCTTTCGATATATATATTTTGGGCGCCACCCTTGCTTAGTGCTTACCAGTGTTTGTGTCCTCCTTCTCCATACTCATATGTCGTCCTTCATCATTTCGGTTAATGAAAATGTAATATCAATCAATGTTTGAGTCTTTGCCTTTTAGTTGGGAGGAGTGTGTGTAAAACATTATCTTTATAATTTAATATGCAATTGTCTCACGCAGAACTTCGGGGGTTGAATTTATTGAGTACACCTTTGGTTAGTACTGATAAGTGATAATACAGAAGCAGAAATGGAACTAATTTTACTTTTTTTCTGGATTTATAAACTATTTAGTGAATTCATCAACGTTAAATCATTCTATTATGAATTCCTGAAGCTGAATTAAAAGTCCAGATATAAAAACTGCTATGATTATCATATATTTTTTAATTAAATTCAAAATAACAGCCAGATGATATACTGACCCTCGAGCCCAGCTTTCACGTATAATGTACCAATGTATTTCAAAATTGAAACTAGTAATCTGCTAAAGGAAGTTGCAGAACTCATGAATAATGAAGAGATTGCTCTCACATATTTACCCTGTCAGTCTTGCACAACGGTTTACAACAGAAAATAATATATGAAACGACTAATAAGAACATGTGTTTTTGTTGAAGAAACATCAAATATAGGAGGGGAAGGGGGAACTTTGCTTTTTAGTAATATATTGCTGAAAGAATTAAGCATTACAAGTGACAGAATAAATCAAATTTTATGTACATCCTTCTAACTTCCGTTCGATTTAATTTGCAACAGATATTAGGTGTAGCAATCTTCATTTCATAATAACAGACACGGCAATTTGTTTTGTGAACCAAACAGGTAATATTCTGTTGAAATGAAAAACAAATAATTAACTTAATGGATAATCATGCTTAGGAAGAACATTACTTTATTCCATATTCTTGCAACCGGCCACTAAATGAATATGTGCCACTTTTAACCGTCTCCTAATGTTTGGGATAAGATTACAGGTACATGTCACCTTCAAAATTGTAGAAATAAAAGGGAATATACCTACAAGTAGTAAAAAATTTAAAAAACAGATTGCATGTTGCAAGTTTGCAAATTGTACGTGCTGGTTGTGATGGAAGTTACTGACTTTTACGAATGGGTTACTCAGAAACCTGATGCAGAGCAAGGTAGAAACTCAAAATGCGCACTCTGCTTCTCTTCTACTCAATCGTATGTCCACATGGAGAAACCGATTCTTCACTTTCCCGAGACATTGCTTTCTTCCAAACTTCTAACTCTCTTCTTCCCCTTTTCGCTTTAGTTAAATTGAAATTTTCATTCTATAAACAAACTTGTTTTGAAGGTGAATTCTAGGTAGGGATGATAGATGTTTACAGACAAACTACACCTCTCAACTATGGCAATAAATTTAGGAATAGAAGCAGCTTGTGCAGACAATCCTTAAACAAGCGTATGCAAACTGTAATATCAACTTAATTGTCGTTAAAGTTCATTTATGTTCACAGATTATAAGAATGTAGTGTATTGAAAACAGAAACGAGTCCCATTAACAGTTGCATAACGTTTTTGTCAAAAGTATCTAAAGAAAACAAAAGGTAGTAAAACAAAACGCGTTGAAATCAAATGTCATACAAGAAATCCTCAAACACCTTCATATGGTCGGGCTGAAGAGCTATTGCCACAGACAAGCTCCCATCATTGGTTGAGCTTGGAATTATGAAAGATAGCCCCTCGTATGCAATTCCACCAGGGCCCATGAATATGGGCCTTCCCCAACCAAAATCAGCATCATAGATGGGAAGCCTGGTCCAGCTAGTGATGCCAAGATTAGGACACTTGAAGGTATGGGGCCCACGAACCAGAGCCTTGAGGTCAGGTTGCAGCTCAAGATAGTCAAGAGCCGATCTCAAATAATCGTTGTCCATTCGTAACAAAGCATTATGGATTCTGCTGGCAGCATACCACGTGGGTTTTGACATGAGATCACCTGCAGAAGCTATAGGCGTGGTGGTGAATATCACATTGCCAAAGTATCCCGATGGGGGAGGAGGTTGCAATCTGGACCGTCCATCAGTTGCGATGTACAACTTGGTCTCCTGATCGTCGGGAAGTGCTCTTGCCCTGCATACACTTCTCCACACGTGACCCGCCAACATCTCGTAAGAGCTGTAGTTTATTGTGTTGCCATCTTCTCTGGACTTGGCTTTCAGTTTGTTGAGCTGGTGACGTGTCAGTTTGAAAATAGAGACCGATGCTGCACTGTCTGAACCTGGTTTAGTAGTGGCTTGTGGAGTCTTCATGGCTGGTGGGGGCTTGTATTCAATGTGATCAAACACAGGTCGAGGAGGATCGCGGGCACGAAGTGTTGTCCGGTCAATGAACGGTGGAATGGAAACATCCAAGCCACGAGCCACGTCAGACCATGTATTTATAAAATGGAGACCAGAGGCCCCATCTGCTGCATGATGTTGCATACCAACTCCCAGGGACACCCCTCCACATTTGAAATGTGTTACCTGCCAAAATAAGTTTGTTTTAATTAATTAACTATACACTAACACCAACCATAACTGTTAAAATTAAGTTACAAAATATACTACACTAATATTTAACATTTTTTCGAAAACAACTTTGAATAAAAAAACAAGATAATGAGATATCAACAACCCACCCGTGTCTATTATGATTTTTTTAGCGAGGTAGACCCCTGTTATTAAGATACTTCAATTGAACCTAATGTTTACTTTAGCAGTCAAGCGCTCTCTAGAAACATATATAGTATGATTTATATGTTTTCCATGAATTATGACTAAATACTTCAAATTTTTTAATGTTTTAATTTTGATGCTCGGACACTATTCTTATATAACTTATTAATATAAATAAATTTAATTATAATACACACCTTTCTACAATTTTATTTAACTATAAATTGTTGTATATAATAAGATTGTTCATTTTTTATAATAATTATTTTAAAAATAATATTTAGAATAATTTTAATTATTTAATAATGTAAAATTTGTATACTGGTATAATGTATCAAAAGTAAATTTTAATATAATATTGGTATCAAAAGTAAATTTGTATACTAAAATAAATTATTAAAGCATCAGCGATATACATATTGGTTGTAGGTTCAGTACTATTTCTCTTCTCTGGTGACAAATTGCATGATAGCGACGCCACAAACAAGAGGCAAATGGTACGTTCTTCTTGGAAACTTTGAGTCATTCTTTTATCCTAGGAAATAGGAAAAAGAGGCTATTGGTGCCTCTCGGTTTTTAAAAAATTAAAAATAAAATAAAAAGAGATCATAAAAATTAAATAATAATGAGTAATTTATAGAATAGTTACATAAATAAATTATCAAAATAAAATAATAATTTATACAGATAGTTATAAAAATAAAATAGAATATGTTGCGAAAAATTAGAGTGCTGTAGCACAATTTTTTTTTTATATATAAACTTGATAGATGAAGATATATTGTAATTTCTTAACCTGAGAGGGAATAAAAGAACCCAATAGAGATCAAAATGAAATATTTTCTTTATATTGTTATAAATTTCTTATGTGGTGACAAATAACATGATAGCAATGTCATTAAACCAACAAAAATTTATTCAATAGGTAAGAATCTAGTTCATATCTAAAAAAAACATGAATTTAAGTTTTCAAAATCAAACTCACCTAAATTTTAAACAATAAAAAGAAAAACTACACCACCAACAAAAGAGTACGTTCGGAGCTTCGGGCCATTCTTTTATATAGTTATATTTATACATTTTTTTTTCTCTATTTCATTTCATTTTTTTATTACATTATTATTACATATTTTATTTTTAAAAAAAATTCTCACTCTTTCCTACACTTATTCACCCAAAGGGCGAACATTTAACATGTTCATAACCTTTTTTATTAATTCATGGGTATCTTTTAAGAGAGATGATTTTTTTAGTCGAAAACATTTATAATACTTTGAACTAATTTTTCTGGCGAAAACTGTTTTCAGATACAAATCTGAAAACTGAAATTGTAGTGAGAATGAAGTGTGTAATACTTAAACCAACTAACTAATTGACGTGTGTAAATGTATGTATAATTGTATATTATAAAGTATGTCACTGGATTCTATCGCTCAATTAAAAAGCATAAACGGCGTTGGGCAGTTGCCTACAGTTCTGGTCTTCTGGAAGGTGATTGAAATTAAAGAATAAACCCTTAATTTATACGTGGAAAATTGACCCCGAAAAAATACATGAAAAGATTAGAGTGCTGTAATATCAGTCTTTTATTATTAAACTCCTACTTTATATTACTATTTTAACATTATAAAAAAATAAATATATAGATTATTTCTATCTTTTAAAAGATTAATTTAATAGAAAAATAAAATTTTAATATAATAATAATATTTAATAAATATCTCAGACATTATATGAATATTTAAGTATATATATGAAATATAAATGATTAAAAAAATATTTTAATCAATAAAAGTTATTTTAAATGTTATAGAAAATAAATTAAAATAAAATGATGAAAATATAATCCATTTTTGTAAACTATTAATATAATATAAAATCTCATAAATTATACATTACAAAATTTAAAAATAAAGAAGACACGCGAGACGACATGTATCACGCTTACAAAAGATATTGACTCATAACTCAAAATTATTACATAATAGAGAGACATAGTTAACTTTTATTTAAATTTAGGCAACTATGAATCCGAAGCAGTTAAGTGAGAGAAGAAATGAAACGCACCTGTAACACCAAGAGGGGATAGGTTTCAATTCCTTGCGAATAATCAACGGCGGGGATAAGCTGGCGGAGCTCAAGCGTGGGTGCGAAGTCGCCAAAATCGTCGATGACGGCGGCGGTGTCGGCCTCCACGAAGAGGACCCCTTGGCCGTCACAGTCAATCTCAACGCGACCGTCTTCATCTCGCCGGAGCCGCCCAGCCATTGGGTAGAAGGGGACCAGTACCTTACTCAGAGCCTCCTTCAGAACCTTGCAATCGAAAAAGTTGGACGCACCGTTCGCCCTATAAAAGTACACGCTGGGCGTGTGGAAATTGGGCACCACCAGATCCACGTTCGAGTTCCACACCACCCGCCGCGCCACCTCCTCCGCCGGCCTTACCATCGTCGATTCTTTCACGTTGATCATCATCTCTCTGATCGAGTAATCCCACTATCAATAATAATCATAATAATATAAATAACGCTAATTCTACCCTATTTTTGGAAATCATTTATTACTACTATATTTAAACTCATTAATAACTCCATAAATAATTCTATTAAAATTCTCTAATTAACATAGTAAGTCTAAAAATAATGCGGAGTATACTACATCACTATTTCGTTTACTCACCACAAGACAAATTACACATACGTAATACGTTATATTACGTACATGGAAATTTGGTATACGTCAAAATACTGTAATATATATAGTTTTCATACACGGAACCAAAAAAATAAAGACTTAATTGCTTATAATAAAGTTTTCACAAAAAACATGATGAGTATTGGAAGAATAATTGAAATGTGTGGAGGAAAGAAAGAGTACCTGGTGGAAGAAATGAGAGAAGAGAGAAAGTTGGAAGATGTTGTGTTGTTGTTGGAGTGGGTGTGGTGCTTTGGACTTCCGTAGGAGTCCTACTTTTTAAGCAAAGTAAGAAAGGGTTGGGTTTAGTCACTCACCAACCCCGCCAACTGCGTCCACCAATAATGAGCCGCCACCTCAACCGACTAGTCATTGTCCGAACTGTTTAACACGGTGGATACCCAAACCATAGCCAAGCTAATTAATCAACTAATCATAAAACGACAGGATACTCATGCATCTTTCGTATATAAGTTTGGTAAGACGGGGACCTGCCCTTTTAATTCTTTCATCCTAACATTTTTTTTTATCAAATATATATATATAATAAAGCAAGGCAGTCCTTTCCCAACCTTTTCCACTTATATTTCACGATTCAAATTATATTTAAAGAAAATCTAATTACCTATATTTTTATTTTTATTTAGTGTTAAGGAGAGTCAACCTATTTCCATTATACTATATTCACATAAGATATAACATTCTAAAAATATTCATGAAGGTGCAATTGAAAATACTATTGTATATGATAGAAGGAGAAGTACCTCCTAATTTACAATAAAAAAAATAAAAAATATAGCACTCTAAAAGAAGCTTATATGTAATATTTTAAAATTTAAAATTGTTTGATAAAATGGTTATTATTGTTATTGTTCTTACTTAAATATATTTTAGGTATATTAGCTAACTACATTAAAGAAGACTCACAGACAAGAACTAAGGAAAGCTATTTTCAAAAACTCCAATATTCAAGTTAGTTAATCCCAAAAGAATGAAAGTAAAATATTAAGGTATTATTGATGCGTGTTTATATAAGTAAATAGTGACTTTTTCTTCTTAAGGTAAGGTATGATTTTTAAAATATCTTTATAAAATTGATCCTATTGAGATATTGATAAAAGAGTTCATGCAATTTATCATTATAATTAAGAGTTTTTCTAATGACAAGTAATGTGATTTATCGTATTGTTATAAAGTCTTTCAAAACTACAAGGATATAGTTATTATGGTTAATTTGTGTTTTCTCAAAGAACAAAAACTATTTAAAGTGAATTACAATTAAACGAAAATTATAACGACAACAATAAAATTTTGACTTTCCTAATTACACATCATTAAACTCTGTTATAAAACTTACCGCGAGATCAAGTAAAAAAAAAAAGAAAATAGTTTAAAAAACAATATAATAATAAAGTTGGAAGTATTTAAAGATAATTTAATTTTTAAAAAAAGAAAATTATTAAAAAGAGTCATACATATTTATAATTTATTATTTTGTATATTGATATATGCGTATAATTTTTAAAAGATATTTTGGATTTTTGAGTAAATAAGTAATGGCAATTTAAAAAAATGAGAGTTTAAAAAATATTTGTAATAATAATATAGGAGATGAATGCATGAATAGATTATGAGTTAATTATAGGTTGTTCCGTATTATTGGCGGTGCTATTCACTCACCAACTCTTATCCTCTAGAAAGCATTGGGTCCCACCCAGGCAAACAGTGGTGGGAGAAGGTGAAGTGTGGGCCAACATTCCTTGACTGGGTCCGGCTAATTGCGCGTGTAAGTAGTACACGTGGGGTTGACACAGTGGGACCAGGCTTACCAACATCAATTCAGTTCTGACGTCCCTGATTCCATCACAACTAAACCCATCATTTCCCATCTGCTCCAAATATCAAAAAGGAAAATCACATACAGCAACAAATCTAAATCTTACAAGCAAATTAAAATACATGAGGATGGAGGCAAACATAGAGAAAATGCGACTACCATAAGGGTAAATCAATTTTGGATGAAGTAAAAACTAATACAATTTTCATCAACTGAAACCGATTTTACTATGATAACCAAACATCCCAAATTTGGATCGAAGGTGATTAAGGACGAAACCGGTTCTCACTCTCACACCACAGAATCAAACATACACTTAGTAGTTCAAAACCGTATAAAAATTGAATTACTCATTTTATTTTAATAAATAAAGTTTTAAACTCATTCAAGATCTAAATCCTTTGCTATTCATCTACCAATTACAAATATATTAAATATGTGAATGCATGACAAAATAAGTACAGTCAATTCGATTCACGCATGTGTAGACATCACACCGGGGAAAAATGAAAGCATTATTGTTAGAAGGATAAATGGAAATTACACTTAATAATTTATGACTTTAAAATAAAAAAAAGTTATGTACTCACATCTGACGTGAGGGAATTAAATAAAATGTTAATACAAATATAAAAAAATATATTTCACGTCTGAAATCCTTGACATAAGATAGTAAAGTGTATATAAGTTATCAATATACATAATGTTTTCTTTTTATTATTTTGTACTCTTTATTTATACACACTTAGGATTATACTTTGTCAAACATTTTTTATGGAACCGATCGGAAATAACTCGGTTGAAGGGGAGTGGCTCAACTGGCCGAGATGGACTTAGTTGGGGGGAGTGACTCAACTGGTCGGAAGGATTAAAGGTCGATCGTATACAATCCCCTAGTGTCGAGTGAAGTGATAAACATTTTGTATTGAAGAATGGGTCGAGGTGAGCTTGACTGACCAAAAAGTACTCGGCTAGCTAGGAGCAATTCAATTAGTTGGAAGGGCTGAAGATCGACCGGTACATGCTCTAATTTTTATCTTTTTATGAGTTTCTAAGCCTACTTGGACCTCTTTCAAATCCTCTCCTTGACATGGGCGCTTATCCTCCTGATCAAACCGAGGGTCCATCTTTAAGAGGTGTACCCTTGCTTCCTCTGGCTCAGTACATGCCCCATGATGATCGTTCGTTACTCGTGTACTTTCATCATAACATTTCCTGGCCACTCTTAGGTCTACACATATCACTCCTACTGATCAGCCGACTAGGTATTTCATACATAAGTGTGTTGTTAATACAGTCGCCCTTAGTCGATTCAAAGCAGTTCTACCCAATATAACATTATAAGATGTTGGTGCATTGACTAACGTGAATATTATTTTATCTACCTTTGTAGCCCATCTCCACAGATATTTCCAAATTAATTATGCCTCAAATCTTGACTTGTTCCCCTACGAATTCGATTAGCGTTCCCTGACATGCCTCCAAATTTGACTTTGAAAAACCCATCTTCCGGAAAGCCGGCCAAAACAAGACATTGGCCGAGCTACCCTGATAAACTGAAACCCTCTCGACCTTATAGTCCACTATCACTACCGAGATGACCATGGGATCGTCAAATACGATATTGTACCCTCATAGTCTTTGTCGGAAAATGTGATTTGTGGGTCTTGTCTCTTAGTTGGTCTTTCTTGCGCTGCCAACGACATTTCCGCCATTGAACCTTCTCCGGGTATTGTTACAATCATTCCCCAATGAGAGAGGGTCCAGCCCATGTCTCTAAGCTGACTCCCCCTACTTCTTGGATCGCTCTTGCACCTAGTCATTGTCTCGACCAGGCGTCCGACTCCTATTTCTCCTACTATGATCATTCGTAGTTTGCTTCTCGTCCTCCATTCTCCTAACAAAACAATCCAAGTAACCATCCTGTATCAACTTCTCAATTTGACTCTTTAACATTCTACACTCTTCCGTCAAATGGTTCTGTCAAATGGTCGCGAATCTTGTGAAACTCGCACCATTCGTCATGGGAAGGACCAAGCTGATGCTACATTGGGGTGGAATGTCGAATAATTGGAGATGACAGACTTCTTTCAAAATGCGCACTCTTGATGTTTTGAGTGGATTAAATTTTTCCAGTCGTATCTTGTGTTGACTGACTCCCCCTGGGATGTACTGGTGATTAGTTTGGAAACCATGGACATTCTTTTTTTTTTACGGTTGGTATCGCCCTCTCAGCTTGCAAGCGGTCCTTCTTGTCTTCCTCAGCCTCCACATGCTTATTCGTCTGTACTCTAATCTCGGTCATGCTGGCCGATTGAGAGAGGGCTAAAGAGTCGTTAAAAGGACCCGTCCGGAGTCCTTTCTGAAATGCCTTAACGAAGAACTTTTGGTCTCGACCATCAACTTGGACCATATTGGTGTTAAAACATGCTAAATACTACTTAACGTCTTTGTCTTTGATTGTTTTATATCAAACAAATTTGCTACTTCTAGACATTTTGTCTTGTTAGCCATGAAATGGGATTCAAAGGCGGTTGTCAGGTCCGCGAATGATGTTACAAAGCGCGGTGGCAGGCCTAAGAACCATCTCGTCGCCACCCCTCTCAACGTACCTAGGAATAGCTTGCAACTTAGAAGATCATTTGCCCACTAATGTAGACTTGGGTCTAGAAAGTTTGCAAGTGAACATGCGGGTCTTGCGAACTGTCAAACAGATCGATCACCAACTCCCTAAACTTGGACGGGATAAGGTTATTGTCGATATGCTCACTAAACGACAGGCTCCATGTCACCTGAGGTGGAAAGTTGCTCCCTCAAGTTGGCCTCCCACTTCACGGCACGCTTTAGCTCTTCTTCATGACGCCTTTCAATCTCTTTCTGTCTCTTCTTGACCTCCTCCGTCATGCGCGTCTGCTCCTCACTTCTTTCCTACAAGCTTACTACAGCCCGCATCAAACACTACAACGCTCCCTCCTCACTTCTGAAACTGGACATTGCTTGGTTTTGTGTTATCGACATAGTTGTTTGTGGTCTTCTTTCTTCCTCCGTTATTTGGTGTTGCTCTTAGCATAGTGGGTGTCAATGTTCACGTATAGATCCTTGACACGAGATTGCAGAGTGTACATAAGATATGAGTGTACATAAGATATGAGTGTACATAATGTCTTCTTTCTATTACTTCATACTCTCTATTTATATACACTTTGAATTGTACTTTGTCAGACATTATTTGTGGAACCAGTCAGGAGTGGCTTGGTTGGTAAGAAATAGCTTGACAGGTCAGGAATGACTCGACTGACTAAGATGAACTTAACTGATCGAGATGGACTCAACTGGATGAGAGGGTTGAAGATTGACCGGTACATGTATTCTATTAGAAAAAAATAATGAAATCCTCCATAAAAAAAACAAACAACAATCCTTATTTCATTTCCATGTTGACCAAAATATTGATAAAAAAAATTAATTTGTTCCTATTGCGTAATAAAAAATATTTTAAGTCAACTTATATTCCTTCAAGATAAAAAAGATTTAGCCTGACGTTGATGGATCCATATAGTTATACTAATTTGGGTGGGGATTTGGTAACCAAGCTTGCACCTTCAAGTGTTCTATACAACTCACCTTGAGTTATGTTTGGGTGAGATTTTAAAGAGAAATGGAATGAACAATAGTTATTTATTTTTAAATTAAGAGAGTTATAGAATATTTTTACAAATAAATTAAAGATTTAGATATTAATTTTAAGATTAAATATATTTTATGTTTTTATAAAATAAATTAGTTTTAACTCTAGTCTTTGTAAAAAAATTATTTAATTTTTATTTTTAAAAAATATAAATTTATTATTTTTATCTCTTCTATTATTTAACGCCTATTAACTAGGGTGATGCATTAAAAAAATTAAAAAATTGTCTATGATATTGGAGTTCATTAACACAAATTTTTCGATTGATATTATTACACGTACACTACTTTTTTTTCCCCTTTAACCACGAGTTTTTCAGTAGATTTTCTGGTAAGTTTTTAATAAGGTAACTATTGTATAACATAGTGAAGAACAATATGTTTTTTCTTTGTTAGATTTTTGTCCCACAAAATGTTTTTAGTAAGATTTTAACCAAACACGTTCTATAATTAAGTATTGAACATTTAAGACAAAAGTGTTAAAAAATCATTATTTTATGTGTGTTATTTATTCAATTTGATCTCATTCTTCCTCATAGGGATATAATGTATTTAGTTTTATTTGATAAATATATAATATTCATGATTTCTTAATTTCTTTTGCTATTTTTCATTTATCTGTATAAATACTCCCAATGTGAATAATGTGAATGAAATAAGAGACATTTTCCTCTACCTTTTTCTCTCTGTATCTCTTTTGTTTTACTCTCTGTTCTTTCTTTATTTTTCCTTTTATTTGTATCAATTTTTAACAGACTCGTTTTTTTTTATTTGTGTAAGTTTTTAACACACAGAGAAAGCGATGCATAGGATTTGCTAACAAATTTTTAATTTTAATACTATGCATGGTATTAACATTTTGTAATTTTTCTATAAAAAAATTATATAGAAAAAAAAAGAAAAGATAAATTATGCAATAATAATATACAATAAATTTACACAATCATATACTCCCTCAGCATTATATCTAATGAATTTGTTGATTTTTATGATAATTATTTTAAAAATATATTAACAATAATTTTTAATTGAATGACAGTATTATAAAACTGTTTTAGACTAATTATAATTATATATATATTATATATATATATCACAAATAATTTTTATAAAAAATAAGTATGTTGAAATTTGATATAATTATTATAGATAATAAAACTCATTTTTTAAATATTTAATTCAATTTATATAGGACTTCACTCAATATCAATTATTAAATCGAAACAATATCTACGTGATTAGCAGTGTTATAATTTTACATAAATATATTATTTAAATATTCTGATTTTTAAAATAATTAAAAGGAAAAATATTGTGTTCTAGTAACTAACCAGTTAACTTAATTAAAAGACATAATCTTAAAAAACAATCTCTCTCTTTCTTCGTTTGTTTGGTGAACAATCTCTACTAATTTATCACGCACTCCAGTACCTTCTATACATATATTAGATTTGTAACATTTTACTAGTCAAATTTGCTTGATATTTGCCTACCCATTTGTCTTTCTAGAAGACGTCTTCAGAAAATTAACATTAGAATATACTCATTTTGTCTATACTCTCCATACTAACTCCTTTTTAGCTGTTTGGTAACAAAATGAGAAACTCTTACCTTTGAACGATTCTTGGTGGAGGATTATTCAGAGGAAAAAGAAACAAAAACCTTTCTAGAATGGGGGACCCTATAATATTGAAACTCAACTATATATTAGAAACAAAAACGTTGATAAGAATCTCATGAATTACTATTTCGCAAGATTGTGATTATTCTATATACGCATGCATGACCCAAATGCGAATGATTTAAGCCATTGAAGAAGCTTAATAAGATCAATATAATTTTTAATCTATCAAACCATTAATATTGGACTCTTAAGGGGGATTTTAAGGCAAAGGAAAAATCTTGTAAAATGATCTAAACACCCGGAAAATTACAATTCATATTATTTAATGTTTTTATTTTAATAGCTTATGATCTCTTAATTAGTATTCTGGAAGAATTTAAGATACGTTTCAATTCTTAAAAACCACAAACACATGTTTGAATAGTAAATGAATAGAAAACACATAAGTAAATTGAAATCAAAGTTAATGTTCGAAAAAAATTAAAAAAATTAAAATAGAAAATAAGGATATATCTATCCTTAATTTAAAATGAGTTAAATATACTAAATACTTTCGTTTAATTCAACGATAGATGCTTTTTTTTCACTTTATATATATTTTGTTTATTTTAGAGAATCTAATTTTTTTAGTTGGTATATTTTCTATTGTTTTAAAAATAAGTAATACGTGGAAGATGATGAATTTAATTGTTTTAACTTTTTTCTCTTGACTTACATGTTATATTTACCCTTTTTTTTTTTTAGACTTTGTTGTGTAGTTAGACCATGGAGACCAAGTATCGGCCTATTCGTGCATACATCCATGAAAGAGTCCATAGTTGAGTTGGGGCTTTGATCCATGGACTATTAAGACCTCTGTGACAGTCCTTTATATGGATCAACACATAGAGAAAATGGATAAGGGCTCAGGTAGATGTATACAATCCTAGGCCCAAAACTAGGGACTAATCTCTTGAATATTTTTTCATAAAGACGGACTGAAAGAACATGGTTATCTATCAAATGTACTATACCATGGCGGTTAGTCTCATTTATGTTATATGAAATTTTAGTCTCTTAATTTTCTTAAGCTACTTAATTTTTATTTATTTGATTTAGTTAGTGATATTTCTACCTAAAATCCTTATTAGAATTTTATTTTAATTAAAATATTCATAAATTAAATCAATTAAATTATTTTAAATATTTTTTGTTTTAAATCCACCAACTAAATTTACCCAAAGTAAAACCTTTTTAATTTGTCCCTCTTCGAATCTTAATCTTTCATCCTATAAAATCTATCAAATTTTATGAATTTTCACTCAATTTTGAACTTTTAAACTCTTAAAATTATTTCATATCACAAGTTTATCACAAATCTCCAAATAGTTTGTTGTTTCTCTGGGAGACATTTTATGTATTTTGTTACGTACTCTATTATTTCAGTAGATAGGATGTAGCACCTTCAAGTGCGGAACAAATGGATATTTCGTAGCATGCATGATGTTATTCAACTCTCTCTATCAGTGTTATTTTATAACTATATTTAATTTAATCACTGGTAGACTTTGGTTATTTATTTGAGAAACGAATAATTGTTTTCTGTGTTATTTTACTACAAACGATTTGTTTATTTTTCATGATTAGAGTTGGTTGAGTCAATACGATTTTGAACTAGGTGATGTATATGCTTGTAAACAAAGATGAAGTTTGTCCAGAAGATAAAAATGCGAGGAAGAAAATGAGCAAGAGCTATGATGTTTTGTTCTCTGCTGCAGTGTTTTTATTTTTTTAGAGGCATGCTATGTAGACACTTAACATGCCACGCACGCACTCTCGTTAAAAAAACAAAACAGGGGTCACTTAACTGTTTGTGAAGATGGAAACGAGTTACATCGATTTAAGTTTGTTAGATATTTAGATCTAAATCGAAGACAGGCAAACACAACCAGAAGAAAATCGTTGATGACTGAAAAAGAATGTTGAAAAATGAACACCCACAATAAATAAATAAATAAGGTAAAATAAATGCTAGACTGCTGATCACATGATTCTTCCTAACAAAGAAAAGACTAATTCAATAAAATAGAGTGAGCTAATAAGTTGTATCTATTTGCCATCTCTAACCTTTAGTTACATAAATTTTGAATGTGTTTGTCAATTTTAAGCATTATTAATCTCCATTGTTAAGTTTAGACTTCACCTGATTAAAGAAAAAAAAAAAAGTCAGGACCCCACATGCGTCAAAATTTAGGTTTAATATACTTACAATTTTTTTAGCTTGTGTATTGTAGGTCGACATGACATTTGAACTCGAATATAAATCTATAGATATTTATTTTATTTTGACTTTAATGAAAAAAATTCATTTAATTTGGAAAAAAATAGGTTTGAGTTTTTTTCTACTCAAGAAAGGGAGATTATACGAAGATGTAATTACCCGTTTTATTCTTACCTCTAAATCCATCTTGGATATATATATATATATATACTTTTTTTATTATATTATATATAATTATTTAATATTTTATTTTTATAACTATTAAAATATATATGAATTGTTGTAATAATTAAAGTAATAATAATAATTAAATAACAAAGATAAAACTAAATATTTAACTAAAAACTTTAATTCTTATATAAATTTTAAGTTCTTTAGTATTCATTAATCTATATATTATTAATTTAAAATATAACTATTAACTTAATATATTATTTATTTAAAAATATATAAATAAAATAAATTAAAAAAAAATTTAAATGAGTTTCTTGAAGGTTTCTTAAATCCGATAAAAACCCAACGAGGTTGGGATTAAGTTTTTTTTTTTATTTCCACCTTTTATAAACTTGCACTACCCGTCTCAATACCAAGCCTAATCGCACGAGTTAAATCTAATAGGTAAATTTTGTGATTAAAATAATTTTTAAAATATAAAAAATATTCACATAAAATAAATAACAATTAATATATGATTTATAACAAAAACATATTTATATGATAGAAAATAAAAATTACATATGAAATTATATTAATATTTAAATTACATGATAAATATTTATATTAAAATATGAAAATTTTGTATAGAGATATTTTAATATATAAATGATAGAATTTATATATAAAAGTATCATGTAAAATTATAAATATTTCCTATGTTTAGGTTTAGGATTTACATCTTATTAGTCATAGATATAATAAAAATGTAAAATTTTACTTTAGTCTTCATTAATATTATCTTTTTTTACATTGTAAAAGTAATATAATCAATAATTTTAGTTTATAAACATCAAAATAATTCTTAATATTATAAATTAAATTAATTAATAATTCTTAAATTTGTTAATTAAATTAATTTTTAATATTAAAAATATAAATTTCATGAGTATAATTATTTTTCTTACAAATTACATAGAATCATTCATATTATATAATTAAAAATATCAAATAATCAAAAAAAGAATATAATAATCTTTATTGAAAATAGATATTAAATATTACATAATATAATAATTGACAATATAATGTATTGACATATCTAAAATTTAAGAATCTTTCACTATCTTGATATATTTCAATTCTTTAGTAGAAGTTTGAATGAGAGGAAATTAATTTGCATGACATTCATTTGTAAAATTAAATTTAAATTATTTTCAATATATATATATATATATATATGTGTGCACAATTCAAAGAAATTTTTTAGTTAAATTGAACACATTATTAACTTGTACTGTAGAATTGAAAAAGTAAAATTAGTTAATTTTATTTAAGCATGGATATTAGGTTAAAACAATTATAACATACTAAAATATTAACAAAAAGAAAGTACAAGTATAATTGTTCAAAGATACGAGTAAAGTAAAACAAATATTCTTTTTATAGTTTTTTTTACACACTAGGTCCATGCTAATATACCAAACTAATTATATAACAAAGAAATATTAGTACTTGAAGTTTAAACATATATTAGAACCAAATATTAATGTACAAAAATAATTATTCATATGTACCAAATTTGATCATATAATAAACAAAGTCAATAACAATTTTGTACCAATTTCAAATCAAATATTAGCTATGACAACTTATTCGATAGTTATAAATTTTCAAAAATTATAAGTGAATGAAAGGACGCGATGATAGGATGATAACTAATAACATAAGTCAAAATTCACATACATATGTACCAATTTTTATTCAGATGTCCAAATT
The DNA here is from genome assembly GCA_025330945.1 of Mucuna pruriens. Lineage (NCBI taxonomy): Eukaryota > Viridiplantae > Streptophyta > Magnoliopsida > Fabales > Fabaceae > Mucuna > Mucuna pruriens. Next base: position 586,805 of record JAENHJ010000529.1, read on the forward strand.
TGATCATATAACAAATCAAATCAACAATAAATATTGTATCAAACAACTATTCTAAATCAAATAACTATAACAACTCATCTTATTGTTATAAAATTTCAAAATCTTTACATCAATTAATGAAAATGCATAGTGGTAGGATGATAACTAACAACATAAATACAAATTCTAAACATTTATCTCTAAAATTCAAATGTCCTTGTTGGTCAATGACACTTTAGCCTATATGATACGATCTTAATGGATTAGAAAAATGATCATCTTAAAAATAGGTGAAGGGAAACTTGACCATAATCACAACCTACCCGTAGGTTATTAAACCATGACATGGTGAAATGGACAACTTGACCCTAATCACAACCTGCCGATAGAACCAAAGTTACGAAGAGAACCAAAGTTATGAAGAGAACCAAAGTTATTAAGAAAAAGCGTGACCGTAACCGCAACCTACCGGTAGAACCAACACTATAAAAAAAGAAGTTTTTAATCCTAAGAATAAAGGAAAAGTGTTCATAAAGAGAAAGCACAAATTTTATTAAATTCCAAATTCAGAATTTTGATTGATTACAAAAGCTTATTTACAGGCTAGGCAGCCCGAAAGTTAAAGTCGAATAATATTTTAATTGGCATGAAATCTTAATCAATCAAAAATTTCTATCTAAAATCTCAAACAAAAATATCTATCTAAAATCTCAATAAAAAATCTTTTATCTAAAAGGAATTATTATGCAAAAATATATGTAAACATATCCTAACTAACTACTTAGCCCAAATTACATGACAATGACTTTGGACTTTATTTGTTTTCTTCAGAATGAACTTCATTTTTCATTAACTTGCAATAAAGTGACTTATTTTGGTACTGACTCTCTTCACTCTATATTTTTCTTAATTCCCAAATTCAGATCTTGCAAAGATTGTTTCCTCGTTTTGGTTTTGAACCTACTCACGAGACCTCCAATGTCATGTAGATGGTCTTTGTCTTTGTTGGTTGAGTTTCTATCATTATACTTTATTTTTATGCGACTCCATCACATATTTTTCTAAATAATACAACAAGAGTAAGATAGTTTTTCACTTCCAAGACATTAACAAACCTAAATTAAAAAAATACATAATCAAGAACAAATTTATATAAGAAATTTAATTGAAAATAACATAGAAAATAGTTAACAAATTTCTAAAGCAATTTAACAATAATAATAATAATAAAATTTCACTCATTGTTTGACTAAAACAAAAAAAAGTTAATTTAAAAAAAATGCAATGTAAAGTCAAACAAAATAAAAAGAAATTCCATATACATTGTTTTTTTTGGTAAACTGAGATATATGAGGCTTGTTTTTTTTGATACAACTAATTTTTGTCTCATTGGACAACCCTCCTTTAAAGATAAATTGTTTTTTTGATACAACTAATTTTTGTCTCATTGGACAACCCTCCTTTAAAGATAAAATATCATATACCTAATTTTTATAATAATTTTTTTTCTCAATAAATCCTTTACAAATACCTCCTAAAATATTTAGAAAATGAATAATACTTAATATTTCAAATTGTATTTTTATTATTAATTAAAAAAATTAAATCATGAAAAACTAAAACTTAAAAAATTTTCACTATCTTATTTTTTACAAATAATAAAAAAATGATAAAATTCTTATTCATTATTTGAAAATAAAAGAAAGTCACGTGGTTAATGAAATTTTAAATGGACTGCACTAATCTTTTTAAAACCGCCCATGGTAGTGGGAAATCAGATCTTTGATTAGTTTATCTATTCCCATCGTAATGTACAAATAAAAATTTAGTAAAGATGAACTTCATAATTATGTACCCTTATCTTTTAAGATAAACCAAACAGGCCTTGAAAATTCCATCATAATAAAAATAATAATTAATTCGTATGTTGGGCAGTGAAGTTACATTATTGATTGGAAAAAAGAACCTTCCTTGGGATGAGGATAAAGGACTTGCCGGAATATAATATAATATAAATTTAGATTAAAAATAAAGAGGTGGTAACATGAAAGGCGCGTGGCAGCCGCTTGTTTAACACAAAACAACCTTTCCTACATCAGGGGCAACGGAAAAAGGATTCTTTCTGTTTCTTCCTTTTCCAAACAAATTGATCATTGTTCTCTCTCTGATTTCTCTCTCCCTTCTCGCACGTACACACAACACACTCTCTCCTTTTCCGATTCTACTCCGCGGACACGAGTGAGTGTTCCATCAAACCCTTATTCTTCGATTTTGTGTTCTCAATTTCACCTGTCGCACTTCTTATGGTCGTTGCTAATTATGATTATGGTTATTATGATTTCAATTATTTGATTTATTAGATTGTAAATTCTGTCTTGTAATTGCTCTTCATTTTTTAGATGCACTGCTAGAGTATCGAATTCGTTTGATTATTCGTAACTTGATCGCTTTCCATTCCAACGCATCTGGATGCATTGGATTTTGATGCATCTGTTGCTCTCTCTCGAATTGTATTGCATTCCTTTTTCTTTATTGAAACTATTTTTTATTTTTAAGAATATCAGATTTTTTCTATAAAGTTGCATCGTATGCTACGGATATGGTTAGATTTGGTTTTTTGGAATGTGTTTTTCGAAATTGAAGTGGACCTTTCTTTCGCAGTTTACAGATGTGATGCGATGATGTGCAGTATCATTCTTGTGATTCTATGATGTTTTTATTGTTGTGTGTGATTGTAGTTTCAGATGGGGATATACCTCAGCACCCCTAAAACAGAGAAGGCCTCTGAAGATGGTGAGAATGACAAGCTTCGATACGGTTTGTCTTCCATGCAGGGCTGGCGTGCTACCATGGAAGATGCTGTAAGTATATATTTTTTTGGTTCATCTTATTTCATTTGCTTCCACATCTTCTATATGTTGCCATCAGCAAGCATCATGCTTACTGTTTTTATGCAATATATCGTTTGATGCTCTGCTTGTACACAGGAAAAGTTTTTGTAAAAGAGTAGTGTGAGTTTATTGCCAGTACTATTTGACAACAAAATGTAAGGAAAATCCTAAGCTAGATTGACAGTATGACATATTGACATAAAAGTGAGTAGAGTAGTGATTGACAAGCTAATTTTTGATATTTGCACAATTGACTGAGAAAGTTATAGAAGGAGTAGTATTTTATATTCAAAAAGCTTATACATTACTATTTTTCATTGTTAATCTGGTACAATGAAGAGAGCAAAAATGTCACTTATTTGTGGCACTTAAATTAAAGTTATTTCTGCCACCTACTGATGTGAAAGTGCAAATATAACTCAATTTTTAAAATTTTCAGAGCGATAAAGTTCCCTCATCTAGTATAGTTTTACTCATGAGAAATTACTTCTCTCTGGAAGTGAATCACACATATATGATGTAGATGCTTGGTGTACCTTGTAGCTTTTGTACTTTCGTCTTCAGTAGCCCATTAGTACATTGCAATCTATTTAATGGTGTATACAAGTTCTAATTCTTTTACATTACTTGCCAGCATGCAGCTCATCCATATTTGGACGAGTCTACGTCTTATTTTGGCGTTTATGATGGTCATGGAGGTTGGTATCAGCTCTTTATGTTTAAAATAATATTTATTTAATGTGTCCATATTCATTTTCAAATGCAACGAGGAAATGATATTTTACTATTCATTTAAGTTTAAATTAATTTTGATCTGTATCTTACGGTTGGTGATTTCATTTTGAAATTTCCTTTGTAATCCACCTTAGCATGGGTTTTACCAGTAAACATGATGTTTACTTTTTGGGTGTCTGATTGAGTTTTCATTTTCTTTTTTTGACCTTATCTGTTTCATGTTTTCCCTTGACCAAATGTCACTTAAAATGTGAGTAACAGCATTATATGAATAACAATTTTTTCAAACTTGTCATAGGACATAAAATACTGCATAAGTTTTTTTTCCTTTTCAAGTAATTGCCTTGTAATGGCACTGCTTCCATTGTGTTTATGTGGTTCACCAGTTTAATATCTTTTCATTATTGACAAACATAATTCTTATAGCTTAAATTTTTTTTTGGCATACTATATCTAATTAGATTCATCTGATATTAGATTTTAGTTTGGACAGGAATGCCTTTCCAATCTACTTCACATCTAGAATGTCTTTTTTCCCCCATAGTTTTTATTTATTTATTTGGGATTTTGTTCTACTGGCTATGAAAAAAGGGAGGGGGGATATCCTACTTTTATGGTGTGTGTGTGTGTGGATGTGCACACACTTTATCTATTATTGAAAAAAACTCTCAATTCTCACATTAATTATAGATAGTACCTAATAAGAGTTCATAAAGCTTAAGCACTCCACACCTCACAAGCTATCTTTTGGGGATAAGTTAAAGGCAAAAAATCTAAGATGATATCAGAGCTTATCATAGACCTATTATTGTGTCACCTATCATATTATCTACGCATCAAGCCTAATAAAACAAGGCGTAAGAGGGTGTATTGAGAAAAACTCAACAAGTCTTATATTGACTAGAGATAATGCCTAATAAGGGTTTATAAAGCTTAGGCACCCCTCACCATACAAGCCAGATTTGTGGGGACTAAGATTTATATTATGCTATTAGCCATTCCAGACTTGAATAATATTGATTATAGCTCACTTGAGGACTTTGAAAAGTCTATAAATCTTAAATCATTTCAAAATTGAGGTAATGGCCTAATGGGGCTGACATATATAACTTATTGGCTAACATCTAATTTTATAATCCTCAATATGGTCTCACTGATTTGCAGGCAAAGCAGTTTCGAAATTCTGTGCCAAGTATCTACACCAGCAGGTGCTTAAGAGTGAACCTTACTCAGCTGGAGATATAGGCACATCTTTACAGAAATCATTCCTCAGGTAATTTTGTTTATTGTATTTCTTTGGAGTTTTCATTAATCTTACTGGACACCAATAAAAGTCAGGGGGGATGGGATAATAGGGTAGGTGTCTTTCATCTGTAAAAGCTAATTTGGCCTAGGCTGAAGCTTGTGGTACAACATCTTCAACTTTTGCACCAAATGATTTATCTTGTGTGTCTACTTTTATATGCCCCAGGGGAGATTTGGCATAATGGTCCCTTCAAGATACAAATCTAGCTGGAAACCAAGCTATGGGCACTTTCAAATAATTTTAAAACAATTTTCTTCTCCTCTCTATTTTCCTCTTTTCATGGGAGTTATTAAAGTTTTAAAACTTAACCTATTATCTCGTAATTTTTAGTAGCCTTTTTTTAGTCAAATACTATATCTAAAAATAATAATTAATAAAAATCATTAAATAAAGGCGTTTTAAAATGACATGCATGTCAATGTGTGTGAAAACCTTTATTCTTGTTAAAAGATTAGAAATGTCACTATTTGTACTTAAAGTCATGTTCAGAATATAGTGATTATTTTTAGTTATATTTCTTTTCCTTCATGATTAAAATCATTTGCACATTTGAGGCTTTATAGATCCGTAAGTTTCATGCCTAATAATGGAAATGGAGATATGGAGTTAGATGGAACTACTTTTGTCAAAATTATGTCCTGTTTATTTTTTTTTCCTTCATATTGGGGCAGAATGGATGAGATGATGCGTGGACAAAGAGGGTGGAGAGAATTATCAGTCTTGGGAGATAAAATAGAAAAATTGTCTGGTATGCTAGAGGGGCTTATATGGTCTCCCAGGAGTAGTGAAGCCAATGACCGTATCGATGATTGGGCTTTTGAGGAGGTAACTACAAGGAAAACATTTTGTTTTTCTTGCATCACCACCGCTTGCTTATCTAACTTATTTCAATGTTCTAAATGCATGTTGGAAAGGTTTCAATTTATGGATTTTAAGCTTATAGTCAGTACATTGGAAGCTCTTTAATTTAAGCTTGGCATTTTTTACTTTTCAATTAATTTTTTTTATCAAATGTAAATCTAATATTAAAAGAAAAAAAACACTTTGACATAATTTAACTGTATTGTTTAGTATATATGTATATGTATTGGTGTTGATAAGTTATTTGCACAACTTTCTTTGCTTAAATTGCTTACAAACTAAGCAACATATTTGTCAATTATGAATTACCACTTTCTTAAACCTTGTGATGATACTATGCTTGTGTATGTTAGAATTTCAATATTTCAGCTTTGTTTCACGTGTTCTGTAAATTGTTCTCATACATTCTCTTTCACTGTGATAGACTTAAGTATGAATCACTGTAAACCTTAAAAGTCCACTCTTGTAAGATGTTATTATCTATGTGACCATTTGACAGTGACAAGAGGGTCCTTTCTGATTAAGTGATTGCAACTACACATTATAAGGTTTAGCTTTTGTGGATACCTTATTCTATAGCTTTGTATCATTCCTTTCTTAATAAATTGGGAAAATTACACTGACACTGACTGACACTGCTTTAAATTTTGGTATTCTTCATCTATATATACCATGTACATCAAATTTTCTCTCAAAAATAAGGAAAAAGCAGACATTTTACTAGTAATACATAGCAGAATTGTTGAGAATCTGAAGTTGCAAAATGTAGCTTTGTCTCTACAACATATAGCTGTTTTTGCCTTCTTAAGAATGTGGGGCACAGAGTTGTGAAAGAAGCCCTGTGGGTCTCTCCCGTTAACTTAGTATCGTTTGTTATTTATTAGGGTGTGTGTGTCACTTAATAATTTCTTTGTTTGTCAATAAAAAAACTACAAATTATAAGATCTGATGTGGGGCATACAACTTTTGAATCCTACTGTAGGAAGTTTTATTCTGAACTGAGAAAATGTTATGATGTAAATTAGGGACCCCATTCTGATTTTGGTGGACCAAACTCTGGAAGCACTGCTTGTGTGGCTGTCATGCGAGGAAACAAACTTGTTGTTGCTAATGCTGGGGATTCTAGATGTGTCTTATCAAGGAAAGGCCAGGTATTTTTACCTTCTCTTGCAGTTTTTTTTATCTTCTCTAAATTTAGTAGGCATGCTGCATGCAATATAAGCTTAAAGGGTGCAGTTAATGATGTGCAGATATATGATGATAAAGGGTGTTAATTCGGGCTACATTTTTTGTATTGAGATAGATATTTGGTACAGATAAATTGGCATACGTTTGATGTACTGCACTTTGTTTTTAACATTAATGGTGTGTTTAGATTAAAAGTGAAATAGAAAAGAAAGAAATATGAAGGATGGAAATAAAAGAGAAACAGTATAAAATATGTTATTTGGATAAAGATAGAAATAAAAAGATAAGTGAAAATTTTTCCTCTAATTATTTAGATGAGTGAAAGGGTGGGTAGAAATAAATAATGTAAGCTTTTTACTGTATTGTATTTTTCTTAACATAAGTTTATTTATTATTGTTTGTTATAAAAATTATTAATTTTTAAAAAAAGTAAAAAAATAAAAATAAAACTGCAACAAACATTTCCCCCCACTTTAGGAGGGATTTTTTTTTTAAGTAAGACCCGCCATAAAACTTCCATCATTCCTATTTCTCATTTCAAACAAATATCTATTTCCTTCCTCTCTATTTACTCTCAAACAAACATAAGGTAAGAGGGAGAGGGAGTAATGACTTTGATACTTTTAACACTTGGTTATTGTTTTTGATATCACAAAAATTATTTTGACAGCTAGTTGCATCCTTCCAGAGTCTAAGCTGCTCCTGCCCCTGTCGTCAAGCTTAATGTTTCTGACTCATATTGTCCAAAATTATGAATTTGCACAATTTAGTGTCTATGAATTGATGCCTTGGGTGCTCGACACAGATATTGTTGGACTATAGTCATACTCAGTTATTTAGTGAATTTTTATTTTCAGGCACACAATTTGTCTAAAGATCACAAGCCTGACCTTGAGGCCGAGAAAGACAGGATTCTAAAAGCTGGTGGTTTCATCCAAGTTGGACGGGTCAATGGAAGTTTAAACTTGGCTAGAGCAATTGGTAGTAGAAATTCTTTTTTGTTATAAATATTTTAATGTAAAGCAAAATGTGAGGGTTTATTTTCTCCTGAAATTTTGATAGTTGCTGTCATGAGATTTTTTATTTCCTTCACCAGTCCCTAGTGTCCGTAATATAAATTTCTTTCTATTCCAGGAGATATGGAATTCAAGCAGAATAAGTATTTGCCTGCCGAAAAGCAGATTGTGACAGCTGAGCCAGACATAACTTCAGTAAGTATTGTCCTATGCATTATTTTATTTTATAAAGAAGTTAATATTTATGGAATGACTTCTCTTTGGGCCTCCTATTTTTTGTTTAACTTAGAAAATGAATATTAAAAAAATGTTTTGGAAAAATTATAAATTTCTTATGCATCTTTTGGCATCACTTATACATCTTTGCACCAATTTAAGTTTATATATGTATATTCTTTGCAACAGGTTGAGCTTTGTGATGATGATGAGTTTCTTGTAATAGCTTGTGATGGAATATGGTAGGATACGTGACTACTTAAATTTCCTCTAGAAATTCCATTGCTATTACCAAATTTATATAGATAGAAAATATTCCTTTTTTTTATTTTGTCATTCTCACTAGAATTAGTCCACTTTTATATAACCTCTTGTGTGCAGGGATTGTATGTCTAGCCAACAGCTCGTGGACTTTATACATCTTCAGTTAAAGACAGTAAGTCTTGTATGGTTGCCTTTTATTTACAGATAAAAAAAATAATTTGAATACGGCATTCACATTGTTGTAATTGCAAAACTCGTTCAATCATTTATAAAAAAAAATCATGAATATGCAGGAGAATAAACTTTCTGCGGTTTGTGAGAAAGTATTTGATAGGTGCTTGGCACCAACAGCTGGTGGTGAGGGATGTGATAACATGACCATGATCTTGATTCAGTTCAAAAAATGTTCCAACCCAAATGCTTCTGTCACGAACCAGCCTCAATCGTCTGCTCAACCAAAGCTGATAGAAGTTCAGAGAAAAGAGAATTGAAGTGAGAATTTCGAACCTGACTTGATAGCCATCAATTTCTTACTGCATGTTGAAGCATTGGTGAGCAGAGTACTTTTCTATATCCAGATTTCAGTATGTTTATTCTGAATAGGGGATTGTAAATTTGTGACAAACTACTAATTCATGGGGCTAGTATTGGCTTTGTACATAAGTGTGAATGTCTAGAATATGAAGGGGAAAGCAAAATGGGTAAAACAAGCATACTGATGTACACTGGATTGCAAAAATCACCTTTGGGAAACTTACCAATGCCAATATGAACGCCGACCACAAGAATGCGGAGAAGAACATGTCTGGATTCTGGAGTTATATTTATTGTCGATGATCAGTAGAAGTTTCTTAAGGATTTAGTGCGTTGTACGGATTTACAGAGGTAATCTTTTTGTTTCTGCACTCCAAAAACCCAGTTGTTGGTTGATGCTCCCGTGATGGCTCTTGACATTATTGTTATTGTTGTTAAGTTTCTTTTTTTGGAAATTATATTTTCTCCTTGATTTATTGCTTGGTTACATTTACGTTAATTTATATGCAAATTTAAATTACTGGTTCGAACAATAAACATTTTGGTAATGGCAAGGGTCTTGATACCTGATAAAATGTGAAAATAACTATGGGTCCAATTAATTTATATATTAGTCGATATTTTTTTAGACTAATACTCTATGTATTCTGCTTTTCATGCAACTCTATGTTTCTCTTATTTCATCACACATTTTTTAGAGAGAAATACTCTTTGTTTTCTTTATTGCATGACACATTTTTATTTTTATTTTCATTTCCTGTACTTTACAACTCATCTGTAAAATAATTTTTTATCGATTAAATTAAATTTTCAAAAATTTAAATTAAAAGTTCTGAATAAAAGTATTTCATATTTTTATTAAATAAATAAAATTTTAAAATTTTTAATGTTTTATCTATATTTAATAGAATACATAAAATACATGTGAAGATTCCCAATACCAAGATTTACACTCAACATGCTTTTATATCAGTTGTAAGCAACTGTATTTATCTACTGATAGTTCAAGTACAAAAGGCTGCAAAATTTCAGAAATTAAATAACGGTTTTCAGTAAACTGTTCTTAAAAAATGTTAACAATAGAAAATGAATTTTAAAAAAACTAAAGTTAAGGGTATAGATTTAGTCTGTTTATTTTAAATAATTAAAGAAATTCTAACCACTTAAAGTGAAATGTTTTTTAAGAAGAACTTCTTGCCCTTGAAGTGACTTCCTTATTTGGGAAGGCTCACAGGTTTGGTGAATATCCTTTTACATATATAAGTAGTTTTCTGGTTCCGGTCAAATGGATTTTCCTCTTCCCAGGAATGAACAATTGGATAAAAAAATGATTTTCTTCTTTGTTTATATATATAAAATAAAATAAAGATTAAGCAAACGGACACAAACGGGCAGGACTATCTATTTGCTTAAATAATTTTTTAATTTATAAATTCTATTTTATTATAGTTACATTTTATATTTAAATATATAAAATTTGTGGATTTTAATAAATAATTTTAATTTCATATAAATTTATTTTTAATTAGATATTTTTATAAAAAAATATTTAAAATTTAATTTAGGATAAAATAAAGACGGTAGATTAAATCATTAAAAGCGATAGATAACTAAAAAATTATAATAAAAATAAAGATAAAAAAATAGTTTGATATTGGTGAAAGATTTTTTTACTAGTGGGACTAGGGTATAAAATGCACATAAAAAGTAATATCATGTAAAAAGAGTGAGAACCTCATTTTTTTAATTATATATTATATATTTTAATTTATAAAATAAAATATAAAAAATAATTTACATTTATTTTACAAAATGTCCTTTTGTAGTTAGGAATATAAATTAGGTTACTCAGCGATGCAACCCGCCATACATTACACATAATCCACAAGGACCTATTTGTTAAATAAGTTACATTAAAACATTCTAAAAATCTTATATAATTAAAATATTATGTTTTAAGTCATTTTAAAAAAATAAGCCTACTATTCTATTTTGTTTAAGTAAATATGATGATAATATACTAAATTATACTGCAATGTTTTAATAATATATATTTGTTGATATATTTAAATGTTTATGTCACTAACTTATATGAGAGTTTTGATTCGTTAGCTTATTCAAAGATATTTTTTAACTTTTTTTTGAATTTCTTCTTACTTATTTAAAAAGTATTATAAATTATTGTAAATAAATTTTTAAACCAATCCAAACTGTTAAAAAGGTTAAAGTAGAAAATTTAACGTAAGTACCCATATTTGATTTCTAAAGAAAAATTTTACTCAAGCCGTTGATGGCTACCACGAAACAATATTAATCTTTAGTTTAGAGGGAAGGAAGAAACTCATGAAAAAAAACATAATATTTTATTTTTTTTAATATGTAAAAATAAAATTAAGCAAATGTTATTTTGTCACTATGTTCATACAATCAATGGTGATCTATCTAATGGGTGTATTCGTGTTGAATCTCAAAATGTACAAAATTTTTCTTAGACCAATCAATAGTCTCTGAAATTAAATTAATTTGAGTTGAAAAAATTCGTGAAAAACAAAAATAAAATTAAAATATTGTTATTTAATTGTAAAATGTAGAAAAATAATTAAAAATATAATAAAATTAAAATTAATGTATTGTTATTTTTCAAGAAACTTAATACTTTGATAGTTTAAAAATAAAGAAAAATAGTTTTAAGAATAAAAATGATTGAACATAATAAAAGATTAAAATAATTATAAATTCGCATACATTAGGACCATTGGAGCAGGACACCGATTTTGACTTTGAAGCTATCATGGTCGCATGTCTGCCAAGTGTTTCTGAGAGGGACTGTTTTTATCCAATCCTTTGATTCCTTTCCTTTCTTTTACATATTTATCGCCTGCTTTTTTTTTGTGGAAATGTTCTTTTCAAAATGAATTGATGTTTCCTTCAAAGCAGAAATAAAGTTTTAATTTAAAGAATAATTTAATTAGAATCCACTTAAGTATACATTATTATTTAAATATAATTTACAACAAATTATTAAATTTTAAAATAATAAATTCAAAAATTATATTTTTAATATTTTTTATTGATTGATTTAAAAAGTATACATATAATACATGAAAAAATAAACTCTTTAGAAAATACTTATAAAAAGACTTAAACTTTAAAATTTTGTTGTCATGTATTTTTTTTATCAAAGAATAACATGTTATTTTCATCATTTAATTTTGTTTTATTTCGTCCGTGAGTTTAGAAATATTAAACCGGTTAACTTAATTCAATTCATTTTTAACATGTTAAAAAATGGAGTTAAATTGGATTAAAAATCTTAACTCAACTTAGCTTAAAGTAGGTTGTGGGTTGAGCTTTGTTTACTCATAAAAAATAAAAAATAAAAATACAAATATAATATTTTAATTATAAAAATATTATCTTATCAAATTATTTTAATATATTTTATTAAAAATTATCATCGTAAGTTAAATAAATATAAATTAAAATAATAAAATAACATAAAATTCATAATATTTTGTAAAATATATATCAAATCAAATCATATTTAACTAAATAATTTATCATAACATCTAAAAAGAAGCATAAATTGAGTGAGTCAATTTAACTCAATCTCTCTTAACTCATTGGATTAAGTTGTGTTGGTTTAAGAGTTTGTTTAATTGAAAGAAGGATATGAGAGAAATTTTAGTGGAGAGAATGAGAAACAAATGAAGAAGATAATTTTTTTTTATTTGATATATGTTTAGTTAAAAAGGGAGGGAGAACATGACCCTTTTCTTGTTTGGTTTATATGGGGAGGAAAATATCTTAAAAACTAAATTATTTTTATACTCTTATAATTTTAAATTTTAAAATACAAATATAAATATTTTAGTCGTTACAATGTTTCAAATTTCCTCCGCACTCCTCCAAATTCCCCCAAGATTAAAAGAGGACAAAAACTAAATATACTCCTTTTTTATTTTTTCTTAAAAATTAAATCAAGTAAAAACCTAACTCAACTTGTTTTATCAAATCAGATGAATTGATCCACCAAATTCAATTCACATAAACATCTCTATATCAAGTTATGCCATCCTTTATTTTTGAATTTTATTTTTATTTTAACATTGCAGTTTTTTTCTTATTATCAATGCATCAATCTTATCAGGTGGATGTTTCGATATTTATCTCATGAGTCAATGTTGCTTTATTTTGTTTCCTCTTCTTGGGCCCTATTTTTCTCCCAAGTTCATACAAAAATTCATAGTTTTGTATGGGTAGTTTTTAGGATACATTAATTCAATTAATCCACTTAAAAACTATAACATATAAAATAATTGATAATTTTTGTGTGTTCCTTTCTAGTACACCAAAAAATATTAATTTATTATATTAATATATTAGTAATCTTTTTATTTTACATATAATTTGGTCTTATATATCTCACAATTTTTAATTTGGACTTTTATACGTAAAAAGTTATTAAACCAATCTTTATATATAAGTATTACGAGTTTAGTTCTTGTCATCATGATATTGTCTTTAACAATTTTACGTTGACCATTAATTTTTTTATACATATTTAATTTGATTTCTATATATGTAATATATTTTTAATTAAGTCTTTACACATACAACATGTTTTTTATTTATTTTTTTACTTAAAATATTATTAAATATTTTTTATAGGTACAACGTTATCATTTACTACTTAACCTTATGTCACATTTTAGAAACAGACTCGAACAGTCCTATATGGATTATTAATCCCTTACGTAGAGCTCCACCCTACTAATGATCTCCAATATTTTTTCATTCTCAAACCACTATTTAGCTTGTATTATTAGATTATTGAAATTAAATTAAATTATTGATAATTAAGAAATTTGTGTTACATGTCATATTTCTTAATTTGAATAAGTTAAATATTTAATTTAAGGTAAATTTAAAATTAATGTTTATTAGATAAAATAATAATAAATAGTTGTTGTTTTGTAATAAAATAATAAATGATATGCGTGACTGGTGTAGAATACTTTTATACAATCATCAAAACACTAATAATTATATATGATAAATTTACTAACTTACAATAACTATATCTAAATTATACCTATGGTAATTTGTGATTGAATGTTAATATAAAATTATTTTACATGTTGATTACGTGATTATTGTAGTCTATTATTATTATCATTCAAAAATAAAAATAAATCTATTGAATAAATTTAACTCGCTTTTCATAAATTAAAAACTATAAATGAACAAAACTGTATTTAAGAAAAGTCTACAAGTACATTTTATATATTAGTTATTAATACCTTTTAAAAAAAATGTTATTAATGTATATATAAAATTATATATGCATATATTCACGTGAAAAGTTAAGAGTAATTTATCTCTTTAATATTTGAAAGACAGGGAGTATGATTCCATTTCCAATCCCCAAATTTACTTCAGATATTTTTTTTATCTTCATCTCCATTCTTGCTGGAAAAAAAAAATCCTAATTTAAAAAAAAAAATCTATGTAAGGATATATATACATAGTCATTCCTGTTTTTGAAAACGAGAGTGACAGAAAATGAGAGTGATGAGTCACGGAATAGGCAATATGAAATACTAAAATTTGTTCCAATAAGAAAGAATTTAAGAGAAGTTGAAGGGCTCAGGAATCAACTTCTAAAAGAGGTGGAAAGGAATAGGAATATCCCACTGGCATATGCCGTTAGTAATAATTTTTTATTGTATTTTTTTAAACATTTTGATATGTTATGAGTTAAAATTTATTAAAAATTATATAAATTTTATTTTTTATTTAATAAAGAGTATAATAAATATGCTAATATAAAGATTAGATAATCAACTAATTAAAAATTATATTTAATATAGCTTTTATGATAATTATTATTAAAATTAATAATTTTACAGTAATAATAATAATTTATGATTAATGTAAAAGAAACATATCTTATTTTAAAATTTTTTTTTGATAAATTTAAAGTGATAATAAATAGAAAGAAAGGTTAAAAAAATGTTAGTGCGTAAAATTGGGAACAAATCAAAAGAAGAGTCTTGAATTTAGGCCAAGTAAAAACTAAATAAAGATAAGATAAGGGCAACAATGGGTGTTTTCTCTCTCTCCTTTGCACTAAATGCGTAGATCCACGTCACGCTTGACTCTATGGATAAGAACTTGAAATACTACCACATCAGATTCCCCATTTTCTCCACTATTTATTTTTCTATATAAATCTCTTTCCTTCCACCTTTAATTGCGTATCCTTTGCCCCATTCTTCAATTATTGAAAGAAAAGAAAATCAACCCAATATTTTAGGGTTCGGACAGATTCCCCATCAAATCAACTTGCCGTGCACATTGATCCATTCTAAAAAAAAAATATCAAAGCTTCATTACTTATAGCCAAAGGTTTTCTGGGTTGTTGTGAGTTTTGCGTTTGATATTTTTGGTTTGGGAGATTAAGACCTTTTTGTAATGGCTGCTGCAACTTCTGGGGTTGTTGGTGGTAATGGTTCTTCTGCTTCTTGGATCCAATTCAGAGGCAAGCAAAAGAAGCAGACCAAGATGAACAGATCTAGGATTTGTTGCTCTTATTCTTCTTCTCTCATGGATCCTTATAAGACCTTAAGAATACAACCTGGTGCCTCCGAATCTGAGGTTAAGAAGGCTTTCAGACAGCTTGCGTTGCAGGTTTCATTCCCAACCTCATTCACTTTATATTTCATTTTTTTTATTATAAGATAATCAAAATGCAAGTTTAGAAAATTTCCCTTTTTTTCAATTTCTGACTCATGTCTCGTGATTGGGCTATTATTCTTAATAGAAGTATTAATTAACTAGTTTCTGTTCTATTGTGTTTGTTTCAGTACCATCCAGACGTGTGCAAAGGGAGCAATTGCGGGGTGCAGTTTCACGAAATCAACGAGGCTTATGATGTGCGTTACATACATATCCTAAATTTCAGTTGCATAGTTTATTTATTTGCACTGCACAGAATGGTAACTTTTTTAAAATGATTATATGCAGTTACTATGGTGGCACACTAACTGTTAAAGTGTGACCAATGGTTAAAATTATATGATATGTGCATCCTCGTTAACTGCAACAAAAGCAATATTATTTTATTTGAGCCTTCTTTGGGCCATAGTTTTGAACTTTATTCAAGCATAAAACGACCTCTACCTAATTGGGATTTCGATGTTTCTTATTGGAGCGCAGGTTGTGATGTCTAACTTGAGAGGAGAAACAAATGAGACAGAAACGTATGAATCGTATTATGATGATGACATCAATGAGCCACTGAGGGGAATGAACGATCCAGATTGGGACTTGTGGGAGGAGTGGATGGGGTGGGAAGGAGCAGGAATCCGTGACTACTCATCTCACATTAATCCTTACATTTGAATTTTTTATGTAATTAGTCTTTGAATCATCATTGCGCATTAGTTAAAGTGGCCCTACTTGTCCCCACTCA
The DNA here is from genome assembly GCA_025330945.1 of Mucuna pruriens. Lineage (NCBI taxonomy): Eukaryota > Viridiplantae > Streptophyta > Magnoliopsida > Fabales > Fabaceae > Mucuna > Mucuna pruriens. The sequence goes on from JAENHJ010000529.1 coordinate 603,272, forward strand.
TGCTTTTCTTTGTATATAGTCCAACTAAATGTATAATCCTCTCTGCATAATTCAAGTTGAGGAAACGTCTCTTTCAAAACCTTACATCGCATTATAATAATAATAATAAAATATCATTATTTAAACATTCAGATAATTTCAAATAATTGATGCTATCTTTTACTTGTTTTGTATCTTATACACGTATTTCAACATATCTTTTACTTTTTAAAAAATCGATATATATATATATATATATATAATTCAAAATAATAGGGCCAATATTGCTGTCCTAAATTTGTTTTGAAAAATGTTTCCCCGAGGAAAAAGACAAACAGTGTGCAGGGTGCTCTATCTCCACGTATTTATCTCTATCCAAATGGAAAAGGTCATTGCCAGAGACACGTCAGGCCCCTAAATTTATTATTTTCTCAAGTGTTCAAGACATTATTTTTCTTTGAAATTTTTCATTGTTTTGTAGGCTAGGAATCTTTCAAAGTGAAAGTGAATCATAAAAACCATAGTTTCTATTCACCGAAAGTCCAAAAACTGAAAGATGAAATGCTTTCTGGTTTATTTTTAGTGGGTATTAAGGTGATATTCAACAGGTATTGATGAATGCACTCATTATTCACTTCGAGGAAGAATACTGAATATGGTAAATAACTAGGGACTATGGTATCCCCGCAAAGCAATACCTTTCTGATTCTTAATTGGAAAACATTATGATGGATTGATGAGCCGGTATTACTTTGCGATCGATAGTGAATAGATAAGAATGGAAACAGCCAAATACCTTATTTTGTAGGGCGGCAAACGGAAAATTTGGATAATTTTGTACTCAGCTTAAAAACAATCTAATAAATAATTAAAAAAATTATGTACATGTAATTTTATATTTTTATTTAATCACAAATTAAGTTGGTTGACTTGTATAATTATTATTTTAAAAATTATGTCAACAATAATTTGTAATTTGATGATGGTGTAAAACTATTTTATACTATAAATAGTAATTATTAAATTTTTAAATAATTTAACCACTTATGATTTATTTAATAAAATTCATCTAATCTATTAATTAATAATTTTTTATGGATGAAAATTTAACTTATTTATTTATAAAACTATTTTAAAATTAAAATTTTATAACTATTTTAAAATATTCTCTCTTGCGATCTTAGGTATTTTAAATACTAACTTGGAAACATAACCAGTACCACCGACGACTTGTTTGACTTTTAAAACAAGGAGCTGAGCGGTGCCCAATTTTCACATAGCAACGTTGCCGTAGCTTCTTCTTTGCTTCAATCCTCATTCATTTGGGCTTAACTATGGGTATTGTTTTGTCACATAAAATGGTTAACATAAATATTTAGATGTCTGTTCATGTTGAGCAATCGAAACGTTGGTGAGGCCCACATGAAAAGTGAAAATGTTGATCAAAATTTTACCAGCAGATAGTGCTTATGGTTAAACTTGCCATTGATAGAACATTTTTTGTCTTCAGCTGCAACCCAACCAACCGTGGCCTATTTCAAATCCACCATTTAAGTTGAGGCTCCCTAAGCCCGTCCCCACATGGCACTTCGTGTTTGTGTTTCTACTTTTAATAATGATGCACATTTACAAAAGGGGAATTCCTAACTTTACTATAAATGTTCTACAAACAACATATAACCATATAAAACACTTGATAAATTTTTTATATTATCTGTTTACTAATCATCAGAGATATAACATATAATTAGTTAGATATTAGTGCTTCGTTAATTAACCTATATAAAAACTTCATGCCTTTTCTCATTTTAGCAAATTTTATTTTTTAGTTTTATTATTTCCTTTTGTTTCTCTCCTTTAAATAATGTTTCCTAACACTAATCAAGCCCAACTCCCTCGGTATTTGTTTTTTAAAAAGCAACATAAAAAGTAACTCAAACCGCAATTGTTACTACTATTTGTTAACCATTAAAGAGCACCCAAAGAGTAAGCCTGTATTCAACTTTTGATGAGTCCCATGACAACTTTTATAATCCTATACATTATTTAATTGCATCTTTTATTTTATCCCGAGGAAACTGGTTCCAGGATTTCACACACCCCCGTCTCTCAAACTTTTTCTGTCAAAATTTAGAGGTCCATATTAACTGTAATATATATATATATATTAAAAACAAATTTCACTTTATGAGTTAATTTTTAAAATTGAATTAAATATAAACTTAACTTATAAAATAAAATCAAAACATATCTTATTAATTATTATTGACCCCATCAAATTATTTTTACTAAACCATTCACAAATATCTAGTTCTTAAATGTCTGTCTCATCGTTAATGTGAAGAGAATGTTAGAAACTTAATATTAAGTAATGATATGAAAAAAAATAATATATATAAGTAAATCGCAACCATCACACCATGTTCATCTCTTCTCTCTTTTTTCCTATTTCTCTCTGGTGTCTATACTCAATAGAGTGTATGTAACACACATTTTCCAATTGATAAACAACAGTTTTGTATCTTCAACTATTATATGGCCAAAAAAGTAAAAACAACCCTCACAAGACATATTCATCTCTTCTTTCTCATTTTTCCTATTTCTCTCTGGTGTCTATACTCAAAAGTGTGTTTACCACACATTCTCCAATTAACAAACAATAGTTTTTGTATCTGCAACTATTGTATCTTAATGAAAAGCAACGGTATGTGGCTTCTGTTGAAAACAGCAATTAGGTTGAACAAAATTGACGAGATGAAAAACATCAATAAATAGCAATGGTAAAATGAATAAAAAATTTACATAATTCACAACATTTGCTATATATATATATACATTTTAAGTTTCTAATAGAAATTTTTATTTAATTGAAAAATTAGTTGACAAAAATATATTAACACCTCCTTCTTTTATCCAGATATGGAAACCAGCTAAAGATCTTCAACAAGCACGATATAAGAAGAGTATGTTATACAAACATTGCACTGAAATAATCACCAATGCATATGCAATCGAGAGACATATTCTGTGCACACACATGATGAGAAGCCTCCCAATCCAGTTACTAAGCTTTTCAAACAGGCAAATCACACACAATCAATTTTATTGTATAAGGAAAATTTCTTATACATCATTAGCTCTTCTTTTTATCCAATTAAAAGACCAATTTAGCAGAACGGGACAATGGAAAAAGGAAAATGGATCTCCATCCTACAGAACAAAACTAGAGAGAAAAGGACATCCAACAAACATTTAATGCCTTTTAATTTAGTGTTACTGGAAAAGTATGCTTTTAACAGAATGCTGATGAAGATCATTTCGCAGAAGCAGAACTGGATGAGAGTCTTTGGCTCCTTGCTTTATCAGCCTTTTCCATGTAATCTTGATGGGACTGGTGTTTGGTCCCTGCAAGGAAACAAGAAGCTCAATAGATTAAGTATTTAAATGGATACAATGAAATGGAGATATATAAGAAAAGTCAAAACATAAAGCCCTTTTCAATGACCTACATGTGATAAAAAAAAGAAACTAATCCAAAAGAAAACATCACTTAAGGTACTGCGGTGATTATTTAAGAAGTCTAATTTTGTTTCTGGATTTCAAACAATAAAACAATACAATAAATAACAGCATGGGCGAAATGCATTTTGGTCAGGATAGTTTTTAGTTTTATGGTCATGTCATAGAATGCAGATAAACAGAAAATATCTAAGACATTTTTTTTTTCTTTAACCAGGGTATCCCACATACATTGATGTGAAACTAATCCCTCGGAGACTCAGACAATTGTGCAATTAGAGTACCCTTCTAACAATTGCCTTTCCCAGGATTTGAACTTTGGTTCCCCCTGGGAGTGCAGCTTGCTTACCACCACCACATCCAATTCTTGTTCAATGGACAAATTGTTATTGGCAGCAAAAAAAGGGGGTGGGAAAGAGAGAGAGAGAGAGAAGCTAATGACATGAAATACAATTTTTTTTTGGCACTTCCCTCCACTTTACCTATCTCCTCTTTCCTCAGAGAAGGTCTTAGACTTTCTTCCTAATGAAGAGGAAGAGGAAAAGAGGTTGAGCAATCCCATGAAAACCTTAACTTGAAAACTGGTGAAAGTACCCAGGTATGAAAAGCCAAACTGGCATTGACAGAACTTTATTCACTCATGAATCCTATACAGGGTGCTAACATTATCCCTCCAGCATAAATTTCATGATGTTCTAAAGTTCTAATTTGTTCCATTAAGTGTTGCACCAAGTCCATTCTTGAACAAAATCTAATTAATTTCACCAAGTTTGAAGTCTAAACTAAGTAGCAAAAGGATACATCTAGTCTTAGAACATAAATAAAACATGCAACCACTTTGTTAAAGTAAGAGAACTGACTCCCAAAGTAAGCAGCTTATATGTGAGTACCACATGAAATACAACTCCCAGTCAGCATAAGAAAGATCAAATGCAAGCCACAAGCCTCAAGAGGTTTAATTGAATTCAAAATTTGTCTTTTCGTTTTACAATTTTGAACCATCAATTGAAGATTTACTAATCCCTAATCAGGCTTGGAAACTTCAACAAACAACCTCAGAAACGCCGTTAGGAACAAGGAGAAAAATTTTGCACATTGCGATAAAAGGTTTAACAATATACAAGTTAAAATCCTAAGAAAATGAATAGCACTGAATTTGGGTTCGTAAAGGTCGGGGAAAAATGTTTCGAAAGATTGGAGCTTTACGGTGAGAGAAGCAAGTGATTGATAATGTGAAGGGAAAATTGAGAAGTTTGTTAGCAATCTAAAATAAAAATAGAAGGGTAATTGATAATAGTAAACCAAAAAGAATAAAAAGGAACCTCTGCTCATAAGGAACCATGGGATGGTAAAGACGGCGGTGATGAGAGTAAAGCCAACGAAAACATGCTTCTTGTCACCGCTATAGAGGAAGTGATTCAACTTCCACCTCAATCCTCCTCCAACGTTGCCACCGCTGCTCATTTTCCCTTCGCACCTTTCCTTCCCCTTCGCTTCTGCCCCTAATTTCTTTTTCTATGTTTTAAGACTGCAAATACCATTACCCTTTCTCTTCTACACAATCATTTTAATGCTACTTCATATAATTTATTAAGTTTTTAAGAATTGCTTAAATAAATTAAATTATAAAATATTTATCGATTGAATAGTTAATTAGAAAAAAATACCATTTATTTGAATTATAATAATATTAACATTATCAAACATATCATACACAAAAAAGTCATCTTAACAATTTAGTCATTTAATTTTTGTTTATTTTATTTTTAATACCAAATTCTAAAATGTTCTATCATTTGATATATGTATATCATTATAAGACACAAAATATTAATATACAAAATTTTTAAATAATATTAAAAATAAGTTAAAGTAATTTAAATTAAATTAATATATTAAATTTAAAATTATCATAGATTTAAGTCTACACATTAATAATTTACTATATTTTCTAAATGTTGAAAGTTACGATAATATAGAAACCATAATTAAATTATTTAAAATATAAAATTTATAACTATGCATTGACATTCATCCCATCATAAATATTAATTTAATATTAAAATTATTATTGGTAAAGTGAATAAACTGATCGTATATGGTAAAATAGTAATTCATGATTAAATGATTAAAATTATTTTACAAATTAGTATATAATCTATTTTTTAAGAAAAATAATAACTAAAGCAGAGTAATTAAATATTGAGACCTATCATCAATATTTCTGTGAACATGTTAGCTCTACATATTTTAAAAAATACAAGAACAAAAATTGTATGATTTAAAAGTACAAGAACCATAATCTAACACTTAAAAATAGAAAAACTAAAATTTTCTGAACATTAAGAGAAAAAAATGTAGTTTTATATTATTATTTAATTATATTTATTAAATTTTATAATATATACTTTAAAATTATAATTTGTAATTAGATGAACCGCTATTAAATTGGAAAGATAAAAATTGCGCAGAAATTGCAAAAGTTCTTTCTATGTTCCATTCTGATCTCTGAATAAAAAACAATGGGAAGAAAACAACGACCTCGGCACTCCAGGCAAGAAGAAGCACGGCGACAGTGAAGCCAGCAACTTAGTGAGACAACAAAGTTTCAAGAGATGGTATTGCCAATCGCCAATTCTGATTTCATTACAATAAACTTTGCACACCGAATTCAACAAATTCTTTCCACTTACTTTATATTACTTTTACAGTTAACCAACTATATTTTAGTCAATTGTATCGTTGGAGATATCATATCGTATTAGGAACTCGTATATAAATAATAGTGTTTTTTTGAAAAAAGTATCCGTTAGATCAACTTTAGTCTTATACTCATTTCAATTCTCTAGTTGTAAAGAGTCCATTTTCTCCTGACTAGGCTTATATATGAATTTTTAATAAGTCGTTTCTATTAATGTTATTGATTAAGATATAACTGCTTAACAAAAAAAAAGTAAGTTAAGTAATTTTGTTTTAAAGTTGCTCTTAATGTTACAACTTTAAATGAGCACTATAAATTATTCCCGCATCTTTTTTTTTTCTTTTTTTTTTTTGTTGGAAGAGAACAAAATAATTTTGGAACCATTCTTTCCTACGTGAACATGTCAAAGATAGGATTACTTGATTAAAATTCCAAATTCCTTGCTAGGATGCTGTAAACTGGATCAATGACATTAGTGGCAGTGCTGAAGTCGTACAGTAGTTATGGGCTTCGTCAATACTTGCAAAGGGATTAAAAGGAAAATTTGACATTTGAGTAAAAGCCTCAATCATTCATCCTAATTTATATAGCACATTTTAGATTTGCATTCCGATCACACCTCAGCCAAAGAACTTGTGCTTTTCGATTATACATGCGTATCTGACTAAACTCTGATTATCTAACTCCACTTTTTTCACTTTCGTATCATTGCATAACTCCAACAAATTTCTCCTACGAGAGTGTCTACACTACTTGCTAGACATTAATGGAGCTCCTCCATCGTCAAGCAACCCAAGTGCAATGAACATAAATTAAAGAGAAATAAACCATATAATATATTATAAAAACTTGCTACATTGACAAGTTAGATATTATTATTAGTATAGTATAGAATAGTATTATTTATATATCTATTTTTTTATAATAAACTGTGTCTATGCTTGGATACACGTTCTCTAGGCAACCATTCATGTTTTTAATGTGAAAATCGTAAAAACTATTAGCCTATTTAAGATGTTACGTTAGAGAAGAATCACGTTGAACTATCACATTAAAGAAGTTATATGTAATAGCTTTGAATTCTTGAGTTTTTATGCACATTATAGGTTATGCAACGTGGAGTCAAACACACAATATAAGTAGCTTTAATTTGTTTAAACGTGAAAAATCATGTCCCAGATTTATATGTATAATGAAGAGAGGTAAGAAAAAATAAAGAAAATGTATGGTAAAATAAATAATATAATAAAGAAAGATACAAGAAAAAAAAAGGTAAAAATTTGCGTAAATTATAACTTTAGTAATTTATTTTATAATAAAAATTTATTTTGATATTTTATTTAAAAATTTATTTTGATCTTTTAATTTTTAAATTTGTGTTAATGTTATTCATTTAAAAAAATATTGGTTTTTATTTTAAAACTTGATTTTAAATTATTTTTTAACTGATAATATAAAATATATTTCATTAAATTTATCAACATGAAAATTATAAAAATTATTTTAAAAAAATCATAAATAAAATAAAAATTGATTGAAAAAGAGTTTCATAAACAATAAAAAAAATTAAAATTTTTTGTTTTATATTACTTTTTAAGGATTCATTTGACACTATTTCATTAATATTTGTGATTTTTTAAAATGAAAAGTAATTTTTACGGTGTGTGAAAAAACAAAGTTGTAATTTAGGGTGAAAGTTATTATAAAAATTGATTAAGATAGATGGGGTGGAGTGACAGGAAGACAATGTCCAACTTTGTTGGGCCCTGATGCAATAATTGCTGTCCACTACTCTACCGTTGAACTTGCCTTTTTCCAATATACTAACCAAAGGGCACACATAACACAACACAACACAACACATAACGAATGGCTATGGCAGGGTCCTTCCAGCTCACATGCGCCCTCTTGCTACTCTTCTCCGCCGCAGTCACCGCCACCGACCACATTGTGGGTGCCAATCGTGGCTGGAACCCTGGCATTAACTACACTCTTTGGGCCAACAACCACACTTTCTATGTCGGCGACCTTATCTGTTAGTCTCTCTCTCTCTCTCTCTCATTGTATATATATATATATACTTTAGCTTAGATCCTTCACTTAACCTTACAGATCTAAACACCCTGTGTTGTGTACATCTATATAACCATGTTTCATTCTTCATTAAACCTTACAGATCTAAACACACTGTATAATTTCTTGGTTAATGCTAAAAGATTGAGTTTTTTTGCTAGAGAAGTATTATTGAGAAGTTGAATTTGTTGAATAGCATTCAGGTACCAAAAAAACCAATACAATGTGTTTGAGGTGAACCAAACAGGGTACGAGAACTGCACTACAGAAGGGGCTGTGGGGAATTGGAGTAGTGGGAAGGACTTCATACCCCTGAATAAGGCGAAGAGATATTACTTCATTTGTGGCAGTGGACAATGCTTCAATGGGATGAAGGTATCGGTTGTTGTTCATCCTCTTCCTCCTCCTCCTACCTCTGCCATTTCTACTCAACACTCCAACCCAAACACTGCTTCTTCTCCTGCGCTCTTCAAACCGGGACTTCACTCTCTACTCCTTTCTTCTCTTTTAGTTTGCTTTGGATTTGTTTGGATGTCTACACCATAATGCTTCATTCTTCTTCTATTTTCCATCTTTCTTTCTCTCTCTCAATTCTCCTCCTCTTTCATTGCCACATGTAAACTTGTTAGTGCTTAATTCTTTCTTCTTCCCTTTCCAATCTCTCTTATCAATTTAGATGCATACCAAACATATTCATTCCGCTATAAATAATAAATAAATATTCGCGTAAATTATAAAAATTACTTCACATAATAATATAATTTTATTATTCTTATTTAAAATTATTTTTCTTAAAAAATCATTTATTACAAGTGATTTAAACAAAATTTTTACTTATACATGAAGACATGCCATTCGATTTGAATAAATCATTTATGACGTTTCTCTTTATCACGTGAAATAAATTTTTACTTAAGTCTTTTTTAATATCTACATTTTAAGTTATTATATTTTCAAACAAAGATGCAGGACTTATTTAAAAATAATTTTAAGAATACATTATTGCTTGTTATATAAACATTTTAAAAACTACATTTTTATTTATAATATGTATGAGAATATCTTACATTTTATAGTAATATGGTTTTAATAACTATAAGAAGTAAATTATATAATAACTAAAAAATGATCATTTAGTTATTTATTCTCATATATATATATATATATATAACACTATTAATACAACCAAATATTATGGTTTATGTTTGACAATCTCAAACATATTCTATGCGCATGTTATTTTTATAAGATAAATGAAATTGTTATCATTTAAATATCTTAAATTACAAAATATTAGTACTCAATAAAAAATATTATAAAGCTAATTAAGCTGATAATTTTAATATGTATCTTTTTTTATTAAAATATTCAATATCCCTTTTAAAAATAAAAATGAAAATTTTGAAATTAAATAAATTTGATCATACAAAATAAATTCATAAAAATAATTAAATTTTATAAATTTTAGAATGAAGAATCCATGCATCGCATGAGTATCCTAACTTATTAAAATACATAACAGAGAAAATAATACTACTTATCAGGACTCCCATAAAGTTGTATTCTGGCAGCCGATACTCTAGTTAACTTCACATGGACGAAAAACATACTTACAAGTAAATTCATTTAATTTATTTATTATAAAGAAAATCCTGAATTAGATTCAACTCATCCATTTTATTTTTATAAAAGTAATCCATCTATTAATTTTTAAAATTTATTGAATTATATTAAATAAAAAATAAAATCTTTTAGATAAAATAATTAGAGGGACAAATAATTTTTTGGAGCTATATTTCCGTTCCTAATCAGTGATGAAGACGCAATATAATCCTACGAGACAGGGAGATATTAGCTTTGGTCCCGAATTCAACTTTAACCTTCGTTACAATATAATTAAATGTGGTGAACGAAATAAGAAATAAATCAATGACTAAGATGGAACGAAAATTTGGACGAGAACGACTCAATCACTTAAATATGATTTTAGTATTATAAAATAAATAAGTGTTGATTTTAATTTTTGTAAAAATTTTAATTAATTTTTATCGTTCCAAAATTTGTAATCTCCGATCTTGATTTCTATAAAATGAGTAAATTTTACTTTTAGAATTTAAAATTATATTTGATTTTTATTTTTTAAAATTTTGAAGTAATTATTTTTAATTTTTAATTTTCATTTTAAGATACATAAATAATATTTATTTTAAAAATTAAATTTTTTTGAAAATGTCATATATTAATATGATAGTAAATATATTAGTGTATAATATGGAATAGAAACGATAAAAAAATAGTTATTCAAATTTTAAAAAGATGAAAATTAATAAAAAAAAGTTTACAGGAATTAAAATAAAAAATTACTTATTTTATAAGAATTAAAAATATATTTAAATTTAAAAATTAACTAATATCGATAATAGAAAAAGAAAAAAAAAACTCAATAATATTAAAATATACAGCAACTTTTGTGTTTTTTTTTCCAATGAATAAAAGAAGTACGAAACAGTAGTAGAAATAGATAAGAATAAATTTGTCTGTAGGTGAAAATTTCTCCACATTTCCGCACCGATTTCATAATATTTTTGTTTCACTCAGAAAAAATAATGATAATCTGGAACGTTTCTAAATTTCTCCACATTTCCGCACCGATTTCATAATATTTTTGTTTCACTCAGAAAAAATAACGATAATCTGGAACGTTTCTAACTGTTCTTTCTCAAACCAATCACAGCAGCACATGTTCTCATCACGGTTCAAAATTAGAATACAGGAACATTTTTCCATTTTTTGTTGAATGAGTTTAATGGAAAAGTGATAAAGAAAGAATAATAATAAATGTATTAGAGAGGAGAGAGAGAAAGAAAAAAAGGAAAGAATATATTAAATAATTAAATAATTTATTATAAATTTAAAATATAATTTGAAAAATATTTTAATGGATATTGATTTATAAAAAAATATTAATGGATGAATTGAGTATTTTATAGTGTAAATAGATATGAATAGATTGTTTTTTAAATAATTTTTTATAATCAAAATTAGTGAATTGTTTTTGTAACATTCTAAAAATTAATTAATTATTTTTTTTGAAAATAAATTACATTATTATTATTATCAATTTTATTTTAATAATTTATGTCCGGTGAAAATTATTTTATTAAATAATTGCATTTTGAAACTGAAATGTTATTATTATTGTCATCATTCTTAATTATGACAAAAAATTAATTTAATATTTAAATATTTACATTTAATTTTATTTTAACAGAGGAGGAACTGAAGGTTCTATAAACTGATGAGGCATTAATCTGAATTATTTTCATTAAGGTACGAGAGAGATGAGTTCCGTTATATGTGAATGCGGGGTTGTAGGGTAGTGAGGGTAATCCTTAAGTCTCTCTAGTATCTAAATTCTCAAATTTGTTTGGTTATCATGTTCTAAAAATGTTTTAATTGGTAGAAAAGATTCGTCAATGTGTACAATGATTTTGGTTGACTTAATTGATAATGTAATCAGTTGCCTTTAGTGTGAAGGAAAACCTCTAGAAGGAATTCCAAAGGAATAAGAAAAATGACTTTGATGAATATGTTTTCTTCGTTATGCTTCCAAGTATGCAGAGATGTCAGTTCTATCTCACTATTTGAGTTTCATTTACATAAGAAAGAGCAGTAGGGTCTTTCCTAGGGCCCTTATTAATAATTGTTATTGTATGGTGTCTTGTGGCATGTGAAGGGGATTAAATTCTTGGATTAATGTTTTGTCTTAATATGATTTTCGTTTGAAATTGTATGGTTAATCGTCTTAATTACTTGATTCTCGTGGTTGTTCATGGTTATCCATGGTTGAGGTTCAATTTGGGACTCTTATGTGTAATGGTGAAATTGGGTGGAATTCAATGGTGTTTTATATGCGTTTCTGTGCGTTCTTATAAATGATTTATGGTAATGATGGCTAAATTGATATGATTTTGGCATGACTATGGACTGTGTGAATGATGTATGAATCATGAGAATGAGAATGTGGATGAGAATGCATTGAGCATGAATATGAGATACATAAGATGCATGAGAAGGCAGACGTGGCTATAATACCCTGGCCATATGTGGTGTTTAACAGGGGACCCTGGCCAAAAGTGGTGTTTAATAGGGTGGACTAATGATGGGGACATTCATATGCATGAGCCATAGGTGGTGTTTAATGGTTGTGTAGAATGTCTTCGCACAGGCCATAAGTGGTATTTAACTGTGCGACACACCGACCATATGGGGTGTTTAACGGTGTAGCCATCATTAGTGATAAGCATATGCATTGTGCAAGCATGTGCATTTTGTAAACATAAACGGGATGTGATTGATTTTGAATGCGATGGAACTTGTGATTGATATATGAGTAATTGTTAACGGTTAGTAATTGGGTACGGTAATGAGTGAGATTTCGGTACTATCTGTATTTATATATGATTGAAAACTATTTCTCATTGTACTCTCTTGAGGTTTTCTTTTAGGTAATGTTGAGGGCACTCGTGGTGCCGAGTTTTGAAGATGGGGTCTTGCTCTGATTTGTGTGACATCGGCGCTTACGATTTAAAATAGTAGTTCTATGTTTTTTCATACGTACCTTTGTATCTTAAATATTGAAAAATGATGGGCATATCAATAACTCACTGAATGTATACAGAAATGAAAGTGATTTATACATTTGAAATATGTGTCAAAACACATGAATGACGTGTTTAGATCAACATTAATAATTTATGTGATAATTTTTCATGTGAACCTCTTATCCTTAATATGAATTGAGTTTCCTTGGTTTTATCTATTACCTTGTCTTCCTTTTTATTTACTTGATTATTTTAATTTAAGTATCCAGGACAGAAAAGTGTCATAGTTTTTATTCAACCTATCAAAGTTCAACTATAAATTCATTCAATCAGTTGCCTAATATTATCTTAATTGTTTATTTTAAATCTTGTAAAATTAGTAAATCACTAATGTAAATAATTAATTAATAAATTTCCAAAAACATCTCCAAATTAGAGGTATATATATATAATTGTCAAATTATATTAGAGTAAATTATATCGATTATTATATTATCAATAGCTTTATATAAAATGTAATTTTATCGCTTGATGAGTTATAATTTTATATTGTATAATTAAATTGAAATTTTATATTTTTTATAAAATATTATAATAAAAATATAAAATTTTAAAAAATTTATTAATTTAACAATTAACTTTGTTGATTTTTTCTTTTCTTTATTTTAATTGGCCAAAAAAAAGATAATAGAAGAAAATTTAAAGTAAAATTTGTTTTTTTTTAATTCTTTATCTCTATTGTTTTATTGTTTTCTCCTTACAAAAAAGTGTCAAATATGAGAACAAGACTTCTTCTATCTTTATACCAGCAAAATATATCTATATGACTATGTGAAAGATGAATTTAGAGACTTAGAAATTCTAAAAAAAAAAGTAATTACTATATTATAATATTAAGTCAGCATAATGAAAAAATTTTCATGCTACAATAATATTCGATCTACATATACTAATGAAATTGTAATGACTTAGTTTTAAAAGATTTAATTAAAAAAAATATACTACAAGGACTTTTTTTAAATGTTTTTAACTATAAACATCTCAAAAGAAAAAATATAAGAATCTGCGAACTAATTTAACCTTGTTTTTAGCATAAAAAATAAAATAAAATAAATAGTAACAACACTTATCCTTTCGGAACATTTCCTTAAATGTCACGTTCTCTCATTAAATATTGTCATTCATTAATTTACACAGCTTTGAATGAACGAGAAAGTAGTTTTTAAAATATTTGAAGGAAAGTGTAAGCCAGCTATGAAATAATAAAAAATGATTAGAAAAACATAAAAAGTTGAAGCATATTAAATGGGCTGAGATACTAGGGTTATTACTTTGTGGTGCTTCAAGAGTGTGGAAAAACAATAAAATTGAGTAGAGTGTTTATGTTTGTGGAATTGGGTATGGAAATGGGTGCAAAATATTGTTATTCATTGAGCAACATAAACAATTTAGCAGATGATGTGTTGGGAGAGATATTCATTCGATTGTCATTTATATCGAGTGGGAGATGCAAGTGTGTGTGCAAGCGGTGGTTGGGAGTGATTTCAAGTCCTTGTTTTACAACACAAGTGGTATCTCGCCAGCACACACTTTTCAACACCTTTTTCACCTTCCTTTCACCCCACCAACTCATGCTTGCTTTCTTGCCTTCAGATTTCGACTTCAATTCCCAAATCCAAATGCCATATCCAGACATACTCGTCAAGGGAAATGTGTGTGGCTATTCTAATGGTTTATTTTTGTGTTGCAGTAACAGATACACATCGGGTCGAGGCTACTTTGTGTATGACCCCTTCACCAAGGAATGCACCTACATACATCCTTTTCCTGAAGCCAATAAGAAACAAAGTGTTTATGCTGTTGGCTTCCTTTCCGAAACTTTGAATTCTACTCGCTACTTCTGGATTGTCATCGTCAATTCCTTTATAAGAAAAACACATGCTTTTAAAATTGAGGTTTTCTTCTCCAAAGGGACATGGAGACAATTTTTTATGAGTTGTGCCAATGGCTTTGCTTTTGCTCCTCATTGGATGCTTAGTTTGGCGTATCAAGGAAACCTATATTTCATGGGCATGACCAATATTTTTGTGTTTGATCCTGTTTTCCTTGGTCATTATACCATCGATTATCCTGAAGGTGCTGATGCTATGAATATAATGAGCTTCGGATTCCTTGGGTGCTCTAATGGGACTTTGAGAATTGCTGATATTGGTCATAATGATTTGAGAGTGTGGGAACTTATATGGCAAGAAGAAGGGGTTGACCCAATAAACTTTGTCCAAAGGTGGCATTTGGTGCACAGGACCAATCTTTCCACACACCTCCCAGTCAAGTTTTGTGCTAATTACTTTAAGCGCGTAGGGGGTTTCCATCCCTATGATGGGGACATTGTGTATTTACATTCCTATGCTGATGGGCTTTTTGGTGCCAACCTACTCACTAACAAATTTGTGTCCATTCCTGGTTATGACAAATATGATATTAGTCCATTTCAGCTACAGTTCCCACTCCCGCCCAAGTAATCTTATTTTTCAAGTAACTCAAACCTCCCACCTCAAATTTACTATTTGAATCCATTTTTATGTTTTGAATATGTTATTGTACTTTTTTGCATACATAAGACTTATGTTAATATTATGTTGTCTCTCTTGCAGGGAAGACATAAGAAACACAAAATCCAAGTGATACCTCTGTATTGCACACTCATAGGAGAGGATCCAAGCCTTATTGTTTAATCTTGATGGCATATAGAAGAAGTTTTATCTTAACTTAATTGTACCTTTTCAAATTTGTTTTCGCTTTATTTTATTTTATTTATAATGTATATGATTGTAAAAGAGTATACTAGTAGATCATCAAAATTTTTAATCTTATTAAGGAAATCTATTGGCACTCATAGGTGAATTGCCCATATCCAAAAGAGGTTTTTTCCATATGCACTAGTCAGGATTTATACTCTCTTTGTTTGGCCAGGATTTTTAATCTCACCAAGGAGATCTTCATTTTTATTCGTTCTTTGTTTCAAAACTCTCTTTGTACCAAAAATTCTCATTCATCCTTCCAAAAATATTTTTTTTAAAATTCTTATTTATCTAATTCTTCATCTTTTGAAATTGAACCTTATGCATATAACTTTTTATATGACATTTCCTTTCCTTGGTTAACAACTTATTCATACAATCATGAAGTTAATTACTATGTTGAAGAGCCATAAGACACTCTAGAGGATCATTTTGAACAATGCATTTGATGAATTGTTTGTGCTTCTTCATCAAAGACTCAGGCATCACTACAAACAATAAGTTTTTGGTTATGTCAAAAAGGAGAGGAGAAAGATGAAGCAAAGAAGAAAAAGAGATACAAGACTTAAGGAGGATGAGAAAGAAGAGAAGAAGAAGAGAATGATGAAAACAAAGGAAAAAGAAGACAAAATGAAAATATTTTGCATCTATTTATAATTTCAAATTTTGTGTAATTTTGATTGCTTTTCTTCCTATCATTTTGAACAAACCAAAGCACATCATCTTGATATGAAAAACAATATATTTCAATATATTTGTTCCTTGATCAACTTGATTAAGTAGTCTATTTAGTTATACATATTCTCTAATATTACTTATCAATTTAATGTTCTATTACTTATACTCTTTATAGTTATGGTATTCCTTTATTAGATGTTCTAGTGTTTTTTTTGTAAAATACTCACGTTGATATTTGTAAAGATGTTTTATTCAACTTTAATGAGATATGACTATGATTATGTGCCATTGATTATTAAGTTTGGTGACTTGAAGTTAGCTACATTCTAAGATGAGTTGTGAATTTTGTAGTGGAAGCCATACAAACATTTAGGACATTTGATGCACGATATCAGAGGGTTGTGACTATGTGTCGTGGTTAAAGCAACTTGTATACTAGTATTTTTGACGATTTGTTACAATTTAACAAGATCAATATAGTGTATTGTTGCATATTTGATAAGCACTTGAGTATTGATATTTTGTGTGTGTCATGTATTAGTGAAGTACGAGTTCTTGATCATGCTTTTTTGTTATTAGAATGTTTTCCATGAAAATGTCTCAAATGATATGCATTACATTGGCATAATGTGTCGGTTGGTTGTGCATTATTTGACTATGGTTTATTGTGATTGGATTGATTTGATTCTTGTTATTTCATACCCAACATTGATTGTTGCTAATATGTAAATCCTTTTATTATCTATTCTTTTCTAGCGTTAAGATTCTCACATCCTAAGAATTTGTATTCTTTCTTCTTTTGATACAATTCCTGTTGGACTAGTTAATGTAAAAATGTCTATGCTTAAAAGACAACAAATAATCATATTGCTTAACAGGGGTCAAGGTTAGAGTGAAGTAGTTGTAAGTTAGTAAGACCTATCCACACTATTTTTGGTGACAACTCTTTATACTTCTCATTTATCTTAACAAGTTGTTTTTATTTCCATTAAATATGACTAACTTTAAGAAAATTGTAAGTTTTTTTTTTATCTTTTAATACATTTTATATTTACTTTTTTACATGTATTATAAAGAAAAGGCTTAATAATGTTTTTGATTCCTCAAATTTGGGATCAGTTTTGTTTTTCATTTTTCGTTTTTTAAATTTAAAGTTATTTTTTTAGTCCTCACATTTCAAAAATAGTTGATTTTAGTCTCTTATTTTACATGATAAACATATTACAAGTAATTATTTGTCACATGTATAATAAAAAAATAAAGAACATTGTTAATCCTAAAGTTTCTCCTCTACTATTTTTTTATTTTCGACTGCGCACATAACAAATGATAATTTCTACTCCTTTTATCATGTAAGGCGAGAGATTAAAACTAGCTATTTTTTAAAAGATAAATATTAAGAAAAATAATTTCAAATTTAGAGGACAAAAAACAAAATTGATCTAAATTTAACAAATAAAATATATTTAAGCATTACAAAAATCGTATTTATAAATGTTTGAGTTATTTTAACCAACCAACTTAAATAACTAGAAAAATTATGAATATATAATTATCTTTGTATATTTCATTTAAGTATAACTTATTTTAGTTGGGTGTAACTGATAAGTCATATTTTATACACCTCACAAGAGCTTAAAGATGGGTATTATTGAGACTCTTTGATAACTAAGAATCACATCTTAACTAAGATTCAAATTATGAGCCTAGAAATAGGAAAAAATAAATCTGTGCTAAAATGAGGATTTTAACTAATAAAAGAGTGAATTTGTTTTTCATGCCCAAGCTAAGGATGTTTCAGCCCAACCAAGAGCGTTCTGACCCATTGAAGCGTCTCAGCCCAAAAGAAGCAGTCCCTACCAGACTAGCCTTCCTACCAAAGTCGACTTCAGTGGCTAAAATCACTCCGGCAAAAATGTAGATATGATTATGCTATAATTAAGGTATCTGTAATGCAGATATGATTATGCTAGAATTAAGGAATCTGTAATGCAGATATGATTATGCTAGAATTAAGGAATCTATAATGCATATATGATTATGCTAGAATTAAGAAATCTGTAATGCAAATATGATTATGCTAGAATTAAGGAATCTGTAATGCAGATATGACTATGATAGAAATTAGGAATCTACAATGCATATATGATTATGATAGGATCAATGAATCTCTAATCTCCTAGGATTGAGGAATCTGTAATCTCTTAGGATTGGGAAATCTGTAATCAGTAATTCAAATTTGTAATCTATTCGGATTAGGGTGCGCCGCAGCTGCCCAACTTGTGTATAAATAAAGCACGCTAGGCCACGTCTTCGGTGTGGAAAACAATGGAATTCTAGACCTAGCACCGTCAGCGATTGCAGGCGTTTCAAGCTAGCACAATGGTACATGAAACTTCAGTAAGGTGTCTCTCTTGATTAAGGAGGTACAGGACTAGGATTTGGGAAGTTGGAAATTGTCGGAGGTGATTGCTCAGTATAGCCGACGCACTCCGGTGGACGGAAACCTCAATGTCTGGCCATCAGCGATGCACCATCACCGTCCTTCCAAGCTTTCATCGCGGGAGGTGAATTCTCTGGAAACTCTGAATTTCTCACCTTGTACTCAAGTTTGTTTTCAATAATATAAGTGGTTTGCATTTTTGTCTTTTGATTATAATTCCTCTGCTTTAATCTGCTTTAACCTTGTCGCGATTGCACATTGTTAGAGGTAGATCACGTTAGACTAGGACCGATTGGAACTGGTTTAATAATCTGGTTAGGTAGAGAACCTAGAATCAACCAAGTACATACTTCTTGCCAACTGATAAGGTAGCGATTGTGTAAATCCTCGGTATGACAATGGACAAACGTTCGGCGATTGTCTTAAGAATCTAAGGTTGATTCGGAGTATAATTTTAAGTAAAGAATCTGTAAACTGATTGTGTGTTGAATTCTGATTTGTTACAATAGTTAGTTAGCGTAGTTTAGTTTACTTTCAATACTTAATTTATTTTTCTGCACTTAAACACAAAACCCTCCCCCCTATTTACTGTTCTTCCTGGTCCGAGACCGAGTGTAGTCCGACTCTATCACATATGTTTAAGCCGGAATCATATCGGAAGTTCTAGTCGATCTCCCACTGAGATCATCCTGGTCGCATTTAAGCTGGTCGACAGTAAGTCAGCATTTCACAACATTTAGCGGTTTTTGCAAAATTCTCTGGATTCCACACTTAGTCATAATTAAAGGCACTGTCCTTGAGAAAATTGACCTAGGGTTAGTTATACTATAATTAGCTTTAGTTTTATTTAATGCGCGCAAGACGACTAAAAACTCGCTTATTAATAACCAACCACTCCAAATTGTTCTAAACAAAAATCCTAAGTTAAATTTAGTTCAATTTTTTTTGTCAAATTGAGATATTTAATTCATGTATCCAGCTAGAAAAATTATAATAAAGACCCCAACTTAGTGATGTGTTGTCATCCAATTTATATTCGATGTAAAATCTAGTGAGAATAGAGCGATTTGGTTCACAAGCAGCTCATCCTATATGGAAAAAGTACAAGTTATCCAAATTATCAGGAATCTAAGTTTACTATTTGACTAAAACGTTAATATGATTTAGTTTGAAGCCTCCACAAGCATAAATTTCTTGTAACATGGGATTTTATTCCTTTCTTGAAGGCAAATGATAAAACTTACTATTAGGGGTGATCTACCAAATTCAGGTGCTTATTCTTTTTTTAAAAAAAAATTGACTCGAATTGTGTTAACTCTTATTTAATAATTTTTTAAAAGAAAATTATCGATAGTTAAAAATTATATTATATTATAATTTAAATTATTTATTATAAATTTTAATTACAATAATATTTATATATTTAAAAATATTAATTTATTATAAATTTTAACTATATAATAAACATATATTACATATATTTCCTATATTACACAAATTAAAATCCTAATTATTATTGAACAAAACAAATATTATTATTTATAACCCAAATTTACAACGAAGCTTTAGAGAGGCCAACAAAATCTATTAAAATTCAAAAGAAAAAGACAACTTAAACTAACCAAATCTAACCAAATGGAATAAATCTAACTTAAACTTACCAATGTTGGTGCTTTAATTTACTAAATTTATCTCTTGGTCCTCTGAGTTTTATTTTTTTAAAGCACCAATACATGTATTCACGTTTTTTAAGGGACGTAGGATCACAACATGTGAGAGTATGATGAAATAGAATATCAATATGACAAGAGTAAAATAAATTTTAATTTTATTTAATATTTATTGTATAGTAGATAATGATAAAATATGATATAAATTAAGTTTAAATAATAAAAATATTATTTTACTAAAATTATATATATAGTTTTTTGAAAAGTTACTTTTATTTTAATTTTTAAATTATGAAAGTTATATATATATATATATATATATATATATATATATATAAAATTTATACAAAATGATTATTTTATTTAGTTAGTTATTTTTCTTAAAATTCTCTCTCAATTAAATTATAATAGTTATATTTAGCGAGAACATTTTTAACTGTCACTCTTAAAAGAAAGTGTTTTAAATTGTTTTTCTTCAACAAGAGTTTTTATGAATTTTTCTAACCTCTTGTATTTTTTAATATGTAATTTTTAATATTTTTAGTCTTAAATTAATTTTTAATATTTTTAATAAAAATTATTAGTAATAAAAATAATATTAGATCACAATAAATTATTTATCATAAATCTAAAATATAATTTACATGTTCAAAAATATTTATTTATTATGAATTTTATTTATAATATAATTTATATATTAAGAATAATTTATTTATTAAAATTATAATTTTATAAAATAAATATTTATTTTGTACACTACATTGTACAATAATATACTTAAAATTTACTTGTCAAAATTATTTGAAACTAGTATTTTAAATTTTGTATTGTACAAAGATTTATTTTTATGAGTTTAATGATCATACATACTTATTACATAAAATAATTTTATGTTATTATTAAATTATTTGATATAATTGGTGTGACTTTTTAAGGTTATAAGGGTAAAAGCCAATAAACTTATACACATTAGTTTGTGGTTGAATTACTGCATAAAATTATTTTATATTGTCATGATATAATCTATTTTCTCTTAGAATAATTATATTAAACGATAGTGTTTTTAAATATCATTCTTTAATGATAATGTTTTAAAGAATTTTTACTTTTCTTAACTTATTTTCTTTTTTAATCTATCATTTTAATTTAATATATTTAATTATAAATTAAATTTCAATAAATTTTTAAAGAAATGATCAATAATTAAAAATAATATTACGCTATAATATAAATTATTTATCATATATATATATAATTAATTTATATGTAAAAATTATTTATTAATATTGCACTCTCTCTGTTGTTATTTTCCTATTTTTACGTGGATAATTGATTTCTATATTTAGTAATGCAATTATGTTATTCATTCCCATATAAATTATTACGTATGATTAATTTATTTATTTTATAATAAATTTTTACTTTTATTTGTAAAGACAAAGAAAAAGAATTTTAAACTTTCTTTAAATTTTTTTTTGACAAAAGTAAATAACTCAAACTTTAATTTTATCTTAATTTATCCATAAACTTTAATTTCATTTAAATTAATCTTTAAAATTTATTAATTTTGCACATAAACACCTTAACTTCAATTTTATCTTGATTAATCCTTAGAATTTTTCCTTTTTTAAACGGTATCTTCTCGTATATTAAATTGGGGTCACACTACAACAACAAAAAAATCTCAACCATTTCTTTATTTTAAATGTTAGTCATCTATTAATTTTATTTCTAAAAATCATTTTTCCAAACATTAAAAATGTAACAAAATTTAGAACTAAAAAAATTAAATAAAGACTTTTTTATTGTTTTTATTTTTTTTTTCTATATTCATATTTTTATTATGTTTTAATATACGAAAAAATGAATTGTAACCAGAAAAGAAAGACATTTAAGATATGTAATTAAACTCCAACTTGATAGAAAGAATTATTTGTAAAATAGATAAATTTTAACAATCAATTAGAATGGAATTAAAGTTTAAGATATTTATTTGTAAAATAAGTAAAATTTAAGAATGATTATAATGATATTAAAGTTTATGGTGTCTATCTCTGAACAAGATAAAGTTTAACGATTAATTAAGAAAAATTAAAGTTTAAAATGCCTATTTATAAAAAGAATAAAGTCTACCACATGTAAAAAAATTAATATAAAGTTAATTCAACTTATTAACCAATCATATAACAAATTCAAATTCTAAATGTATAGTTAAATTAAATACTTAAAATGAGAATTTTATTACTCATAAAATGTAAGAGTAGTTGAGTACTTTTTTCTCTAAAGATAATAGTAAGTCATTAATGAAATTTAAATATTAATATAAAGAGAAGAGATATATAAAACAAGAAAGTGAGACTTAATTCTCGTTGAGATAACGTCCTTAAATCAACTGTGGATATGCCTTTTGTTTCTCATTTTGCACATTTTTTTTTTCATTTTAACGAAGATAAATTCAAAAATAAAGTTTACCATCTATATTTTTTTTGGAAATCTATTTTACTATTAATTAAAGTCATTTCTACTATTTTTTGTATAATCAAGAATATATTAATTAACATTTTATTATATTTAATAGATCATAAAAATTATCTGATGCTTCGTCAAATAACTTCAATTTGGTCATACAAAGTAACTTTGTCAATTATACTCCTAGAATAAGTTAATTCCCACCTAATATATAAACAATAATTTAGTCAACAACTCCTTATTAAAACTTCATTAGCATGATCATAGTAGGCTCCAAATTATTTAAGGTTTGAAAATAAATTTTTAAAAAATAATTATCTTATACTTTGAATTACTAGGTGTTAAATTTCACTAGATATATTTGTTTGGTATTATTTTAATTAGTAAGACTACGTAATTTTACGTTGTATTAACTGAACAATTGGAGGATGAATTGAAAAAAATCTTCTCAACATAAATTTCTATAATAAATGAAAATACTTTTAAGAATTATTTTTTAATGAGATATTTTAAGAGATTTTTTTTAATGATAGTAATTTTAAATTTTTTTCTTAATCTCTTTATCCCTTTTAATTTTTTTTATCTTTGTTTATAAATTAAATTTTAATATTTTTTAAAAAGTTATCAATAATTAAAATAATTCTATATTATAATATAAATTATTTATTATAAATTTTTATTTAAATATAATATATATTTAAAAATATTCATTCGATATATTGCACATACTAAAATATTAATATATATAAAAGATTAAAATAATTATTTTAATGAAAATAATTTTAAAAACTATTATTTAATGTGAACGTTTTAAAGATATTTTCTTAAACAAGAATATTTTAGAGTGTTTTATTTCAATCTCATATATTAAACATTTAATTTATATTCCTTTTATGTATTTTTTAAATATATTTTGAATTAATAACTAGCTAAATTTTTTTATTTATGGACTATTTTAAATCACTTCTTTTATCTTCATTTGTATATTTAATTTTTTTAATCATTGATCTATTTTAATTTTGTTTAAAGTTAAATTTTAATATTGTTTAAAGTTAAATTTTAATATTTAAACATATCAATAATTAAGAATAACTTTACATCACAGTATAAAGTATTTATTATAAATTTAAAATGTAATGTATATATTTAAAGTATTTTTTATTATAAATTTTAATTATAATATAAATTATATATTAAAAATCTACAAAACAATTCATACTCTTCTAAATATATTAAATTATATTAAAAAGATTTTTTTTTGAAATACATGAATCGCTTCTACTGTATTATTGACAATACTTATAATTAATATTATTGTTGAAAGTGCTTTTTCTTAAATTAAAATTATTCTGACCTTACTTAATATTAACTATGCTAGAAGATAAATTGAATAAATTTATTACTTTATATATTATAGTGAAATACTAATATTTAATTATACAAAATTAATAAATTATATTAAACTAAATTTTGAATATGAATTTCTCCTAAGATCTTAGAATTTTTAGAAATAGCTTACATGTGAATATATAAATTTAGTCAAAAGGTAATTTTATATATATATATATTAATTTTTTATGTACGTGGATGAAGTATTAAATAAATTCGGGGTAATTTAATTTTTTAAATATGATTTATATAATAAAAACTTTCCAAATCTAATAGCTAATTTTTGAATAAATTTTCTGGTAAAATATTACTAAATGGAATAGGAGTAAATTTAAATTTGTAAACTGGTCTCCTCAATACCAGTTTTTTAATCAACAAAATTTTATAGAATCTATAATTTTTTATTGATTTAACTATTGAAAATATTTATCTATTTCCACAAATGTTTATTTTAAATCTTTTAAAAATTAGTAAATTCCCCCCAAAAGCATCTACTTATAGGGTATAAATATATTTCTTCCGAGGTAAAGTAATTAATGAGTTTGATTACCAAAATTCTCAATAGATTTCAAATATTTATTTTTTGGGCAAGTAAATTATTTCAATGCAATTACTAATTATTATTTGAAACAATTGATATAATTGGAGTGAATTTCTAAATATTAATTAAGATAAAGATATACATTTTCTTGCCTAGAAATATTACTTGATAGTATCCTTCTGCCGTTTCCAAGTTTCTAAATATTTATTTATTCTTTTTGCCATAGATGTTAATGAATTAAAAAATATGGCTAAAAAATTAGGAAATAAATAAAAGTAAAATAATTTGTAATCAATGCTAACATTTTTCTATCCGGTACTTCTCTTTGTATGTCCCATTATCTCTCATTAAGGATTGTCATTCATTAATTCACACACCTTTGAATGGGAACTAGTTTTAAAATATTTGAAGCATAAAAAGGGTAAAAAAATTATGATATATTAAAAGAATTAGAGAAGAAAAGCATAAAAAAAAATTGAAGCATAATAAATGAGCCGAGGAATGAGAATTGATAAGAGCAAGGCAACAATTGTCTATGCACATGGTTGATACCTTATTGTCTTCATCTGCCAAGTACTGTTGTTCGATGAGCAACATAAACAATTTACCAGATGATGTGTTGGGAGAAATATTCATTAGATTGCCATTTAGATGGAGTGCGAAGTGCAAGTGCGTGTGCAAACGGTGGTTGGGACTAATTTCAAGTCCTTGTTTTCCAACACAATTCATGTCTCGCCAGCACTCACTCTTCAAGGCCTACTTAACCTTCCTTTCACCCCACCAACTCATGCTCGGTTTCTTCCCTCCTGATTTGGCTTTCAACGCCCAAACCCACAAGGCTCCTTTAACTCCAGACATGCTCATAAAGGGGAACGTGTGTGGCTATTCCAACGGTTTGTTTTTGTGCTGCACCAACAGATACACCACGGGTCGAGGCTACTTTGTGTATGACCCACTCATCAAGGAATGCACCCACATACCTCCTCCTGAAGCAGACCAGGAAGAACGTTTGTACGCTGTTGGCTTTCTTTCTTGTACTTATCGTCCTTCTAATCGCTGCTTCTGGGTGGTGATTGTGAAATCCTTTATAAGAAGAACGTATGAGTTTGGGGTGGAGGTTTTCTCGTCGGAGACAGGGACGTGGAAAGAAATACAAGCTAGTTGCGCGAATGGCTTTGCTTTTGCTCCTCATTGGATGCTCAGTTTTGCGTATGGAGAGAACCTGTACTTCATGGGGAGGACGAGTATTTTTGTGTTCGATCCAGTTTTCCATTTTTCTTGTACCATTGATTATCCTGAAGGTGCTGATGCTATGAATATAATGAGCTTTGGATACCTTGGGTGCACTGGTGGGACTCTGAGGATTGTTGATATTGGGCATAATGATTTGAGAGTGTGGGAACTGATGTACCCTCAAACTTGGAATTTGGTGCACAGGACTAATCTCGTTGAACACCTCCCAGCTGAGTTTTGTGGTAATTATTATAAGCGCGTAGGGGGTTTCCATCTCTATGATGGGGACATTGTATATTTGCATTCCTATGCAGATGGGCTTTTCGCTGTCAACCTACGGACTAACAAATTTGCACCTATTTCTGGTTATGACAAATCAGATATCAGTCCCTTTCAACTAGAGCTCTCTCCAATTCCATCCACAGACAATAACTTATTGTAGTACATGTAAGTAATTGAAAGCTCCCACCTCAAATTTGCTGCTTTGTTATTTAAACACATTTTTTGTTTTGAACATGTTATTGTACTTTCTTGCAGACAAGAGACTTATGTTTACTGTTATGTTGTTTCTCCTGCAGGAAAGACAGAAAAACACAAGATCCAAATGATTTGTCTGCATCGCACACTTATAGGAGAGGATCCAAGCCTTATTGTTGTTAAAGAGATTAAATATGTTGAAATATTTCTGTGATAAATATTTGATTTTTTTTTATACTAGATATTTGATTTCAATCTAATTAGTTTGATTTTATATTTATAGATATTTTTATCATCAATTTCTCAATTAGCTCATCATATAATTCAATATGCATAACTTACATCTAAATACATATATTTGAATTACTAGAAGTAAGAAGAAACAAATAATCGTTTTAGATCAGTAATTATCAATCGATGTCTCCATAATTTAATAGATAGGAGAGCCGCCTATACACCATCTCACTATCCGATCAATCACTTCAACGAATTCATAGAAAAAACTAATGCTTGATCAAATACTAATGACATTTTACTTCTGTTTCCCTTTTAGTACTAGTTTTCAGTTGGCAAATGTAAAAGCTAATGGAAAAACACTGACTGATTTGATGAAGGAATTGCAAGCGTTTGTAGCTTTTTTATCTAAGCCAGCAGGCAACTTCACTTTTCCACACTACATTACACATATTTTGTTAAACAAACAACATAACATTTTGAAAAAACAAATCCCAATCAGATATCATCAGCAAGAGCAACAGAACAAAAGAATGATAACATTTCCCCCGGCTAAACAATTCTGATTACCATTAAACAAATTTCTGGCCAGGAGCTAACATTATCCAAGATTTAAGAATCTGAGTATAACTCACATTACACTTGTTCAACTTGTAATTTTAAATCAAATTTTGGGACAAGAAAGACAAAAGAATGATAAAATTTCCCTTGAAAATTGGATTTAGTAATAAGTTTATAAATGCGAAGAACACTTCTGTAAAGATCTTCCACTAATTTGTATTTTCAAAGTACTCTAGTTAATAGAGGTACCTGATCCTATACGATGCAGGATAAAAAAAAATTACAAAAACAAGAACCTGATTCCAATGTGGGTTACGTAGTGGTTCTAATCATAGTTATCATCATCACCGCCCTTCTTCTTAGACTTGCGATATTTTTCCTCAACTTGTTTTGCCTGTAACAAGGCAGTGTCAGCTACCTTCCTGAGGTTAGGAACTTGATAATTCTGAGCCAAGTAAACCCCAAAGGCCGTCCCTGCAATGAAAGAGAAGCAACTCCTGATTATGCCCATTACAGTTGCTTGAGTGCTTGCTTGCAGTGAAATATCAGGTATTGCAAGAATCACTGTCAGAAAGAAGCATTTCAGATCAGGAAGAAATCATTTGAAAAAGTCATTTGTTTATATGGTTTCATTTCATCTTCAAACATATATAGGGGTTATCTTTATCAGGTTCCATCTTCTAAAGGAACACTCCCTTTTGTATAAACATTAAATTAAATTATTCATTGAATTCAAATGAAGAAATGCATGAAAGCAAGCTCAATTTCATTTCACACATGGAATATCTGCCTGGACAATACATAGATAATGCAGAGAGAAACATTGTTATTAGGTTTCAGTTTCACCTTCTCAAACAAATTACTCTTCCATTTGCATAAATTTAAATGATTCGAGTGATAAAATCAAAGTTCATTTTAAGACAGTGTTTTTCACTTCACTTCACTCTAATCCGAAAATGACTAGATTCAAAGAAACTTGGGAACGCAAAAGTGCAAGAGCATGGTTATGATGAGTTGCTACTGGGTAATCAATTAATCAATCGTACATACCAAGTGTTCCATTTTTCTAAAAATTATGAAATAACAAGCCACAAATCATGCATACACTAAAAATTATGAAATAACAAGCCACAAATCATGCATACACTAAAAATCCCCTTTCCCGTATATAATAGAAAGAGGGAATGAAATCTCGTACCGTATCGCCGAAGGCTGTCGATATTGATTTAATTTCGCGAGTTACCGGAATGGAAGAATGGAGGAATTTCGAGATAATGGTTGTATATCGATTCATTCAATTGCGGTCAAACTGAAAACCCTAACACGCATCAGGGAAGAAGACTATAGCGAAACAACGCAGCACCGCCATAGGTCATATCCTATTCTTTACACTTTTAAACGCGTCGTTTCACTCATCACTCTCGACCATGTGCCTTAATTATTTAATTAGTCTTCGTAATTTTTTTTAAACGAAATATATATACTAGTTATTTAAATAGTTTTTTTTTTTAATTTTCTAACATTGATTATTTCCTATTAAATTGTAAGAAATTTTAAATAAATTCTTACAAAACATACAGAGTATAGAGGATCAAATTCGTAAATATGAAAACAGATAAACCTATTCAATAAATACCGCCAAACTGTAGTGCACCTAAAATTTTAAACCACAGTTGTCCTGCACAATTCGAAAAGTAAGGTTACAAAATTTAACAAAAGGTAACAGCCTATTAACGTTTGTCTACTCTATTGTAAATTAAAATTCATGATTTGAAATTTGCATTCTTTTTATTAGACAATTCTTTTTTTTTTCTTTTGAAAGCATATTTCATACACCATTTTTATAAAATTGTAATTAGACAGAAAAAATTATCTCAACTACCTCAAACTATTTTTTTTTTATCATTATCCCTAAATAGATTTTTAATAAATTTTTAAAGAAATTCAATAGTTAAAAAATAATATTATATTATGATTTAAATTACTTATTATAAATAAAAAATATGATTTATATAATAAAAATATTTATTTTTATAATTTATATTTATAATACAATTTATATATTAAAAATTATTTATTTATTATAAACTTTAATTATAAAAATAAATATTTACCATATATAATATATGATAAAATACTAGTTAAAAAGTAAAGGCTTATTTATAAACTTATCGTCATATAAGAACCTCGTTAAAAGAAACTTATCATGGCATAGGAACCTCGCTAAAAACTTTTAAATTATAAAAAACTTATTTAAAATTTTGATGAAATTACAAAAATATACAAAGTAGATTCACCATTTGTTTATTTATTTAAAGAAAAAAAATGAGATATCAATTAAGTTATGCTTCTTTATTATTTTCAATTAATTGCAATAAAATATTCAACCTAAATGATCAAAATTTGTAAAGATATCACGGAGGAGCAGAATGTCCTAGTTATATTTGTTAAACAAATTGTTGAAAAGTTTATAATAAT
This sequence comes from Mucuna pruriens, assembly GCA_025330945.1. Classification (NCBI taxonomy): domain Eukaryota; kingdom Viridiplantae; phylum Streptophyta; class Magnoliopsida; order Fabales; family Fabaceae; genus Mucuna; species Mucuna pruriens. Next base: position 633,122 of record JAENHJ010000529.1, read on the forward strand.
ATATTATTTTATTTATTTCATTTAAAAAAAACAAATTAGATAATATTTACATGGAATGAATTTTCACTATTACTATTTATTACAAAAAAGCAACCCACGTATATTACACCAAATCGAATCAAATTATTTAAAATTGTTATACTGATAAAACCGAAAATAAAAAACACTTTTTATTGCGATATAGTTTAATTTTTCATTTCTTTATGAAAATTGGACTAAATCTTATACTTATATTGATATTTTTATATTATTGTACAAATAATTATAATCTTAACCTAAATATTGATTCAATTTTGATAATAATAATAGAGTTTAATAATCATGATAATATAAAATAATTTTACATTATTGTTTAATTACAAATTATTGTTATTCTAACTACAAACTTATCACATATATTAGGTTATGATTAGATGATTATAATTTTTTTTTATACTTATAGTGCAAGACTTATTTTCAGGTGATTCTTCAAGTAATTGATACATTAAGTTATATTAAAGTATGAGTTTATGACGTTTACCTCATTAGTTAATTATGAATAATTTCTAATATTTTTTTTATAAGGTTGTAATGTTATTATTATACATTTTTTTACTATATTACTTATAATTATGCAAATATTATTTTTAAAGAGTGTATCATGACTTTATTAGTTATTAATTTCTACGCCATGTCTATTTATTTTATTCATTATAAAAAAATATTAAAATAAATTGAAAAGACATAAAAATAATGTCTAATTGAAAATGTAGAAAAAATATAATATCATTTTTTAAGTTAATTTATAGTATAAGAATATGAAGACTCAATTGATTTTTTTTAATAAATACCTTAAAAATATACTAACAATTATATGTGATTAAATAACTGTACAAAATACTATTTTATACTTCAATAATGACCATTAAATTCTAAGAATATATTAATATAATTGTTACGATTTTTTTTTTTGAACATTTGAAAATTTTCCGTTTTCACCAAATCCTAAACTAACTAATATGTCAAAGAAATATTTATCAATTGATCAGCTTAAGGTCTCCGATGACAATTATTCACTAATTTTTTTTTTTACAGCAGATACTTTTACCCATTCCATAAATATATAAAAAACTAAAGAAATGGACAAAGATTAAATTTGAGCTTGTGACCATACATATTCACATGTATCATGTTCGGGAATAGCTAAATAAACAACTTAAGTATTTAGTTGAGTTGGATTTTTATACATTTTTAGTATAATAAATTTTATTCACTCAACTAATATAAAATTATTGTTAATATATTTTTTAAAATAATTATTATAAAAATTAACAAATTTAATATAAAAACTTTACACTATTTACTCATTTATTTTTAGTTAATTTCTCAGACATTATTTGTTGATGTCATTTAAAACAATATTTTGATAATCATTATTTAAATTTTATTTTATTATTTAAAACAACAAAATAGAAATATTATAATAGTTAACTTCTATTTTTTTTTTTTTTACATATATCTTCTTTGAGAGTAAATTTTGTTCAAAACGATACTAAATGTAGACACCTCTTTGAACCAAAATTTGAACTTTGATCCTGTTAGGTTGCGGGAAACTAATATCTTTTAGATAAACTCACCTGGGTTGTCTCTTGAAAGTGTTCCTTGTTCATTCTTCGGAGTGGAATATTACCTGTTTCTCCTCAATACGGACATTACTAATTAATCTGATGGAGGAACTGCAAGCGTTTTAGCCTTTTCATCCCGGTTAAAATGTTTAAGCCAGCAAGCAACTTCACTTTTCCACACCACATTACACATATATTGTGTTAAACAAACAATATATTATCTTGAAAGAACAATCCCGATCAGGTATTAGCAGCAAGAATAACAGTTAAAGGATGATTTTAACAAGAACATTTGTTAATTGTCATTCCGGGCACAACACTCCTCGGGCTATTAAATACAATTCTGATTACATTAAACAATTTTCTGCCTTGGAGCTAACATTATCCAAGATTTAAGAATCTGAGTATACGATGCAGGACAAAACCCAATAAAACAAAAATACAAAAACAAGAACCTGATTCCAGTGTGGGGACGTAGAGGTTGTAAACGTAAACATAGTTATCAGCATCACCACCTTCGTTCTTATTTAGACTTTCGATATTTTTCCTCAACTTGCTTTGCCTGTAACAAGGCAGTGTCAGCTTCCTTCTTGACGTTAGGAACTTGATAACTCTGAGCCAAGTAAACCCCAAAGACCGCCCCTGCAATGAAGGAGAAGCAACTCCTGAATATACCCATTGTGCTTGCTTGCAGTGAAATATCTGGTATTGCAAGGATCAGTGTCAGAAAGAGGCAAATCTGCTTCAGCCCAAAATCATTTGTTTATATGGTTCCATTCCATCTTCAAAACATTATATACTGGTTATCATTATCAGTTTCCATCTTCTCAAGGTACAACCCCCCTTTATATAAACATTAAGTTATTTATTGAACCCAAATGAAGAAATACATGAAAGCAAGTTCAATTTCATTCACACATGTAATATCTTCCTGGACAATACATAGATGATGCAGAGAGCAACACTGTTATTAGGTTTCAGTTTCACCTTCTCAAAGAAATTGAAAATAATTGGAGCCAGAAAATCACAGTTCAGTCGCAGGCAGAGTGTTTTCACTTCACTTCACTCTAGATTCAAAGAAAATTGGGAAAACAAAACTGAAAAATAAGCATGGTTATGATGAGTTGCTACTGGCTAATCAATTGTTCTCAAAATTTTGGAAGAGCATGCCGCAAATCATGCATAGACTAACAAATTAACAAATCCCTTTCCATAGATAATAGAAAGAGGGAATAAAATATCGTACCGAATCGCGGGAAGCTATGGATATTGATCTGATTTCGCGAGTTACCGAAACGAAAGAATTGAGGAATTTCGAGACAATGGTTGTATTTGTATATCTTGATGATTGAAATGGAATATCAGAATTCCCTACACGAGAGAGGGAAATATAATAGGAAAAACAGAGAACAATACCTTGGGTAATTCCTTCAGAATATTTCTCTTCATTCACGCACCCCTCGTAACTACGCAAAACTTGGACCACTAGGTGCCTTTGGGCTCTCGCTTTTGGGCCTTCTCTTGGGTTTCAGACTCCAGTTTTCAGTTCAGGTCTCTGATGTAATACTATACAAGTTTATCACATAACAAGTTATAAATACTTAAATTTAATATTTATTTTGGTACACAGAAAAATGTTTATACAATTTAACTGATTGAATTGTATTGTTGGATAAATACTTATAAGGTTTTATATTTTCAAAATTAAAGAATAAAATTATGATTAAAAATATTTATAAATTTATTTTTTACCAATCATCATTTGTCTATTTTTAGTTTTATACAAGTACAAATTTAAGAATCAAATCATGATTAAATAATGTTATATAGTTTAACAAAATTTAGCAGCTTATTAACGTTTACTAAAAAGTATAGACTAATTCTAAAACTAAAAATATATGAATCACGATAAAAACATTTAAATTATAAAAAAAACAAATAAAATTTAATATAGTTATAGAAATTTACAAAGTAGTTTAAATTTTTATTTATTAATTTGAGAAAAATTATTAGATGTCAATTAAACTATGATTCTTTTATATTTTCAATTAATTGCAATAAAAGAATCTCTAAACTTATGTTCACCTATATTATTTTATTTCGTAGGTCCAGTTAAAACTAACTAGATTATGCATATTTAAATTATTTATAGAAATATTTCTAAGACTTGATCTTAGGTGTAATTTTTTTTGTCCATAATCTTAAGAGTACGTTTAAATGAAGGGTTTTGAAAAAATATAATATTTTCTTTTTAAAAATAAAACTTTTATATTATTTAATAAAAGGAATAAAAGATGGTCGAAACGTTTCATAATAATATATTATTTTATTTATTCCATTTAAAAATTAAATTAAATAATTTTTACTTGGAATGAATAATTTACCTTCTGTTCTTTTTCACCAAAATCTTCCAAGTCAAACGTATCTAAAGAAATTGCCACATATTGATATGATCTTGTCGTCTATGCATATTCACATATCTTATGATATTTGAATATTTTATGTTGTTCTGGATTTTATTTGAGTTGTTTTAACGGCAGATTTCTACCTGTAATTTTTTCATAGGGATTTTTAGTTCCTCTAGTTATATGAATTTAAGAAAGAAAAAAAAAAAAAACTCATGTTCTTTGTGTATGGCCAGAAGAAACCATTAGTATTTATTTTTAGTTATTTTTTTTATGAGTAATTAATTTATGTATAGATAAGATAAAGTTGAAGCTTTGTGTGTTCTTTGAATAAAAATATGGCTTTTACCCGACAAATAGATATAAAAAGATGGAGGGGAATTGGGAATCAAAGGCAGCTGAAAGTAACTAGAATCTGTGTGGGAAAATATAAAAAGTTAGGTGTTTAATTTTGTTGTTCACTAGCTTAAGCACCAAAAAGATGCACGTACATAGAATCGTTAACCAGCTTTCACACCAAAGTAATAATCCTTGCACTCCCTCAAATAGGGGAAAGAAGAAACGAAACCTTTGATAGGCTTTCCGTTGCAGAAATGCTTGGGAGGAACATGATAACAAGGCTCGGATGAGAAATCCCGTTCACAGGAAGGAAAATGGGTCTCGTTTTTTGTTAGCCTGTAAAGAAGCCACGGCTTCAAATTTCCCAATCCCTGAGCAACGTAGCCAAAAGTAGAGAGAGAGGTAGTGACCAACACGTCAGATAAACTCAGTAGATAAATGTCCATCCAAGTTTTCATATTATGCTTATTATCATTTGACTTTTGATGCTCTTCGTGACTTGGCTGATAAACTTGTATGACTTCCCCATTAACACTTGCTTTCTTCAGATACATACTTCGTATATTATCTCCATACTCTTTATGTAAAGATGCCACAAGAACTGCCTTTACACTCTGGTTTTTCCCGGTGGAAGACATTGGATTTTGCATATCTATTTGTGGCAGTATCTTATTCTTTAATGTGCAGCTTAAAACCAGATTCATAATTGCTTGCTGTGGAGTTGAAAGAGGACTAAATACTCTTATTTGGAGTCCTATCCGCTCACTTGCATTGGCCAAATGTGCCTCGTAGTAGCTGCTGATTAGTTCCCATGCTTCATTTGAAGGCTGAAAAAGGTAGCGACCCAAATGGTGGAAAACTGTTTCTTTCTCTGGGAACATTTTGGTAATATCCTGGTTGAAAAATGGGTTCATGAACAAAGAGGGCACAAAGTATTGATCAGACTGCAAAATCAACAAAGAAACCTTCTGGAGAAGATCTTGACTATGATGACAGTGAAAAAATTTCTCAGGGTCAGTGCGGGTGTGTTGTAGATTAATAAACAGAACTGATGGTATATCCTCCGTTGAATTGCTAGCCCTATCCTTCTCTAGCATGATCTGATATGTTTCGATATGCTTTTCATTCCAAAAAGGAGACTTGTCAGGCAATATCCAAGTTGAATTCAGAAATGGCTCGCAAAATAGCCCGTGCTTGTCTTTCCCAAATTTGACAAGTAGCACTCGATCGGTGAGTGTGGCATAAAGAAATGTTGCAGCCAAGCTAATCATTTGGTTCCCCAATCCATTAGCAGGTGTCCAGATAAGGTACTTACACATTGTATCTTCACCATTGTTCTTGGACTGTACAATCTTTTTCATGCTTCTGTTGTAAGCTCTACTATTTGGTCCGCACCTTCTATGAATTTCTTCATAGTTGCGTAGTTTTGATATCAAATGTGGTGAAGGTTTCTGAGGAGAAACTTTGCGGTACATATGTGCCTGCATCCTACTTATACATGATGCTTCGTCAAATCCAGAGGCTAACAGTCCCCCAAGTAGTTTTTCATCAAGATTAACAGCATGTGGAGTTGACTCATTTGTTGAACTCGTTAATGAAGCGGTTTTCGGGCCTTCCAATTTAATACAGAATATCATTCATTATTTAGCTTGTAGAGGATGTTCATCGTGTGTTATGTTACAATTCAATTTGTGAGGATTTTATAGCAATCAATGGAACATGTAAATAACTATTCGAGTGCTTTTAAATTGGAAATATGTTCCACAGACCCTCACATGTGATAATATTCACCTAGCGAGAAAAGGAGATAGAAATATAAACACTATGCCTACACCTACCATGATAGTTTAAAAAAAAAAAGAAAAGCTTAGAAAAGAGATGGTGAGTGCAAATAAATTGTGTTGAACAAGTCATCACACTTGCTATAATTAAAAAAAGAAAAATTTGTTGTTCATTAAATTCTATTTAATAGTTAGAATGAGAATGAAAGATTGTGCAAGTGTGATAAATAATATAATGTAATAGAAAAGAAAAAATATAAAAAATAATAAGTATTAATGAAGTATTTTTCTTGAAAAAAATATTTTTTAAATGACCAAAAAATAACTATTACAAAAAAATGTTACAAAAATATTAACAACTCAGTTTTTATTACGTTTTTTTAAAATATATTCTATCATCTAATTAAAATTTATTAAAAATTATAAAATCATAAATAAGGCTTATTAAATAAAGAACAGACTATATGTAAATACGTGAAAAGTGATAAGGAAAAAAATAAATATGGAATGAATAAATTTTGGCAGCAAAAAATAACGAGAAAGTAGAAGTAGCGCGCACCACTATCTGGTGCAGTAATATTCGTAGTTGTTCCTTGAGCAGTGGTATCATTTTGAGATGTCCCATGCAGGTCCTTAACTCCACCTAGTTCATTAAGGAAGCAACGTGAGTTTTGGTCCTTACGAAACAAGCAGAGCAAATGGAACGTTGAATGGTGTTACACTGTTACTTACTGTCACGGTTATTATTCCCTTCTTTTCCTCCTAAGCTGTCATGTGTTATATTTTGGACTGTTCCTTCCAATCCCAAGCCATGAGTTGTAACGTTTGACCCCACAGCTGCAGTAACGTTCAGAGCTGTTCCTCCTTGTACCTTGCCTTCTGAAAACCCCTCGAAAAGTCCGAAACTAGAGTTTTGGTAAATTAAGGTAACTATGACAACGACAGGGAAAGCTATGAAAAACATAACAACTCTGAGTCTCGTGGAATTTGCTCCTATCTCGTCCATTGCGGCTTCAACTACCTCACGTATGAGGCGTAGAGCTTTAATGAAAGTAACCAAACCCTTTAAAATTGCGACAATGCCTGTAATTAAGCTCTAAGAAAAATCAAACAAAGCAAGAGTAAGAACAATTCACAATTTCTTCCAACTAGAACAAAGTCAACAAGCATAGTTGATATATGTAAGAATTTTTAATATAACAAAAAATCAGACAACCAAGCCCACTCCACCCAATCTAAATAAAAAATGCAGAGTCTTGAAATTGAAAACAAATAGAGGGAACACACAATTACAGATCAAATTGAGAGAATGAAAGAAAACGATTACCAAGAAGGAAAAAGATTTATGCTTGTGTAAATGACTCCACCAAAACAACCTTCCGCGTAACCATCCTGAATTAATTACTTTTTATAATAGACATATACATTATTTATTTTTGGTAGTATGCATGATGATTCGGGGCCACTTTTTATATTTAGAATTTCAAATTGTCTATTTTTATTAAGCTGACATTTATTACTTTCCTTAAATGTTCATCTGGAATAATTTCTTATTATGCATTTCTTACTACCAGTCCACCACACCATATAGACAAATTCTTGCTCTAAATGCCAACAACCTTTTCCCCACTCAAATCAAAACTTAACGTGTGCCCTAATGGTATTTCTGTTGATTTTATGGGGTTCTAACTGAACCCAAGTTAAAATAGAGTTAAATAATCTTATCTTAAGTGTCCAGTTTAATTAAGACGATATTAATAAAATACATGACAATGGATTTACGTGATTTTTTAAATTAATTAAAGATTGTATTATTTTATACAAGTTTTTCTTTTTTTATAAAATTATACAAGTATGATACTTATATTGTTTATGAAATTATATATCTAAGAGTGTATTTAGGACGACAGAAATTATTACAATTCAATTTTTTTTTATAAAACTGTTTAAAATTCTTTTGCCGATGTTTTATTAGCTTTTTTTAATTCTTTTTCTTTTACTAGTTTTATAAATATTAACTGATTTTTCTTCAGATTGAGTATATAATTTATTTAAATCGGTGACGTTCACCAAATTTTCAAATCAATTGACCAATTTGGTTGGATTTTCAAACCCTTTAGGTTAACTGGGGACTATTTGTGAAGTGAGCACTAACACTTGGTTTCTTCAGATACAAGACAATGGATTTTGCAAATCTATTTGTGACAGTATCTTATTCTTTAACGTGCAGCTTAAAACCAGATCCATAATTGCTTGGTGTGGAGTGGAAACAGGATTAAATAGTTTTAACTGGAGCCCTATTCGCTGAATTGCATTGAGCAGGTGTACCTCATAGTAGCTAATTCATTTGAAGGCTGAAAAAGGTAGCGACCCAAATGTATGCATTCTCAATAAAACAAGAAGCCTGCCTTCAAACCAAGCAACCACATCCTGGAAGGAAAGCTTTTGTTATTCGATTCCATTCATTAACCTTGTTTATACTCAATTTTCTTATGACACTTTTTACTTGCTCTATTATTAATTATTGGACTAATTAGAATCAGAAAGGAATAAGTGGGCTAATTAGAATAAAAAAGAAATAAGGTGTTAGAAATAATTATCTATCCTTAGGGTTTTTTATTTCTTATTTTGTTGGAGACTTTCAACCCTTAAGTTCCTTATAATCTATTACCGTTACACTAAATCATCAAAACTTTAAAAGGATTCGTAAACAAATAAATACCTGGATCAATTATCCGAGACTACAGTAGAATCTTCAATGTCTTTCATCTGATTGTTGGTTTGTGATCTTTCTTAACCAAATATATTGGGAACTGTAACATTTCCTAATGTGTTAGCCTAAATATAGGGTTCCCATTATCCCCTAACGGGCCAACTTGGGTATACACTCGTTAAGCCCATATCAAGCCTTTTTAGAAGTCTTTTTGATTATTTAATTAGATGGTTTGATATTATAATCACTTTAAATAAATAGTTGATATAATTATATTTAAAATATAAAACCTACGTGATTAAAAGAAATTATAAATTTCGAACGGAAGGGTCAGGGAGGAAATACCAGCTACAAACTGCAATTACAAAACTCACGTACCTTTTACATAAGCATTTATATAAATATATATTACTGTTTATGAAAATAATTTATAATTTTATTCAAAAATCACTATTAATCCTATTTACTCTTCTACTATACAATAAATAACTAATTATATAATAAATATTTATTAAATAAATATCTAATATTATTATTTATCCAAATGCACACTAATACTAGAAAATGATATAGAAAATCCATTTAATCTTTCATTTTACATTTGACCTTTTCGAGATAATGAGAAAACACACTCATTTGATACTCTCATTTAAGAATGAATTAATTTAGAGAAAAAATGATAATTCCTTTCGTTGATGTTGCTTAAGACTAAATACAAATTATGATATACAAAACTGTGGAATTCATTTTTTTTTTCAAAATCAGACAGAAATAAATAATAATTATATTTCTTATAAAAAAACAATCTTATTTTCGTTCACAATCCATTATCTTTTAGTGAAAAACTAATAATTAATTATTTATATTCATAATCAATTGTTTTCAATTTAACAACCCATGAACATAAATAAACAATTAATTATCTTGTATTTTTTATTTTTTATTTTTTAAAATCAAACTAACACTCTTAAATTTATTTATTTTCATTTAATGTTTCCTGCAAAACAATCGTATCTACTCTTCGCTGTCCAGTATTTCATGTCCTCCCACATGCGATTCACAAATAATTAGATGACATTGAAAGGAGAGCATGATTAATTGGTTAAATTCATTCTTCAATTATTACTCTCATTTTTTTTCATTTTATTATCCTTTATTTTTCATTTCTTTTTATTTATCTTTTCTTTCCGCCTCTCATATATCTCGTAATAGAAAAAAAATATATTACATAATATAAAAACATCTCATATTTAATAAGAACAAAAATAATCAAATCGAATTAAATTTTGTTAAACTCAAACTTGATTTGATAAAGATTTAATTTTTGGTGGTATCGATAGAATATGTGTATGAAATATTAACGATCGATAATAGTAATTAATTTTTGTCATAACCATTAGTTTACCATGAAGTATTTTTTTATATTCAAAATCGATTTGTTTAATATGCATATTTTTTAATTTAAATTCGATATAATTCAAATTTACGAATCAGTTTAATTAAGATGGTGAATTCAATTTGATTTAAAACTATGATTATGTAATTTTATAAAATATATAAATGTTAATATATATATATATATATATATAACATCTATCTATTTGTTAAATCAATTTATCTATAATATCACATATTTTTATTTAATTATTTTATACAAAAATATGAAATTAATTAGAAACTTAATTATATAAATTTAATAATATAACATACATTATTATTATTATTATTATTATTATTATTATTATTATTATTATTATTATTATTATTATTATTATTATTATAATATATATATGTCTATTTATTTATCGAGTCGAATTATATATTAAATTTAAATTTATCAGTTTTTAGCACAAATTTAATAAATTTAATTCATAAATTAAGTTTAACAAATTAATTCTTGATTGAATCTCAGTTAATTCGTTTCTAAATGAAATTAAATTTCTTAATTTAAAAAAATAAATAAAATTTAGCTATTTGTAATATAAAATGATTAGAAGCATATTGGACACTGTGTCTAGCATTGCAGGGAGGGATGATTCATGATTGTTTGGTCACTGTCAACTGTCAATTGGTTGTGTGGTGTGTTGAATAAGAATGAAGTGAAGAAACTCATGATTTCATGCAAGTAACTAACCATTCTCAATAAAACATATGCTTCTTAAAACGCTACAAGATTGACAATCTGCCTTCAAACCATGTTCAAAAGGTTTTTTTAGTATGAACTTATTCTATTCTTAATTCAATTTTGGCTAATCAGAAAGATTATAAAACTCAGATTGCCCTACCATGAAGTTACTTAAGATTACAAAACTCACGTACCTCATTCCTAGTTAACAAGAAACTCTTGATTAAAAGCCATATTGGTATATGAGACCAAATTAAGAAAATCCTATTATAAGGATTCAACCAACATGCACTTACATGATTTTTAAATGTTTAAAAAGCGAGGTGTCTGTTTGAAAGGAATTCACATTGCACAAAATATTTAAGATAGCATAACTATGTGTAAATTTTGAGATACACACAACATTTGTAGATGAATAATCATACGTCAACTTTGTGAATCGTTGCGTGAGATTCGAAATGAAAGGATTTTTTATTTAAAAGATATTTATTAGAGAATTAAGAATTTGATTTTAATAAAAGGACCATGCATACAGTTTTTTTTTTTTTTTAAATCTTGAAGTATTTCTTTTACTCCTTCTGATTAAAAAGGATAAATAAAATAAAATAAAATAAAATAAAAAGATAAACTAAGGAAAAAGGAAAGATATTTACAATAGTGAGAGTAAGGATAAATAAAAAAAATAAAAAAAGAATATTCATTTAAAACCCAATCACAAATAAAAATATTGAGAAAAAATTAGAAGAAAAGGATTCTTTTTTAAATATATTTTTTTTTTCACGACTAGTGGTCGTGTTATTTTTACTTTCTTTTTTCGGGGTTAAATTTAGACCTAGTTTTTTTAATAAATTTTTTAATCCAAAATATCATTGACAGAAAAACCTTTCCATTGACAGTGGATTTATGTTTTTACTGTCTAACAATTAATAGTAGTCAGCAAGTTGTCAAAATACACGGCGTAAACACTTTTACTGTGTGTGCAAGAGAAAAGAAGCACTAAGTCACTGTGTTTTTTTAAATTAAAAATAAAATAAACAACAACGGAAGTTATACAATAAAAAAGAAAGTTACGGCGTAAAAAAATATTACAATTTTTTAATATATAAAAGAATGAAAGTGTAAAAAAAAAGTAAAAATTAAATCGAGATATTTCTTTATATGTTATAGATTAGGTTTAGTTAAATAAAAGTGTGTTTTGAGTTGTAATTTGAAATTATGATAATTAATTTGTATCATAATTAATTTAATTACTATTAAAAGAATAATTTGTATCTTATCTAATTTAATTTCAATTTAAAAAGATAATTTGTATTACAATTTATTCGATTACTATTAAAAAATAAATAATATCATAATTAATTTAATTTTAATTAAAAATAATAATTTATTTCATGATTTAATTGTAATTAACTCGTGTCGTCTTAGTTTTGTGTCATCATTTTTGTTGAAAATTTTTAATGTATATTAATAAATACAACGAAAATATAATTTTGATATATATTTTAAAAATAATTCACTATTATTAATATTTTTATTTTAATTGAGAACATGAAATCGTAATTGAAAGTGTCATTTTCTTTTAAAGAAATCAATCTAATGGAAAGATGATTAGTTAAGTCTATAATATAAGTTTTAAATACCTCCAAACTAAAAAAAACATATTTTCTATCAAAAGTGATAAAAAAAATTATTAAAAAAATTGGGGTGTGCAGTTAAAAAAATTGGAGTGTTAAAAAAAATTGAGAACAACAATACCTTAAATTACATGCCCAATCTCTAAAAAATGAAAGAAAGCAATAAAGTATGGACCTCACTATTTATATCCCAATTTTCCTCTTCACACCACCTACCTTTTTGGTTTTTCAAAATCCTTCTACCCATCCATCCCTCGCACCCTGTCTCCCTCTCTTTTAGTTCCTTCTACCCATCCCTCTTACCCTTTCTCCCTCTCTTTTAATTCTATTGTAGTGATCGAATAATATACTCTATAATAATTTGATTTTTAAGAATAAATATTAAATTAAAAATGTCTGATTTTTTTTTATAAATCTAGAAATGGAAAATCCAAGAGTCTATGCACACTAGCTGTTAACATCTATCCCATTTTGGATTGGAGTGGAAAAAAGTGAAAGATGCAAATTGATAGAGAAAACAATGAATAAAATAAAATGAAAGAAAGAAAATGAGAGGAATAATTATAATTTTTTATATATAAAACCTTAAATTTTCTTCCAATTATATTTATAATTCATTTTCTCTTTTGAGATACTTTCACTCAATTTTTTATATTTCTTTAATTTTTTTATCACATCATTCATCACAATTATTACTTTCCTTATTTTTTCTTCTTTTCATTACATTCTTTTCATCCATACACAAAAAAAAAAGTGTTATCATTATTTTTTAGTACTAAGATTATTTTCTCTTTCATCTTTATTTCTACTCAATTATTTATTTTTTATTATTATTACAACGTATAGATAAAAAAATGAAAATTAAAAAAAAAATTGTTGGCCATTAAATTCAAAAATTCATTAGTGAACTTAATTTTATGAAAATTTTCTATGAGTAAAATCTTTTTTTTTTCAGGAGATTTGATCGGAAAATTTTTTTTCTTGAAAGGAGGATAATATTGTTTGAAATTCAAAACCACACGGTTAACAAGTCTGGTCCCTTTTTAGACACACAAACACAAATAACATAATTTGATATTTTTTTTCCAAAAAAAGCAGCGTATATGAAGACATGCGCAGAATAGAACGTGAATATGTGGCGGGGACCCATGTAACTACCGTAACGGTCCAAAGTTCCTAGATCTACTCGAAACACTATAACAAGGTTTCTTCTCCTTTTCCCTCTAAATTCATCTCTAGTCATTCTCTCCAGACCCCAATAACCATCATTTTGTACAATCACTGCCTTATACATTATCACAGTGAGTCCATACCCAGATTTCCCTTTTCATTTTAATTTACATGATTCTCTTTTGTTGATTCAATTTTCCATCTTTCATGGATTGGAAAAATAGTTCTATTCCATTTTTATTTTTTTTCAATTATGGGAATAAGAAGGGGAGGGGTTTATAGAAATGGACAACCCTGCAGAATGCAGATGATTATGTCTGTCAATTTTGATTTGGAAATGGAATTGTTTGAAAACATAATTTATTCTTAGAATTGCGTCCAAGTCATTTCTTTGTATGGATTGACATGGTTTATAAAAACATAAATGCTGAATCCTTTACGTTTTAAAATTCAAACCTTAGAAAGGGACATGTTTGATCTTGGCAACCCTCCGTAAAACCATGTCAAATTATTATTAGAGAGTTTCCTTGCTTGTGATTCTTTAGATGACCCCGTGTTTTTATCTCTCTTTATTTTCTAAGGATTATCTTCCTTTGAATTTCATATTTTAGAGCTTATATGTACAAAAGAAAATTTCTGACATCGCTGTCATAATATCTGCATTATATAACATAGAACAATGACCTTTCTCATGTGTCAGGAAACTGCTAGACAAGATCTGGTATTTCTGGCTGTCTCTATGTTATTTCTCCAAAATGTTTGACTCTGGTTACAAGTCACAGTATATTGGAGGCCAGAAGGAGAAGTTCGTAAGGTATAGAAAACAAAAGCACAATTATGTTACTGTTCCATTTGTGTGTTCAATATGATGTCTGGGTTCATAGCTTGAGTCATTCGGACTTGTGTGATTAATTTGATGCAAAGGGTTTGTAAGTTTATTTTAACCGAAAATATGTGGCCACAATAACCAACAGACATGAGATGAATATTAACGTACCTTGAATGTCCCTCGAATCTAACTCTTATTCCTTTACATTGAAACTATATACATAGTAACCTTAATGGTTGAGATTTCAAAACAAGAGTCTCTGAATCTGACATACAGTGGATGATGTAGGTTGGATGATATGGATTCGAATAGTTCTATGCCATCTAGCTCAAGTGGGATGAAAAAATTAAGATTTAATTTGGATTCTCTGCCTCTGCCTCTTCCTGGTCGTGGAAGAAAAAAAGCATCGAAATCATTTAGACTGGGAGTGAAGAAGGGTTCAGATGGACTAAAGACATTTGGAAGATCACTCAAGAGTGGAGTCACTACTTGGGCAGTATTCCCAGAAGATCTCAAAGTGTCAGAGAAAAAAGTATTTGACCCTCAAGATAAGAACCTTCTGTATTGGAACAAGTTTTTCGAGATTCTGTGCATTTTTTCTGTAGCTTGTGATCCCTTCTTCTTTTATCTTCCTTATTTCAACCACAAATCATTTTGCCTCGCTATAGATAACAAGCTAGCAAGTTTTACTGTTACATTGAGAACAATATGCGATACCATTTATCTCATCCGCATAAGTTTTCAATTCCGCACTGCTTACATTGCACCTTCATCTCGGGTATTTGGACGAGGTGAACTTGTCATAGATCCTGCGAAGATTGCCAAGAGATATTTACAACGTTACTTCGTGGTTGACTTCATTTCGGTTCTGCCTATGCCACAGGTTTGAGAAGCTTTGAATATCCTGCATTACTGATACAAGAAGATTATTTTGTGCAAATGAGGTTCAGTTATCTTCATGTTTGCTGCAGATTGTAGTGTGGAAATATCTTTACAGATCAGGACGTGTAGAGGTATTGGCCACAAAAACGGCACTGTTGAGAATTGTCATCCTACAATATTTTCCAAGATTTCTACGCTTTTTACCTTTAGCTTCAGAAGTTAAAAAGACAGCTGGTGTTTTTTCTGAGAACGCATTGCTCGGTGCCATGTACTATTTGATCTGGTACATGCTTGCTAGTCATGTAAGTGCACACTTACTTGCTTAATGGTGGGGACGAGTGTCTAATTAAGTCTAGTATATCCAAAGATGATAATACTCAACTCAACCATGTCCTATAGAATGGAAATTTTACAAGGTTGAGAAGATGAGCAGCAAGACTTTTGAAGTCATAGATATAGCAAACTATATCGTTTCCATTTCTTTTCCCATACAGACTAACTGCTAACCAATTCAAGTATGTATGTAGTAGTAAGTTCATTCCTCTTATTACTCTTCCGTAATGCCACAGATAACTGGTTCTGTCTGGTACTTACTAGCCATTGAACGTAATGACACCTGCTGGAAGGATGCTTGTAGACGTGCTGGAAAATGCAATATACATTTCCTGTACTGTGGGAATTCGAACAAGCATATGACAGGGTATGAAAGTTGGAGAAATGTTAGCGAGAACATCCTGAAAAAGAAATGCTTTGTTGTGGATGGTTCCTCAGAATTTAGCTATGGAATCTTCTCTCAAGCTATACAGTCTGATATTGTTGCTTCCATAGAAGTTTTTCCTAAATTCTGTTACTGTTTATGGTGGGGCCTTCAAAACTTGAGGTACATTCCTTCTCTTGTCTGGTTCTCTAAAAACTTTTAACAAAGGATAACTATCAGGTCACACTACTATCTTGTGTTGGATTTTAATGTGATTATAGGGTCAAGAAGAATTGAATTCTCAACCACTTGATTTAAAAGACTTGCACATCATCTTATGCATGCTATCTAAACATTCACATACTAGCTTCACCTATTTCCCTTTTTTGCCTATTAACATGTAAACAAATATACTTTGCTCATATAGATTCAAAGTATGAACTTTATTCAGTGTTATTCAAAGATGATAATGTTGACGCTTTGACCTCAGATGTGCAACCAATGCAGTTGTCAATACATACGTTCGGCAAGTGGATGCATAATTCTATTTTTTATTTGTTAACTACTGCCTGCACCTAGCAAGTTTGCATTTCAATAACCTGAAATTGCTATATGTTCCCAAGTTTTACAAGCCTAAGCACCTTCTGTTTTGCGTTCCACAGTACACTTGGTCAGGGGCTTCTTACCAGTACCTACACTGGAGAGGTTATGTTTTCCATAGTAATAGCTATTATGGGGCTTATCCTTTTTGCTCTTTTGATTGGAAACATGCAGGTAAACAAAAAGTCTGCACTATCGATATTCATCTATCAAATGATTATTGATATCTTGATTTATATAATACTTTAATAGTCAGAGTCACTACCACAAGATGAATGATCGAATGAAATTCTCACCCTGAATGATGATAATATGCCAAGTTATGAGACTGAACAATTGTAACATGATATCGCATTACAAGTTTCCTGTCGCTAAAAGGAAAAGAGTTTTAACAAATTTGTACAATAGTTCTAATCTTTATGTCATCATGCAATTGGACAGACCTACCTTCAATCAATGTCAGTTCGTCTCGAGGAAATGAGAATCAAAAGACGTGACTCTGAGCA
Source organism: Mucuna pruriens (assembly GCA_025330945.1). Taxonomy (NCBI): domain Eukaryota; kingdom Viridiplantae; phylum Streptophyta; class Magnoliopsida; order Fabales; family Fabaceae; genus Mucuna; species Mucuna pruriens. Next base: position 650,407 of record JAENHJ010000529.1, read on the forward strand.
GTGGATGCATCATCGCTTGCTTCCTCCAGAGCTAAGGGAAAGAGTGAGACGCTATGACCAATACAAGTGGCTGAACACCCGTGGAGTAGATGAAGAGAGCTTAGTTCAGAGTCTTCCAAAAGATCTCCGTAGAGATATCAAACGGCACCTCTGTTTGAATTTAGTCAGAAGGGTGAGTAAGTACTGAGTATACTAGTAATTGCTTTATGAGAAACTAATACTATACACATATATATTCAGGTTCCTCTATTTGCCAACATGGATGAAAGCTTGCTTGATGCTATATGTGAGCGATTGAAGCCTAGTTTATATACAGAGAGCACTTACATAGTGAGGGAAGGGGACCCAGTTAATGAGATGCTGTTCATCATACGTGGGCGTCTAGAGAGTGTTACTACAGATGGTGGAAGAAGTGGATTTTTCAACAGAGGTCTTCTGAAGGAAGCTGACTTCTGTGGAGAAGAACTACTAACATGGGCATTGGACCCCAAATCTGCAGGTAGCTTGCCATCATCAACGAGGACAGTGAAAGCTATAAATGAGGTGGAGGCATTTGCATTGGAAGCAGAGGAGTTGAAGTTTGTTGCTTCCCAGTTTAGGCACATTCACAGTAGGCAGGTTCAGTACACCTTCCGTTTCTATTCGCAGCAGTGGAGAACCTGGGCTGCTATCTACATTCAAGCTGCATGGAGACGCCATTGCAGGAGAAAGATTGCAGAACAGCGCAGGAGGGAGGAAGAAGAATTATTTGAATCTGATTCTGACAACGGTGATGATCCAGAGCGGGCCTTGGTCAAACGTAAGCCTTCTTTTTCTTCTTCTAGCCTTGGACTTGGTACAACCGTCTACGCTTCTCGCTTTGCTGCTAATGCACTTCGTGCTCACAGGCATCGCCGTTCAAGCTCCAGGGACATGATCACGCTCCAAAAGCCCCCGGAACCTGACTTCAGCGCTCCTGATGAAGCCTCATCCTCCTCCCCCTTCTGTTAAAATACGATCACAAATTGCAACATCTTCCTCTATACTCTCTGTCCTTCAGTACAACACTATTTGCACTGGCAACATACGCATTCGTCAGCTCATATCACACTAACACTCTTAGCTTATACGCTGTGACTAATTTTGTATATAATGTTTTTATATGTCTGCACGCTTGCTAGTAATAGCTGTCATGTTATGTCTGTAAATTTCAAATTATATTTTGATACATAGTTTTCAAAATAATTAATTACCAATGAGCATAACATAAAATATGCTTATTATTAACAGTGTACAAAAAGTGTAAAGGATTATACGTGCGCGGGGCATTACTTCTCACAACCATTAATCATATTCGGTATAATTCCCAAGAGTCTTAAGGTTTGAAATAAAATACGTCAATATGATTATGTGCATTTTTGTCTCCAATGCCAAGCAATATAAATTATCTTTGTATTTGTGATGCAACGTGCAAATCAAACACAATACGGATTGCATAGTCGAGGAATGCAAGATTTCACAAAATAGGGTTGCATGGCCCTCTCCTCTCAGGGATATGCAGTATCCCAAACAATTGTACATACTAACTATTGACATGGACGGCTAGATGCCCACAATTGACATGTTACAATTGAGTTTGCAAAGTCCTCACATTTCTTTGCCATGTGTCACATCCCTTTCAAACTGAAGGGGGGAAGAATGGAAAAATATAACCTTAAAGAATATTAAAAAATAAAAATAAAAATCGGGCGGTTCTGCAGGGAATGTCTTCCTTGAATATATGTGAGCACATTCAATGACCACTGCATGCGGATGCAATAAAACAGTCTCTTCTAACAGTGTACTACTCAACTCCGCCACGCAGATGATACTTCTGAATCAAAATCTTCTTCCCACCACGTGCTTGCCTGTAATATCACACAATGCAGGCAAAAGATTTATAACTGAACTAGAGACAGGCCAAATAAGATTTAAAGTCTCATAATGTACCCACTGTAGCAGGAAACTGAGTCAACTCAATGCTCAAACAAAACATATAATGAGAATCTGCTCAATAATTTGTATAAATATTTAAAATAAAAAAAGACTAATTATGCATCATTACATAAAACCCACAAGAAGTTGTTAAGTGTATCAGCCCTTAAATCTTAATTTGAATAAGTACCTACTTTATAGTACAACCATTGGTATTTTGATATAAACAAAACAGGACAAGAGGAATAGACAAAATCTGAAGGCACATGGAAACCTTTGCTGCCTCAACTTTGTGAACGGACTGTAAAGAATTGAAACTGTTATGGCTTTTATGTAGGACAGAAACATTATAAAGAATGCAATGTAGGATCACAGGAATATGGAAATTATACCAAGGACAAAAAGAACACTAACAAACAAGACACAAACATGCATATAGTTAACAGAAACTGATTAACTAACAAGAGAACACCTTGTAGCCTCTTCGAAGAAATTCTAGAGAACTCCCCTCTTCTTCTTGAAGTCCCAAGACCCTCAATAATTCTTCTTTGGCCTATATCAGTCAATGGATTAATATGAAACTATTTACAATTAATAAGCAAATGAGGTTAATTATTTACAATCAATAAGAAAATGATGTTAAGATTATGGAATTACCTCACCAAGGGTAAAGCGGGTTGCACTTTCTGCTATGCAAGCAAAAGAACCATCTGCTTGTTTAAGCATCACCTGCCAAGGACCTGAACGGTTTATGAAGAAACAATTAGTGCATCAACAAATAAAAGTATGCTAGTCATACAATAAGAATCAAATATAAAAATATATCTGGCATTAACTGTTGGCTAAATACAGTTTGTGCCGGTTACTACATGGGCCTTTTTTAAAGGAGGAAGGAGGGGGGTGATGAGATGGATAGCAAAGATAAAACTAGATATTTTGACCATTCAGCAAGTGTTCTAAGTTATTCTCTCCAAGTGAACACAGTTAGCCGCAATAATCAAGTGTTAATGTTCAAAAGACTAATGGGAAATAAAAAGAACAGTATGGCCACACTCCTATTTCCCTGACTAGATGTGGTTTCTGAGTAAAAAAGTTGTCCCTACAATTCCACTCTTTCGTGAGTGCCCACATTTTGGATGTACTTCCTATTTGTGGTCACTTCACAAAGGCCAAAAGACCTTTAGAAATAGAACAACCTGCTACTCGTGAGGTTCACATATTAGAAAGGCCTGTTAGACCCTAGTAGATAGCAATCACCCAGCCTTACCATTCAGGATACATGGGGAACTCTTATGCTTACCCACCTCATGGTTCGTTTGATTTTATACATCCCGCATCAAAGGCATGCTTTCACTTATGATTGTTCAATTTTGCTCTTTCTCTTCTTCGCTCCCTTTTTCAAAAACTTGGTGGTAAAAAAATTTTTCATGCATTCTTACACCATCATTACATTGTCGTGAAAATCAAAGTTTGACCAAAAATATCTTTTTAACAAAAGATGAATATGGGGGCAAGTAGCAAAACAAAAGGAATAATACTTGTGAAATATACTCCTCCTTGAATATTAATGAAATTATGCTATTTTGCTTCTTGGTCCCATTACCTCAACCTAAAATATTAATAGTCAAACTTTGAAAGTTACAATACCATTGAGAATAAAAAAGAACAATGAATAAATTTGATTATTTTTGCATTACATACTCATGGCATTGTTTTCACATTTAGAAACATAATTAGTTGAGCAAACAAAGCATTCATGCAACACCCTTGTGACGTGCTCCAAGACAAGAATCATGGAAGGAGTAGTGGATGATTTAGAACAACAAAACGAGGCATTGAGAAGCAATGTGAATCAGCCACAAGAGCAAATAGGCAAGATCCTGGATATGCTTCAATCAATGAAAAGCCCAAATAAGAATAAAACTAAACAACCTCATGTTACTCATGCCCACCCCGAGGGTTTACTCCACTCCCGCAGGCCAACCATGACACCCAAGCACAATACCCCCCTTACGGCCTCCCTCCAGGCTATATACTACTTGTGGCTACAAATACCCCAAAGGTCAACCTTTCGCATCAAACCTACCTTACAGCTTCCCTCAAGGACATATACCACCTATGATCAATAATACCGACCCCCACACTCCACCTCAAACCCCAAAAATCCCAAGACCTAAACTTCGAAATCAATGGTACACAAACTTTCCTCCCACCCATGACACCCAAAATCACCAAGTCATCAATCCAATGCCAACCATTATCATGCACCCCCACCAATCTAAGGACCATCATTCCAACAATAGGCTACAACTTCTGGAAGAAAGATTGAAGACCATAGAAGGAGCCAATTACCATGATTTCAATGTGGCTAATTTATGCTTAATCCCCGATGTTATAATCCCACCCAAATTTAATAAATATAAGGGGAACATGTGCCCAAAAAATCATCTCATCATATACTATAGAAAGATGGCCTCATATGCTCGCGATGACAAGTTACTTATCCATTTTTTCCAAGAAAGCCTTATTGGAGCCGCTCTAAGCTGGTACATGAACTTAGAGCAAGGACGCTTGCAAATATGGAAGGACCTGACAGAGGCCTTCTTAAAATAATACAAGTACAACATGGACATGGCCCTAGACCGCATGCAGCTACAAAATATGATAAAGGGTGGTAAAACCTTCAAAGAATACGCTCAACGTTAGAGGGAATTGGCTGTCCAAGTACAACCCCCACTGTCTGAAAGGAAGATGGTCACCATGTTCATTGATACGCTCCAATCATCCTTCCATGTCAGGATAATTGGAAATGTATCATCAAATTTCTCACTTGGTCATTATTGGAAAGAGTCGAGATGGGAGTGAGAAATAAAAAAACTGCTCAAGTGGCCGCAGCAACAAGCACAAACAAGCTCCCAACAACCACATATAAGAGAAAAGAGAGTGAAACAAACACAGTCATACCAGTACCAAATCTTCCCAACTACAATCCTATCCCAAACTACCAACCTTAGTTCACATGCAATCCGCAAATAGCAGCAATTTCCCGACCACCATACCAAGCTAGAATGGCCTTTTGCCCACCACCACTGCAAGTTTCACCCTCCACAACCTCCCAAACAAACCCACTAGGAGTCCCACACTCTAGTGTGGACGACACTTAGAAGAAGGGAAATAACCAAACAAAAGCATTTGCCCCAATCCCCATGACCTATGTCGAACTCTTGCCCCATCTGATCCAAAATTCTTTGGTTGTTCCAATCCCCCTAAAACCTATTCAACCACCCTATCCAAAGAATTACGACCCAAATGCCAAATGCGATTACCACGCAGATACTGTAGGTCATACCACTGAAAAATGTTGGGGGTTGAAGTATAAAGTACAGGACTTAATGGATATGGGATTGTTAAGCTTTAAAGAAAATGGTCCGAATGTCAAGAATAATCCGCTTCTAGGCCATGAGGTCACATCAATAAATGTCATTGAGGGGGATGTGTTAATAGCTCAATCGAAAGAAAAGCATAATACTGTTGATTCAACACGTCAACTTGGTACACCCATGCACCCCATGAAGAGCTTTCACAATTGGGAGTTGCATTACAATCATTTTGAAATGGATTACACACCACACAGGAAGGTAAACAATAGCAGATAGCATAAAAAAGGAAAATGAGTCATCCAAAGGCTCTTGCGTCCAAAGGACATGGACGAACATGAAAGGTAATAACAGCAGATAGCAACAAACGAGAAAAGGAGCCATCCAAAGAGCATGGACAAACAGTAGAGATGAATAACTAACAACAGATAACAACAAACAAAAAGAAGAAAAGGAGCTGCCCAAGGGACATGGATGAACAGTAAGGTAAATGACAATAAACAATAGAAACAAGAAAAAGAGTCATCCAAAGACTCCTGCTTCCAAAGGCATGGACAAACAGTAAAGGTAACAGCAAATTGCAGCAAACAAAAAAAAGAAAAGAAGTCATCTAAAGGCTCTTGCGTCCAAAGAGCATGAACGAACAAAAAGGTAAACAAGAGCAAACAGCAAAAAACAAGAAAAAGAAAAGGAGTCGTCAAAGGCTTCTGCGTTCAAAGAGCATGGACTAACAAGAATGGTATACAATAGATACAGAAAAAAGAAAATGAGCCATCCAAAGGAGATAAACAACACAGGGTCCATGGGTGCATGGACAAACAGGAGATAAACAACACAAACGAGAAAAGGAGTCATCCAAAGGCTCCTGCATCTAGAGGCTATGGATGAACAACAGGCAAAATAGAAACAAATAACAAAAAGAAACAAATGAGTCATCCAAAGGCTCCTGTATCCAAAGGCTATAGACGAACAACAAGTAAATGATGATAGATAACATGAAGAAGCAAGGGGAGTCATCCAAAAGCTCCAGTGTCCAAAGGCTATGGATGAACAGCAAGGGTGAGTAACAACAAATAACAGAAAGAAGAAAAGGAGACATCCACATGCTCCTGCGTTCAAAGACTATGGACAAACATCAGGTGAAAAACAACAGATAACAGGAAAAAGAAAAGGAGCTGTCCAAAGACTCCAGACATAGTTGATTATAGAGAAATAAAACTACATGGGTGTGAAATCAAAGAGTTTTACATGCACAACCAAACACAAATAAAATCAAGGGGATTAGTAGTATCAATTTGCACAAACGAGTTCCTTCACTGCCCACTTTTGCAAACTCGTGCTCTGTGTCCTTTTTTAGATTTTTTTCTCTTAGAATCTCCTCGCTCAATTTCTGCTGAGCTCTGTTTTTTTAGTTTCTCCTCTCCTTCTTTCGTCCCATTCTTCTCTGTCCCCGTGAATTTGGCTCACCCTTAGTATTTATAGACTTCAATAAATTATTTGTTGAATTCAGCAAGATCTCTGGTAGTATTTGCTGACAACAAAGCTGGGTGAAGCCGTAATGCAGAGAAGGAGTTGCCAATAGCAAAGCTGAGTGGAGCCACAAAGCAAAAAAGTTCAAGACAATAAAGCTGGAGTTGCTGACAGCAGAGCATAGCAGAGCAGATCCACAGAGCAACTTTTCTGCCTCTAGTTCTATGGATGCATGTACAAAATGAGCTCCTTTAGATGCACATCCAAAGGACTTGAGAGGAGCAAGGCAGCAGAACCGAGCTTCCACGCTGGTTCTATGGGCTCTTTGGACATCCAAAGAGCTTGAACGGTCTTTTCTAGATTTTCCTATTCTCTCCCCTTTTTTATTATTTTCCTAAAAACTTCTTTTTGGGTTACTTTGTACTGGGCAGGACACTATTTATGGAAATAAAAAAAAAATGGGGGGACAAAATCAAGTGTTCACACCTACCTACAAAGAGAAGCATGTAATCACATTCTTCTTTTATCAAAAATAAAATAAATGTCGTTACATAAACTGGAAAATAGTCTTCCTTGTTAGGTCTGATGCGAATATATCAAATAAGTGGTATATAAGTATCCGTTTATCATACTTATTCCACAAATTTCTCAGTAGTGCAGTACATTTTTGTTTTAGTTTTCATTAACCTCAATATTTATTTTACATGAGATGTGATCGCAGATTAGTAGATTGAAAAAGTAAGATCTGAGCATTCTTTTCACCATATATGTATATTATTTTTTGTGCATGCATGAGTGCAGTGTGGGTGGGTGGGTGTGCATGCATATCCAGATACCCATACAAATATATAGTTGCACCTGGGTACTGGCGGAACACAGCTCCATTGTAATTGACAATATAAGGTGCTATTGCAACTGTCTTTAAAACAGAAAAAGGAAGCAATCAATGTCTATTATCTGATAAAATGATCAATATTTGGAGATGGTTCAATAAAGAAGTGGTACCTTTGAATACTCTCTGATTCGGATGTAGAACACTGGAGTGAATTGAGAAAGAAAGCGGTAGTGCAAATCTTTGGTTGGGAAGCCTGGAAGGCCTAAATCAGCACTGTAAATTCAATAATTATTCTCTGTCAAACATAAGTATATGAAATAGTTAAGCACTTAGGCATACATGAAAACTTGATCAGAAAAAAAAAGTAGTACAACATATACCGCAGTGTGTCTAGTTCAAGATTAAATAAAAGTGTTGGTATTGATGTAGCAAATTTTTCCTGCAAAATCCAATTAGTTAAAATATAAGATATACATCAAACTAAAGCAGCTAGGTGAAGCTAACAGAATATTTTATTTTCAATCGCAGTTAATTACATATGTTGAGAATTAAGAATCACTCACACAGTTTGTCAGCAAAGGGCATAAAAAACCAGAACCTAGATCAAGTTTTACCATCTAAGATGTTGCTATAGGAAGGGATAGACTTAGAAGCTAAACACTGTATGTTGCAGAATATTTCTTACTGTCACAAAATCAAATGAAATAATTCAAATCAACATATATTATTGCATATTATTATCACTGATGAACAAAATCAAAATATTTCTGACTAAACAAGCCAAGACCATGCAAATGCAGATAAGAGTGAAATTTAATTAGCAGTTTAGCACATTGAAGATTTGGAATGAAAAAAAGAGGTTCAGGAAACCTTCTAATGGCAGAAACACCATACCACATACTTCTCTATATATGCAAGTTCACGTGTACTGCAGTTAATAAATATGTAGAGTGATGGAGGCTCACTAGACTGCCAACGACCTGCATTTTTAAGAAAGGAAATGGTCAAAACATTATTAATTTATCATGATCATGATTTACAAAACAATACTGCATCCCCAATATATGTCTCAAGAATAATTTGATAAATTGTTTTCCATAAGTTTCTAACATGGTAACAAGAAAAATGTTATTAATTAGAAAGCTATGGTAATGCCATTGTTCCCCAAGAACTAACCTTCATTGTCATCTTCAAAGTCAAAATCAAGGGTGTTCCTGACAGATCTGAAAAATGAAGTCATAGGTCCAGCAGGGACATCATCTAAGGAACCTATGGTAATGCCATCAATCTGGAAGCAAAAAATATCTTCATTCAGAATCAACGCCAATCAATTGTGGAAGTTATTAGTTTAAATACTTCAAAATTTTCTAATGGCGTGATCTTTTGCAGGCACAACTTTAGAAAAATGTTATAAGTTAAATGTGAATTGGTTCAGTAGATAGATGGGAAATAAATTCATAGTTATTTTTTAATTACTGAATCTAGAGCTGCTTTGAATAATTGAGAGGCCCGTCGCTTTTCTGGTTTATCAGGGAATACCTACAAAAAGGCACAAATATGTAACATTTTGAAAAGTGAGTAAAATATATACATGAAAATAACTATGTCTTGCTTTTGAAGGGAAGAAAAGAATGTATCTTCTTACTATGCAAGCTCTGGTTTCCTTTTTTTCCTGGAGCTTTCTTACAACAGCCAAGGCAAGTTGAATGTTGGCATCAATGAAGTCATCTGAAGATCCCTTGAAATATTTAGGAATTTGAGAAAATTATGTGCAATGTATTCAGATAAGCATGCCACATAAAGGTCAAGTAACTATGAATTAGAACAGTTTCTTGAAGCATGAAATCAGGGTTACCCTGGCACATAGTACAGGGAAATGAATTCCCTGAGGTAGAGAGAGAATGCAAGAAGAATCTCTACCGTTGATTGTTTTTCTTTCATACAATAAAAAGCTAATAAAATACAACAACAGCAAAAGCCTTATCCCACTAAGTGGAAGAAAGCTAATTAAATATAATCTCAAAATAATTTGGGCCACTGAATTATGAATGCAGGGCACTGCAGTCATATAGCCCACTACAGGCAATCCTGGTCTCACAGACATAAATCAACTAGTTGGACTGATGTGTTGAAAGTCACTGGTATAAAAAAGAAGCAGAAGACAAAGTGAGGTATAAAAAAGCCAATGTAATAATTTCTTATGCTCGATAACAAGGCAAGGTGTTGTCTTCAATACTAACATAGTAACACTGCACCCAACAAGGTTCTCAAAAATTTGTAAATGTATGATATAACCTACTAACTTTGGGAACTTAGGGGTGTTTGGAAGAGTGTCCATGGAACTTATTTGGGCTTACTTATCATATAAGCATTTAAGCTCAAAATTGAAGGTGTTTGGTTAAACTTATGAAAGTAGTTTATAATTATAACTCTCCTTAAAATTATCTTTTAGTTTATTTTGATAAGTTCATCAAAATAAGTTTACTAAATTTAGCACTTGTAACATAAGGTCTTATTGAGTAAGTCTATCTCTCCAAAAGCGTACACCTAGATAAGGAGCAACAGTGGCAATGATCAGTGATGAAGAATAATACCTTATAGGAAGATATGTTGCTCGGCAAGGGCCTGCAGACAAAAATTCAGGAACAAATCAGAAAAATAAAAAAATGGCAGCACACAAGCAAAACCTAGTTGTTGCCTATTTGGATTGGCTTATAACGTTGGAACCATGCATACATTACAGAAATGGAAAATCAATCAATCATAAGAATAAAATGTAGAAAGCAGAACTAGTTATCCATATTGAACAATAGGATGTGAGTTAAGTGATTAAAGATTTAGGTATTTCGCAATTGTGAATGAATGTATACGGGAAATCGATTTCGAGGCGAAGTTTTCCATCTTGAAGAGCATAAGCGAGGGAATTGGAAGCATCGGTGACCAGAACTTCGTAGGATTTAGGTTTGTAAAGAGAGACACCAGCCTTCGGATCTGCACCTTCTCTTCCAACTCCAACGCTCTGGATTTTTGCAGCAAGCCTGAGTCGGAGGTTTCGGAGAGGTTCAGCGAAAACAGAAGAAGTTGGTAGAGTCAAAGAAAGAGGTTGAAGTGAGCGAGGACGAAGGAAGGTGAAGTTGTGAGATGGAGATGAAACGGCCATGGTCATCACCATGGTATTTCTCTTCTCTGTGTGAGTGAGTGTGGCACTGCCACCGAGTAACTACTAACAACACCTACACTTTACGATGGATAAGATGATTGATGACGTGTCCTTTTAATCATCTCATTCTTATTTATTTGGATTGCCAATTGGGTTGACTCGGAATTACTGGCTCGCCCAATTGATTCAACCTACTAACGAAAAATCAATGCTTTTTTTTATTTATACTTTCTAATTTATTAAATACATCTCATTTTCTTTTTATATATTTACTATTGTCAAAAAAATCTTTCTGTATAAAATATTAAAAAAATCATTTTTACATCTATTTTATTATTTTTTATATCTTATTTTTTCACATTCATCTCCTTTATTTTTTTAATCATAATTTTATATTTTATCTTTATCAGTCTTTAAATATTAATTTCACACTTTATTTTTATTATTCTTTAAATTTTAATTTTATATTTCATCTTTATTATTTTTTATTAATGTACATTTTCCAATAATATGGTGTGTTACATCAAACTTATGTGTAATATTATATGTCAAAGATATAGTAAATTACATTTTTTCTATATTTGTGACAATTACTTTATCCAATCGAAGGTGCATCCTGTCTTGTATTTTTATTTTTATTGTGTGACTTACTTATATTTCATTGAAGAATAAGTTCCAAAACTATTAGAATATTACTTGTTTTTTCTCTATCAAGTCACAAACTTGTCTTTGTTGAAAAAGGAATGCTAAAAAAAAACGCGTTGGGAGGAATTGAGGAACAACAATGACATGAACAACAAAAGGTCGGTGAGAATAATGTATCTTGACAATAAGGCACAAAAGAATAAAGGACTTCAAGTGAAAGAAGATTTTTGAAAAACAAAAAGAAAGATGGTAAGAAACATTATCAACAATAACTTCAACTCGTGCAAGGAACATCAAACACTTAGTTTCTTTGCGGCCGCTACCTATTATGCTGCCTTAGAGTGCTAAGCATCAATGACACAACAAAGTAGAGGTTTAATAAACCAACTCTACAAAGTAAGGGTCATGGACACACCTTACTTCAAACATCATGCATCATATGCTATTAAACAGATAAGAGACATTTTTAAGTTGTATGAAATTCATCTTAATTAGTATTTCACTTTAGTCTTTTATGCTCATTCTACCCATAATTATTTTTTTTACAACTTCTCAATCAAGCCTTTAATACATAGAAAAAAATATAATATTTTAGTTCTTCAATCTAATAAGTTTTCTCATTGCTAGTGGATTCTCCCAACAAGAGGGGTTATTTTCCCAACGAATCCTACTCTCAATAGGGTACTTCTTCAGATATACGCATTCACTTAATGAGAGTCTAGCCTCGTCCAGCAAATGGAACTATAGGGAGCTCTTGCTATGTTTAGTCACCAAGCGAGTCAAGCTACGGTGGCTAAAATTCTAAAATCATCATATCATTGCTCAAAGAGAATACATCCTAACTCAGCCATTGGAGTCACATAGAGTATCCTATAATTACTTATTCACTCAGTGAGTGAGACTACTCGCTAAGCAAATGAAGCCATAGAAACTTTACACTCACCAATGTACTTATCTCACTCAACGAAGGTGTTCCTTTGCTCAGCGAGAGGAGCCATAAATAGCTTCATGAAATCTCACATTTTATTTGTTCAACGGGTGGTTGGTCTCGCTCAATGAATGAAGTCACATTGACTTCATACTCTTAATTATCTCTAATTTGCTCATCCAAACCTAGCCAAACATTGAGTTTGCCCAGCCAGACACTAAACTCGCCTAGCCAAACACTAGACTCGCCAGTAGATGTTAATCGTGTTCATGTTTTTAAGCTTTCAACCAGTGAAAACTTATGTTTTATAAAATCTACCCAGAAAATGCAAGGTTGCCCAACGAATCATTAACAAAAATCTAGAAAATGGGCATTTGCCCAACCATGAGGTTGCCCAACAAGAGTCCTTGGACAACAACATTCAAACTCATAAAAAAATCATCAAAACTCAACCAAATCAATATACGATTTCATTAACAACTTTAGGTCAATGCATAAACATCATATAAACATGATTTTAACAACAAAAATCACATACATGGATAAATAATCACCATCATTATCAATTTGCAAAAAGCTCAAAAGCTCGTAACAATGGCTACTAAGTTCCGAGAGTTTACTACACAAGCATTTGTAAGTATTTAACAAGGTACATAATAAAAATTCAACAACATATAACCACGGAAAATACAAAGGCAAGTTCCCCTTACTTGTTAAAGAATTTGAGAATAGGAAAACATTAGGAAAGAAGCTAAAGTATTGGATCAACAATGGAGAGCTTTGAACTAGAAGGGAAGGTGACAAATTTCCCACTACTAGGATGTTTTGTTTAATGAGCCATAAAATGACCTTTTATATAAGTTAGGGGAAGAGTTATTGTCCAAGGGTTAAAAGAGATTTGATTATCGAGAATTATAGGAAAATCCAGAGTGGACTTTTCCAAAAATGACAAAGTGTGGGTTGATGTAAATTTGTCCTAAAGGGAAGTTTTACTTTTGAATTTTATACCATAAATAATAAGATAGTTAGTTATAAATGATATAATCAATGAAAAATCAACCATTGATTTATCTCAAAGTACATGTTAACAGCATTGGAAAACATGTAAATGACATTGCTATTTGGAATGAGTAAATGACAATTCATTAACTCAAAAAGACTTCCCAACTTCATTATCTAGCTTTTAGGGAGAATATTGCCTCTATAAACGTGCATAAGATAGTTTTGCTATCATTCGAGACTTTTTTTAAAAATACATAATACCATTGGCATAACTTATTAAATTATTTTCTATTAAAATTAAATTTAATTACATTTGTAATTCATCTCAATTACTTAATTAATTACATAAAAAAACATAGTGATACATCAAAGACCACGACTTTATCAAATAGTGATATTTTCCTTCCACCATTAATTTTTTCATACTCAAAACCAAGTTGTAACCTTAACATATTAATCAAATGACATAAATATCTATTATTTATATCAACTAATCTTGATCACAATGTTTATCTAATACTTTATTTTTAATAAATAAAAAACATTTATGTATATTTAATACTTTATTTTTAATAAATTAAAAACATTTATGTAGATTTAATAGTTCCACATTACGTACCTCCAATTGCATTTAATAGTCCATATTTATTAATTTTTGGATGTTAAAAAAAATTAAATGAATCTATTAACTCTTCAATTATTTGAAAAATTTTAAATAGATCATATATGTATCAAAAGTTTACTATTGAATTCGTAAACTTATAAGTACTCATTTTCAATTGAGAAATGCTATGTTCTTCAACCCAATTAATAATATTTTTATTTAGTAAAAAATATTAATAATTTTATTACACAATCTGACGTTCTATTGCTATTGCGTGATAATATTTATCGGGACTTGGTTTGTATTATGATAATGCACAAATATCAATTACTAAATTGATAGGAAGATAATTCGAATTTTATGTTTTAGAAGAAATAAAATTTCTTTTTTCAATTAGATAGTTACGTTGAGATTTCATCAAATTAGAATATTCTTAATCTCTATTAAAGTATAGAGACTTATTTAAAAATAAAATTTCAAAGATTAAATCACTAATTTAATTAGTATTTAGTATTTAAACAAGTGAAATTCTAATAAATTTAATGGTGAAGAGTATTAGGAGAAGCATTTTCAAAATGAAAGTTGAATTTCTTTAACTGAAATGTATAATCACGAGTCACGAGTCACGAGACGTTGTTAATACGCTGGTTGTCCGAACTCCAAATGGACAACGTAACATCCACACGAAAAACAAAAGATGCCCAAACAGATCATGAATGGACGTCTCAGATTGTCTTTTAGACACATAAACGATGCGATATGAATAACGTACCAATTTTCTTTTTCTCTCTCTCTCTCTCTGCGTTTAAACGTCTCTTCCTCATTCTTATTTCCCGTAATTTGAGTTCTTAAATCCCTTCTTCGTGTTCTTAACTTCTTCTCTTTCTTCAAGAAACAAAATGACTGTGACTATGGCTGTTTGGAGTGCTGGTCTTCACTGCAGTGCTGCTCATAATAGCTTCAGAGCTTTGGACAAAACCATTTGCAGTGCCCCTTTCTTGAAGGCCTCATCTGGGTTTGCTGCTACCAAGCCATTCTGCATCTTTAACAGAACAAGGTAGGGTAGCTCATAAATGGTTATTAATGTTCGTGTTACTTTCTTTTCAATTCCTATTATAATGTTTTTGTGTAGAATTTTTTAATTCAATTAATCATCCTAAGAACTCCTGATTAAACAAAAAAAGATTGATCTAGTGGAACTCGCACTGTGTACGGTTCCTTTGCTTGGATATGTTGATTCTGGCAAGTAATTTATTCTATTTATTTACCTTTGGTGTTGTTAGCTTGTGTCTTGCTTGCTTGAGTTGTATGTCGAACACTTGGTGGACTATGTTCTGACTAATCAGATAGTGCTGGATGAATGCTGAAAATATTCACTGCTACAGTGTCTCCAAATACTTTTGTGCCCTTGTCTTTTTTTTTTTTTTTTTCTGAAAGACTAGTAAACATTTAAAACTTGAAGTGAGTAGCACTGCACCACGATGATCTGCTCATTCTCTGTGTTAATTGTATGTACGCTTTTGTCAGATTGTCATCTTCTGGAACTACAATTATCCCTCGAGTAGCACCTCTTACTGATGTGGAGGTATTTAGCTCAATCAACCTATATGATTGCCACTAATTTCATGTGAACAGCCAAAGCTTCATTCTTCTAATGCTTGCTGATTGTGTTAATTGATCAGTAAAACATTTGCTTTCAATCTATTTTCTGTTAAGAACAGGATGGAAATCAAGGAGACGCCGATACCATTCCAACTCCCATAGTTATAATTGACCAAGACTCTGATCCAGATGCAACCGTGGTGGAGATAACTTTTGGTGATCGGCTTGGGGCACTTCTTGACACAGTAAGCCATTCTATGAGTAAATCTATGCTTGTGTTCACTTATCTAATCAATGCTTTTATTTTTTAATTTCGGATATATGCTTTTATGTTGTCAATACAGAATTTATGGGGGTAAGCAATGTCTCATTGTGTAATTCTATTACCATTGGTCATTGTTTTATTTTGTTGAAACATATTTGATAGTGCACATTAATAAAAAAAGATTTCAAAACCAACTCTCTACCTGGGCTGCAGATGAATGCATTAAAAAACTTAGGTCTCAAAGTTGTTAAGGCAAATGTCTTTCTGGATTCATTTGGCAAGCACAACAAGTTTTCCATCACAAAAGCGTAAGTGTTACATGCATTCCGCATTATGTATGTGACTGTTATAATGCATGTGTTGCTCCCAGTATTAGTCTTGTGTTATTACTTATGTATGCTAAATGGTAGCTAATAATGGTTATGTTGTTTGGTGGATGGGAGCCATTTCTTCTAGTCTGAAGTCTGAACTGAGTTGGCTCCTCTATCATTAAATTATTGTACACAGGGAGATGAAAACGAGCCAATGGCCAAAATAAGGATTAAAAGGAAATGAATTGTCAGAATTAGATGATTTTTATTTACCAATTACCGTTGATGATTCTATTTCTGAGAATCATATATTTCGAGATCAATATAATAGGCACTCTTTTTGTAGCAAAAGTCTTCTGAACAATTTCTAAAGTAAGATTGCACTTGGGCTTAGGGTGTCTAATCACAAGTTGACACAAGTATATGCAGTGAAACAGACTTCAGAACTTGCCTAGCTAATAAATTTTAGAAATTCACTCTAAGAGTGAAACTTGCTGGGAAACTTGGGTTCGCTTTCACTTTTTAAGCAACAATTATCTTGGATCATGTTTTTAACTAGCTTCTATAGTAATTCATTGGATATGCTGGTGGAAATTTGTTTGCAGTGATACAGGCAGAAAAGTGGAAGAGCCAGAGTTGTTAGAGGCAATTCGTTTGACAATTATAAATAATCTTATTCAGTATCACCCGGTAAGCTTACCAACTATCCTCTTTTTCATTGGAGCTTAATTTGGTTAGAAGCCAAAAGGAAGTTCTCTGCTAATTAGAGTTTTCAAACTGTTGGTCCAGGAATCAAGTTCCCGTTTAGCATTGGGAGCAGCTTTTGGACTTCTGCCTCCAAAAGAGCAGGTGATGAATGTTTATACTTTTCAGTTTCATTTGTAAAATAAGAATTTTCCACTCCTTCTGGTAACCTGCAGACAAGTTTTGTGAAGTTAGAAGTTATCCTAGCTGGTACCTGGAAGTTTCTTCTATATATATGAATGCTATAAAAACCCAAGAACGTTGGATATCTGCTGCTTTGTGTTGTTTGACCTGCACCGAGTTAAGAGAATGTTTAATTGGAGATGGATTTGGAACTTGGGGATGGTTAAATTAAATGGAATTTCCCCTTTTTTTACACGTGAGGTTCAAAGCAATAGTTTGTTTAGAAGAGATTTCTGCGCCACTTACAGGTGGGGCTTGGTTGCAAGAGTAGGACAATTTTCTTTTTTTTTGAAGGAGAGGAGATTTACAAAGCAAAAGGGTAACAGGAAGCTAGTGGTAGAAAGTGAAAAAAAAAAAATTGGAGAGCTGGAGGTGTGTTCTGTTAGTCCTTTAATTGGTATTTAAATTCATATCTATATAGTTTACTATGGACTAATTGTTTTACTAATACAAGTCAATTTCAAACTGTCGCATCAAGGTATGTGAAGACAAATTTTTAAAGGATCTTCACCAAAATTATGTATAACTAGTCGGTTTAATTAGGGTGCCAAGAAGAGGATAGGTGCCAAGAAGAGAATAAGTATAATAGCAAGAGGTTTATCTTGTAACAGAATAAGTTTTATATGTTTGTCTTGGATTACTAATAGGAATGAGGGAATACTGATTCTTTTCTGATTTCTAGTAGTGCCATCTATTAACCCATACACGAGGCAGAAGGGTAGAGAATGTACGAGAAAACTTTGATGTTAACTCGTGATGCATCTCTGTAAAACTTATTAAAATACATCATGTATTCGTCCTTTACAATCTTGTTTATATTTTGTTAATATCTGTCAGGTTGATGTAGACATAGCAACCCACATAAACATTTCTGATGATGGTCCTGATCGAAGGTGATGTGTTCATTTGGTTCTACCTTAACACCAATAAAAATTCTGATTGGAAGAAAAAATTTCCTGGTTGAAATTAAAGTTGCATAAAACTTGAGGTCTTAGAAGCATGCTAGTGCTAGGTTTGCATTAGTAATTTAGTACAATAGTTCTAGGCAATTCATGGATATGGTTAGTTACTTGTTTTTTATTTTGTAGTTTGCTGTATGTGGAGACAGCTGATCGGCCTGGATTACTGGTTGATCTTGTAAAGATTATTACTGACATTAACATTGCTGTTGAATCAGGAGAATTTGACACTGAGGTATGTATATATCATTATCCAAAAAATGCAAATTATTTTTTCTGAACAAAAGGAATATAAAGCTTTGTGGTTGAACTTGAACCTAGGGGCTCTTGGCTAAGGCAAAGTTTCATGTCAGCTACAATGGTAAAGCAATCATCAAGCCTCTCCAGCAGGTAACTTTAGTCTTGTATCGAATTATAAAAATCAAAATTTCATCAGTGGCCATGCAAGTAGATTCATGTTTATCATCTGGCAGGTTCTTGCTAACAGCTTGAGATATTTCTTGAGGCGTCCCACAACTGAGGAATCTAGTTTTTGAGTGGTACCTCTTACAACCAAGTGTAGGACATTGTATTTTCTTTTGGAATATAACCACCATGGATTTGTATAATGTTTACATTCCTTTTGTCATTTGGAGGACAAAGGAAGAATATCTTTCACCGATGACCACAAACAATGCATTAAATCATAAATTGAACTAACATGGATAGGATTGTAAATCCACTCTTATATCGTAAATCTGAATATTTGTTCTTGAAAATAGAATAATATCCATGCGTATTTCCATTCTCACATGACCATGTATTTTCCTCATTTTATAACATACGTCTCTTCGGTGTTTAACTTATTATATGAAATCTTTTTTTTTCCCCTTTAACTAGTTATTTGATCAAAAGAAGTTTTTAGTTTCCCTAATTTCTTTAGTTACTAATTAATATTCAATTTTATTCAACCAATATTAAATATAATGTAATATTTATGAACCATTGTTAAAGTAATATTATATTGATTAAACTTGTTTTTTTTTTCAAAATTAAAAGTTTCAAACATATTATTTTTTAATTTATTCTTTATTATTAATAAAAAATCTTTTATTAATTAAATTAGATTTCTCTTAATTATTTTAAACTTCTTTTTTCAAATTTCATCTATATTTATATACGTTGCTTTTATATCAATTTAATAATGGAAATGGTGATAATCGAACAAAATCTCTCAAAAAAAGTTATGCAAAAAAATAATAATTAAGATTCTAAAACTAATTACATGTCAAAGAGAACATGCATAGTTTCTATTCCATATAATTATGGTACAATATATTAGAATCGACTCAACACTGGCCTTTACAAATAGCATAAATAAATATGTTATGTGCAAGGAGGTCATTACATTACTAGTTGACGACAAACTATGTTATAACATAGAATCCAGCTTAAATTTCTTTAAAACATAACATTTAATAATAATAATAATAATACACTATTAAGCCAAACTCATTAATATCATCCTATCTCTTTCCCATGTTTTTGAAAATCAACTCCCTATCACAAATTCTTGTAAGTTTAATACTAAATCAACTCAAATAATATTAAATCTAAAATACTATTCATCACGGTAAAATTATTCAACACAATGAAATGGAATAAAAGTAATATTAACATAATTCTTGTGCTTTGAATTGGTAGAAAACTGAATGGCAAACGCAAGTTGATTGTGAGAGCAAGTGTGAAAGTTGTTGACTTCTCTTTGTTTGTTTTTTTTCTTGAATCACCAAAGAGAAGAATTTGACTGAAACAACCATTGAGGCCTGTGAGAAAATTAATAAGCAAGAATTCATTTTGCATATGATCCACCGAGATTTAAACGGGAAGAAGATTCACAAAAGGAAGCGTGAAAGTGATGAATTTCCTTCTGATACCTTATCAAACCAGAGAAACCAATTACGATAATAGAAAGCAAGAGCAGTGTGCTTTGAATGCATTTATAGAATTGAAGTTCAAAACCAAAACTGATAAAACTAAATTCAGTTAATACAGTTATCAGTGTAATATAATTATCTAATAATTCACATAATAATAATTATTCTCACTGAAACTAAACCTTTTAAAGCAAAAGAAATTAATGTTTTTTTTAAATTGTTTCTTCTATAAAATAAATAGATAGGGAAATAAAAATGTTATTAAGTAAATAATTCACTATTATAAAGAACTAATTAGACGACTCATAAGATTACTCTAAAAAAATAAGGAAAATTATAGCTAATAGATGCAATTAACAACTATTTAATAAGGCTTTAGAAAATTATTTTAAAATGAAAATTTTAAATTTATAATTGGAGTTCTAAAATACACTTCAACGAAAAATGAAAACATATCAAAGACTATTTTTTTTTTCAACCTTTTAAGTTGTGAGTATACTTCATGAGGCTAAATAATATTTTTTTAAGAAATGGGGTAGCACACCAAACTTCCTAAAACTCCTAAAACACTGTTTCTCAAGTTCTACAAATTATTAAAAAAAAAAAAGTAGTTGAAAGTAAAGGAATTTAAACACGATAACAAACAAAAATAAGAGAGGAAAGGAGACGAAACAGGGGAAAAGGGCGTCCCAGAAGAAGAGAAAATGGGAAAAGGGGTGACGTGATTGACGAGGACTTTATTTTTGTTTTAACTTAATGAGACGGTATATTATATGTTGAGAAGGAAATCACCAAAATATTTTTCCCTTTCACGTCTCATGCAGAGACGTAAGGTACTAAGGTTGCTCATGACTCGTTTTTTCTTGGCTTCAAGTTATTTTTTACAGGTTTGGATTTAAAAAATTGGATTTAATATATTTTAAAAATAAATTTGAGTTATCCTTACTTGACCCGGTAAAAAATGTGTAATTTTTTAACAATTACATAACATAATATTGTATTTATATGAATATTATTTATCTTATAATATATTTAAAATATATCTTAATTGTAATTATATATGATGTTAATTTCGTATATATTAGGTTAATAAATTAGATTGACCAAATCTTATTTTTTATATTGTTGTACCTTATTCATAGAGTTCGAATTAAAAAATCTATAAAATTTTTGGATCTGATGAATGCAGAGAAAATTTTGTCTCATGTCAAGAACACTCTTGTGAGGAAGGATTTTTTTAAGCTTGTAGTAAAATATCTTAATAAAAAAGACTATAGATCGGTTAGTATTTTCATTTATACAATGAAAAATGACAAGGAATCTGGTTTTTGTATTTATATGATCTCATTTTGTTCATTTCTTTGTAATGTAAACACATCTTCCCTCGTTCTCCTCATATCTCATAATCGAAACCACTAATATATATATATATATAATATTTACATATTTTTAAGAAAACTATTTACACGTGGGACAAAAAAAATTAAAGCGAGGAAAGATAAACGACAACATGAGATGGCTAGATTCTCTTATGTTTTGGTAGAAACGGCTAGATTCTCTTAAAGTGTGTGGCTACTCCTGTAACGCACTTGGAAGTCAACTGCTTATAACCACTAAAAGCTCAACTTTGTGTGATTATTTTTGTTTTTAGCTATTTCCACTTGGTAAAAGTATGTTTGTTCATGAAACAAGAGATGTATTGGTGAAATAAGTATTTAATTGTTAGATTCCTGTATTATAGTAAGTTCTTCGAAGATGAAGATGTAGTATGATTATAGACATTAATATAGCTTTAGTTAATCATCCACACTTGATGAAATAGTTACTTAATTTACAGCTTACAGTGGCAGAAGAAAAGGTTTTGTTCAAAGTATTAGCAAGTCTATAAAAATAGAGTGTGTCAAAAATCACGAGGATCAACAAATATTACTGGCGAAGAGGATCTAGAAGAGAAGCAATGAGATGTGTCCTCAAGATTCTTAATGCACCACATGTCCTCTGCCCATGAGAACTTGCTCCAATGTGGGACTGCATCTCTTACTGGGTCCCTTTGGCCCAGTTCAGCCACAATGGCCCCACAACCACCATCATCTCTTGCCATGTTATGCACAAATCCACACACACTCTTCATTAGCTGCATACCACACTTTCCCTCCATGTGTAGTCCATAGAGAAAATAAACCCCAAAAGGCCTAAAAACATCCGGAAATGAAGGTAGCCTTAGCCATGGCATCCATTCATCTAACAACCTTGTACCTACACAGCAAGCATGTGCCAATGCTGACACCCCCTTCACTTGCAACTTGAACACTTCCTTGGTGTTCCACACACTTAGTATTGCATAGCTTGGAGGGAGAATTCCCCTTTTTGGATCACATTTCGAAAGGTACTTCTTGGGGATGGCCATGAAAGTGCCCAAATTCAGCTTGTTTGACAAAATCAAGTCTATGTCTTTAGGGTAAAATTCTGAGTTGGAAAAGATATGGTTATACATGGACCCTGCTAGGCATGGTGGAAGGTGAAGCACAGCAACGCTAGAGCTAATTTGCTTGTAGTGAGCATGCACAGGTTGCACTAGTATGGTTAGAGTCCTGAACTTTGAGTACCCACATTTTTTTGTGAACAAATTCACGGAAGGCTCATTGGTACAATCGGTTGCCATATATGCATACTTAGCCCCCTTTTGCCTGCACCATTCTTCTAAATGTTCAACTAGTTTTGTGCCAATGCCAAATCTCCTGCATATGCCAAGATAAGTCTTTTACTTAATGTTGCCTGATCAAGTATCAAAACATTTATAGGTCTTTTGGTTTATTTATTTTTATCTAGAAATAGATGTATGATTAAAAGTAATCAAACAAAATTTAAAATGAAGGGCACTAGAGGAGGATCATAAGGAATATTTGAACTGAATAGAAAAGTAAGGTTTGTGTGGACCTTGGTGTCTAGATGAAGAACTTTGTACGAAATTCAGTGAGATGGTTCAAAATAAGAATAAGACATCATATCCAATTGCCAGTTTCTTATTAAAGTAGCCTTAGTGGATACATCATAATACATGTGTCAATGACAGGCTAGCTTAACCATACTTTTTTCTCCTTTCCATGATACGAGGAACATTGCCTTCTCTTTTTCCTAGAATCTAATCCTCCACCGCTTTTTTTTTTCTGATTTTTTTTTCCGTTTCCCTTATTTTATAAGGTCCGAATGAGATTAGAGCGAAGAAAGCACACAACAACTTGTTAGAGAAAGGGACGGAATGGAAAGAGGAGTTGGCAACAATGGGAAATGGCAAACAGAACAATAGAAGCAAAACAGTTTCTGAACTGACTTTTGCTTTTTAGCTTTTGGTATTTATCTGAAACTCATGCACACTAACATCAAAAGTACTCAGTGTCACTTCCTTTTGATGCTTTGGCACAATGTGCAGTGCAGAAACAGATGGAAGCAAGCAAACCAATAACATATGAGCAGAGTGGAATAGAACCTGTGTCGGGGAGAGACTCTGAGCCCCAAAACATAGGCCAGTTTTACATAAACCGAATTCCCTCTTGTAACCGTTTTTACACAACCCCTTATCACCCCTACAACTTCTCCTTCTCCATATTCTGCAACCTGTTTGTTTCAACCAAATATAACAACATTCATTAGCTTAACTCAAAACCAACAACATATCCATCTATCGATAAATCCTACTTGTTCAAATTGTGAAACTAATATTATTATCCTAACTCAATACAATATTTTTTTGTGTTACACAATTTAAGTTGAAAACAATGTAAAACTGAAAAATAATGGGAATTTTAGTTAGATATGAAGCTAGTTAGTACTTACCAGCATGACATGTAATTGAAAGTGACGGATACGGCATATGGGGTCTCCCATGAGGTCAGTGACAAGAGATGGCTTTCCACTCTGCCCAACTTCACAAAGCCTCTCAAGTTTCTCTACTGCCACCTTGTGTCTGTCTTCATCATATTCTCTAACCACCACTGATGGTGATTTTGGATAAATTTCGGCTGCTATCTTTAGAGACATAGTATTAGTATAGATAATTAGAACAATCAATAGTAAGCAAAAGAGAAACAATTGTGTTAGCTTCTGTGAGATTTCAATGCTCATCGCCCTATCTGTATGTGCATATATACATCTTCAACCCCCAGGAATATGCATACGTGGCACCTCCCCAAAGTTTAGTGGACCTTGTTCTTTTGGCAAAAATGAAAAGAAAAAGGGGGGGAAAAAATCTAAACATGTATTCTGTTATTTCTATTCCGTAGTATTGCATCATGTTCATATCTTCTTTTGTTTGTAGTGCGTGATCCAATACATCATGAACATATCGAAATTAAATAAGCACCGTTGCCCTGTACACTTTTTGTGATAGATAATACACCACATATTATTTTCGACTAATATGTTGAGGATTGAAATTTCAAATTTATTTAGTCTATCATATTAAATGTGCAGAAGGGAGAGAAATAATAACAATGATAGCCATAGGTACAGGTACACTCGAATTCACAATGTGCCATGCCCATATGAGATAATGATGCCTTAATAATGATAACAACAATGACAGCAATAGCAGTTTAAGGTAAAGCTTATCTGCAGTCAAAGTAGTGGCCTGACTATGCAATAATTGTCCTTCCTTCCTAATACAAGAGTAGTCATCCCTACCTAAAATGTTCAATATTTCAAATTTCACAAGGTTTGAAATGAGAGAAATTTTCTTCGTTCTTGGAAATCAAGCTATGTGTGTGTTTGCGTCAGTGTCCGTGATCCACGCTACTGTTCAAATTCACATCAAAAGCCTAAGTGCATGCTTGGAACCACTCTCTCCACGTTTATCAAAACAACAAAAAGTAACTTGTGCATCAATTGAAACTATTGACATGGTTTTTACCGTTGATGTAGTTTTGTGACGTTGTGGATACACGTCAAGCAATAAGAAACATGGTATAGGTGAGAAGGGTAATTTAACTGTGTATTAGTTACCTAGTTAATTTTTTCTTATTGAGTCATGGAATGAGCAAGTGGTGGGTCATTTAGTATTCTTTAGAATCATGATGGGAAATGTTTTGTAAGATTCGCCCAGGTGTTTGATAACTAGAAGCCTGAACCTTAGAGAAATAAACCCCTTATCTTATTACTTTGCTTTCACCAATTATTGGGGGAAGTGGTATAAAAAGTATGGCTTTCACCACGTTTTTGGTGAACATGTGGGATGCTACTGTGCGGCTTAAAAGTGGGGTGTTGATCACCATCATCATATGCACATATTAAGCTCTTTTATTCATTGTTACCGTACTATTCCTTTGTTTGTTTATGTTTTAAAAGAATGGTGCCAAGTGTTATAAGAGAAGGAGTCTTCAATGGCAACGCGCGTCCCTAGAAGCTTCATTCACCCATGCCCATATCTTATTTGCTGACGTGTCCTGTTTTCTAAATTGGGATGACTTTAGCTCATTCATATCTGGTACACTGTGGCTCAAATGTACTACAACTTACCTGTTAGGGAATAGAAAATTTAATCTAAAATTTTAGACACTTTGAGTCCAATCACTGGAACCACTTGCTCCAAATGATACATGCAAATGGTACAAAAGCAAAAAAGAACTCTTTCAACATCAAAATCAGAGAGGTCTCAATACAGAAGAATGCTATGCATATACCAAGGTTCTGATTGGACTTGCAATTGCATGATCAATGCACTATCACTAAAATGAGAAGCTGGTCAAGATGGAACTGCAGACTCTGATTTGCCATATTAATAATCTATCCAAACCTTATACTTTGACATGAGCAAGTTGTGTTCCTTGTCCTTATACCATGAAAATCATCAAAGTTCGTAACTTTGGTAATTCATAATGGTATGGTCAGTGGTCTCTTTTCTCTGTCCAACTTTTCATACCATTATGTTGTTTTTGTGACTTGTTTTCTTCAATTTTCTCTTGAAAACAATATAGTCGTCAAATGATGAACATGAAAGTCGTAATCTGAAACACACCTAATTATCAAAGCCACACGTATGCTAAAGTTTTAATGCCAAATCTATTGCACAAATTTGATGCCTAGAAAACAAAGGAAAACTGATGTGACGGCATTAATGTTGCATTTGACCTGCCACCCATGTCTTTTTTGTACTAATTTTTCCGGAAACTATGTTTGTGAATGAGAGTCTCAATTCAACAACTTTTATTCTTATTCCTTACATAAAATGATTTGAGTAAAGTGGAGCATAAAGTTGAATCTACGTAAACCAATAAATTTTACTTTTTTATATAAACAACAACAAAAAAATGGGAGCTTGAGTATGAAATTAAAATCATACAATAAATAGTAATTTAATTAAAACAATAAGCAAGATAACAAAATGATTCAAATTTAATTATGACAAAACTCCAACTTATAGATATTATCTTAGTTTCAGTTCTTAGGATCAATAATTGATTTAAGAATATATCTTTTCTCTTAAAATAAATTGGTTAGAGTTATTTACATAACTAATTTCTTTTTTTTTTTTTATAACTAGGATAAAGTTATTGATAATTTTACTTACCAAGAGACAATCATAAATAAGTTTTTAAGATTTATCTTATTAATAGTATTAGATTCTAAAGAGACCCCATTTTAACCCATAAATCCATGTGCTCAATTTATTTAGACTCTATTATGTTTTTATACAATGAATATCATTGTTTAACCATTAATTATTAAGACTAATTGACAATACAAATTCACCATCCCAATTAGTTTTAGGTTTTATTTGAATAAAGTTTTTATATATATTTATAAAAAAATTCATAAATTAAAAATAATTTATACATAAATTTAACTTTTTATAAAAAGAGATAAAGAACTACTACACTCACAATTATGGAAGAATTTAGTCTTGATTAACATTGAAATATTCTTCCTCATAAAAGTCATATAAACACGAGGACAAAGAAAAGAGAAAAAGAAAACACAAAACCTAACTGTCCAAAAAACAAAGTAGCAAAAGTCTCTTCTCAAAATTTCTAAAGTCTTTTTATAGATAAGATTTTGAAAACAGACCTAAAAGATAACAAAAGAGAATATTTTTTTTTAAATGTAAAAAATTCTTAAAATACTAATTTGTGAATATGATGATATTTTTTTTCATTTCATAAATAATAATAAAGTTTTTATAATAATTTATTATTTACTATAATGATTAATTGTATAACCAAATATATTATTTATAAATAGTAAAATAATAATTAAGTTCATTTTATAAATTTTTTAAACATGTTATTTTATCCTAAAAAATAATTAAACTTAAAATAAGAAAAATTATATTAAAAATGATTAGATGCTGCTTAAATTTTTTATGATCATTGAAACTATGAGCTTGTAGTTCGTGCATGCTGGTGTGCTAGGAGGAATACATACTCTCTTCTTTAATATTTTTTATTAGTTAAAATTTATTAAAATTATAATGTGTATAAATTTTATTTTATAATTTTTAATAAATTTTAATCAATAATAAAGCAGATACTAGAGATATGTGTTGGCGAGTGATATTCATCTTCCCTCTAATTGCTTTTTCAATTGCACAAAATCTTCATTTTTATTTTTATTTTATAATTACGGTTACAATTTTAATAAATATATGAATAAAAATAATTTAAATAGTTGAATTACGATTCCAAAAAAAATTAGGACTCCACAAAAAATTACCAGTATATTATTTTATAAAAAATAAAGCTAACAACACTTTTTTTATGGATTAAAGTTTTTTTCGTTGAAGTAAATAAGAAAGTAAGTTCTGGTTTACTAAAAATAAATCCTGGATACATGTTGGTTTACTTTAAAATGTTCTGAATACTTCCTAATTAAAAAAAAAAGTAACTATTTATCTTTACTTACTCTTAAATACAGGAGAATGAGTCTCCAAACATAACTTGCATTAGAAGCAAACCAAATTTCTCCCCGTAATTCTTGAATATTTGCTAAAATATTTAAATAGAGAATAAACATGAATAATTAAAAAAATTACATATTATTTTTAAAGTATAAAAGTGTGAACTTTGTAACGCCTAAGGAAACACTGAAACATTATGAAAGTACGAAGAGTAGAGTACACGACAGTACCGTTATTTTATTTTTCAAGTACCACAATTTTTAATAAAAATTCCCTTCGTCTACTAAAATAGATTTTTATGTAATTTATTGAGCCTCTATTGCTAACAGTTTCACAAGTTCGATTAGTAATTTTTATTTGGCTGTCACTAACCATACGTAATCGATTAAAACAGCAACTAATTATTCGATTCTGATTTTTGTGATCGATGACAGAATTATTTTGACTATATTCTTCTGTTCTTTAAGTAAATTAATGAGAAGGAAATAACAAATAGAAATTGCAATCATTCTCGCACTATCTACTCTTTGCTGAATATACCATTGAAGAAAAATTAACATTAGTGATGTTCAAGTGGGCGAAAGCATAGGAATTTATGCAAATTCCCTTAAAAACTAATTTTACATTATTAAATTCTATGATTTGTGATGGATCGTTTAGATTATTTTTTCTATAAATATTTATAAATAAAATAAAATAATTTTTTAAAAGTTAAAATAGTTTATCCATAAATTAATTTATAAAAAAAATTTCTCCACAAATTTGTTTTAACTTATTTTTAAGCTAGTTTTAGCTTATAAAAAATTTTAATTTTATATATTTTTTCTTCTACAAATATTTAGGAAAAAAATTATCAAATCAGGTTGTTAGTTTCTTAAAGATTAGGGACTCATACACAAATTTTTATGGTGGACATAAAAGGAGACAAGTAGAAGCCAAGATTGAATCTCTTTACTTTCGAACTTGCCAAAAATAAAGTAGATGTGGAGTTGATTTTATTGTCGTTGGATTTTATTGGATTTGAAGAAACTCGTATTAAGGTACTTGGTTTATATTTTTTTAAAATTTCATTTATTTATGTAGTTTTAAATAAATTATATATTAAATTATCAATCATTTGTTAATTTATAAAATATATAAAAAATAATTAATAACTTAAAGACAATATATAAAAATAATAAATAACTTAAAGTTTAATAATTAAATTATATTTGTAGTTAGATATATAATTTTCACTTTGTTATTTAATTATTATATTCAAATTAATTACCTACTAAAAAATTAATGTATATTTTAATAATTAAAAAAATAAAGGTATGAAAATAAAAACCTAGAGAACTTAAAACAAAAATTAAGAATTAAATTATATTTTTAGTTGAATATATAATTTAATTTTGTTATTAAATTATTATAATTTAAATTATTTAACTGTTAAAATAATAATTTAATAATTTGAAGTCGGACGGACCAAATGAGCTTTCACGTCTTTTCTTCTTTTTTTTTTTTTTACTGTGTACAAGTAAGTAAAGGAAATATCGAATATATTATATTTTGTTCTTGACAGTAATGCTACTTTTATAACTTACAACATCTCTTTGTTAAATTCTTTTAGTTTTTTCAAAGCCTATCAACAGTGATTAATATTGTCATTCTTTATAATAAAATTTCCTGGCTATAAATAAGTCATGTAAATATTGGAAAAAAGAAAAAGCAAGATCAAATATATGGCACGGTAGTTCCGACTAGCCTAATTAAGTATAGGTGTAGGTCAGTTAAATAGACTATCATGAGTGAATCAAATCTTCCATAACAAAACAAAGGACTTACAAGAGGTATGCATGTTCAAAGGATGTGCCACTACATAAAGTAACATTCCAAATCCAATTTCTATGTTCACATTAGTAAAACACATGAAATTATTTACATTGTGTTTAAACAATGGTTAGCTTCCTTTAAGTTGGGGCGTTTGGCATCACATGAACAAGGTGGTCCATCACCTAAAAAGTAGAAAAATAAATAAATACTGCTTATCCCTAATCATTATACTAACCATACATATAAAAATATTCCCAATAAGTCTAAAAGCAAGTTTAATATATAACCTCTAACAAGTAGAAAAAGTTGTAAATTAGTTCAAATAGGATTGAATTTAGATCCCTAAAACAAAATTTCAAATTTAAATATTGTACATAAAAAACGTAATGAAAAAAAAAATCTCATTAAAAATTACCAAATTTCGTATCTATATATCATGATAATCCCAAATTTCAAAAGAGGTACTCTTGAGTAATTTATGCAGCACGCATTCAGACAACACTAATCATATAAACAATGTTTAGTAAAGCATACACCTTAAACTATTATGAAGAGACTTTATTATCACCGGGGAAGAGGGGGAATATATGTTATGTTGTCTCAAAATCATTGGCTTTCTGTTCCAAATGCATATAAACAAATTAAGAAATAAGATTTTTGTACTGTTTGGATATTAACTATTGAGAAAAACACAATTATATAACTAACGAGTACGTTTAAAATAAATGGATTACATTAATTTAAACTTGTGCTTAATAGATTAACCCGTACAGGAAAAGCACAATTATATAATTAACGATTACATTTAAAATAAATGGACTACATTAATTAAAACGTGTTTAATAGATTAACCCATACAGTTTGATTTAATGAAAAAAAAAAAATTAAGTTTGGTTCGATTACTTGTCTACTCGCATCTCTCTTAGTTATTATCATGACTGGCTTACGGAGGCACAACTAAGATAATAAAAATAGTAGTAATTTTAACTCCTAGTTTTTTCTCTTGAACCTGGTTAATTATGATCTAAGAATACATGCTCATCATAAAATGTGTTAATTCCTATACATATCTATAACGAGGAAAATAATTGAAGTTTAACTAAAGTTTATTATTATCTAAACTTGGTTGTTTTCTACTTCAATTAATAATTCCTCACCTGAAAGAAAAAAAGAAAAAGTTAAACATGGAAAATTAATAGTTTTGTAGGAATTAAATGTGAAAAATAGGTCATATTGTGGTTAACTAGGGCAAGCCACATTAAACTTAAGGCAAATGAGACACGAATACTGAATAAGCCATGCCAAGAATTTAAAAAAGAATGTATTTAGTTAAAATTTTAAACTATTTAAACATATTTTTAGAGTTAATAGGTTGGTCTATTTAAATAAATAAATACATATGGTATTTAAATTTTTACTGTAATATTTTAAAATTATAAAATTGTTAAACTATTTATAGAATTAGGTCCACTAGTAAATACATTATTTTACACTTATTAACCTATTCAAAGGTAGTTTTTTTTTATTTAAAAGACCTTACTACAAAATATAATTCATTTTTAAGTTAAGTTAGACTTTTAAAATGTTAAATTATAAATTTGACTTATCTAAGTAAAAAGATGAATTTAAAGAAATATATGATACATTCACAACTGTTGATTAGAAATTCAACAATTAAAATTATAATATATATATATATATATATATATATATATATATATATATATATATATATAAAAAATTTAAAATTAGTTACAATTCCAACCCTTAATTTTTCAATTAATAATTAATTATTATAATTTATCCTTTATTTAAAACACACTCTCGTGACTTTAAATGAGCTAAATCCTCAATTATATGTTAGGAAAAACTTATATTGAACAAGCTATAGTCAAGTATAAAATTAAAAAAATAGGATAAGTTGAACCGAAACCAGTTACCTCCTTAACTAGATTCTGTAAATAGGTGTCAATGGAAGAAGTGAGAATATATTAATCAGATCCAACAAACTTTGAATATAATCCATATAAGTTTAGTTTATTGTTTGCATTAAATATAATTTGTTTAGTCTTACTTCAATTAATGTGCCCCGTCTTTATTCTCTTCTTTCCAAGACATACATTTGACTGCTGGCAAATATCGACCAATGAAAAACACAATATAGTTGGCGAAAGGCATTGATGTAAACCTCTGGAAAGGTACATAACAAAAGTAGAGATAGGTATGCATCTATTTCCTTTGTTTTGGTCACATTAGTAAATAATTGCTTACATTGTAATTAATGAAACGTTGGGTTTCGGCCTTTTTTCTTGCAGCGATCGCATAGCAAGGTGGTCCATCACCTAAAAAATAATACAAGGCCGTGCTAAATCATTACACTAAACATAGATCAATCACAATAATACAAATTTAATATTATTTTTTTTAAAACGGTGTAGTTTTGAGTATATTTATCCGGGCTTTTCGCTTTCCTACCGAAATGAGTAAATTAATAATAATTTTTTATTCATTAATAGCATAAAATTTTTACACTTACATTACATACAAATTATTTTATATATCAACTTTAAAAGAAAATAAAATTAAAATTTGAGTTCTCATCTCGTATCCTATTGCGCTATATTTATAAGAGTGATTATATCAAATGTAGTATTTTTCTGTGTACAAATTTTGATGTATTTTTGTAAGATATAATTGTTTTCAACTGACCGATAATTATCTTTATTAGTGTCATTCCTTTTTTTCCTTTTCTCAAAATCAGATAAGAACCACCCTAAGGGTCAATGTTATGCTTTAATAAACAGATGTATTAAAAAAAACAATTTTATATTTAACTTAAGAGCAAGTTTGATTTGAATTTTTAACCAAAATTAAGAATAAGATGAGAATTTTATACTTATAGATGAAAATATGAAATTAAAAAAATCGAAATAGGTTATGTTTCATGTTTATGTAAAGATTATTTTTTGAATTAGAATAGTTAGAATAGTTTCTTTTATCACATGTATTGGAATGATGGATCAAATCCATCTTTTTAGAAAAAAAAAGTGGGAGGCATTTTAGTCTAGACATGATTACCTTCTCTCTATATATTGGTATTATTGAAGATAAATTTTCTTATAAAATGGTTTGATTTCAAGTAAATGTATTTCTAATGTTCATTAACTTATACACACACATATACGTAATTAATATTAACCGGTATAGTCAGTGTCCCGGGCTATGTTATTGGATCAATTGTTTTTAGTTGTATTGTATTCCAAGACCCAAAAAGTGTTATTTGTAAAATGATTCAACTTATTAAAAGGTGCAAACTTAGTGTTTCGACTTGACTAATTTAGAGTAATGCTATTTATTTATTTATTGCCTGAGGATCAGTGTATGATACTATTACAATACAACAGTAAATTTCTTTTTCATGAACGTTTGATGAAATGTAGATAAACTTTTTATGACATGCAAGTCAAACTCCATTACTCTTATATTAATAAATTTAGTTTCAAAATTTTAAAAATATATAAATTTAATTTCTCTAATTTAAAAAAATATGATGACTTTTTAGAAAAAAAAAACAATTTATATTTTTTAAAGTTTAAAGATTAAATTTATTGATATAAAAATTAAAATTTTTATCACATTTCACCAAAAATATAAAAACTAAATTAACATATTTATGCATATTTTATTGATTATATAATATATATTTATTATATATTATACTATATTATTTATTTTAATCTTTTAAGAAGTAAATTAATAATATTTACGTGATAAAATATAAAAAAGTCACATTAAAATTGTCACGTGACTTAACAATTATCCGATGACATGATAACAACAATATATTTTAATAAAACGTTTCAAAATAATCTCATTCTAATAATTTATTTATAATTTTATCCAAATTTAATAAAAAAAATGTCATTGTATAAACAAACTCAGCTCATAGCGTTTGAATGGCAATGAGAAGGACTATAAAAATTCAATTTAGGATCAAATTTGAGAAAATTTATATACAGAAGCAAAAAAAATACTAAAAAGTTAATAAAACCGTTAATATATCTAAAAACTAGTTAGTTTTATTAATAAATATTTAGAGATTGAGAAATGTTATCTACAAACACTCCTGAGACATACTCTTTTAAATGTTTTATATTATCAATATTAATTAAAAATTATAATTTATTATAAATCTGATTTCATAAGTATTTAATAAATATGTGATAATTTTGAATAAATTAGAAGGAAGGTGAGAATGTGGGAGAATATAGGGAAAGTGTATGTTAAAAAAAAAAGAAAAAGAAATAATTTAACGACAGAAGAAAAGACGGAGAGTGTGGATTGGGTGGGTGAGATGCAAGAAAAAGGTTTTCTCTTGAAAGAGAATCGGCAGAGTGATGGGGATTGCGGTGGGTATTGGTGTGTTGTTACCGTTTCCGTTCTATTACTGCCTCTGGACTTGGCCTCAGTCTTGGGTGGACTTGTGCGGCAGAGGCCGTGACCCATCTAAGGTCATGGCTTACGTTTCCCATTTCTTGAAGCTTCTTCAGTTCTTCTCCCTCTTCTCTGTCTCTTCTTTCCACTTGCCTCCTCCCCTCTTCTTCTGGCCCCTTATTGCCTTTGGCCAATTCCTCAACTTTAGGTCTTTTCTTTTACTCTTTTCTTTTCTTTTTTGCCTGTTTCATAACTGGGATGTTTTAATTCTAACAACCCTCTATTCATATTCAATGATTTCTTTCTCTGCTTATTCCGCTTATTATAACCATGTGAGATTTTGTTTATGCTTCCAGGTGTTGTTTTAAGCTACTGTCATTATCATTGCTTGTGAAATAAATGTTGGGAGTAAGTTTATTATATAAGAGACGAGGTAGAAATATATCATGTTCGATTGGGATCCCTCGTTGACTAGTGAGATGACTTTAATAGTATATATAAAGCAGAGAGTCATCTTTCTCTTTACAAGCTGATTTGGTTTTGGAAAATTGAGTTAGGTACAAAATCACATTTTATGATATTTTGGTATGGAGTTATGATGTCTGGGGTAAAATACATGGGATAACTCCATTTATGGAGTACAAGTCAACCACATAAATGAACTTGATATAACATTTAATTCAAAATTTTAAGATATCAAGTTATTGAGTCTTTCTTACTTGTATGTGTTTAATGTGTACCACTTTTATTCCAAGAAAATGTTTTCATTGCCAAGCCTCACCTAGGACACGGGAGAACACAAAACTCTAGTATGTGATTATTAAAAAGGTTAAAAAATAGATTATCTGCATAGATGACATGATGGTTTACAGATTAATTTTCCCAGGATGAAATAATAAATGAAGAAATAGCGAGAGGAATGTCATCTTTTCTAGAATCACTCATAGAAATTTCTAACCCTTTTCCTCCATTTTTATTTTAAAATGGTTTTGATGTGGCCACATATTTTCACATGCCTTACTTTTAATTAGGGTACAATTACTTGACTGTGTTGCGTTGAAGCTTGTCTATGTGTAGTAACGGTAATCTGTCAAATAACAGGGTTTATCAGCTACTGGGTGAGGCTGGCACATACTACGGTGTACGCTTTGGAAAAACTATTCCGTGGGTAACCAAATTCCCTTTTGGAGTCATCAGAGATCCTCAGTATGTTGGCAGTATTATGAGTCTTTTTGCATGCTTCTCATGGATTCCTTTTCAATACATTCTCCTGTGGGTTTTAGGATATGTGTTTATAATGCATGTGGAATCAAAGGAAGATCCATCTACTCGTGCAAGGCCACTCCATTGATTGAATTTCAGTAGATTAGAAATAACTTGGAGGACTTGGGAGCACCTGAGGTGCCAAATTTTTTTATGTTGCTGTTTCTTTCCTATGCTCTGGAATGGACATTTCTATTTGTATGTTCTGATTCCATCAAATTGTTTCTAATGAACTACAAACTTCTTTCTGTTTCTCATGACATATCTATGCAAGCATGTCAAAGCGTTAACTGATTAACTTCAATGAATGCAACGTCCCACCTATGATAAGGATTCACCTTTTTCTGTATGTGGGTCAAAGAAGAGAAGGATTTACCCTTTTTTTTTATTTGTGCCTTTCACTGTTTTCTCAAACCTTATTTTTACAATGTTTTGGCTTTCACTTTTATTCCTATTTTCTCATTTAGAACACGAACTGAGCCATAAATTTGGAAATATACATTTGTCTTTATTAATTAAAAGAAAGACAGTCAATATAATCACTTAACCAGAAGTCCTGAACACTTCCCCTTTTCCCTCTTCCACTATACTAAAGCTGGAGACAAATTGAATGTTTGAACTGCGTTTTTTACAGCCTCAACATCAATATCTATCAACTTTCCTGTCTTGGATGATATTATAATGCATTTCTTCTCTTCAGCCTGCGGGACAAACTTGTTTCCCTTCTCTTCAGAGCTAAATAGTGCAATACTGCACAATAGAGGAAAGTTTTATTGAATCAATGTGACTTTATGTTGCATGATTCTTTAAAGAAAACATTTCATGCTCAAATATAGACACTTCTTTTTTTTACTTCAAAGCTAAATAAAGGCACCCTTAGGGAACCATTATAATTTATTTGATGATAAATTACCAAGGTTTCTCGCGTGCATTTGCAAGCTGAACAGCAGCTGTATTTGTAGCTATGACTCCAGCTGAGTCATTAATGAGAGCAGCCATCTAAAGCATACAACCAGAGAATGAAGTCCCATCAGTATTGTAGGAAGATTCCAAAGCTCATTGCTCTGTCCCTTATTTACAGCTTCTTATTTGATGATTTATTCATTCACTATTTCACAGTTTAATGCTTTGACATGTTTTTACTATCTATGCTTGGTGCTTGCAAAATATCTAGAAGATACTAGAGTACCTGTCCAGGGGTGGTGATGAAGACTATAGAGGCATCTTCTCCAAAGAATTCCTCCACATTTTCCCTTTCCTTTTCATGTGGGATGACAAAAAGTGGCGTAACTTCCCTGTCACTAAAAATATTGTCCGTAACATTCATAGCAGACAAGGAAAAAACTGGTAGAAGAGAACTTACTTATTGAACATTATTAAGAAATGATACCACTTTACTTGCTGTCATTTAAGTCTTGTACGTTAAGAAACAATAAGTAACGTAAGTCCAAAAGGTGGTTCCAGGAGACAGATTATCTATCACATTACGAATTAATACTTTTAATATTGCATACCTTATAGCGTAAGCAATTTCAGCCCACACTTCAATGGGTAGCAAGCTATCAGGATCACCACTAGACTGCATGGAGGCCTTAGAATCTGATTTTATCCCGTGAATTACAACATATTTTCCTTTTCTTGCACCTGCTTTTTCGTATTTTTTCTCCACAACCTCCTTCAGTTTCTTTGAGATTGCTACCCTAAGTGGTGGCACTTCTTGTCTTGGAACTTCTCGAAATGGTCTTCCCAGCCAATCAACCATCTCATGATACCTGGTCCAGCAAACTCATTGCAAATTTTTCTCAGTTGAATGCCCGAAAAAGTTCAATTCACTTTAAGAAAAATTTTAAAGAAGTCAAAGATATTTGTGTAGTACTATAAACTCACATATTAAATCCTCCATCTGAGAGATTTAGACCATCGGGTACGAATGTTTCAGATAGAAGTAATCCGGCTCCTGCAGCATTCACATTTGGGTAGACATAGCTAACTCTATCTCGGGCAGTTGTCATAAACAAAAATGCAGCATGTCCAAGGCCTGCCAATTTGGTGCTTAACACCATGTCATAGTACCTATTCTGTAACCAGAAATAATGCATCACCATTTAACCCATGGCAATCAACTTCAAATATTTTTAAGTTAGGAAGTAGCTAGCAAATCCAACGGAATGCAAAGATTTGGTTGCAAGACTGTAATGCCTAACATATTGTACACCTAGCCCCAGCATGTGCATATTTCATTGGAATTCCATCAACAAAGTATGTTCTTTAAGCTTCTTCACGTCAGGGAAACCCCTCTAAAGTCTAAACCCTGTAACATCATGTCCATAAAATTTTCACAATTGCGTGACAGAAATCAGTAATCACAGACAGCTTCTGCTGTATCATCAAGTGACGTGTGTAGTTTTATCCATAAGTAGTGTTTCATTTCACTCAAAATCTCTAATCTTGGGATGATAATTTTTAAACTTTGAATTTTTTTTATATCTGCATATAGAAAGGTATCATCAACCAGGTTATGTTAGTCTGAATGACACTATATTTGAATTCTTGAGTAAGGTCCGGTTAAAAAGAAATACTCTATTAAAAATGGTCAGCTAAATTTTTATAACAAAAATTAATCATTCTCAAATTCAATGTATAATATGTTGACTAAAAAAAGTATCATCAATTTTTTGCGACATGGACGATGAACGGTTTACGTTAATCTATCCCACAGAGAAAACATGAAAGTAGAAAAAAGAAGAGAATATGGTGGCGAACCTTTAGAAGTCCAACCATATCAGTATACTCAGCAGGGTCTGGAAAATCATCCTCAAGGTCATAGGCATTTGCCCAGCGGACATTCTTGTTCAACTCGTAGGTCTGTTTGCCCCTGTCGGAGGCCACCACATCAATCTGAACACCAGGGTACCTGTTCTTCATGAGCTGGATAGCCGGAAAGAACAAGAGGTTCTCATAAACACCACCAGATATCAAACAGCAGCATCTCCTCACATCCCCTCTCACTTTCAACGCAAGGGAGGCTACCTCCACTGCATATCCAGCTGGGAATTTCAAGAATCCATAAGGGTTATCCGGGTCATCCGGTGGCCTTGGATCCTCTTCCTGCATCCCATTTGCATACAACGAACCATACTCCATGTCTGGGTCATCCTCATAATCAAATGGGTCTAGCCAAGGGTTCTTCTTCTTAGCTTTCACCTCAATGTTGCATCTTCTGCTGGAATAATGCAACAGTGAAACATGACTGCAAGAGGGAATGGAAGGTCGGTTTCTGAGGAGAGGTGACAAAGTTTTCGGACTTGCCACTATATTATAAGCTGCAGCCATTGAGCTTTTCAAACTTGCTTCTCTTTCTGCACTGCTTCTACTCAACTCATGATATGTTGTTACAAGTTTGTGTGGAAAAGCGTTGGATAAGTGGGTCCCATCTACTCCCTTTTTTCTCTGTGCAGTGCACCTTATTGTTATCATCAAACATCAATCTTCTTCTACTGGTTGCTATACGTTCAAACGACGACATCAATGGTTGTCGTTTTAAGGTTAACAAAATTACAGAAACGGCTCCATAGGATCACATTCTGTCATTCTACCATCCCACCACAGTGGAATTAAGACCCCGACAAAAATGTCCTCTTGTCGATAATTTCTCTTTCCTACGTGTCACTCCCTCATTCGTCAACCTCAAACTTTCCTCTCTCTCTCCCGCTCCTTTTGATTTGTTGCTTTCACCACCAACTTACCATCAGAAATTTCCATTCACATCGTCCGCAAAAAAAGAAAAAAAAAAATTCCTCCCATTCACTTTCTCACTCTTTCTTTTCAGCTTCCAGGACTGAAGCACGCAAACATGGCAATCTAAAGCTTCATCCCTTTTTACCTGCACAGTAAGAGAGAGCTGAGTAGTCCTCAGTAATAAAAAATCAGCTGAAAAAAAGTCTTACTCCTCCTAGGGTTTCGTTTTGCATTGAAATCCCACTACTCAAAATTCAAAATCCCCAACCTTTTTATTATTATTATTATTCTGTGTGGGAGGGGCTTAAATTTTGAATTTGGTATTCGGCATTGACCTGAGTTTTCGGAAGAAGGTTCCAGAGTGCAGTGTTTGCTTGCAATGTCGGGCCCACCCAGAGTTCGATCCCTGAACGTGGCCGTCGGCGACGCCGAGGCGCGGCCGGTGCTCGTCCCCGCCGGCAACAAGGTTCGTCCCGTGGACGGGCGGAAGCCGGTGAAGAAATCGCCGCCGGAGACTGAGAAGAAGCCGGTGGCGCATTCGGCTCCGCAATGCGTCTCCGCTCCGGCGGCGATTTGGCGGCGGCAGGATCGGCATCAGGCTGTGCTGAAAAGCCTGTCGTCGATGAACGCTTCGTGCTCGTCCGACGCGTCGTCGACGGATTCGTCCACTCACAGCAGTGGCGCGTCGTCGAGCGGGAAGATGGCGCGGCGGGTTAGTTTGCCGTTGAGGAAGAAGCAGAGTGGTCCCAAAGTGAGCAGTGACAATGTGGCTGTTCCTGATGATGCTGATTCGAGTGATAGCTTGGAGGGCAAGAAAAGGTGTGCTTGGGTTACACCAAATACAGGTATCTTCATTCCTTATTTGTTTATTTTGTTGTTAGTTGTGACATTGATACTTTTGGTTTTGAGGTGTTATTGTGAATTTGGAAACAACTGAGATGGATTATTGGTGTTTACCGCATCATTTTGTGCTGTGTTTTTCCCTTTGTATGGGTAGGGAGAGTGAAGAGAATGAAGGTACAAAAGCTGCACTAATTGACTGCAGTGTACAAAATGAGAGATTTCAGGATAGGCAACCACTTTTTTTTGTGAGACATTTTCTTGTGCTTAAGCTTAGTAAGCCTCCCAGTCATTTAGCAGTTTAGTAAGTTAAACAATGTAGAATTTTGTCCCTTGTATACAGTATGTAGATACTGACTACTGAGTATGACAGTTTGCAAGTCGAGTTATATTCCTAATTTTGATAGGTTGGGAGCCTGAGATTACATTAGATTTTGTTCCATGTCTTTGTGAAGTGCATTTTTAGGATGTTTTATAAACAATATAATTAGCAACTATTGTTTCGGTATCTGTCACTGACTATGATCTCTTGATTGGTACTGTGCATGCACTGATGCACCAATCCAACATTATGAACAGGTGTTCTAAAAGCACCTTCTGTCATGTCTCTCGTATTTTGTTATGTAAAGCAAATGATAATTTTAGCATTAATATGCACTGATTGGAATTCATGACCTCCTCCTACCATGTCTGGCTCTTACACTGGAAGAAATCCTTTTTTTTTTACAAAGGAAGCATGTGTTACTCTTATGTTGTTTCCTATGAAATTTTCATCCACAATTAGAACCATTATGCTGCAGTACACTTATCTGTAAGATTATAAGTACAGTTAGTCAATGCCCATGTTTATGCACAGTTGGCCATGTGAATGACACTTAAATGTGTGGTGTGGTTGGCCATAGTGGTGATAAGTTAAAGGTTGCAATTTATGAGAATTTGAGGTTGCTGTTGACATGCTGAACAAGGGTCCCAGTAGTTTGCCTTCTTGTCTAACTCTGGTTATGGGTGCTCAACGTCTTTTACAGCTACCTTGACAGATTCATCTCTTATAAAGGAAGCGAGGAGCATGGACACTTCCAAAATAGTATCCATATCCATGTCTTTCCCTTGTTGAACACTTCAAGGAAACTTTGGATACTCCTATGTCCTAGCTGTGCTGCATTTTCTTTTAATTTATTTTTATACCAATACAAATGAGAATACCAAACTAAATAAAACATAACATTTTATTATGTCTACAACTACAATAATGTGTACCTACTTTTAAAACATCAATTCTCCATTTTGATTTAAAATTTGTGTTATATATTAATTTAATACTATTTTTATACATTTAACCTTGTCATGTCCTATAATTTTTTAAATTTACCATATGTCCATGTAGGTATCCTATTGTATTTGTGCTTTCTAGCTACAGGGAAATCAACCATTTGGCAGTTAGTCAGTTAACTCAGTCTCAGACCTTGATGCTACAGATTATCTCCCAGAATTCTGGTTCCTCCTAATGATTCTTTCAATGTCCCATATATTACATGCAAACTATAAAGCACGAGCACACCATTTTGGTGCCATGTATGCATGTCAAACACGTGTCCATGGACACTTGTAAAACATGTTGATGGCGCATATCTAACATACATCGCTAAGTCTCCATTTTAAAGATTATTTTATTCAGCTCATCCAGCATGGACACATTCTCTAAAATTTTACAAAAAAAGGAGAGAAAAATGTTGTATTTGTACATATCTAGTTTTACCATGAAAATTTCATTTAGGAATATTTTTGAAAATGTCAATCTTCAATATGACTTATGAAGTTTATATATGTAGAGGTCAAATCTAGTGACATGACAACATGAGAGGCGAGAGAAGTTAATCTTAACTTTATAATCATGTATGGATGATTGAGATTATTTTTCTAATCTTGACCATCCATTTATAGTTATGTGGTCGAAGATTAGTTTCTGCCTTAAGAGCATGCTCTCACCTAATATACTCCCTATTTGTGTGCCGTACTTATGTCCTACAATTTTTAGCATTTGGTGTATCCCCATGTCATGTCACATGTCTTTGTTAGTGTTTGTGCTTTATAGCATGCAAGGTTTTCCTTGCCTTATCTTCTCCCTTTATTGTTTGGAGATTTAGCCCCTTGTCCTATTTTGTTGCACTGGAGTAGTTAGTTACTATTGCCCTTTTGTCCTGTCAGTTTGGTAGAATGAAGTTAGGTACTAAATGTGTTCTAGTACTGGTTAGCATCACTAATTTTCATTCATTCTTCATTGGCCTTCTGAGGTGAATTTTCACATATAACAACCTTCTTTCTAAATGAAATGGCTAGACATTATAGTCAAGTGCTTCATGATTTCACAGAGCGCATGCACCTTAGTTTTCTTTATCGAAATTCCAATACCTCTAAGAGCCTAAAGTGGAAGGATAAATAGAATGTTAAATCTTTGGTGTTTGACTCTTTAATAGGCAAAAAAAAACGCTACATTAACATTATAGTTGCAAATTTATTGTTCATTTTTTATTTCTAACTTGTTCTCTTTCGTTTCAGAACCATTTTATGTTGCTTTTCATGACGAAGAGTGGGGAGTTCCTGTTCATGATGACAGGTACGTGGTTTTGGTTTGGTTAGGGAACAATCTTCTGTTTTGTTTTCAGCTTCTAGGTTGAGACTGTCTCAATGGTGGAATTTGGTTTTTGTGCAGGAAACTGTTTGAGTTGCTCAGCTTCTCTGGAGCCTTGGCTGAACTTACGTGGCCTACTATTCTTAGCAAAAGGCAGTTATTTCGGTACGTATATAGTGTTCTGTGAAATATATTTTCTTGAATTAATTATGTGGTTGGAATATTGCACATACACGGAAGAAAAGGTTGCTCATTAAATAATTTGATAGTTATATTTCCTTTCCTGTGCTTCATTTGGCTCTTGATTTTTTCAGAAGATCTTTTGTGTAGAATATGCACTAAAAATGTTTGGGATTTAGCTTTGGATTAACTGTTGTAATGTATTCATAAACACAGGGAAGTCTTTTTGGATTTTGATCCAAGTGCTGTTGCAAAAATGAATGAGAAAAAGATAGTTGCACCAGGAAGTCCTGCCAACTCATTGCTATCAGAACTCAGGTTGCGATCCATAATTGAAAATGCACGTCAGATGTGTAAGGTATGTGTAAAATGTGTAAAACTTGAAATTTTAGTTTCGTAGTATTTTTTTCTGAATCAAAAGGCTCTTGCTGAAGTGAATCAAC
This sequence comes from Mucuna pruriens, assembly GCA_025330945.1. Classification (NCBI taxonomy): domain Eukaryota; kingdom Viridiplantae; phylum Streptophyta; class Magnoliopsida; order Fabales; family Fabaceae; genus Mucuna; species Mucuna pruriens. Next base: position 693,591 of record JAENHJ010000529.1, read on the forward strand.
CCTTACACTTACCTTAATTTTCAAACTTTTCTGCTTCCTATCTTGGAAAATATTGAGAAAAATGAAACAAACCTGCTTCCTGACCCACAGACGAATATTACAAAAGGAAGTGGTGGTAGCATCATGAATTTTCTTAGTTTACAACTGTCAAACAGTGAGGGTATTGCATACTTTGTCTTTTTAACACTTAATCTCCATTGCAATACAGGTAATTGAAGAGTTTGGGTCCTTTGACACGTTTATTTGGAACTCGGTGAACCATAAGTCTATAGTCAGCCAATTCAGGTACCCACGTCAGGTACCCGTCAAATCTCCGAAAGCAGAAGTCATAAGTAAAGACCTTGTAAGGAGAGGATTCAGGAGTGTCGGACCAACAGTCATCTATACTTTCATGCAAGTGGCTGGCCTAACAAATGACCACCTTATCAGTTGCTTCAGATTCAAGGAGTGTATCTCCAATGCAGAAGCAATGAGCAAAGAGATCTCCCTCAATTCTAAGGTTAAAGAGAAGGCAACGGAGGCTGTGAACAAATTGAGCTTCACCTCTAAGTAGTACTAGGATGCTTTTGGTTAAAATGGTCATGTTGTTAATCAGGTAGTTGTAAGGGAAGATAAGTAGGTTGTGGAGTGTACAAAATCGATACAGATGTGAATGAAATAGTCAGAAGAAACTTGTATTTGAAAAGCAAAATGACCTTTGGCAATTCTTCAAGTTCTCGTGTATTATTTTATTTTATGTGGTTGTGTATAGTTAGTTCCCTTTAGGCTTTTACCCTATGATTGGGACCAGACCAGGTCAGGTCCCTTGAGGTTTTTTATTCACCTTGCCACTTTGCTTTTTAAGTCATCGCCGTCTTACCGTCAATTATGTCCGCATTACCTACTTGGTCAGTGGTCATCAAGGTACTGTGCTGGACTTTTTTGAACACTTCAGGATGAATCATGCGTATTACTTTCCACCCGCTACCTAATTTCATCATAGTTTAAATAATGCCTTCGCCCAAGTGGATTCGTTGAAAATTAGGAGCATAAAATGAATGGTTGAATTGCAATTAGGCTATGAATAACAGCTAATAGTCCAAGGGATGGGTGCAAATGTATTCAATTGGAGATTTTGTTGCACTCTTTATCACGGATGCAGGAGAGATAACAACACTGAATCTTGAAAGATTAAACTGGTTTTCACTAGGAAGCCTTAAATCACATGATGAAATCCTTTTAACCTATATGTAATTTTATTTGAATAAATTTCTTTTTAAATATTTATAGATGAAATATGAACTGAACTTCTTTTATAATTTTAAATTAAACTTATACTAAAATTTTAATTTTTCTTTTTTTCTTATAAATACGTACGAAATAATTTATCCCCAAAAGTGAACAATTATATATCGTTCAAAACCTTAACAGAGTGAATCATAAAAAGCGTGGTTTTTTTAGACTGTTGTCTTAGTAGTGTACGGTTTAATTAAGATTTGCGTAAGACAGCGTCGATATTGTACAGAAACTAAGTATTGTTTTTGTTAGATCGACAAGAATTTGCATTCAACAAACGACCATTCTCAATCGTGTGACGTGCATAGATTAGAAAAAAACTGTGTTTCAATTTATCTTCTATAAAAATTTGAAAACAACGCGTAACAGGAATTATTTGATCAATTGACATGAGTATAAAGCCAAATCAGTTTTACAATTTCAAATTCAATTATTCGGAAAAACTCCTCAAAATATCAATCATTGAATCGAAAAGTCTAATCATGAAGATCTCCCTTTTTCATTTTTGAGTTACATTCCATCACTTACAATACTTGATCGATGTATAATATAATTTCTAAAATGAAAATCTAAAGCTAGGACTAGGAGACTAAATCTGTACAGTAAACATTGAGATATAGAGTTGTGGAAGAAGAAAAAGGAGAAATTAAACTGCCGTAGTGTATGAAGAGTTTTGATCTCTTGAGAGAAATTGTGCTACAACCTACTCGGAAATCTTGATTTGAGGAAATTTTGGCCAAAAAAGGCTTGCTAGATCTTTACCATGATGAGGCAGATGGGAGATGCAGAGTTTGATTTTTGTGTTGTTTAATGAGCTCAACATGCTATCCTGGGTGGAACTTATTATCCACTTAAAAGGATGAAACATGTCCCAGCCTTCCATGTGGTATTTACATAGAGATCCTTGCTCTAAAGAATGATCTCTATTTTTATGGAATACTTAATTGGCACTAAATTAGCTACATACACATCTAATTATTGTGCAACAATCTTCCCGAGATGGCAGCAACAAGTGCTGCTCTGAAGTTAGGATCAGTGGTCAAAGAAGTAGCCATTTGTTCCACCAAAACCTGCGGTACTTTAGCTGAATCTGCTTTAGGCTTTGTGATCTTGGAAGCGTTGCTGCCCTTAGATTTTGTCAAGTCAAGGGTAACAAGTGTTGGAGTGGAAGAGATGAGAGATGGGGAACAAGCTCCAAGGGTCACACTACGGCCAGAACCTGATGTTGCCTCCATTTGGGAAAGCTGTGGATGATTGTGCTCCCCTTCATAAGTAGCCACCAGAAGTGATTGATCATCCACACTTCTTTGCACCTGAATAAACCAAACCAACTTAGCTTCGGATCCATTTTCTTATACTAAGTAATATTACTAACATGTGAATAACCAAATCCTAGGTATATATATATATATATATATATATTTACCTTCTTTTTGACAGGGCAGCTTGGAGCAAAAGAGCATTTGAAATATGCTCTAGGACAAGGGTTATCTCTGGTCACCTTTTGCCCATATTTCCTCCATTGGTATCCATCTTTCACAATCTGAAAACACAGTGTCAAACTGTTAACCCCTAAATAGTCTATGGCCAAGAACCAAAGGAGAGCAATTAAGAGTCTTACAAGGGTAGTATCAGATGGTTCGGTCCTGACATAAAGTCTTGAAATTTTTGCTTTGATGGTTTCTTCCCTCGGTTTCTTGCAAGATTCTTCATCAGTAGAGCTGCTCTCAGATCCATTGTTAGTTCCCATCAGACAATTGCTATTGTTGTTGCTGCTTTCAGACTTCCTTTTCTTTGATGTTGGACTGATCTCCTTTTCACGGTTTTTGTTCATATATTCCATCAAATGGCTCCGCAAAGTGTTATAGTTCTCACACACCACCGAGAGCATTTCGGCCAACTTCTTGTTTTCTGCAGTCACCCTCTTCAGCTCCTCCTCCAACTCACTAGTGGACTGAAATGCCACCAAATTCAACATCCATTCATTCAGTCTTAGCCAAAAACCCCTCATCAAAGAAATATGTACTACAATCTGACATATAATTAATTAATCTCAATGAAATAAACTCAAGTAATAACTAACCTCTTCCTCCATGTTAAATTTGGTCATTCCCAACGAGAAAAGCTTGCTTTCTACCTCCTTCTGAAATCAACACACAACAATGAATGAATAAACTCCCTATATATATCAAAGCATTTCCCAAGAAGATCAATGACTTTGTTTTTATACTTACGGGAACTTGTTCATTAACAATTCGGGGATTAATGTTGAGATCCAAGGAAGTATTAATCCACGATGAACAATCCATGACTTCAAACAAGCGGCAAAAGCTGCAGCTGAAATCTAAACCAACCCACTTGTTATTCTCTAGTTTACTATGTTGCAAGGAGATGAAGGCCGAAACTTTCAGAAATTCCAAGGGAGATAAAGCATATATATAGAGGTGGGCAGCACCAGAAGAACTCAAGTTGAGCAAGGAAACTCCGTGGAAAGAGAAATAATAACCCACTTGCTTAATTAAAGATCTGGCATGCACCACAACATTAACCTTGAAACTGTTCCTGTTCTTTTTTATTTAGTATTTGTTTGTTTCTATTTTTAATGCCTTATCAGGAGTACTAGAGATAAGATGAACGTGTGGATCCATGTGCTATTTTTAAATAATAATAATGGGACAGGAATATGACGACGGTGAATTAATTCTTCATACAATATAATGGAAATCAAACTTCCTAGTCAAATCTCACTTCTTCATCAAATAAAATAATAACAATAATAGTAACTTGTGGATTCAAGTGGGCCCATGTGTTACCTGAACAAGATTACGACATTGCATATAGTATTCTTCATTTTAAATTTACTTTACAGACAAGTGTTAGTTAATATTTTTTTAAAAATAGTTGGACGGGTAATTTCACTCCCATAACAAATAAGAAATTTAATAAAATATTTATACGAATAACTTCATTTTTCATAATACGGAAATAAATTAAATTAAAATAACTTGTGGAGGGACGAGAAACCTATCCAAAGCAGAAGGTGTGTGTTGACCGAAGGCGTGGTGTCGTCGTTTCTTATCTTCATTCTTTATTTATATTTAAATTACTTTTATAAATACAATATAGAAGCTAGTGGTGGTGCTCTGTATGTGGCCCCATTCTGTCTTTGTTTTCACGTTAACTATTTCAAACATTTTCCACGTTGCATGTATTCTTAAACGTACTATTCCTATTCTCTAAGACCAGACTTTGGGTTTCTTTACTTTTCTATCTTCTATGTATATATATATATACGCGATAACATACACACTTTTGTCGCTCAGTTTTGAGTGTTGACAAATATTTTTTACACGATTTTTATCGCACAACAAAATATATTACTCATATATAAATTAATATTTATACATGTTTTTCTCTATATGTTTTGTTCCAATAATGACCTAAGCTTAGTCATCCTAGCTTAAACCTAGTTAATTCAGTCGATAATTAGTTTGTCTACATATCTCAACATCGATATCTTAGCTCGAATCACTAAGTGTTGACATTTAGCTATTTATTAGAATTTTAAAACTGATTGAGTACATTTAAGACCAGGCATAGGATATCACGTCCAATTGATGCTTAATGCAAAATGAGTTACTTATCTACCACAAAATCTAATTACTATTTTGACAATAAAATAAACATCAAAGACACCACCTTTCAAACACCAATATATATGTTAGCACACTCACTTGTTTAGATTCGTTATTTCCATAAGATTACATGGTTAATTTGTTAGTTTCTTACTATAAAAATCTTTGTAAATGGTTGCCACTGTCGCACCCTTGTGGCACAAGGACAACGAATGATCAGACCATCTCCATCCAACGTCAGGTCCATCCACGTTATCACTGTAAAAGAACACTTTTCATTTTTGTAAAAAAATAAAAGAAAAGAAAAACAAGTGAAGCTCTCTCCATGTTCATGAAACAAAAAATTATAAAGAAAATAAATAAAAATAGAATAGACAGATACATAAGCATAATGTACTTAATTTAATTGTATTAATAAATTAATAAAATTATTACCGTATTAGATATTATCAAATAAACATCTATATTCACCAAAAAAAACAAATAAGTTAAATATCCATGCTTATTGATGCATCAATAATACGTTGATTCTAATTACTTAAATTCTATGTTACTTTTTTAGTTATAATTAAGAGTGGTGATGAAGTTTAAACTTACCACTTCCTATAAATTACGTAAACCCTATTACTAGGCCAACTTTACTAGTTAGGTTAAATTCAATGTTTACTAATATATTAATAATGTGCCCATTTTTATTTTTATTTTTTTGACTAATTAGGTGCAACGGACTTAGACTATATGATCTCTGGTAGAAAAGAGAAAACGTAGAATGTGAATTTCCTTCTCTTTTTCCCTCTAAAAGGATAAGGTGAAAAAGTAAGAAATGTCATTGTCAAATTTTTTTTATTTAAAAAAATATTAGATAAGTTATTGTGTTGTAAATTAGGATATATATGAACTCACAAACTACAATAATTTACCGTGACAAATAAATCTCAACCTTGTACAGTGGGTTAAGTGCTCGCTTTCCAAGGAAAAATAACTTAAATCCCAACTCTACAAAAGATAGTTATTGAGAGGACCTCTTGATTAACAGTCAATCACAGTAGTTGAGGGATTATCTCACAATAATTATTGAAATACTTTAGAAAAAGAGAAGCCTCAGAAAATCTTCTATAACTAACCATTTTTAGACTATGTTTGAATTGATAAAAAGAATAATAAAATAAATAATATTAGATTTTATTGTTTGAACTATTTAAAATAAAATAAAGGGAAACCAGCCGAAGGAGTGCACTTTATTCAATACCTCTCCTTTTTCTTTTTCTTTGGTTGTTATTAAAGAACATCTCACATTTGAGTTTTATAATAGAAAAATTGCTTTAAAAGAACTTAATTTATTCTCTCAAACCTATTACATATATTACTTTTAGTAATATTTTATTATAAAATATTAATAATATTTTATATTTTAATAATATTTAATAAATATAAAATATTACTAATAACGTTTTATGATATAATTTAAATATAATATTTATTAAAATATTACTAAAACTAATAGATAATATTTTTATATTTAAGTAATATATTTAAAATGTTATGAAATTCATATATGTATATTAACGCATTTCAACTAATTAGACTCGTTGCAATCTAAAGTAACTTCTAAATACTAAGAGTCTCATAAAAAAAAACTTAAAATTGTTTTGTTGTGGGGTTGATTTTTAGAAAGGTGTTCTCCTTGTTTAAAATGTTAATCATTTAGGATTTTATACATGATTAAGAAAGTTATTAAATATCCTTGAGGTGAATTACATATTCCCTTTGGAGGTATTTAAATTATATTGGCCTTCCTACTATTTTAAAATTATACTTTATGTAATTAATTGATTAAATGTGTTACATTTTAATCTATTTCCATCTTAATAAACCACTTCGAAATGGTAAATTGTGGGCATATATAGTATATATTCTTCACATATTTTATATATATTTGAAAATTGTTGTAACGTTAGATGTGTTTTTTTAAAGTAAAAAATAAATTATATATAAATATTATTAACACATGTGATTCAATACTCATACTTTTTAATTAAAATTTATGTTTTCACTACAAAAATTTTTTGATTTTGTTACTAATTTTAACTACCATTTAAATTAATAGCTAAATCCTAGTTAATTAACTATTAATTAACTAAAAAATTATTTTTTCTAGCTAAATTGAAGTTATATTCATTTATACTTCTTATTACTACAAATTAGCTAGGAAATAACTACAAATTTTAAAAAATTTATTACAAATTAACTAAGATTATTTTCCTAATTAATTTGCTACTTATTTCATGCTACCATTTAATATTTTAGTAATTTTGTAGCTAATTATTTTTACTAGAAATTAACTACAAAATAACTATTAATTTTAAAATTAGCCACAAAATTATTTTATAGCAAATTTTAAATTTTCTAGTAGTATATTTTAACATGAAGTTGCAACTAGAATTACTGTTTTCCTCTTAAAAATTGAAATTCAAGAAACTGAATTGTATGCCAGTAATTTAATAATTTTGTATGTTTTTTTTGTTATTTGTTAGTTGAGAGAAAAACTCTGAAAGTATTTGTTAATAGGTTATTATTTTTTAAAATATACAGTGTGACTACGTTTTTTATTGTCAGGAACAAAATTAAAAAATATTCCAAATACGATAGTTATTTTTCTATTTATAGCTCATTCCCACCATTGGTCAGCCCGTATGAAAAAGTCTTATAAGTTATTATTTTTTTTATTATTATTATTGTTAATTTGTTTGGCAATGAACTTCAACGTTTCTTCGCGTCAAATAATTGTTACGCTATTTTTTTTTTGAGAAATTATTAGTATATAATAATTGAATTTTAATTTTACAAATTTTTAAGATAAAAAAATATAAAACAAAATAACTAATGTAATACCAACAAATAAAAAAGAAAGTAATATTATAAAAATTAAGAAGTATTGTAAAAAAATAACAAATAATATAACTCTTCGCTTTTTGTTTCACATATCTGTAATTGAGTTAACTTAATTACATTTTATGCTTTTAACATCAGAATTAATATTATGAATCAATCATGAGTTCATATATATATATATATATATATATATATATATATATTTTATTAACAACTAGCTCGCTGAACTTCTATAATATGCATGTTGGATATTTTGGCAAATAATAAAGTCGGCACATGTTTCAATTTGTCTCTTTTTTTTTTTTTTCTAATACTTTAAGCACATATTGCAATAGACATTGCTGCAATACATATTTCAATGAGTTTTAATAGTGCAACTTAACATAAAGAGTTAAACGAATTTGATTATCTTTAACTATTTTTCTCTGTTCAGGAATGTGCAAGGAATCATTCGATGATCTTGGTACTAGCTAGGTCGGTCCTATAATTTAGTTCTCAGTCAGTCAGAGACAAATTCAAGAGAGGCCAGGCGTGGGCACTGTCCCTCTCTAAAGACCTTTTATATATTATATATATATAAAGAAAAATAAACAATCAAGTTTTATAACTACCAAATTTTCATTAACAAAAAATACAAATTTCACATATTTCATGTGGACGTTTATTACGTCAAGTATCTTAGTTCCCTTTTTCTTCTTGATGATTAGTATTAATATTGTTATTTAGTTTAATATTATCTCTGTGTTATTTATATAACCACTATATGTACAGAGATTCATTCATGTGAATAGTTATGATGTCATTTTATTTTATTTTTATTTAATTTTATCCAATGATTATGTTAAATTTAATGTTTATTTACGTTTTAAGCATGCATAAATTACTGGAGTTGTCAAAACAAAGAACTAAATCTAATAATAAAATATAAAAAATGTTAATTTTTCTAACAATATAGCCAAAAAAAAGTTATTTTAAAAAATTATAGTTCATAATTATAATGAAATAATTAAAATTTACTTTTCTATCTTAACCTCGAATAATAAAAAAATATTTAAATAAAAATGTGACATAAGATTGTGTGCGTAAAAAATAATAAAATACTTTATGGAGCAGCAGATTGTATAAGTAGATTTACACGTAAAATTAATAAATTTAATTTATAAAAATATTAATAATTTTAATCTTAAATGTAAAACTAATTAATATTTCAATGAAAGTAATTATTTATTATAAATTAGATATTCTTATATAATTATAAACGAAGAAAAAAATCCAGCCCCATTTAATAAGTTTCTGGATCCGTACCTGCCCTACTGAAGTTCCGTCCTTGGTCGATCATATTGAGAATTTGATATCTCATTCTCGATCAGACGATCCAGGGAAGAGAAGGAAAATGATTAAGTGGAATTCAGATAATTGTTACTGTTTTTAGTTTTGTAATTAATTAAATGAAGAAAATTGGTATATGCCATGAAAAGGTTGTCACATGACATACCATGGCATGTCTTGAGAATAGTAGACATGAATAATAGTAGGAGTTAACAAATTATATATATTTTTTAAATATGTTTTGCAAATTCCGCAAGTTTTTTATTTAAAAAAAAAGAAAAAGAAAAAACCATAGATCCTATGTATATATATAAAAAAAAAGGTTCATAGGATGGGTCGAATAAAGAACAGTAAAAAGTCAGAAACGTATAAGAAAGTTTAGAGACCGAGTGATGGACCATGACCAAATTAATAATGAAGCAAAGCACTCCGAATTGCCAGCTGGAAGAGATGTCTCGGTATTGGGGCAATTGGTCAATCCACTGAATTAGAGCCAGAAAACCAAAAACCAGAATGAAATTTCTTGCGGCACGTTCGTTCATTTAGTTGGATAGGTTTTCTCCCATGTCCACGTCCATTTAATTGTAGCACCCAATTATGGAAAATTGGTCCTTGGAATTCAAATGTTTGTGGTCTTAGTTCTCCACACATGCGCGAGAAAAAGAAATGGATTGGTTCAAGTTCAACCACAAGGTGTTTCTTGATTTAATTTGTCTGCATATGATATATATATATATATATATATATATATATATATATATATATATATATTAATTATTAGTGCTAGCTCAACTGCTAGACCTCTTGACCATAATCCTGGTGGGTACGTGGGCCCTGTCTTTGACTCTTTTTGTGCTTCCGTTTCAATCAGAAATAAGGATTTTATTGATTTATTAGGCAACTAGAAAGAGAGAGAAGCTAAAAGTAAGAAAACTATGGGAAGGAAGGAGCTAGGGAACAATCACACATTATTTGACTTCATAACGACTTTGGAGATTCATCTGTGACTTTGTCAACTTATGTCGGCTCTTCCTTTCCTCTAAATGCACATTATCATAAGTAGTAGCCGCGTTATAATATATATTAATCAACTTTTTCTTCCTCTTATTTTGCCCTTGTACATTATCCTAATCCCTTATATTTGGAATATATACACCTTCAGATCTATCCACCGGCTAAATCCGAATTTTATTTAAAATAGGGGATTGTCTAGTTCATTAAAATTAATATTTTAATCATATATGTATGCACTTATATATGTTGGATTTTAATATACACACTCGAGCCTTAGACTAAACAACTGAAAAGAATTAAACATTTTCAAGTACCTCAAAACCTATTAAATAGGATACTACTAGTAGAGTTGAGAGATGTAACTCTGTCTCAAAATTAGTTTATGTGGGAAGGAGTACTTCACATTATTTAACTTCTAAAAAGTTATCCAACATACATCATATATTACACAATAAATTATTTAATAATTAACTGCATGTATTAATGACTTCGAGTAAAATGTTCAAGTCATCAATAATTTTGATATATTAATAATCATTGTACATTTATCGTGGTTTTAGCAGTCAAAAATACAAATTATATCAACAACTATGTAGTCATTGAAAATTCTCTTTCGACAAGTATAAGCTAATTTTCTTGTAATATATAATTTTTTTAAATTATATCATCACTAACTAACTTTTATCTTTGATATTTATATATAATTGTAATAATGAAAAATTACAATTTTCACACATTATGAATTAAAATGAAAAATGTTTTCCATACATAGATAGAGGGAAACACATTTACACATAGTGTCAATGAATTTGGCTTACTTCGTTAACATCTGCAAAATAATGATTGCATGATTAGGGTTTGAACTTTGTGTTTCTATATTAGTAGTTAATTTTGTGTTTTTGTGGTAGTAATATTATTACATTGTAAATTTTAATAATTGAGAGAAAATTTTGTCACGATCATCTTACTTGACTCATAAAATTATTTTTAACAGAAGATATTTATAGTTTTTTTTATTAAAATGAAACAATCATTTTTTGCCTTAAAATATTTTACATGAGTAAACTAATTAATTAAAACAAATATCCTATATATGAGAACTAATCATTGATTAATTAAAAAAATATTAGTTCACTATAAGAATTTTTTGATTTTGCTACTAATTTTAGCTACCATTTAAATTAGTAGCCAAATCCTAGCTAATTAACTATTAATTAACTAGAAAATTATTTTTTCTAGCTAAATTGAAGTTATATTTATTTATACTTCTTATTACTACAAATTAGCTAGGAAATAACTACAAATTTTAAAAAATTTACTACAAATTAACTAAGATTATTTTCCTAGTTAATTTGCTACTTATTTCATGCTACCATTCAATATTGTAGTAATTCTGTAACTAATTATTTTTACTAGAAATTAGCTACAAAATAACTATTAATTTTAAAATTAGCCACAAAATTATTTTGTAGCAAATTTTAAATTAATTAGCATGACGAGAACTCAATTTTTTTAAAATGATTTACTAAAGGTAGTGGAAAAATAATTTTTAAACATTTTAACCTTTAATTTGTACTACTATGTCGTAATTAATATCTTGTTTTAATTATTTTTCTCCTTGTAATATATAGTTTCATTTTTATGTATCACTTATTATTTTAATTTTAAAAAGAAAATAAGTTATGTACACTGTCATTTTATTATAACTCATTATGTAAATTTATTAATTTTTATAATAAATATCTTAAAAATCAGATAACGTAATTTATAATTGAATGATAATATAAAATTATTTTATAATATATAATCATTTTAATTATTTATATTTTTACAATTTTTTGAAAATATATATAGAAATATCTAATTAAAATAATTATTATTTTAAGAATGTAAAAATCATAAATTTGAGTCATATATTATTCATATATGAATAATCAAAATTAAAATTCAGTTAGTAATATATAATTATTTAGTGTGTGTTTAGATTCACGTTAAATCATCTAAGATCACATTAAAATATTAACTAAATTGATTTTAAGTAAATATTTACATATTTAATCCAACATTGAGAAATTGATTTTAGATAAACAAAATTAATTTTGAGTTGACGTAATTTTAAATAACTTTTTCATTGAATAAAAATTTTATACTGAAATATATTATTAATTTATTTTTTAAATAAAAAAAATCAACATAAATCATCTCCTTCAAAATTTAATTTTAATCCGAATCAATTTAATTTAAAATTAATTTAACAAACACTAACCAAAATATACATATTTAAAAAATTATGTATATTTATTTTTTAGTTTTAACTATTTAAATATGAATTAATAATTTTTTAATAAATTTTTTCTCTCTGTATATATATAACGAAGTTTTGGATCCAACTCGTGATTCTTGCTGTCAGATATAAGTATATATATAAAAAAACACTGCGATAGAAACCTGACCAGAATCACCGGATCAACATGATGACTTATTCCAAACAATTTTGGACCATTTCATGTTATAATTAAAAAATTGAAGTGAAAGATGTCCCACGGGGACCTTCAAAGGTTAAAACATGCTACAATTTAGACTGAATTTATAACAGTACTTATAAATAATTTACTGATAAAGAATCGCACCACCAACAACAATGGCATCTAAAATCTTTATGCTAGCTTTGTTTTGTCATACAGTTGAGTTGGTTTTCTTTTTTCACATTTTCCATTGCTTTAACCAAAAACAGTGAGTCGAAGAGAAAAGAATCTTGAAAAGTATGGTATTGATGGTTAATCCTGTTTTCCTAATTCTGTCGGACCCAAAAATTTCACAGAATTATGTGAATTAAATGGAGTTAATCTAATTAAATCTCATTTGTTATCGGGTCATTTTCAGTTTGATAAAAAAATAACTCTAAAAAAATTCACAAGAAATAAAAACATAGATAATTCTAAAAATACCCAAATGAAAAATGATGGCATGCATGAGATAAGCCCTACATACTAATATTGTCAATGCTAGTCACGACTTCATATATGTCGGCTTCTCTTTACTTGTCAAATTCTTCGGTACCTTCTATTCTTTACCTTTTGTCTTATTAAACCAATTAAGATTCGGTTAAACTCATCTTGCCTGCAGCCATTCTTATCTTTTTCGTCACCCAAAATTAATTCACTTTAATGCCTCTAAGGAATTCAAATTACAAAACAAAATTATCACTTTTCATTACAATCTCACTTTCTTTTTAATCACTTTTTTATTTATTAACTTTTCAACCGATATGATTATTAATTATATAAAACCCACACTTATAGTCATTTATAATTAATTAATAATTTAAATTTTATGCAAATAATATATAAAAATTAAACTCATACCTACATGACACCAATTAATAAGACCCATTAAGTAAATCAACAAGTGATCAATTTTATCAAGTTTATATGTTGCTGATGTGGATTAAATTATGTAGTCTTCAAGTGCGGCACGGCTATATATAAAATAAGTTTATAGTATTGTGTTTGTTACTAGAAAAAAAAAGTATTGGGTTTGTCTCAATTAATTTACCTTTTGTGTTATGTTTATTTTAAAATTTTAATTAATTCAAGTTCTTCGTTTATACTTGAAGTGAAAAATATTACTGTAAAACTCATTTTACCAAAGCTTCTCTAAGTAGTTTTTATATGTGTTGAATTAATGAATATAGGTCCCAGAACTAAGATACTGATCATTAATCATTAGAGAGTATTAATATTTAAAAAAAAAAATGGAAACAGCCCCTTATTTTACCACGTATTAAATTTTCTTACTTCTGCATCCAAAAAAATTTTCCGTTTATTTACGTGGATATATAATTAATAGAGTTGAACTATTGAGTATTTAATCAAGATATATAATTATGATAGATCGATATCAATATCAATAATGAGCTTAGCCAGGAAAAAAGAACAAAAAAGATAGATTATTTGGTGAAGAGTCAAAAATATAATTGTGTCAATCATTTGGATACGTAGAGGAAAGAAAAAATAGAATTTATTAATTTGATTTGGGGGTGAATATAGAAGAAGATGTGAAGAAGGATATGCAACTTACGTTGGGCAAGTTGATGCCAATTCAAGTGGAATTCAGCCATTCTAAGCGTCAATAATGGTTTTATTTTATATTAAAAAATGGTTTTTGACATATATTTTAAGTTTAAATATAGTTTTAATCCCGTAAATATGGTTAAATTTGATTAAAAAATATTATCAATTTAAAAATTTATTTTGGTAGTTTTGCTCATCGTAATTTAAAAAAAAAAAAAAAAACAGTGCTTCTTATTATTTAACGGTGATGTAACATATATTTTCTATACCATATTAACCATTATTTTCAAGTGACATATTAACCATATTAAATACATGTTAGACTATTAATAAAGGCTAATCTGAATTATTTTTAAAAAAATAAATTTATAGAATCTAAAACTAACAACAATTATTTTAAATGATTAAAATTAAAATTGACCATATTAAAAATTTTAAAATATATTTTACCTACAATTTTGTATAATTAAATGGCTGGAGCCGAAAAAGGAACAGTAAGAGGACAGAGGTGACCCCATGAGCTACCTAAACCAAATACCAAATTTAAATACAGCATAATTCAAATTGATTTATATGGGCTTTCAACGCAGCACGTCACACGTGACGTTCTATATTCACGTGCAGTCGACACGACTTCCGAACCTTAATATATATACACGTCGAAATACATTATATCTTTGAAATTGACATCACTTAGTTGTGTTTATTTGAGCATAAATATAGGAAATAGATGAGAAGTCATAAATAGAATGTGTGTTTGATAGAATAAAAATAGAGAGAGAGAAAATTCCTGAGTTTCATATTTTTTATTTTTATAAAATTGCGTGAAAATAATCACATTAACCTGGTATGTTTTACGTATCTTGTGGTGATTAGAAATTGCTAAAAAAAATTACATGATTAATGGCGGTTATTGGCAATTTAAAATCACCGTAAACATATAATAATCGACTTTCAAACAGCATGATCGATTGTGTGAATATGAAATCAATTTATTTTTTCTGTTTTTCTTTTCATATATTTTTTATTTTCCTCCAAACAAAACACTCCTAAAATTTATCTTATTTCCATCCTTCTATTCTTTCTTTCCTATTTTCATTCGCTTTATTTATTTTCTTCTTACTGAAGATATTGTTAGTTTTTTTAATACAACATGAAAGTTAATGATTATTTTTTTTTTCCAAACATTGATATTTATTTAAGAAACTGTCTCCCAATTAACATCGAAAATTGAACTCATATAGACGAAAAATTATAACACTATTTAAGATCATATAATTTCAACCAATATTTATTTCACATTTAAAGTTAATAACTGATTATTTTAATAAAATCAACACATACAATTTCATTCACTAAAACAAACAATATTGACGTGAGAAAAAAGCAAGTTAATTTAAACAATAATAACCTAGGTTAAAATTTCAAAGATTTATTACTCATTATAGCCATGATGAATATTAAAACACAAGACTATATTTAATGTAATAAAAAAAATTCTCTTCTAAAAAGACTTCTATCATATTTATATTAATAATTTATATAAATTTTTCGATTTACTCAGTACTTTTTTTACATTTCAAACTAAAAAAAATAGTTTTAACAACATATTTATACAAAAGTCAATATCATAAAAATAACGATAACTTAATGGGTCAACAACTTTCACTTGTGAGTTCAACCTTTTGTTTGATCAAACTTTAAACTTCAAATAAAATAAAATATTAGATGATAAAAATATGTCTTACTGTATTTTTGTGCAAAATAAAAAATAGACTTGTTGGATTAAATAATGTCTAATAAAGTTCAAACAAGTTCAAAGATGAAATAAAAAGACTAAATTGATAATAGAAAAAGAAGTATAGATTATTGCATTATTTTCATCGTATTTTCCTAAGGATGTATATTATAAGAATTGAATTCAAGTCCTTTCACACCAACTTAATATGTTGTTAGTTGAGTCACATTCATATTATATATATATATATATATGTTTTTTCAGAGCTTAATTTAATCTAACTTATTATTATTTTTTATTAATTACAAAATTATTTATCAAAGTTCTATAATTAGGTATTTTAATATTTTATTATTAATATATAGTGAAAATTTTATTTAATCTATCTTTTAATATTATTAATATCAAATAAGATTTGAGAGATTTTAATTTTTTTTAACTATCTTTGACAATAACAATAACCACATGTAGTGTCAATAATGTTTTATATAATTTAATATTTTTAGTGGACTATGAATTATTTTTTAAATTTAATTTATATAAACTTTTTTTACAAAGATGTATAATGAAATTTGATTATTTTATTATATCATCTTATTAATTGGTATAATGAAATTTGATTATTTTATTATATCATCTTATTAATTAATATAATATAATATGGTGATAGGGTGAGTTTTTTATTGGATATCTGAGTAAAAATGTGTTTATGCTAACAATACATATAAATTTAATTTTTTTTATTCTTCTTATAGTATTGTTATTTTTACAAATAAATCAAAATTTTCAATATTACAATACTCACAAAAACTTATTTTTTTCAACATTAATACTACATTCTTTTAAATTCATCCTCATCCAAAGTTGTTGAATTAATACAATCTCAAGGCTTTGTAGTCTAACTAATGAAAATAGTAACAAATAACATATCATATCATAATAAATATTATCAACTAATATTTTGAATTAATAAAAAAATTAAAATGAAAAAAACATTGAGGCCTAAATAATTTGGGACAAGATAATTGCCTCATCAACCTTGCGATTGTCACGTCCTTGCATGTTGATCATTTTTAGAGCAGGTCAAGCAAAACTTGAAGAAGAAATAAATGCACATTTTGCGGAAACAAATTATAAAAACTTAAATATAGAAACAATAATCTTTTTTTTCTGTTTTGAAAAGTGATTTAAAATGATTTAAAGTTAAATTTAAATTATTTCAACCATTTTTTACCCAAACAAATTTTGTTTACAAATTAAGGTTAAAAAAATTAAAAACAGGCTACCACCCCAAATGAGGCATAAAAACTTGTTTAATTTGAGAAAATAATTTTCATTTACATTTGTTAATATTTATATAAAACTAAAATAATAAAATTATTTTCACTATTTTATATACTTTAAAAAATAAAATGAAAATGAGATAATATTTTTATAATTGAAAATAAAAAGGGAAATTTGGAAAATTCATAGAACGTATATCATGGGCAAATGGTTTGTTGATTAAACTTTAGTAAAATGTATTGAACCCGTAAAAGTTAGCCTTTTGGCATTTACATTCAATTCACCTGTATCTAAAGTCAAACTAGTGTCAGGGAATTTACATCCAATAAAAGAAAAAACGTCGAATTCAAATTCCATGCGTCTTATTCCGAACACATTTTCGTGCTTCTCAGAATTATTCTCTCTTTTGTTTGGTTCGGCAAGTAGCATGAAATTGATGTTTACGAGCCCCCTATTGGCTATTTTCAACAACCCTAATTAGGGCGGCTAAAGGTTTTTAACGGTCTAGAGTCAAATTATTAAATACTCTTTTTTAATAAGAAAATTATTATTATTTTATTAGTATAATTTAATTTTAATAAAAAGTCATGCTCAAAATTTTATATTATAAATATATCATTTTTAAATTCTTAAATTTTAAATAAAATATACTAATAGTTTTTACCATCATTTAATTGCGAATTACCATAAAATTAAAAAAATTTAAATTTTATAATAATTAATTAAAAAATCATATTTAAAATAATTTTTATTAGTTAATAATATAAAAATCTTACACTTAAAAGATATTAAAACTAGTTTTCCTTTCACTATCAACATTCTCGTCATATTCTTTTTCATATACCATACGTATATTAGAAAATATAGGTTTTATGTATTTTATTTATGAAAATATTTTATAATACAATTTAAAATAATTGGAATCTTCATTAAAATATTTGTGGATGAAATATATTCTGAAGTCCATGAAATTACTTCTCCACAAACATCTTATCTTTTACGAATCAAATATGAAAATTTGTTCTTTCAAAAATAAATGAAATGAAATATTTAAATAGTACTGAAAAATTAGAGAAAAAAAATTTAAAAAGCAAATATTAAGTAGTAAATGATTAACATAAAAGAGGGAAAGTACATAAAAGTTACTAGTTAAGATTCAATAAATTGTAATAATACATAAGATCTTGACTGAAGCTTTAACATTCAAATACTTTTTATTTTTGGTTGATAAACAAATTCGAGTCTATGACAACTGAAAAGAATAGTATTAACCCTAACTTGACCAAAGTCTAATTAATTTAGAAAGCGATTGTGCATTATGGACATTTCATTAAATTAGGATTTTGTAAGTTTCTACTGATAATATAGAAATTGTATTGTTAGAAAGCCACTGCTGACCCATTAGGATGGATTTGGTTGGTGGTGGAGGTTAAATAGTTTATATGAAATACTAGATTTGATGCATGGTTGTGTCTTTTTTAATTATAGTAATTATTATACTGGTTGAGAATAATCATCAACAACACACTTATAAATTAATATAAATGTGACTATCTAAAAACATAAAGCTTTTTTAATATTCTTATGGAGAATGCTAACGATGTTTTTAGGGTATTAATTGAAGGGATAAAAGTGATTTTTTTTTATATAAAAGCTGCTGTCAACACACCTTTTTACTATGATTTTCAATGCATAATTAAAAAAAAATATCCACAGGTATTTGAAAACAGCACTGCATAATCAGTTTGATTTTTAATTATTAATTTCTAGCTAATTAGCTAATGCTATTAAAGGTCAATTATAAGCAAAATTCTATTTGATATAATCAATAAACATTTAGTCATGAAATAATGAGTTATGATTCAATTGAACTTTAACGTAAAAACTTGAATTAAGATAGATATATATTATGTTTGGAATCACATAGTTAACACAAATATCATTTCATAAGGTTAAGAGTTTTTAGAAGACTATAACTAACAATATTATATTGAGATAATAATATTTATTGTTTGGTAAGTTAATAATTTCTAGAAAAAATTAGTCACCATTTTTAATGATAGATACTTCATACTTATTTTATAGATAAAAAAAATTCCAAAGCTAGATAATCGTGGATTAAAATCTCAAATCTTATATCCAAACCTAAATATGAACAAAAACAAATTTGAGAAAGGTCCCGGCAATATTATTGTTTTTGCACCATGCAAGGAAGTGATCTCTTCCATTGTTATCACTATGTTAGAATTGTTATTATGAGTGTTACAATTTTTTTTTTCCCTACAAAAAAATACTCCTTCTAGTCACCGAGTTATAACTGAACCTCTACTGACTAAAATCAATAAACAGATTAAAATTAATATAATTATTTGTGTTACTTTTTTATGGGTGCAATCAATTCGTAAACGAAAGTTTTAGTGAAGATTTATTTGAGTTTTGTTATGTAACACAAGATTGGTTCAGGTAATAAATTTTTGGGACTTATTTTTTTCTAGAAATATCTTTTCAGAAGAATTATTATATTTAAAATAAATGCATTAAAAACATTAAATTTATATAAATAATTCATTTATTCCTAAAAAGTTTACAAATATAAAAAATTATTTTTTAAAATAAGATAATTTAAATGAAGAAAAACAAAGTATTCATTTCCTAAGTCACTAATTGAGTAAGTGGTGAGACACTTGCATAATTTGCAATAAAATTATAGGTTTAAACTTTATTATCATTATTTCATTGATTGTTTTCTTCATTATTTTTTTTATCATTTTTTGAACCATTTTTGTTGGTAGTATATGTATATGAATTTTTTTTTTAAATACTACAATAAATTCATTTGTTTCTCACTTCTTCTCAAGAATATTAATCATTCCAATAATATCTGTTTACCCTAAACTAAGTTATGTGCGAATTTGAATTCTCTGTATCATATCAGCTTTATCATTTTATAAAAGGAAAATACGTGACAATAACTATAGTATGATTCATAATTATTCATATTTATGTTTTCCTCTTGTAAATAGTATTACCATATTACTACGTAACATGGGAGGATTTGCGTCGGTTACAAGAAGACTTTAAATATTCTTTTACTGTGTTAGGTTATTTTTCACAAATTCTAAAATGAAATTAATTTTAAGCTATCGCTATATACAAACACTTTTTTCTGTATGTGCTTGAATTTTTTATATTACATTATATTATATATATATATATATATAACCCACTGTCCACCTCTTTAATATATATCCTTTCAAATTTACTTTTAAAAACAGAGTGACACACTTTTATCTTTCTTTGGTAGTAAAAAAGGTTAAAAAAAAGTCCATAAATGCAAGCTCGTTTTTGTTATGGCGAAGACTTGTCGCTAGCAAGTCTTTGTCTACTCGTTTAGTCGAAGTCGTATGTCTATTGTCTTGGTTAACTTTACTTAGATCGGAACACTAAAAGAATTGTCTCACGTTTTGTTCGTGTGTGAATGGATGGATCCATGTAGATGTCCACCACAAGATTTTTTATTTTTTATTTTTTGTTAAAAAGGCCCTAAGGCCTCCACCCCAAGTTATTTAAGTTATGGGTGCTGTACAAAACGTCATTTCATTGTTTTGTACACTTCAAACTTGTACCCCAAATCATCTATTTTTTTAACTAAAACGACTCAGCTGTAATTTATACGTTCACAATACTATACTCGCCATATTTAATTATCTATATACACGCAGGCAAACTCAATTATTGAGGTGGCTTAATTAATATTTAAAAATACTTTATTACAATCATATTTTATCATTTTTAAGGAGATTACTTTGTTACTCATGTATGTCTTTTTCATGCTGCAAATTACCAATTACTTGTCAAAGATTATGGGTTACGAATTATTATGACAATAAATATTTCGCCAGCAACAAACTTGAAATACTTTAATAATTTCAGAGTTCTAACTTGCCACCATACTCTTCTCACAAAACAAGTGAGAATAAATTAACAAAAAAAAAAATGGTAAGAAAACATTCGTTACCACATTCTAATTTATTGAAAAAATAATATTTTCAACACGTGTACAGTAGTATAGCATAAATATTTATTTTATGTAACAAAAAATTTATAATAAATAAATACTTTTAAATATATAAATCACTATAATTAAATTTTATAATATAAATATTTTTTAATCAAAATATATTTTAAATTTATAATAAATAATTGATATTGTGATACAATATTATTTTTAATTATTATTTATTGTTTTAAAATATATTAAAACTCAAATTAGAACTAGAAGATATTGAAAATATGTATTAAAAGAGATAAAAAAATTAGAAAATATTCTTAAAATTACTGGTTTAATGTTCACTATACTCTTTTTTAATATTTATCACGAGACAAACTAAGTAACAAATACCTTAATCAAATATACATTCTTAAATAGTATAATAGATCCTATTTTTTATTATTTACATAATTTTTTATTATTTTTGTTATTGGCTGATTTAATTGATACAACTCTCTTTACATAATATTGATTTTTGAATTTTTGTTTTTTTTTTTCAAAAAAATTCTTCAAAATGCTATGATTAAAAGATAAGAGCTAAAAACACTATCATTAAAGAACATGAGCTAAAAATATTCTCATTTAGGATAGTTATTATAATTTATATATAAAGAATATTTTTGTTAAAAAATGTTAAAATTTAAATTAAAATTACAAATATCAAAATGATAGATTGAAACAAATAAAAAATTAAAAAATCCTTAAAAATATTTTTATTAAAGAAAAATAATTAGAAAATTCTCGTTCAACATAATTATTTTAATAAATATAAAGAAGGGATGTAGGATAATTTATGTTGTGATATGATTTTATTTTTAATTATTGATTATTTCTATTAAAAATATTAAAATTAAATTTATAACTAAAGATATTGAAAATAATAAATTGAACCAAATAAAATGTTAAAAACAAGATATACTCTTATTTAATAATAAAAACTGAAACAATAAATAATTATTTTAATTTATATACACAAATGATCACAAAATTTTGTAGGTTTCATCACATATTATTTAACCAATATCTATCATAATTTTTTGATTTTTAATAAATTTTAACAAATAGAAGATTGTAGGTTACTAGTATTCTTCCCAACAAAAATAAACATATAAGTGTGGCCAAAGATTAATTTGATATTATCTCAGGCTCTTGTACAATATCCAAAGACCTTAATTATGGTGGTGATAAAAAAAGAGTATATTTATTTTTAATTTATTTAAAATGTCAAAACCATAATATGTTTTAAATTAAATAAATACTTATTTATTTTAAAAATGAGTTCCCTTCAAAAGTTTTTTTTTATTAAATAATTTTCATCTTATCATTCCACAGTTAAATATTATTTTAAAAAGAGAATGAATATTTTTCTTTCTTTTTTTATTCGAATCGGAATGTGAAGTTTGGGGAAGGGGGATGAAACTAGATCTGTTTGCTCTGGGTCATGTGAAGTTTGTTTCAATTTTTTCTGGTCCAGGAGTGGCTACATATGAATGGCCCGTTGTTTTATGTTTTATATATAAAAAAAGAGCCCAACAAAAATTACATCCACGATAAGAAAACAAAAACGGAAACAGCTTAAAGCAATTATTGAAAGCCCATTCCCAACCCAAAAAAACAAAAAAATCATCTGATCAATACACACTCACACACTCTCTCGTGATCATTCTCTCTGCTCTCGATCTCCCATCGGCAACTTCCTTGTCTGACAGGTAAGTTTTTCTCCATTTAGTTATTCCAAATTGCGATTGTTCCAACGCGAATTGGCATTGATCAGATCTAGTTTCCGGGGAAAGGAAAGGGAAAAGCAACAAGATGTCGGGGCAAACGCAGCGTCTGAACGTGGTACCCACAGTGACGATGCTGGGAGTGGTGAAAGCCCGTCTGGTTGGTGCGACGCGTGGCCACGCGCTTCTGAAGAAGAAGAGCGACGCGCTAACGGTGCAGTTCCGGCAGATCCTGAAGAAGATCGTGACGACAAAGGAGTCGATGGGTGACATCATGAAAACGTCCTCCTTCGCCCTAACCGAGGCGAAGTACGTGGCCGGCGACAACATCAAGCACGTGGTCCTCGAGAACGTCCGCGAAGCCTCCCTCCGCGTGCGCTCCCGAACGGAGAACGTGGCCGGCGTCAAGCTCCCCAAATTCGACTACACCGCCGACGGCGAGGTGACGAAGAATGACCTCACCGGACTGGCACGTGGCGGGCAACAGGTTCAACAGTGTCGCGCCGCCTACATCAAAGCCATCGAGGTCCTCGTGGAGCTGGCCTCTCTTCAGACCTCTTTCCTCACTCTCGACGAGGCCATCAAGACCACCAATCGTAGGGTTAATGCTCTCGAGAATGTTGTTAAGCCTCGTTTGGAGAATACCATCAGTTACATTAAGGGGGAGTTGGATGAACTTGAGAGGGAGGATTTCTTCAGGCTGAAGAAGATTCAGGGCTATAAGAAGAGGGAGATTGAGAGGAAGATGCTTTTGCAGTCCTCCAATGTTGACAATAATCTCCCTCTTCGCAAAGGGGTTTCCATCAATTCCTCTCACAACTTGTTGTCTGTGGCTGACAAAGATGAGGATATTATTTTCTGAATCCATGTTCTTCTTCTGCCAATGCTGTTACTTGGTGAGACTTCTATACTATTGTTTAGGTCACAGTTTTATGTATCATGAATAAAGGTGCTTAGTATATGTTTATTTATTTCTTTGTTGATTAAGAACATAATTATTTTTTTATCGTGCTCGGAGGGATTGAGAGACAATCATCATTTTTAAGTATGCTTCTTATCTGATGTTATGAAAGTTTTCTTTCGGTTGTTGTGATTAGCTGTAATTTCGTTTTGAAATATATTACACGTCAATAGAACGTGTGGCTGATGCAGGACTTATGGGACTTCTTGAAAGGGATATTTCAATTTAGGACTTTGTTCGTATGCTTTAAGTTACCTTTTGCTTGTATCAGAATAGTTATTGTTATTTTAGCCTTTTGACTTGGGATGGAGAATTGTGCTCTTGTTTAGAATAAGAAAGGTTAAGGTTTTGTTCTCAGGGCTTGAGATATTTTGTTGAGTCTTGTCTTGTTTAGTTATATTTCATTTGTTGTCTTTTTTTCTCTGGTTTAGGTTACATTTCCAAAAGATTTGCGTTTCTCAGTGACCAGCATCTTAAGCGATTTTGTTGACCACTGGCCAGAGACTGTTGGAGATAATTTTGCTTAATGAAAGAAAATGTAGTGGTCTCTTCTAAAATTAAGATATACATTGGTGAAAATTTGAGAACTCTCCTTCAATCAATTTGTGTACAGTTGAGTTTATATACACAATCATTTACAAAACCCAACTACCTAGGCTAAATGTAACCGAATGAAAACTGACATAACTAACTTAACTAATGATAGTTAATTTAGCTATGCTTAATACTCCACTCAAGTAGGGAGGTATATTGTTTCCAACTTGGGCAGTGAAGGTGTGAATTTTGCAGCTGGAAGGAGTTTGGTAAGAAGATCTGCCAATTGATGTTGAGTTTCATGTAAGAAAGCTCCAGGCAACATGTTCCTAGATTAAATGGCAATTAATTTCCACTTGTTTACATCTCTCATCATGTCCAGGATTTGATGCTAAGTGAATAGCTGATTGGCTGTCACGAAACACTATTGTAGATGGGGTTGTAATACCCAAGTTGGAGAGCAGTCATCTGAGCCACAGCAGCTCGCAAGTCACTGCTGCCAATGTTCTGTATTTCGCCTCAACAGATGAATGTGAGACTGTTGGTTGTTTCTTGGATTTCCATGACACTAGGGATTGGCCTAGGAAGAGAGAACTAAATGGTAGATCTCCTTGTGTGTGGACAATTGCCCCAATTAGCATCAGCAAATGCAGCGAGGTTGAACCCTAATTGAGTTGGAAATTGAAGTCCTTGGCTTTGAGCACTATTAAAGTAGTCAAGTACTGAGGTACATGATGGAGAACCTGTAAGTGAGCAGACTTTAACTCACTAAGTTTATTGACCTCATATGTGATGTCAGGTTTGAGGTCGTTAAATACATTAAACAATCAATCAACCAGCAGTCCCATTTAATTGGAGGTTAGGATCTATAGATGAAGACGGTGGCTTGGCCCCTAGGAGACCTGAATTTTCCAGTACAGAAATAGAGAAATGTCTTTGGCAGACTTGGCAAACTCTAGTCCCAAGAAGTATTTTAGGTCCCCAAGAACCTTTAGCTTGAACAGATTTTGGAATAAATGCTGAATTTCTGTCAACTTTTCTTTATTGTGCCAGCTAGGATTATGTATATGTCTTTGACAATTTGTCATAAGCTAGGAAAACCACTAGCGATAGACCAGAACCAATAGTGACTTAGGTAGTAGTCATTTTTAGATTGGGTGAAACCATTGTTAAGCAAGGTAGTGGAGAACTTATGAGACCATTAAAAAACTTAGGAAAACCACCAGTGATAGACCAAAACCAATAGTGAACAGGGAGTAATCACTTTTAGATTGGGTGAAACCATTGTTAAGCAAGGTAGTGGAGAACTTATGAAACCATTGTCTCAAAGCTTGTCTAAGACCATAGCCGGACTTGTGTAACCTGCAAATCAGCAGCTCCCCATTAAGTGGATGCCCCAATGACATATCCTGGTACCCTTTTTGTAACAAGTCTCCATTCAAGAAAGTGTCACTGATATCCAGTTGTAATATGGACCATTTTTGAACAGCTGCAACAGAGAGTAACACTGTCACTATTGTATGTTTTGCAGCAGGAGAAAGTGTCTAGAAAATCCATATGTTGGACACATGTTCTGGTTGTTGTACACGTGAAAACTGATGAACAGTTCCTTGTTGTTGGGGATCTGAAGGTTTTGATGATTTCCCAAACTTAGTATTTATCAATCTGAAGAAATTCATGATTAAAATTGTAGCTTCGATTTCTTTTGCATTAAGTCCATGTAAAAAGAGTGTTGTCATCTATCAAAGTGAGAAAATCATTCTTGCCATCATCATAAGGGGGGGGAGGGTATGGTTCCCAACATCACAGTGCACTAAATAAAAACGGGATGGGGAAATATGATTGTTTGCACAAAATTAGATAGTGTGGTGATTTGGTTCCTAGTATTGGATATATAGTACAATCAGAAAATGAATGACTGTTAAGAGAAGAGACGGAGAGTTTATTTGCACGAAGTTGAAGTACTTTATTTGACAGATAAAACCTTTTGTGCCACATATATTATTGTCAGACATAGAAACGGGAAATTTTACAGAATTTGTACGATTTTACGACATTGAAGTACAAAAATTAGGATGAGTGACAGAAACATTTTTACAAGTGTGCGCATCAATATACTTTGACGTGTCAAGTATGTAAAGTCCTTTATCCAGGTCACTCTTGCCAATCATCCTCAGTTGTTGAGGGTCCTGGATTATGAAAGAGACAGTGTAAATAGTTATAGTGGAAGAATAATGTATCCACAAAGCACTAAATGATATTAAGTTGATACGAAAAACAGGTATGTCTAGGTTTCATATAAAGTAAGATTAGGGGTTAGTTGAAGTGTTGAACTATACCAATTGCAGAAATAGGAAATTTTAAACCATTTGGTACATATTTGTTTGGCAAAGGTGTATGAGAGATAAAATTGTGCAATGTGGAAGATATATGGCAAGAAGCACCGGAGTTTAAAAACCATTTATGATTATGTGCTGGAAAAGAAAAGATGTTAGTAGGCAGAGCAATACCAGTATTCTGTGGATCTAATTCTCGGTTCTCAGAATTTGGCAGAGAAGCTTGAGCCAATTGAGATTGTAGCAAAGCAATAAGCGGCTGGTAGTGTTCAGAAGTTAATTGTGAGGTCTGGTCAGATGGAAACGAACCATTAGTATGATCAGAAACATGATTAATTGTGGCCTTGTGGGGTGTCCAAAAAATACTAAACCGAACTGAATCGAAGAATAAAATTGAATTGTTTTTATAAAAATCCGAACAGAAAATTATTTTTATAAAAAATTGAATTGTTTGATAACCAAACTGAATTAAATCGAATTATAAAAATTAAATTATTTTTACAAAAGGGTGAAAATTCTTTTACTTTCAATATTTCTTCTAAGAATTAGTATAAAAACATAATGTAGTTTAGTTTAGATAATAGATGAATTCATATTTGAGAAAACAGTTTGTTAATCCCAAAATAATTCAGTTTGGGTGAATTGTTTTTGCAGTTTAATTTTCATACAATTTAGTTCAGTTTTATTTTTTTGGACACCTCTAATGCCAATAGATCTATATTTCTTATGACGAGGGAAAATCCGTGTCATTTGTAACACTTATTCTCATGTGTCTAGGATGGCGCAATGAGTGAAAATAGGTCTATCTTTCTTCATGCTTTATGATGTTCTATCTTGACCTTACTTGGAAATAAGTTATGATTCTTGCTGAGTTATTCCAAGCTATCGTAGCTTTTCTTCTTGGATCAAGAGGGCAAAGACTTCGTTAATAGTTGGAATTGGTTCCATCATGAGGATCTGACCTCGAAATTGGGAGAATGATTCATCCAGTCCTATCAAGAAGCAAATGGCATATTCCGTATTCAATCAGAGTTTTGACTTCGCCACAGGCTCAATTGTGCACTAGACCAAATTCCCATCAATTCTTCCCAAATGCCTTTCAGCTAAGCAAAGCATTGAGTAACCATTGCTTTACGTCGAGTGAAGCATAAGTTGATTTAGTTCCCTCTTCGGTTGGAAAATGCGATTACCATTTTGCTGCTCAAATTTTTAACTGAGATCAGACCAG
The DNA here is from genome assembly GCA_025330945.1 of Mucuna pruriens. Lineage (NCBI taxonomy): Eukaryota > Viridiplantae > Streptophyta > Magnoliopsida > Fabales > Fabaceae > Mucuna > Mucuna pruriens. The sequence continues at coordinate 721,665 of JAENHJ010000529.1, forward strand.
ATTGCAATTCTAGTTGAGGAATAAATCACACTAGCTTTTATTCCTTCGGTGATCGAGTTGAGCAACCAAGAACTGATTCACTCTACGAATTGTTTATTAAAAATACCTATCTCTATTTTTTCCATTCCTATTTTTTAACTACCTAACCCTATCTTAAAATACACCATATTCTATTTTCATCTTATGATTAGATGGAAATTACCTATTTCTATTTTCTGTTTCCATCCCTATTTTTTAATTAAAAAATATTACTCTATTTTTGTTATTGCTGTTGTTAAGGTGTAAATTTTTAATTGGAGGGAGACGGAAGGAATCAGGTAATCTGAATCAATTTGGACTTGTAGTCTTGTGTTAATAGAGGGCAAATATCTGTTGAACACGCAAGATTATCGTGTTTTAAGGGTCCATAACAGGTCCGGGCTGCTCTGCCGCCAGTGAACAATTTTAGAATCATCCATAGAAAATAATAGTGTTCAAAAACTGTAAGCAAATCTCTCTCTCTCTTCTCGAGTGAGAACTTTTTATTATTATGAAAATTATAAATTATAAATTTAAGTTATACAATTATATATGGATAGTAAAAATTAATGATTAATAATTACATGTCTATTTAAAAAATTATATAAAATTATTTTTAAATCTAAAATATTTAAATATAATTTAATAATTTAGATTTATAATTTTTATTTCTCACAATAAAAAAAAATTCTCACGTACTCCCTGGTCCCTATATTTATATATACAGAAGGAAACGGGAAATAGCCGATGAAATCTCTAGATTGTAATTTAATAATGGGTAGACGAAATTTGTGTAACTAGTGAGAGGTGGTTCGGTTCAGGCCCAAACCAGGAGTCCGTCTTATCCTGTGACTTAGAGAGAACAAATGTTGATGACGTATAATGGAGGGGGTTACGTGTGTATAATTAGATTTAGGGTTTAGTTAGATTCGTCCATTTTTAACGACCAAAGCCTATAAATGAATTCACGAGTTAGGAGTAAAATGCATTATGGTTTTCTCTTAACATGGCCCAAGAGATTTCTTATTGGAGGCATTATTGTTAACCATTTTTGTGAATTTATATATTTGACTGGAGAATTTCCATATTAACCATTGGGCAAGTCGAAGCAGCTAGTCTGTGGGATGTAACATATTCCGCTTGGTTTCCTCGTGTTTGATAATTTCAATGAAGTCAAAACGGTGGGTAGAGATAAGATGGCTGATAAGGATTTTTTTAGTGATTTCTTTACAAGAGGATATGATAAAGATCTGCCTCATCATTGTGTGTATTTATCTTTTTCAAAAAAGTCATAAGTCAAAACGTTCCCTCAACTTTATTTATTGGCCACATGACCCACAAAATGACAAATTAAACATTTTATTTTTGTTTTCCGCTCTGGTCACTTGCAATTCATGTTTTTTTTACTCACCAAGCGTTTAGACCAAATCTATTATTCCCACCGAATCACGTGGCATCCCTTGTTTCTAACTTTGTAATATCAAATGAGGAAATTGTGTACACATTGTACGTAAGTTCACATGAGATATCAAGGAAATATATAAACACAAAAGAAGTAAACTTATTACGTTTGGTCAAAATGTGCTTCCGAAAAGCTTTCCATTTCTTTCATATATCATGTGTGGATACATGTGATATATTTCACGATTCACAAAAAAAAAAAAAACTATATATTTCACGTCGATCATACGTGATTCTCAATATCACCGTATAACCATTACACTTAGATATTTAAATCAATTATTAGTATGTTTGAAACTGCAAGTAATTATTTTTCACATTCGATACAAAAACTACTCGACTAACTGTTGATTTTCACGCTTTTTAACTTGAGTACGGTGTTTGGACAGTATAGTTCAAAAGTAGAATATTAAAAAAAAAACTCTACTTATTTTTACGAGTTGATATATTTATAAATATTTCGAAGCTTAAGATAATATATGTAAGACATGAGTAGAGTATAAAAAAATAATTTAGATATTTTTAGTCAATTTATTACATTCTTGATTTCTTTAACCTAGTATTCTTTAAGTGAGGGGACATAGGAAATGGCTCTCAAGGCAAAAATTAATTCACTAATAACTAAAAGTTAATAACTAAAAATTATTAAGTTAATTTATTAAATTATAAGTATTTAATAAAATTATCTGTAGTTGATAAATGTAAAATAAAAGTGGTGAACATGATTATATGATATTTTATATAAATTTTATTTTTATTTATTGATAAAAGTATATCATGAGGTATTCATAATTCTAGCTTTTTTAATTAATTCTAAATTTTTGTAATTTTTTTTATTATAGATCAATTATTTTAGCTATATTTTTTTAATTTTAATTATTATATTTTTTTTCATATTACGTATTTTACTAGTAATCTTATACTATGTTTTCAAACATTTCTAATCAAGTTTCAAATAAACTAAAAATAACATGCACTAGACATTATATTTTCATTATGTTAATTAATGTAAAAGTTAATATTTTGATGTACAATATTAAAAATAAGATAATAAATAATATAAATAGGGTAAAAGCTAAAATAAATAGTATAATATAAAATATTTTAAATATATAACAATATGATTAATATTATAAGTATAATGTTAAAATAATAAAATAAACATTATAAATAATATCATGATTAAAATAAACATTGTAATATAAAATATTCAAATAATAATAATAAAAATAAATTTATTATCTATTATTATCAATATATTATATAATAAAAAGGTGAAAATAACAAAATCCTACCTTATGTAAAAAAAAGATAAAAATAATAAAATTCTATCTTATAAGTAGAAAAGGATAAACAAAAATATAATAAAATCTTATCTTATATAGAAAACTATAAAATAAAATTAAAAAATATTTAAAGACAAAAGAAAAGTAAAATATAAGAATATACAGAAACTAGATGTTAAACCTAAACCTAAACTAGATGTTAACGTCTAAAAAAATTATTAAAAAATATTAAAAAATTATTTACCAAATATTACTAATAATGTTAAAAAAAATTGAATGAATAAAAAATTAAAAACCAACTTAAATGGCATGCAAAATATAACCTATATACAAATTTAAAAATTAAATTCGTCAAAAGAGAAGTGTAGAAATGCTAGCGGACTACTAAGATAGTTATATATGTTGGAGTTTTTATTTTGTTCATATATGTAATATTTTTATAAAAAAAATAACAAATATATATATATTGGCTAATGAACTTAAAACTTAAATTTTTTGTAATCTTAAACTACATAGCTGTTTGTGCTGGTGCCTGTCACATCTCATAAGGAGAGATGAGAGGTGGGTGTTTGTGCATGCCTATCACGCATTCTGTTTGTCGTTTTCTAATTGCTTTTAAATCAGAACCAAAGGTTTCCATACAGTACACCAAGACCACGGAAAATACCTAAAACCATGCATTCATTTCATATTGTTTGCATTTTTAAAATACAAAAATAAAAGGGATGATTGATGTTTTAGTATGAGATTTTTTTTTCAATTTTTTTGCTTTTTTAAATTATACAAAAAGGAAAATTAAAATAGAAAATAGTAAACAAATATTTGCATTATTTTTTATGTATCTTTTAAAAATAGAAAATGTATTTAAATAAATGTGATAAAATGTAAAAAAAAGAGTGATGAAAAATATGTTTATAATATTTTTTTTCTAGAGAAATGTTGAATGGTACAAATAATCTTATCCAAAGATGCACGAACACGCGTGGATGATTTATTGATTTCTGTTCGATTTCATACTAATATATAGTAGTATTTTTTTTTTATCAAAGCGTTGGCTTTTAGAAAACTTGTGCTACTAATTATTTGTTGTTTATAAAAAAATTATCAATGATATTCTTCTTCTTTTTTTAATTTTTAATTGATATACATATTTATCATAAAAATGAAAATAAAAAACAAATAGCATGTATTTATTATGGAGTATAAATAAAAAACGATTCGCAGGAAATTTAATAATTATTTTATCAATACCAAGAAAACTTATAAAAAAAATAGTTAATGCATTTACAGTTAATTTTTTTTATCATTCAATACAGAGAAAGTTTCAATATTTTCTATTTGTAATCCTCTGTATAGACATTGGGTAGACATGGAAAAAACTCACTCATGTCCAATTAAATATTTTTAATTAATTGAGAATATAAATATTTTTACACTCACACTATATATAAAAAATTAAACACTTTATTATATTTCTTTGTTTGTATATGAAAATTTTAAATGATATTTCAAAATAAACAGAGTAAATATTTGACATGTTAATTATTTTTCTTTGTTATTCCTTTTTCAAAAAGTTTCTCCGGACAAGTAACATCGTTTTCACTGAACAGTTGGCTTGTAAAAGTGTAACGTCTAATTTTTAATTGATTTGCACTAAAAGTGTTACATCCAGTAGTTTGTTTGTACAGATATAATAATAGCGATAAATAAATTTTATTATTACATTTTTTCAAACATATTTACCCTTTAAAATATCCACTTTACAATCCCAGCAATTATTACAAAACAGAAATTCATGGCAATTATTTACATAGCTTAGACATTTTTTTATTTACTAAATAAAAAAATACTGAAAACAGGCACAGTGGTATCAATTTTCCCTCTAGTTTTAAATAAGTTGAATTAAAATCCAGATTTTTTGAATTTTAATCTCTATGTGCATGGTAGATTGGTAGCTAGAAAGGAGAGGGGGAAAGGAGGACTTCAATCAGTCACTATCATGATATAATAATTGTCTTATAATAAAAAACAAAGAAAGCATGGTTTGGTATTTGGTTGAGGTGAATGATGGAGAATTTATTATGTATAGAATGTGAGTTAAGTAAGGAAAAATCAAACCATACTTTAATAATCATTTATAGGTAATGTAAAATAATTTTAATTACAAATTATTCTTAGGATAATTTTTAAGATATATTTATTATAAAAAAAAAACAAATTTATCCTACACAATAAATTATTATTACACTGAGATTTCATAACCTATTTTGTCTGGTGATTAAGGGTGATGGCCACTGAAAATTGAATGCTTGAATAACATAAAGTAGACGCAGATGAGGATGAAGGATTTGTATGAATGTGAAAGCTATCTAATATATATGTTTTTCATATTGAAGAAGAATGTGGGCATTGCATTGGACATTGTGATATTGGCGTGTATTGGAATTAGACTTGAACGAGAATCCAAGCCACACACAATGGCTTTAGTTTTATGGCTTAGCTGTAATCGACTCAAACGCACGTCAGCAAGCGTCCCACGCTTCTCCCTTCGTTACCAACCTAATTATCATTTCATTGTGTGGTGGGATGTCTAACTAATCAACTCCGATCATATAAGATTAACATTATTTTTACATTAATTGATTCATACAATTTTTTTTTTTTACAAATTATAACACTTCTTTTTAGTTTATACACTGAGATTTTAACATATATAATAGACTAGATGTAAAAGGAAATGGTAATCACGTCTTAATATTAATGTGTAAAATAATTTTTATATATTTTTAATTACAAATAATTGATTATATAATTTTTAAATAATTATTATAAAAATTAATAAATTTATTATATATCTTTGTGATTCAATAATAATTTAATTATTTTATAATCTCAATCTATCACTTGTTTTAAGTAAGAGTTTACTCCTTCTCATCTCATCTATAAACAACAAGAAATTTATTTATGTTAATTAAAAAAATAGTTAAATATTATTTAATTACATAAATCTTATTTAATAATAAATATTTTTCTTAAATTAATTTTCATAAAATTTTAAAAATAATTTTATTAAGTGATATAAAATTAATTGATACTTAATTATATTTGTAACCAATAATTAAGATTTTTTTTCTCGTACACACGGAGGAAGTAATAGTTATGAATTGATATAATATATTATGAAAATTATTAGTAAATTGAATTTTATAAATATTTTTTGTGATAAATAGTAAAATATATATATAATTATATTAATTTTGACATATCTTTATCATTATAAAATTATTACTTTTTAACTTAAATTAATTATTTAAATCATTTGAATCAGCTACTTGTTTGATTGATTAAATTTTTACATCATTTATTTGTAAAAATTATTAACAAGTTAATTTATTGTTAAACGTACAAAATTAAAAATATATTAGTTAATTAAAAATTAAGAAAAATATTAAACGTAATAATATTTTAAAAAACATATAATGTTATAGTAAATCAATGAATTAAAATTTAAGAATAATATTAAAAACACAAAAATCTTCATAATATATTTAAAAGTAAATTATAAAAATAAATTATATATAATTACTTTATTTATATAAAATAATAGATACATGATTTTGTTGAATTGCATACTTAAAAGTATTCTAATTATATAAATTGATATTATTTACTTTTGTTAGTGATGTTATCCCTAAATTAACTATATTATATTTGATAAAAATAATTGAAAAGTTCGTTGAAAAGTGGAATAGAGCTTATCGTAGAAAAGGTTGTTAGTCCACTGAACCACAGGCATCGTAAAATTAGATATTAGAGTATCTGATAAATATAAAATAACAAAATTGATATATTAAAATAATATTTTTAAATATTTTATGTTAGTCAGTATAATAATTAAAATATCTTAAAATATTTATAAAAAAATATGTTAAAATATAATATTAAAAATAATAAAATAAATAATATAAATAGTACATAATCAAATTAAATAATCTAATATAACAAATATTAACAAAACATAATAATTAAATAAATATATAATATATCCATATCTTGAAATATAATATTAAAATAATAAAAGTAAATATTATAAATAATATAATAATTAAAATAAATAATATAACATAAAATACAATAATATAAATCTATTATACAATAAAAAGACACAAATAATAAAAGTCTTCTTTATATAAAAAAAGACTAAAAATAATAAAGACATTCTTTGAGTAGAAGAAGAAAAAAATATATAATTAAATTTTACCTTATATAAAAATAATAAAAATATAATAAATATATTAAGAACAAAATAAGAATAAAAATAAAAATATAAATTAGAAGTTAATATTTTAAAAAATGGTATTTGAAGTAATGTTACAAACTTATAAAAAAACTTATTTATCAAACATATATAAAAAATTGTTGAACTATGTAAAAAATATTGAAATTAAGTGAAATAACATACCAAACATAATCATAATTAGTAATAATAATTAAAAAACATCAAAATTTAAATAGAACAATTTAAAAAATTATTTTGTAGAGATTTAAAGTATATTTAAATTTATTATATATAATATAATTTATATTATAACACAAACATGTAAAACGACTTGGTGAAAAAAAAAAACATACAAGTGTAACAATTTTATTATTATAAAATAAAAGAATACAAATTGAAATGCAATGTTGAGAAGAAAACCTAACGCCGTAAGAAAACCTAAAAGAAGGTGGGATGTGGCTTTTACCCCCACGTCACGTCCACCTGTACCCAACCCAAGTTGATCAAATTTCTCCATTTTGAGCTTTTTCAGATATTTCCTCTCCTATTCACCAGTTTTGTTCTTTTTGGCTTCACCCGGTCACCTTAACCACACCTTCCCTTCTCTACTTTCTTAAACCCTCTTCTCCACATCTTTCTAGACAAACCATTCTCCCTTCTCCCTTCACCCTTCACCCTTCCCCTTATCTTTATCCACTTATTCCCCATCAAGAATCATTTCTGCTTTTCCATAAACCACCACTCTCCTCCTCTTTGATCTACCAGTCCACTGGGAATTATTATTATTATTTTATTTGTTTGTATTATCTTTCACTATTCTTCTTCATCATACATGCACCATGATGAAGATTTTCAATCCGTCTGAATGCTTTCTTAGGAACGTGGTATGTCCATCGGACACCATATTCCTGAGAAGCACAAATCTTTCCCATCTGGGTGCTTCCCATCTCCACCAATTCAGAATGTCCATCCTCTCTTGGCCCAATTAGCTACATCTCCATACAATTAACCCAACACAGTACAGTACCACATCTTCCACCCTTCACCGATGGATAAACAAAACGAAGCCAGCGAAAGCAACCCCAGAAGCATAATCTTGAACAAATACGAGATGGGGCGGGTGCTGGGGCAAGGAAACTTCGCGAAAGTGTACCATGGGAGAAACCTGAAAACGAACGAGAGCGTAGCCATAAAGGTGATAAAGAAAGAGAAGCTGAAGAAAGAGAGGCTGGTGAAGCAGATCAAGCGCGAGGTGTCGGTGATGAGGCTGGTTCGACACCCCCACATCGTGGAACTCAAGGAAGTTATGGCCACAAAGGGAAAAATCTTCCTCGTCATGGAATACGTCAAGGGCGGCGAACTCTTCTCCAAAGTCGCCAAGGGAAAACTCACCGAAGACCTCGCCAGAAAGTACTTCCAACAACTCATCAGCGCCGTCGACTTCTGCCACAGCCGCGGCGTCACCCACCGCGATCTCAAACCGGAGAATCTCCTCCTCGACCAAAATGAGGACCTCAAGGTCTCCGACTTCGGACTCTCGGCGCTGCCGGAGCAACGCCGCGCCGACGGCATGCTGGTCACCCCGTGTGGGACCCCTGCTTACGTGGCACCCGAAGTTCTTAAAAAAAAAGGCTACGACGGTTCCAAGGCTGATATATGGTCGTGCGGTGTCATTCTCTACGCGTTGCTTTCCGGGTATTTACCCTTCCAAGGTGAGAACGTTATGAGGATTTATAGAAAAGCGTTTAGGGCGCAATACCAGTTCCCTGATTGGATTTCGCCCCAGGCCAAGAATCTTATTTCGAATCTCCTCGTTGCTGACCCTGCCAAGAGGTTTTCTATTCCCGATATTATGAAGGATCCTTGGTTTCAAATTGGCTTCATGAGGCCCATTGCTTTTTCCATCAAGGACTCTGCCAACTTCGATTTCGACGATGTGGACAATGACCAAGAGGTCACAATGGGGAAACCTGCCAGGCCCTTTTACAATGCTTTCGAGATTATTTCCTCGCTCTCGCACGGCTTTGATCTTAGGAATTTGTTTGAGACGAGGAATCGCTCTCCCTCCATGTTTATATGTAAGTTTTCTGCTTCCGCCGTGTTGGCTAAGCTGGACGCGGTGGCGAAGAAGCTCAACTTTAGGGTGACGGGGAAGAAGGAGTTTATGGTCAGGATGCAGGGCACGGAGGAGGGGAGGAAGGGGAAACTGGCCATGACGGTCGAGGTTTTCGAGGTGGCGCCGGAGGTGGCCGTGGTCGAGTTCTCTAAGTCTGCCGGAGACACGCTGGAGTATGTTAAGTTCTGTGAGGAACAAGTCAGACCTTCCCTCAACGACATCGTTTGGAGCTGGCAGGGTGATAGTAAATAGTAATAATATTAATAATAATAACTCCCCACTGTCTTGCGATGGGTTTTGGAAATCACCAGTTAAAGTACTTTTGTTTTATTTTATCTTTTACTATATCGTGGTCGTAGTTAGTTTGTTTTGAATTCCCCAATTTGATTTCAACATTGTAACTTGGGAGTTTGTGATGGTGTTTGAAGATAATACTAGCGAAAGTCATATCCCCCAAATTATGGAAAAGTGAAAACGTGGTAACTTACACTGCTCTGATTATGGTTTTCATTAGTGTCTCTGTTGGCTCTAATAAAGTAAGTAGGAACAGAAAAATGTAGAGATGATGATGGCATTGGCTTGATGTTATTAATAAAAGTGTGATGTGTGATGTGTGATGTGGATTTGGGAGGAGGGTAGGAAAGGCTTCCAATTGAATTGATATTATTAGAAGAGAAGCGTGGGATTGGAGTATGGAGCATAACTCAAGGAAGGGTAAGTGGGTGTTTGGACCCATACATGAAAAAACGTGCCACGCTACTGGATACCAAACACACGATACATGATTTTGGGATAACAACCAGACACAGGCTACATTGGGGGACATAAAAAAGCATTTTCTATCATGACATGTCATCTAACTTAGATAAATACTCTTTTTATTCATACTACAGAAAAATAGACACTTCCTTCTTTTCTTTTTTAAATTTAAATAAATAATAACGAAGAATAAAAGAGTTTTTTTTTTTAAAAAAAGTGAACATCAACTGTGAATATTTTGTATATTATAGATTAATTAATATTTTAGCACTACATTTATTTTCATATTAATTTATAAAAATTACAAAAGAGAATAAGAATTATTTTTCAATAAATATTATTATTTTAAAATAATTGTTATTAATTTATGTAAAAGATATTAAAAATCAATTAAATTGAAAGTATTTTAATTGTACATAACAATTTAAAGTTAATATATACATGCATTTTAAAAAAAATTAATAATAAATATTAATTATCATCTAATCATAAATCAATCATTGATATAATTTTAATATTGTTAAAGTAAAAGTCAATTAATTAATCTTATATTATAATTTGTGATTCATTAACTTTGACACTTTATAGTCTATTTTGTCTTTAAAAAATATTTTGTTTAACTATTTTAAATTATTTAAATTTTATTGAGTTCTACATTAATAGTTTACAATTTTTTTATCTACTAGACATAGTCTTATTTGAACACAAACCATAAAACACTCTTTTTAAGTATTTAATGTATCTTCATACTCATTACTTGAACTTTTTATATATATATATATATATATATATATATATATATATATATATATATATATATATATATATTATTTACTTAAATTTAAATTTCTAGAGTTTATATTTTGAATTTTTTCGAAAAATATATCATTTTTATCATAAAAATATTATTTCCAATTTTAAATGATCGTTATGAATACTTTATTTTTTTGACATAAAACAATCAAATTAAAATAATTGTTTTTAATTTATGTAAAAAGAATTAAAATAAATTAAATTGAAAGAGTATTTTAATTGTACATAACAATTTAAAGTTAATTTATATATACATTTAAAAAAAATTAATAATAAGTATTTTATGTCATCTAATTATAAATCAACCATTGATGTGACTTTAAGATTGTTATGATAAAAGTTAACTAATTAATTTTATATTATAATTTGTGATTGGATAACTTTTTCACTGTATAATTTATTTTTTCTTAAAAAAACATTTTTTTTAAGTTTAACTATTTCAAATTATTTAAATTTTATGATACTAATAGTTTTTTTTTTTTAATTTACTGGATACAATCCTATTTGAACACAAACCATAAAACATTTTTTTAGACTATAAAACACTTTTTTTGAGTATTTAATGTATCTTTATATTTATGGCTTGAATATATATATATATATATTATTTACTTAAACTTAAATTTCTAGAGTTTATATTTTGAATGCATGATTGCAATTTTCTTTTTTGAAAAATATATCATTTTTATCATAAAAATATCATTTCCAATTTTAAATGATCGTTATGAATACTTTATTTTTTGACATAAAATTATCTGAAATATTAAATTAAATTAATAAACAAAAATTTAATTAAATAAAATTAATAGAAAAACCAAGCCTTAAACAAATTAAATAATGAGTCAAGTGGAAATTTTAATTAAGTCAAATTTAAGTAACCTTATTACAAATAAAACTTAAAGATTAATTACTTTACGTACACCCCTATTGTGTATCCCTAATTTTGGGTTTTACCGAAATTTTTATTGACACCATTATGGCCCATACTCCATTTACGTCAAAGGGTGAGACCTGAATTTTCTATGGTTTCATCATTGTTAATTATTATTATAGTATTTTGGTTGTGCCCTTTTTGTATTTCTGTCCCCTGCTGTACAAGTTTTAACCAAAAATAATGGGATGGGTAAACCCGCTGTTGCTGTCCATTTTATCCATCTTACGTGGTATGCCAATTTAAGACAACGATCCATAAAGGACATTGATTTTTTTTTCTTCTTCTCTTTCCCACTTTTTTTTTTTTTAATGAGTTTTGGGTAGTGCCAGTGGACGATGCATTGCGAGCTGTCCCTTTCGAGCAAAACCTCGAGAAGGAATGGTGTTTGTACCCTCTACACTAAAAAACACTACGAAGGGTGTTGTATGATGATTCATGGGCCCTTCACAACATATAACGTACCATCAGCTGACTCGGATCATACTCAGTTTTCTCTTTTGAGCCTCCAAATGCCCTCCAACAATGGATTTTCTTCTCTCTTTTTTGGGGTCATTTGTGGAATTCAACACTTCACTCATTTTATTCTCAACCTCAACTTGTCAAGTTGACAACTTGCTTATTTATAGACATAAAAAGATATTATCATGCATTTTTTCACGACACAAATCTCTCACCTAAATACCTAACTACTCCCTGCGTGAATCATATTATCAACAAAAAAAAAATAATATCTCAACTCAATTCGTGTCACATGCTTATGACTTCATATGCTTGACTTGAGAAAATCATCTAAAATTACTTGCATAACTTCTACCACTTTTTTTTTTTTCTGTTTATCTTTTTATTCTTCACTATTAATTGTACACAATCATATATTTGAGTTACAAATTATGTCAATTAACTGCGTTATTTATAGAATAAGAACTTCCATCCGTTGTACCCTCACCAGAGGGTTACATATCACTTAATATTATATATCAACTCATTTTTCTCTCCCCAGCTTGACGTTTGATACGTTATATCATACCTTCCTTTTGTATAAAATTCATCGTCTAAGAAATATTTTTAATAATGAATTCGATTATTCAAAAGAAAGTTGAGTTATATAGTTTGAATTAGATTATTGCAATGGATGGAAAGAGTATAATGAAATAGTTTGCGTTGTTTAAAAACTATAACAAATTATAAGACAAAAGTCTTATCTTGTGGTTTCTGTCAAAGGCAAACACACATTATAATACTATATGATTGTAATAACTATATATATTAAGTCAAATGAATGAATTTATGTGGGCAAGATAAATACAAAGAAAAAAATCAACTTATTTTTGAAATTCAATCAATGAGGTAATCCCACACGCCAATCAATTATATATAATACTATGAATGTATATTAAGTCAAATAAATTTGATTAATTTCTTTTAGGAAGAGAATTAAAAAGAAAGGAAGAACCGATTTCATTGTGGCAATCCCCACACCTCAATCAGATTGCTTGATGGTTGATTGTGGGCTTGCCAATGCCAAATCCTTTCAAACCAATCCTCATCATTATTGTTGTTTGCCCTTGGATGCTTTTAGAGTTGAAGAGGTACGATTTAAAAAAGATTAAATTTTTACATATATATATATATATATATATATATATATATATATATATATATATATATATAATATTTATTTATTTATTTATTGTTATGGTTTCTCTTAGTATATTGAACAAAAACGAATCTCGTTTTGCGTATATGCAACTATCGGCTCCAAATTTTTGTTATACACTTTGAATATTGAATATAATATTATTGATAGATAGATTGATAAATAGTATTTAGTCAAGTGATTGTAGAAATGTCTTGAACTATTATGTTAATTCATTTGACTAAATTTTTGCATATATACTATATGTAAAAAATAATATAAAACTAATATTTTATGAATAAAAAATACATGATATATTAAATTCAAAAATAATATATGAAAAGAAATATACTAAAATATTGATTTAAATATATTAATAATATAAATAATTTTTATATTATTATTTAATTATAAATGGTTTTATATAATAACAATATTAAGTTTTATAATTATTATTTCAAAAGTCATGCAAACCTTTTTATTTTAAAAAACCAATGATAGATGAAAATAATTTAAAAAAGTCAATACGCAATATTAGCTGACATAACAAAATCATATTTAATTATTATAGTAAATAATTCTATCCATGTATAAATTAGAAGAACTATCGAATATTTTTTTTCAAAATTATTATTCAACAAAAATGTTTTAAAGAGTTTTCTTTTTAACCAGCGTTGTCAAACAGGATTTAACAACACTTAGTAATATTTATTCCTATGGTAAAACCTACTTTTGTGTTCTTAATTTATTTTTAATAGATCTCATTTTATTTATCAACTTACACAAAAAAAAATCTCATTTTAATTTGGATTTTTTTTTATTTTTAAACAACTTTGATTATAGTTGCGCAATTTATATAAAAACTCGTCTACTTCAATGATATTCTCAAGTTGCTTAATATTAAGGACCAACATAAGAAACTCTGAGAAATATTTCTATCAATTTATATTTTCACATTTATTTTTAAAATAAATTTCAACAATTAAAATAATTTTATATAATTATATAAATTATTTATTATAAATCTAAAATATAATTTATATATTAAAAATATTTATTGTAAATTTTAATTATATGAAATAAATATCTATCCTGTATATTTTGCACAGATTGCTGGAAACGGGATAATTAAATTGATTATTAATTCGGTGTGATGTCAAATTTAAAGGTTAAAGTTGAAACAAACTAGAATCATTCCAACCAAAAAAAAAAAAAACCAGCTAGATTCATTATCCGTCCAAAATATTGTTCCAACGTTAAATTTGTTGAAACTCACACTTCTGTTCTTAAAATATGATTTATGGATTAAAGAACGATGATGCTTATAAATTACTTTTTTACCGCAATACTCTTGTTATATATTAAAGAAATTTCATGTCAGTTCAGAATAAAATTATAAATTATTATTTTTACCAAACCAAACTCCTAGCCAAGAGTACGAAATAAGAATGATTAGGTTGTCTTTCTACCGTTAATATTTTAATCTAAAATTTACTGATACTAGAGCTATTGTATTTGAAGTATTATTTGTTTTGATACTTGTGTCAACCTTATAAATTTATTTTTAGAAAACAACTCAGTTTGTTTTGATACTTGTGTGAGCCTTACAAATTTATTTTTAGAAAACAACTCAGTTTGTTAATAGATAATGATATGTATAAATTATTTTTGGTTTCGACTCTTATGATATATTTAATTTAAAAAATAAAGTAAGAGGAAAAAAAAGTAAAATGATTCATAGAATGTTTACAAAAGTAACGTAAAAGAAAAGAAAAAGTATGTATACATATAAAATTTAAATATATTAAAAAATATATATAAATATAATATTTTCATTGTTGGATAACTTTCTCTTTTTTGTCAATAAAGGGACAATCGGACAAATTATAAAAGTGGCGTGAGACCCAACTGAGAAGCCCTTTTTTCACTATGTCCAAACGAATGAATGATTATTATTTATTTTTCCCACTTTTCCTTCCTTTCTTGGTCAATTTCTCCCTTTTTACGTTGATACTCAAAGCGTATTGGAATAAATATTAATAATTGATACATTTTCAAACTAATGAAAAAATAATTTTCTTACCTTCTTATCTTAATTTGTTAACAGGGTATCATTGTTGGGTCCAAGATGTTGACATTGCTTGGAACTTATAATGAAATAGGGATGATGAAATGATAAGTGGACAACAAGAAATTGCCACATAGCTGGCAGGCTTGGGGATATTGTGCATGTGTTTTGTGACTTGTAACTTGAAGGAGTCCTCCAGATAACTTGGGAGTAATATACATTAAACTAGAATGTCCAACTCAAAGGCCAATTTCCAAATGCTCATTTTCTTAAATTACTACTTTCCTTTTCAGTAGTGTGTGTAAATTTTGACTCAATCTTTGATTTATTCAGATTTTAAGTTATAAATAACGTTGGAGGAAATTAAGTGAGTATTTAGTCATTTAAAATTTTCACCCACTTACAATTTGTTTTATCAAATAATAAAATTGACTTATATATTTAGTGAATTTTTACCTGAATTTCACTTGATGATAAATGAGTGCGTAAAAAAAAATATATTAGAGAATATATTATTACTATTACTCGTCTAGATTTTAACAAACTCTCACTACATAACAGCTCTAGAATGATTGTAGCTAGATTAATAGTTTTAGTTAAGAATTTAATTAAAATATATCAACAACAGTGTTAGAGTATGATTTTTTTTATATTGTTATTTAATCATAAAATATGATGAATAATAAGATTTATTTTTATAATAACTACTTAAAAGTTATATTTAATATAATTTCAATTAATTAAAAATATAATTTTGTTAGGATAAAATATATTTTAAATTCTTTAAATTTCAATTAAAATTAGTTCTAATTCTCATATTAAAAAAATATAATTTTAGTCATCATATTTTTTATAATTAGTAAATTTCATTATTCTTTGTAAATATTAAAATATTAGGATAAGAGACGAAATTTATTAGTTATAAAAATTTGAAGATCAAAATAATCATTTTTGAAATATAAAAATAAAACTATTTTTAATAAAAAATAAAAAATAAAAAATAAAAAAGTATTTTATCCAAATTTTTATTTTGTAAGTTTAATTAAGCGACACATTATAAAAAAATAAATTTAATTATTATAATGATGGTAAAGCAACCAAGTACTTCGACATTTTTACATAAAATATGGGCTACAATAAGAGTGTAATCTTTATTATGAAAATCATGTTATAAGAAGAATATTCATCGTTCTTGATGAAAATGAATTAATATTTTGAAACTTGGCATTTATTTTATAGTTAAAAAAAATTCCCTATTATGAAAATGAAATTCATAGAAATGTGTGGAACAGTGTTGATCCCAAGGACGCCGAAAGTCCGAAACCATCCTATAGCTAGTTCATCATCACTTGGATTTGGGCTGAGGAAATTTTGCCTGCCAGTATTGCTTTTGGGCCACCTGAATCACCTGATTCACCAATTTATTAAGTACAATTTTTAATATTTGTTATTATTAAAAATATTTTTATATAAAATAATAAAATTTTTATTGTTACGTGATACTCAATAATTATTTCAATAGTTATATCAAATAATAATTTTATATAACATTTATTAGTGATCATATGATATTTTTATTTTTTAATTATTAAAATAAATATTATTTATATATCTTAAAATGAATGTTAGGAGTTCAAAATAATAATTTAAAAATTTTTTAAAATAAAAATAAAATATTTTTTTAGGGACCATAACTAAAATCTCTCATTTTATAGGAACATAAGAAATAATTTCAAAATTTATAAAAAAAATATATTTTATAAAAATTAGATTCAAGCCCACTCAATTTATATGGATTAGAAATATATTTAAACGTAAATTAAAATGTATAATTTGAAGAATTGTTTTTGTGAATAAAACAACTAGATCCCAAGCAAATATATTGAACCAGTCTATTCAAGATATAAAAGATAAAATATGAAATAAAAACATGGGTAAACAAAAGAAGTAGCCAAATTTATTAATTATAGTGATTTAAAAAGGATTTTCAGTTCAACTTTTGATATCAAAATTTTCAATACGTATAACAACTTTTTGCCAATTTTGTTGCTGCTAACTTTTAATCAACCTCTTGTGTTTAGTGTTGTTAAATCCAGTTGCTCTTTCGGCGCAGACTGTGATATAGATTGGTGCCAATGAGTCCAGCTTTCCTATTCTGGGCCTCTGGCTCTTGGATTTTAGATTGGTCCCCCCATTTATTCCAGACTTTTCTTTAGTAGAATTTTGATTTTTAAAAATATTCTGGATTGGCCCATAGCTATAGACCATCCATGCTAATTGCCAATCCAAGTTGCTCACCCATTTTCTTATTTAAAATATAAATGAACAAAAATAAAAAGTGTGAGAAAAAAAAGAAAAAGAAAAAGTATTTTGTAGCAACACTATTTGGTTCAGAATGTTGCCATATAATCGAAGATAAATGATTAGGGAGAAACTATGAGTTCAAAACTCTCATTCTAAATATTTAATACAATTATATGAGACTCAAATTTAAGAATATTGATTAAATTAAAACAATATTAAACTAATTGATACATTCGTAGTAACATAATGAATTATAAAACAAGTAAAATGTTAAAAATAAATATATTTTGATAAATGTGAAGTGATTTTTAATAAGCCTACATGATATTCACTGTTTTTCATACATAAAAAGATAATACCTTCGATTCATCTTATATACCTAATTGATTGGTCTACATTATGTTTTTATGTACTCAGAAAATTACCTTTTATTTTTTTTGTATTTTAGTCGTGTAGAGTTTTAGTTATATAAAAATTATGAACTTTATCTTATAGGAAATTGTTGACCGAAATTGGTTTGAAATTCAAAATGGTATTGCCACTTAAACATAATGATCATTGTGTAAAGATTAGAGCATAAGTCTAGTGGTCCAATTAGGCTAGGATTTAGACTGTTGCTTGTGTTTTACCTCGAATCTTTAACTATTACATGTTATGACGTTACTGTACATCCTTATGCTTATAAATACCGCATAAGAAAAATATTTGAATAATAATTGAGTAAAATGATTTCGGATTTTTCATTTTGGTCGAAATTAATTTCAATTCTTATATTTAAAAATAGTGATTTTGGTTTTAATATTTTTAAAAATATAGTAGATTTAGTTCCTTGTCACGTCAAAATAAAATCTAACACCGTAGACGGAATTTTTATTTTAAAAATACTAAAACTAAAATAATTATTTTCAAAACGTAAGAATTAAAATAAATTTTGACCATCGTAAGAGATATAAAATACATTTTACCAATAATAATACATTTTTACATATGACAAATGTTTTATATTTCCCCCTTTTCCGATATATGAGACATGAAAATTTTAAAGCACGTGCAGGGTAGTTCACCTATGCCAATTTGGTACAAAGTAATAATGTCTTACTCACTTAGTCGACTAATAAATTCTTTAAATAGGTATTGTATTTAGATGGAATAATATAAACTTTAAATAGAAAAAATAAAATAATATCAGCTTATATTAGATGTTGAATTTCATAAAGTTATATACTATTTAATAACTTCTTATAAATATTAAAAGTTATCAATATAATAATTATATTGAAAGTTTTTATGAAATAAATGAAGAACACACATTTTATATATTTTAGAAATCAATTAATATTTTATCATGATATTTTATTTTAATATTTAAAATGAAAGCAACTTTTTACTAACAAATTACATGGTTTATGAATGTTCTAATTATTTAAAATTTAATATGTATTACCATCACGATAATATTATATAATTTAACATTTTAATTGATAAATTTAATATTTATAAAAATATTAGAAGTATAATTTACTAAAATAATTTGTATCGATTAATCTAATCCTATATATAACATTATCTTCATAATTTACAATATTTAATGGTAGGAGGCAAGCATAACTTCACAAAAAGAATATCTGTCTCACTCCGATTTTTGACTTCTTCAATAAAATAGAAAGAAAAAAACAATTTAGCCGAGACTAAGAAATAAAATAGAGAGAGGAGATGGCGACTGTAATAAAGAATAGCAGAACATATAAGATTGTATAAACAATAAATATTTCTCACACTTGAAGGGCCACTAGTATGATTTGAATTATTTAATTCATTCAAAATTTAAAGATCTAAGTAAAACAACAATGTACTCACACAAATCAGGAATATTTTAACCAATGAAGGTGGGTGGGTATACTTTAACGGTCTGATATCTTCCATTGAACTACGATAGGCGTCCACGTTTAATATTAATAATATTTCGAACAAGATACGAATAAAAAAATCAAGAATATTTTTAATTAATTATTATAGTTTAATATATTTTAGATCACAAACTTCTTTTCATAAAGTATTTATTTTTAATAGAATGATAAAATTACAATTATATTAAATATTAAAAAAAGAATTTTTATTGTCTACAAATAGTTCTATTTGATTTCAAAACAAATAAAATTATTTTTTACGAAAGACTTCAATAGATTCGGATGGTCTTAAAAAAATGTAAAATACGCAATGACTTAATTATCTAGTAAAATGTAGTAAGTTTTATAGTTGATGAATAGTAATTAATATTATTTAAAATCTTTTTATTTTTTATTTTTTAGTTTGGAGGTTGAGTAATTTTAGTTCATATATTTAAACAAATCAATAATTTTAATTTTTATAATCTTAATTTCTTAATTTTGATATTTTCATATCAACCGTGGATAATTTTAATCTACGTATGAAATAATTTAATTTATATAAAATTAAATAATTAATATTATGTGTGATATTTATATATTACGAGTTATCTAATTAAATATTTTTACTGACTTTGTTTCACTAAAATTGAATATAATGGATTAAAACAATTTATTTTTAAAATATGTAAACAAAAATTCAACAATGGACTACAATCAAACAATTAAGATCGATTAAAACAATTAAATATTAAATTAAAATTGTCGACATGCTGAACTAAAAAAAATAACTTTTTAAAAAAGACTGTGAATGTATGCAATGGTTAAGATTTATAATATTTATTTTCCCATATAAGGAGAATCCTTGGTACAGTGGTGGACAATGTCAAAGTAGCAGCCAGAAGCAGGTTGTTAAGTTGGGAAGTCAGAAAGAAAGA
The DNA here is from genome assembly GCA_025330945.1 of Mucuna pruriens. NCBI lineage: Eukaryota > Viridiplantae > Streptophyta > Magnoliopsida > Fabales > Fabaceae > Mucuna > Mucuna pruriens. The sequence continues at coordinate 742,163 of JAENHJ010000529.1, forward strand.
TTTGTATTGGAAAAGGTGAGTGGTGTACGCAATTATTCTTTCATAGTAACTGCACTCTCTTCTCTGCCATCATTTTTTCCGTTTCAGTTTCCATCTAACTCCGATTCTTCCATACTTCTCCCCTTCAGTTTCCATGTAAGAAAGTATGCTCTCTATTGCTTCTCACTTTTATTTATTTAATGTTTATGTGACCAGGAATCTTAAATTTGTAGTTAATATATATTGAAAATTTATCTTCTTTATTTGAGTTTTGGGTGCAGAAAGGTATGAGCATGACAAGTTCATCTTCTGGGCAGCCGCAATTCATTGCCAGCAGCGGTAACCGGAGCTTGTCGAATGCGCCGCTGATTGAAAACTCAGATACTCATCAAATTGTTGTTCCTGATGTCAGTTTGCTTTGCCATTTAATCTTTTCAATTTTTACTGCTTATCTTTTGCATGATGCTCTTGTTTGCTTTATGGATTTCAAAAATTGTGTGGGACACTGGAACATAGACGAATGTTGCTTTATGTTTTAGATTTAAGATTTATTATTTCGGAGTTGGATGCTTTATTCTCTTTGTATGCTAATGTTAAAGTACATCTTAACTTTTTGGTTTTATCGATTTGCATATTATAATAAGATGCTGGGAATATGACATGAAAAATTAATGGAAAGAGATGAAATGGGGGCACATAGTAGGTATTTGATTTGACTTAGAATAAAAAAAAAAAGTAACTTTTACCCACCGATATCTTGGGGTTCATCACCCACACTATTCTAACTTTTAGATAATATTTTTATATAGACAAATTTAGTTTTTAATAAAATTTTAAAAATATATAAATTTAATCTTAATTTTAAAATATATGATGAGTTTTTAAAAATAAAAGACTAAATTTATATGTTTTTTTAAAGAGGATAAAATTTACTTATATAAAAGTAAAAAAACTTCTTCAGTTTAAAAGTATAAAAATTAATTTTAAAAAATAATTTTAAGAGAAACTCATGTTTATTTTGAGATTCATTTCGTATAATTAATTCTCTCTTTTTTTATTTTTTAATTTTCTCAAAAATGAACTGGCCAGAGTGACCCTAAAAATGCATAAAAATATAAAATTAAAAATATGTTTTTTTTTTTTTTTTTCGTTTTCATGTTATAAATACGAAAAATTCACTAATTTTATAATGATTAATCCTCAGCGAGAAGATAATTGACCATCTTTAATGAGTTATTTTTCTTAACCATATTTTTTGTTTTATAAGATTTGAACCCATTCTACTTAAATTAACTTCCGTTCTTTTTTGTTTTGGTCAGGATGTTTTAGTTTCCAAACAGTAACATCAATCCTATTTTTTTTTCCCAGGATCACAACTATTAAGTAAAGACAATAGATGTGTTTCATAGTCAGTTTGTGTGACAGTAGCTTAGTAAAATAAACTTCCAATTAATATTTGACTCGTGACATTTGGAAAAAGAAAATAATTTTTCATTTGGCACTTTATGAAATGAGAAGAATATTAAGTTTGTTTTTAATTAGTGGCTTAACAATGGCAAATCCTGATTTAGTGATTTGATTGCAAAGTACACTTGAGTAACTCATATTTTCATTGCATTGTCATGTACTGAGGTTTACCTGATATCCATCATTTTGCAGAGAAAAAGCTGGAAAAACTTATTTGCATACGTGGGGCCTGGATTTCTTGTTTCCATTGCATATATCGATCCAGGAAACTGTAAGATCACTTATTCCTCACTTTCTTCTGAAATAAATTGCTGACATCGATAATCTTATTGTATTTTTACAATGACTTGCAGTTGAGACAGATCTTCAATCAGGGGCCCAATATAAATATGAGGTATGTGTGGTATATATATTTTCATGCAGTTGCTTCAGCTCAGATTTATCATTTTGTTTCCGATTTAGATGAGAGGTGTCTTGAACTGCTTTATCAAGTTAAATTATGTAATGTATGCATTGGATACCACTTTACCAGACTCACATGGTTTTGTGAAAGCCACGAGTCATTATTTATTATATTTGTGTTGTACAAAATAGGTCCTTATTTTGAGCTGGACAATGACGTGGTTGTTGTGTAGTTCAGTTTTTTTCTTATTGATGGTTTGTTTTGCATGTTTAAATTTTGTCCTTGAGTGCGATTAAGCCATTTTGTACTGAAAAATAAGTTATTACATATTATACACCTATGCTCTAGTCTTCCCATTTTTTTGGTCACATTTATGCTTTCAGTTACTTTGGATCATATTGGTGGCGTCATGTGCTGCTCTTCTAATTCAATCAATGGCAGCTAATCTTGGGGTTGTCACTGGTACTTGATTCAATAATCTCTTGTTTTTTTCTAAATAAATTTGATCAGTATAGTATAGGAATGGATGCTACCAATTATTTTTTTCTGGTTGCAGGGAAGCACCTAGCAGAGCATTGTAGAACTGAATATTCTAGGGTGCCTAACTTTATCCTTTGGGTTATTGCTGAAATTGCCATAGTGGCATGTGACATTCCTGAAGGTAAAGTATAGAGGCGAATTTAGCATTTTTGAACTGTTAGTACTTATTTATACTTGTAAATGATAGATATCACAATCATTCTTACGTGTATGCAGTAATTGGGACAGCCTTTGCATTGAACATGCTTTTCAACATACCTGTTTGGATTGGTGTTCTTCTGACAGGACTCAGCACATTGACCCTCTTAGCATTACAGCAATATGGGGTAGTTTTCTGTATCTATACAGCACTCTTTTCCATGCAGTTTGATATGATACACACAAATTAATGGAAGGCCTTTAACAGGTTAGGAAACTGGAATTCTTCATTGCATTTCTAGTATTTACAATTGCTGGTTGCTTTTTGGCTGAGCTTGGATATGCAAAGCCGGTGGCTAAAGAAGTTGTGACGGGTCTTTTTGTTCCAAAAATTGAGGGGCATGGTGCCACTGGTCTTGCAATTTCACTCCTTGGGGCAATGGTTATGCCGTGGGTTCCTCGTCTCTTCTGCACCCATTTCTTTTTTTTCTGTCCCTTAATAATTTCACCTAACGCTATGCATTTGCTTCAGCCACAATCTCTTCCTCCACTCAGCGCTGGTGCTTTCCAGGAAAATACCGCGATCAGTTCGTGGAATCCGAGTAAACATTTAATCTCTCTCTCTCTCTTCTCTACACGCATGCATGCATTCATTTCAAATTCTGCTACTTACAATTCTTAATTTACGATAGATAGTTATCAATAAAAAAATAAATCTCTGACCATTTCTCCCGTGTTACTTCGTTGACTTTGTTCCGCAATATAATATATAATTGTCTTTGTCAATGACCCGTTTGTATATATCCTTGCTAGCTCGTTAAGATTTATTTCTTTTTAATCATGCTGTGGATTTTCGGCAAGATCCATCTTAAACCTTCCCTAACAATTTAATATTTTAGCCAACTTTTTTTCTGACATGCTACTAGGGTAAAGAAAATTTAAATACGAGCCCAAAGTATAGTTGCTCCATGCATCTTGCCAACTTTAAGTCTATAGAGAAAGACAAGGGCCCTAGGGCCCATGCTTTTTTTGTGAAATTTCTATTCTACCACCCTCTATATAAAATAAATTACAAAAACAAAAGCCGGGCAGTGTAAAACTAAAAAATGGGGTGTCAATAGCATGGGCCCAGGTGAAGACATATTAGATAAAAAAAACCATGACCGAAACAAAAAGACAAAAAGCCCATTATACAATAATTTTTATAATTAATTCACAAGCCTTTCTTTTGTTTATTATTATGAATTCCGTTTTTAAAAAAGAGAAAATATTGTTTAATTTTGTGATGTCTGTCACTGACCCCCTTTTTTTTTCCTTTCACAGGAGGCTTGCAGATTTTACATGATAGAAAGTGCCTTTGCTCTTACCGTGGCCTTTCTCATAAATATTTCTGTTATTTCTGTAAGTGGTGCAGTTTGCAATTCTTCAAACCTAAGTGCTGAAGATCAGAATAGCTGTGAGGATTTGGATTTGAACAAGGCCTCCTTTTTATTAAGAGTATGTGATGTGACATGACAGCACCATATCCCGTGTACATTATTGTACTTGTAGTAATGCTATGGTATCGCATGCATAGTTCTTCAACTTGATATATTATTTTTGTTGGACTAATAAAATCATTCATAATAACTCAGAATGTGTTGGGCAAATGGAGTTCAAAACTATTTGCAGTTGCTTTACTTGCATCAGGTCAAAGTTCTACTATAACAGGAACGTATGCAGGGCAATATGTCATGCAGGTATACTGGATCCCTTATAAATAGTACTACTACTGTTCATCTTAGGCCATTTCCCCATAATTTCTATCTTATTTCAGGGATTTCTTGATTTGCGACTCAAGTCATGGATTCGGAATATGTTAACTCGTTGCATAGCCATTGTTCCTAGTTTGATTGTTGCACTTATTGGTGGCTCTGCTGGAGCTGGGAAGCTCATCATAATTGCTTCGGTAACAATACTTTGCCATTAGCTTCTCTCTATTTTTTTTATAACCACAACATATTATATTATCAAATGCTTTTCACTTTGAAATTTGCTGATATTAAAGTCAATAACTTGTTCAAATTTTCATAAATTCATGCATGTTTCTCGGATATTTGTAACTCGAATACATTGCATCCTCTTCGCTGTGGAGACATTATTCATTGGCTTCTGACCTTTCTTGATGGTTTAATATTGGCCAATTCTATCATATACAAGATGGACCAATTCATAGACAAATGGCAAAATTTTATTGGGACAAGCCTGAAATTTAAGAGATGCAACAACTCTGGTGGTGACAACTAAGCATAACTGCACTGGTGGATATAAGTAGTATTATAGGACCAGTCATGCGGTTGCATACAGTTACTTATGCTGATATGCATCAATTACAATTCCTGTCAGATTGTGTATCGATACATCTTGTGCATCATATGCACACCAGTTGTTCTGTTGTGAATTGTGATCAATTTTGTATACATGACATCATTCTGCAATTCCTGTCAGACTATATATTGATAAATCTTGTGTATGATACAACTGACCTTCTATGTCTGCTGATCAGATGATTTTATCTTTCGAGCTTCCTTTTGCTTTGATTCCACTCCTTAAGTTCACTAGCAGCAAAACCAAGATGGGCGAACATGTCAACTCAGTCACGGTAATTTTTTGGTGACATGAAAATAGTGAATTGATTACTAACTTCACAAATGTTGTCAAAATGCTTAGAATCACATATTTCTTGAAGTAAATGTTAGAAAAGATTGCTGTTGCTGATGCTACATGCTATCGCTGCAGATTTCGGTTGTTACTTGGATCATTAGTTCCCTCATCATGGGCATAAATATATACTATTTATTGACTAGCTTTGTCAAGTTGCTTCTTCATGCCCACTTAAAAATTGTTGCTAAGGTGTTTCTCGGGATATTGGGATTTTCGGGTGTGGCAATGTACATGGGAGGCATTGCATATCTAGTGTTTCGCAAAAATAAAAAGGCTACACACCTTTTGGCATTTAGCACACCAGAAGATCAGCAAGTGGCAAATGAACAAGGCGATATATCGATGTTTAGTCTCCCAAGAGAAGACATAGTGAGCATGCAATTGCCTAAAAAAAGTAGTCGAGCAGAAATTGATTGAGAAATATCTCAGTAAGCTAGATAGAGTCCTAGCAAAACTTTTATCAGGTATATAAATAAGATCCCATTTTATGTTAATTTATAGAAATGTGAAGAGAACATTGCCTGTTGCAAATTAAGTACCAAGCACATCACATCACATATACTTGAATATAGAAAATGGGATGGGATCAATTGTAATCAGATGGTAAAAACTATGCAACTATGATGTGGTTTGTACGTGTATCTATATATGTTTGGGTAGCATAATTTTGCAGAAGATAAGGATCTCTTTGGATCACTTATGCTTATGGCTTTTGTATCACTTTGCTAGAATTGCTAAAGCTTTTTAATTTATTCATTTAATTCTTATTGTCTTTTTCTCGAAATGTAAGTGGGCACACGCGCTTGCATGGAAAGACACTGTTATCCTATTGTCACTTGTTATACCATATTGCTCATAATCAATAGAAAACCAATGCTTCACTTATTATAGTCAGTGTTTGGAAGAATTTATGCAGAGTTTGTGAAAATAATTTACGTTATTATAACTCTTTATAATTTATTTTAATAAATTTCTCGGTATGATTTATTAAAATAAGTTCTTTTTTATCTTATTAAAAAATCATGGTAAATTTTTAAACATAAGCTATCATATTGTAAAAATTTAATAAATGTTTAATTAAGTCATTTATCTAAATACATCTATTTATAATTGAAAATGAAACTCAGCTTCAAAAGTCATCTCAAGTGAAGATATATGGTCCAAATTATTATAACTACTAATTACTTTGGATAAAACTTGAAAACATGCTTTTAAAATTTACCATTTACATTTTCGAATTTTTGAGACACAAAATTAAGAAGGAAAAATTTGTGGCTTTAAAAATAAAAATACTTTTGAACCCCTCCAAGGGATATCCAAAAATGCATTAGCATGTTTTGGATAGATGAAATTTAATTTCAACTATTATTGTAGAAAATAAATTGTCTGGAAAATTAGTGATGTGTTTAGAGTAATTGCTAAAATTGGTTAATTTTTTGTTATTTTCATGCATATGAAAATGTAAAGTTTGTGACTATTTTTTGGCAATTTTTTTTCTTCTCAAACGTGGTATTCCTAAATTTCTCCCAAAATTTTTAACAGCATTTTTTTCCTTCAACTTCACACTTTATTTTTTGTAATTTACTGTGTAAAAGTTAATTTTTCATTGTATCTAAATCAAATTAATTATTTTAAAATTGTTTATCAGCTAATTATAATCGATTATCACAGTAGTCACTTATATGTAATAATTTAATTTTCGCAGCTTACCCAAACACACATTGATTATATATATAAAGAAGGGGTGGTTGGGGGTGGGGGGTTTTAATGATCGATGCAGGTGTTTGGACTTAATTGGTTAACTGTCCTGCGGTGTCTACCCACTAAGCTATCTTCAAGGGACAACTAACATTTTAATAGTTTGTATGCATGATATGAATAATATATTTTTTTGTGTTTGGTTGAGAAAAAAAAAAAAAGAGAAAAAGGTCAACTTTCAAAATAAAAATATAAATTTTCACTTTCTTTTCTTTTTCAAATTTAAAACTTTTCTTTCCTTATTCATTTTCTTTCTTTCATTCCAAACGGAGCATGAGTTAAATCCGCTTACATTATACAAGATTCAACTTCAATTGTAACAAGAAAATAAATAAACCTATATGCTGAATACAAGCTTTTCCATTTTATTCTACATTTCAAATCAATCAAACTTTTATCAATAAAGTTGATCCAGTTGCAAACGTTCAAGAGACCTGTCCTAAACTTCAACTTAAAAAAAAAAAAAGTCAATCAAGTTTGGTGCCACTCACACATGTTGAAAAAATCAACCAGCTTCTCATGTTCAATTGTTGAACAGTTTCTCTTTTCCTACCACATAAAAGAACCTTCCGCCAACTACCCTTTTCCCACGTATACGTGTATGAGTGGGAGCTAAGCGAATCTTAGTATTTAAAGTTTGAGATTAATAAGTAACGTAACGTAATGTGAAAAAGTAGAAACTTGTGGAGAATATGGACTTTGAGTAACGAAAACAATTAGTATATTTATCTACACATTTTGGAGAAAATAATAATAATTGAGGCTCATGATTCATATGACCTCTTACCAAAGAAGAAAAAAGTGATAATTCATAAAGGAAAACGTGTACCAGCTAGGTCCGTCGTCTAGATGATTAATTTTTCTCTCCATTACCTTCATTTTCAGCACTACCATATCCAAGATCTCCGTGAAAATAAACCAATTGAATATGTCAATGTCTACATATATCAAATTGTACGTGAAAATAAACCAATGAAGGATTAGACAGAAAAGGAAAGCAATTTGATGTAAACAAAAATATAAAAAGGTGGAAAAATCCATTAAAATTAATATATTATCACTTTTACACAAGGCAACAATTTGCATGATGTGTGTCTTACAAATTCAAAATACATACTTCTTAGGATTTATATAATTTAATTTAAATTCATTTAATAACTACTTCTTTCTTTGTACTATATAGAATTAAACTTGTTAATCGAATGCAACCTAGCTAGCTAGGATTTAACTTGAACTAGTCTTGTTGCTTTGGAGGGACAGGAAGGTGGCCGTTCTCTTGCAAATTTTTAACGGTTTCATATAGACACTGCTTCACCGGGGTGAATTCCAATCCCAAATCTTTCAGCTTTTGATTTGAAAATATGTAGGGTTTTACTCTCGGGTTCTTTTCATCTGAACATCTGCACAAATAAAACATTATGTTAAGAAAGTGAAAGCCATTATCAAACCATAATTTAGTTCTATATATCCTTGACATAAGTTAGTAATAATATCTAATTAACTTGTTCAATTTTAGATGTAATAATTTAACAGTTATAACAGAGTGGTAGGTTTACATTGGTCTTGGCTTGTAGGTTTCCCAATTCCTATTATATGATATGTTCTTCCAAGTTCAAAGTAAAATGAGAAAGCAGGTCACTTACCCATCCTTGATTTATTATTATTATTATTATTATTATTATTATTATTATTATTATTATTATTATTATTATTATTATTATTATTATTATTATTATTATTATTATTATTATTATTATTATTATTATTATTATTATTATTATTATTATTATTATTATTATTATTATTATTATTATTATTATTATTATTATTATTATTATTATTATTATTATTATTATTATTGTTATTTTCAATATATATACATCGACAGGCCACTTACCCAATCTTGACAAAGTCGTAAGCTCCATTGTCTTATTCGTTTTTTCCAATGAAATTGAAATCATTGAATTGTTCGGAGGCTTGGATTTCAATTTGACTCAACTCTCCTTGACGCAGAGGTGAGACTACATAAAGAAGTCAAAGTTGGTATACCTACGGCCAACAATACCTTTCTGAATTTGTCTCCATAATTTTGTTTTCCATTTATATATTTGTATTCTACATCTCCAGCCAAGAAATTAAAACGTAACACCTATGACTATGACCTAACTAATAATAGGTCAATAACTTTTTTCTGCATCCCGAATGTCGCATAAAATAATAATAATAATAATAATAATATAATGTTATGTATTGTAAAAATACTTGCACGGAGGCATTTGATTATTTTAATTGTTTGGATTGTGTTGACAAATAAAATAGTAATAGAAAAGATAAGAAACACTTACTTGGTAGGAGTTGGGTACTCGGGGAAAAACTTAGAGAGAATTTCAACTAGGTCAGCACGATGCAGCGAACTATGGGCACATATGTATCGACCAGAAGCAGAAGGTGTCTCATAAACAAGAATGTGGGCTAATGCAACATCCCTGACATGAACGTAAGCCTGAGTGGCATTTACATAAGTCTTGGCAGAGCCAGTAAGGTATTTGAGGATGTGAATTGTACTAGCATTAATGGTGGGTTGCAGCAATGGTCCAATAACCAAAACTGGGTTCACCACAACCAAGTCCACCCCTCTCTCTTTTGCCACATCCCATGCTGCTTGTTCAGCCACGGTCTTCCCATAGCAATACCAATTCTGTATGAGACAAAAGAGTAATGGTTATACTTTTATCAATTTAAGTCATTGAATTGGTATAGTCAAGAAGAGAGGAATGAAGCACGTGTTGACCTTGGTGTTCTTGCAGTACTCCAAATCACTCCAGAATGATTCATCAACCAACACATCCCTACTTGTATTGGGGTCCATATAGACAGTGCCAATTGACGAAGTGAACACCACGCGTCGCACTTTTGCTTCTGCAGCTGCTATGATCACATTCTTCGTTCCATTCACCGCTGGCTCCACCATCTCTTCCTACGTACCACAAAGGAATAATTAATTAAATTGTTGCTCTTTATATCACCAATTATTTTGGATTGAAATGGTTGGTTGTGTAGTGAGAAATATGGGGTATGTGATTGTGTTCACTTGTTAAGAAAATAAAAATAATGTTGGTGGTTAGGAGGTGTAACACTTCTATTATTTCTCTATTTTTTCTTTCCTTCCACTTATACATCTCAAATTTTAGATTTTTTTTATTTTTTTTTTTCTGCTAAAAACCACAATGATTATGCAATAATAATAATAATTAAAAAAAATTCACACGGTGAGCCCAGTGATACGAGGTTTGATTAGTTTGTATAAATAATAGGTTGTATTGGGACGGGATATTTTAAAATTTTATTTTATTTTTAAATATTTGATATTTAAATTGTTTTAATTTTAATTTCGTTTATTTTTTAAATATTTTATTTAGATAAATCAATTCATAACTTGTAAATTTTAAATTCTTAATCTAGATAAAATAATTTAATTTTTTGATATACAAAATTAGTATATATTTTAAGGTTAAAAGTTTTAAATATTTATTAATTTAAAAACATAAAAATTAATTATTTACGTTGATATTAATAAAAAGAAGAGAAAAAAGAGAAGAGAAATAATAAAAAGAAATTAAAACAAAGAAAAAAGAAAGATGTAAAACTTGACAAAGAAAAAAATAAAAATAAAGAGAAAGATGAAAGAGAAAAAAAATGAGAGGAAAAATATGTACTAAAATAATATATAATATATATTACGGTAAAGTATTTTAAATTTATTAAATTTTCTAAAAAATTTCCTGTCGAAGCACTTGAAATTTATAGTATCATCCTTGAAAGAAGAAGGGGGGGAGAAGAGAAAACTAACAGGGTTGTCGGTGACCGGAGAAGCGGTATGGAAAACACCGTGGCAGGCGTGAAGAGCAGCTTTAATGGAGTGAATATCGAAGAGATCCACTTTATGAAGAGTTAGCCTTTCCCTCGCTCCTTCCAACTCTTTCAAATGACCATTCTTGGGATCATCTGATAATGAATAACCAATATACAGTCATGCATAACATTAATCATTAATTTCATCTAATCAAATGCAAATTAATTATTTAAGAGCGCGTGCGTGCGTGCCTGGGTTTCTCACTGTTCCTCTCACTGTGTAGCCTTTCTCCAACAGAATTTTTACAAGCCAAGAGGCTATGAACCCGCCTGCGCCGGTCACACACACGGTTTCACCTTCTGGCATCTTGATGTTCTTGTTTCAAATTTGAATGCAAAATCAATTAAGGAATTGGATTCCTATGCTAGCTTCTTCTGGAATATAGACAGTATTGGCACCAACTAACATGGCCAATGTATGCCTTTTATAAAGCCCCATGCACCCCTTTTTACCAATATCATATAATAATTACTTTTATAATTACTATCATTTTTCTAAATTAATTCGTACAACACAAACTTGTATTCTATCTCACCATGTAAACACTATTTACTTTCTCTTTTAAAAGCCCATTCAAAACTAAATTTATTCCGAACACCATTTATTACTTTTTTTTATTAGTTCAACTACCTGTTCTTTTTTTATATTCTATACGTGAGAGTACGATTTATTTTTATGATTTTATATTTTTAAATTTAAATTGTTGTTATGATGATTATGTCATCATCTTCATATTCAAATTTAAACTAAATCGTATTTATTTTTAATTTAAATTAACTTATATTAATTATTATTTTCAAACTCAACTTAACTTCTATTTTAATTTTAAGTTCTAATAAATTCTATTTTTTTAAATATTATAAGTAACTATTACTTTCATATTTAAATCAAATTAAATAATTATTTTTTTATATTTTTTTATTAATTTAAGAAAAAAACAGACTATACCATTTCACAAATAATTATATATGACAACGTGGTTAACATCTTGTACCCACTCTAAAAAAAAAAATATCTTGTACCCATTCTCCATTTATGAGGCGTTTGTTTAAGTGGTCCTAATATTAAACAAAATAATACCCACAGTCTCTTTCTCCCGTAGCGATCGCAACGAAATATCTCTGTTGTGGAATATGATGGTTTCAATATAATTACTGAATTGGATTTCTATGATGATGTGGTTTCTTAAACTTGTAGCAGATGATAATTTAATTTAGAAAATGAAATTAAAAATGCTGAAGAAAGTGAGAGGATTTCGATCGAATTAAGGAAGCTGCTGCCGTTGCAATTGAGATTCGAGAGAGAGAGAGACCTTTGGATTTTGGATCTGCAGAGAAGAGTCAAACATTAAGTCACGTGACGAGTTTAAAATCTAAAGTTTTAAATTAAAATAAAATAAAGAGATAAAATTGATGCTATCCTTTTATGGAGAGAAGTTTCTTTTTGAGATTTTACTTTCAAGAAAATTATTATAATTAACTATTTTTTAATATTTTTTCACACACATGGTTCATACGCGGTTTCAACTCCAACTTGAGTTGACGCAAAACTCGTTTCTTTTGAATTTATCGTGCAACAACTTATTTACCTCGTAATTTAATAAATCATATTTTAATTAAATGCATAAGAGTAATCTCCAGTTCAGTATATACGTGTTTGTTGTGAAACTAATACTTCTAATATTTTATTATCCAAAAATTAACTAAAATTCAAAAATAGCTTGCCCATATAAATGTTTGTATAAGCATACTTGATATAGAAATATGAAATATCTTTTTCTTCTGGCCATTCATACTGAAGAAAATTAATTTCTCTTGAGATTATTTATGTAATATTAGTAAGTTTCTCACATGTCATTTGAGTACTATAAGAATATAGCGTTTGAGGTTAGTATTGGTCACGATATCTATGCATGTGAAGCTGTCACAAATGTTAGAACGTAGAATATTTTTTTTTCTTTCTATTATAATTAAATATTTACATTGCAGTGCTAATCAAATCGGTGATAATTATTAAACATATTTGCACTTAAACCTCTTTATTTCCTCACATTTATGAGAATCCCTTCTCTTTATTTCTTTGTAATTGTACTTCAAGTTAAGAATATTCCCGGTTTGAATTAAATCAGTTTTAAAGGGAAAAGCATTTTATCTAATCATTTCAGTTTTCATACTTAATTATCTATTCTATTTGATTTGAAATTAAAATTTAATCTAAAGTGATTTAAATCGAATTGATTTTTTTAATTATACTTTTCTTTAAAAAATATTAAATAAATAATGATATATATTAAAAGAAAAAATTATATACTAACCGTATAAAGTAATTATATATTTTATCTAATTATATATTTTATTTAATTATAAATTATTATATATAATAAATTTATTGACTTTTATAATAACTATATTAAAAGTTATAATAATTATGATTTATAATTGAATGATGATGTAAAAATGTGTTTTATATGATGACATATGACTATTAAATTCATATAATAAACATAATAAAAATATTTAAAATATCAAATATTTTATCTATAATTTATTAACGAATAGTAGTATATATATCTATTTGAATATGTACTTTATTTATACTATTAAATATAAATTTACACAACTTAATAATTGTATTTATATATTTTCACTCAAATATAATTACTAAAAAATATCTTTAATTAAATATATTTTTCATAAACAATATAAATTACATAATAGTCTTATAAATATATAAGAAATAAAAATATAAATATAACCAATGTTATAATAAATTTAAAAACAAAATTATATGCGTATTGATTTGCAGTTCATTGGATTGAATTTTAAAATTAAGTTTGAATAAATATTTAATTGAAGCTAATAATTTTTTTTACTTATTTTATTTTCAGTTTATTTAACTTGTAGTTGTCAATTTTTATTAAATTAGATCAATTTATGAATTAATTGAGTTAACTTGCATAGAAATTAAGAGATAAATTGTTATATATATATATATATATCAATTTTTATGTATAGTTACAATTTTCTATTTTAAATGATATTTTATAAAATAATTTTTTAAAGAAAAATATATAAAAGTAATTTTAAAGTATATATAAATATTAAATTTAGAAATAATTACTTTTTAATTAATGATAAATTTTCAAATACATAAATATAGCATTATTAACGTTAAATATCAAATTTCAAGTCTATTTTATTATATATAGTATAATAAATATAATCAATGTGAATAATTTAATATTTTATTAAATATAATTAATTTCATAAAATTTGATTAGATATGATTATGGTAAAATCAATGTATTAGACAAGAGCTAGATTTGTTTTATTTCTCATAATTCAATAGATACAAGAAGCTTTATAACATTCACATATCCGTTTAATCAATTAAATTAGATAAATAATAACTTATTTTAAATTATTTTTCATCTTCATTTTTTTAAAATAATTGTAATGAATAATACATTTTATTTTTAAATTATTAAAAAATAAAAAATAACAATAAAAATATATCTTTAAAAATTATTTTTAGAGTAACTTTATCCTGTTGCATGTAAATAATGCAATGAATATCAAAGTTTTGATATTGGAATATAATTGGTGTAGGTTGGCAAAGGTATTTGGTCGCACTAACATGGTTGGTGGTTAATTATAGTGTTCAATTATGGTGCATGAGGTTTTAGTCGTTCTCATTACCACCATTTGTTTGTTTCTGTTTGTCCTGAAAGAAACATGGAAAATGGCAGTACTAATACTCTGAAAAAGTTCATTTTTTTATGTCTATTTCTACGGTTGGCAATTCCATTCCGAACACCTATGTCATTCTCTGATTCACAAATTAACGTTACATCAGGTCGACAGTTTCAGAGTATTCATTTTTTTCAAGTCCTTAAGTATTTTTTTTTATCTTTAATAAAATAAAGCAATTTTACGACATATATGTTAATATTTATAAATTAGCCCATTTACGAGGGACTGCTAAATCTAAGTTTTTAAAAAATTTCAATAAAATCCAATTATATACATAATGGTTTTTTAGAAAAATACAAATGATTAATCATCAAATAAGGATTACAATTATCTATTCTCGATTTTATCTCCATTTTTTTTATTCTACAATTAAATTTTTGCCAATTATCATGAAAATGTCAACTAATTCACTAAATCATAATTAACATTAGCAATATTAAAAAATATTGCCAAATTATGAAAAAGTATTATTATGTACATTAGCAACATTTCAATAACTATAGTCACCGCAACAGTTTAAAATGATGCCATATCCTTTCTAATAATGTTTTGTCAGTTTATTTTATTAAAAACATTAATACTCTTATATTGTTATTCTACTTTATCAGCGTATAGATTTCTCCTTCAATATTTCTTTTACATATTTATAACAATTTAAACGGCGATCATATATAAAATATAAGTACAAGCAGAGCTAACAAATCAAACAATTAAAATGTCCCGTGTATTATACGGGTCCAAGAACTAGTTTGTTAAAAAAAAAAAAATGTTAGCCATTAGGGTTCTCTCCGTTGGTGTAACTTTTGTCTAGCAAAACTTAAATAGTTAATACAGATATTTTGAATTTACATATTATATTGACATTTAATATGCATAATGATAGTATAAATTAATATCTAATTAGGTAAATTGTCTTTTTAGTCTTTCAAAATAGCTTAAAATTTAGTTTTAGTCGTACAAAAAATTAATATAACTTTTGTCTCTATATTTACTAATAATGACGTGGTTTTAATCTTAATCTCATTATAAATTTAAAACACGTGTTTACGTTAAAATACAAAAAATAAAAATGCATTAAATTTTTATAAAGATTAAAATTGAATTTCGAAAATTTTAAAGATAAAAAATATTTTATCTAGATAAAATATTAATTTTTATGTTTTTAAATATTAAATATATGTTTTTATTTAACATCTTTTATAAAACATTAAAAGATTTAATAAAAAATATTATAAGAAAGTGTAACTTAATTTATAAATAAAAACTTCTCCAATACATTAAACACAATTCTTTGTATTGGATTAAGATAAGATTAAACGAATGTAACAACAAAAAAAAAGAAAGATAAGATTAAACGAATCATCTTAAATAAGACTATTACCATCACATTGGCATACAGAATCTAACTATAATTGAGCCCTAAATAATAAATATCATTATTATGTATGTATCTGTCAAATGGCAATATACACTTAAACAAAAAGCAATGCACTGCACGTTGCACCCCATTTTGTGGTTAATTGACCAATCATAAATCAAATTAACCATTCTCTATGAATTGTTGGAAGAATAGTGCAGTTACAATTTTTTCTGAAAAGAGGATGGAGAGAGGATCCAAACTAGATTTCACCCTCTGCGTTTTTCAACTAGCAGCTATATTTTAGAATGTTAGTTTGCACATATCTACCTGATAAAAGACTTTTTAGCAAAGTAACAATATAGAAGTGATGTAATGTGCTACCAAAACAAACATTTGGCATTTTTTTCTCCATTTTGTAGACACATTGGTCAAGCAAAATGTGCCTATATTATCATGCCATTGTTTACAAAGAGAAGAAAAGGGGAAGTGGAAACGGAATCATAGTCTATTGATTCTTTTGAAGTGGGAAAGATGAAATATGCTGCTTGGGTTGGTGTGTGAAAGACATTCAAAGTCCAGTATAAGAGTATATATGGCCCAAAATCAACACCCAATCAAAGGAATTCTTAATTTCCTTCCAATGTCCCACATCCACTTTACATTAGTCATTAGAATGCCCAAGGTAGCAATGTAGAAACAGTAGGTAAAGTGGGAAACTTACATCACTCTTTCAAAAGGTTTGGTGAGTAGTAATTGGCCTTTCGACTTCAACTTATGTCAACAACATCAATCTACAGCTTTGCTGACTCAAGCATTAATTTTACCCTATGATGCTGCACATGCAAAATATGTTTTTAATTTACCAAATTGCAACTTAACATATATATATATATATATATGATGGTGCTGCACATTCTATTTTTTTTTATTTAGCATAACTGCAGACGTTAGCGCGAATGACACTGTCAAAGTTACTTCTAGAACTGTCCAATGTGTCATAAGAGCATCTACAACCAAGAAACTCGCATAAGTTGCTAAAATTAATATTTTATAATTTTTATACTTTTATAATGTTATATTATTTTTTATTTTAAACAATTCAATTAATTTTTTTCTTCGATCCATCAACTTTAAAAGTTTCTTAAATGAACCTACAATCAACACCACTCTTTTATATGTTATTATTTATCTTAATTTTAATTGTATATATTATTATGTCACTTATTTAAATAATAAATAAATATATAATAACTTTTTACATACAATTTTCACTTCAAAAAATCTAAAATATAAAGAAAAAGACTGAAAATTTTAAATAAATATATCTTTTAATTAATTTTTTTATAATAGAAAAATACTGTATACTAATAATATTATTAAAATATAGTTTAATTTTTAACTAATAACTAAATATAAATTATTATTTAATTATATATATATATATAATCAAGTGGACTCCATTAAATAGTGAAAAGCACCAGTTGCTCACTGCAGCAGCCATGCTTTCTTTGCACTCCATACAAGTTGCTCTCCATTGAAAAAAAGAAAGAAAGAAAGAATGATGCTGGAGTTGCTTACAGCAATTTAATATTTCATTTTTAATATATGCGGCTGCTGCAAATTCTAAAGTTTTTATTTTATTTTATTTAGCATACATATGTTAGCAATATGACATGCTGAGAGTTACTTCAAAAACTGCACAATACGTGTCATGTATTTTTTACAAATATTAAGAACATATTGTTTGACAATTCATTTTTAATATTCTATTAATAAATAAAACCTCACCTTAATTTCATTAAATAACCTAAACACACTTCATTGATAGAATTGGTATAAAATTTCATCAAACAATAAAATGATTAAAAGAAATATTAAAATTATTTTATTAACATTTCTCTTATGATGTATTTATATTACGGTTTAAACATCACGTTCTTGAAAAAAACGTTTTTTTTATGCTATGAAAAATAAAAACATTTTTAACAACTATTTATTCGACCCAATCATAACACTTTTTGACCCATCTAATTTGATACATATTGAAGGAAAATACAAATACAATAATAGGATAATAGTAGTTAAATCACATCAAACTTTTTGATTCGTATCTTTATGATGACGTTTGATATGCATAAATAATAAACATAATAATACAACAGTTTATATATAGTATTTTTTTTTTGGTTCAGAAATTTATATATACTCTTTTGTGGTGATGACTATTATGACAGTGATGAGAAGTACAATATTGACTACCGGTGGGGTAGTTTTGACATGAAAGAGGGTCAATAGTGTGGGAATACATTAGATACTTTCTTTCACAGAAATTTAGACATTTTGAGACTTGAAAACATTGAACAATTATTTTGCTCGGTCCAGTCATTTTTATTTTCTAACGCATCAAAGGGACCCTAAATGTGAGGTCCTTTAGAGTCCTGAAAAAAATATTCACCCATATCCATGTGGGATCAAAGGTGAAGAAAGAGATAATTTTTTCTGCTAGTCAAGAAATACTAGCCTTGCCAATCAACGGGAATGAAACAAAAACCTTGTACAAGAATCAGATGAAATCATTTACCTATATGAAACCAAGTTTTCAAAGGGGGTGTGAAACAAACCCTTTGCAGTAAATAGTCTTAGACACCATAATATATCAAACCATGCTAAAGACTGAGCAGTTTGCAGGGTTCTTGACATTACCTATGAAACAAACAAATTAAAATGATAATCCCTATGGTGAGCCAAAGTTACAAGCTTTAGAGCCAACTAGTAAACACTGCACAGCTTCACTGCTGGTAACCTTCTTACACGCCCTTGTTCATTTTGTAGACACATTTCCTACTGCAAAATTCAAGCCACTTGCACCTTCTCCTTTTCAAGGTCATCAGTCCCACGTTTGTTCTTTTTTATGTCAGAACCAGTTTTCATTCTTTTGGTTTTAGGCTTCCTAGCAGAGTCTTTTCCGCCAAAAGTTATAGGTGAATCATCAGCCAAATCAGATCTATCAACAGCAGAAGTATCCACAGATTTGGAGATGCTGGCAGAAGCTCTTCCCTTACTGATCCATTAAAAAATTCCAATAAGGATCCAAATAAAACACTTGCTAATTGCTATACCTAAATATCTTGCAGACTAACCTGGACTGAGAATTTATATTTGCATCCTTGGCCGATTCCAATTCGGATTTTTCCTGGCCTTTTTCTGCTCTGTACATTATGAAAAACTCGACACTATAAGCAAAACATAACAAACACGACCGTGGGGACAGTGCTCATGTATAAATGTATAATACCAGTAATATTAGGCATTAATGCCCCATAGACCAGATTATACTTACATGTCTGATGCTTCTGCAAGCTTCTGAAGTGCAAGTCCTTCCTGATAGCAGAATATCAGCATGCATGAGTTAAATTTATAATATGATATCATGCTGCTACACACACTCGCGTACATACAATAATTAAATAAGCATCAAAACGTGATAGTCACCTCATCTATGAAACATCATCAGCAACACACAAACACACATTTGTACATACTGCAATTAAATAAGCATCAAAGCTTTATGCTCACCTCATCTAACGGAACATCAACTGCAACTACTTCCCAACGCTGTCTTTTGAGGTTCAACACTTCAACATCACCATCGGCATACAGTATCTGTTGAAAAGCAATTCAAAATATTAACAAATATAATTATCGAACTTATTTAATGGTTTAGGGTTTTCAAGTTCAGAAGTGTAAATCTAACTCAGATGAATAATTTTGTTTCATAATCAATACATTAATTTCAATTATTATTTTTGTATTAAATAATTGTGCATGAAATGAGTGAAAAAATGTGATGGTAAGATTAATAACATTTTCCTTTCAACTCGCTGGTAAGGTGGTAAGTATCACTGTTCAGTAACCAGAAGTTTTAAATTCCAGATCTTCTGTTTTCATCTACCTTAGACTTAGAAAATGAGTAGTAAATTTGGGAACCCATCAAAAGGAAATATTAGGACCTATTTGGCTTGACAAAATGTTTATTATTTTTATTTCCTGTACAAATCTTTGAAAACAGAAAATAAAGTGAAAACAAAATAACATTTTGTAATTAATAGTGAAAACCAGTAACGAGAACAGAGTATTTTTTTAAACCCAGCCCCAACATCTACTTTTCACGAGGAGGAACCAGGCACATTAATAAATAAAAGTCCATGCTCTTCAATAGTTGAAGTCTTAAACTAAATTGTACTTTGTATTTGCAAAGCACAAAAAAGAAAGAAAAAGATAAAACATATCACCGGATTAGTAAGATTGAAAAGAAGAATGGTTTAAAAGGTCATATGCCACCAAGATATTATCAGAGTCAATGCTACTGTTTGTTACACAAGGATTAGAAATTCAGAATATCTTCAATCAGCATAATGGTTTTGATTTAAACAATAGCATACATAATGCATTCCAAATAAGTAGCAATATATAAAGCCTACATAGGCAAAGATGCATGAATGAATCCTAGAGCTAAAAAACTCAAAAAATAAGATCAGTAACAGCTATCTCACCTTGTGTTTTCCTTTGATATGATCATAAGATTCAATAACACCTTCATAAAACCTGAAGTAAAAAATTACACACAGAAATTACTAGATAAAATAAAGCAAGTAACAACAGCCCACGCCCACTGAAACTGAAATTATGAAACAAGATAAACATTTAGTAGGTTTAGAGAAGATATTAAATAAGAACTTGCCGATATCTTTAAAGGAAAAAACTTCCACAACATAGCATTTAGCTCTAAAGCTAAAGTTAAAAAATGACCTGATTTGAATTCTTTATCTAAATCAAATAGCATGTTTCTTATTTTAAATGTTCTAACACAGTCCAATAGGTCAACCAAGAGAAAAGAGATGGTAGATGACCATAAGCACCTCCATTCTATTCTCAAAAGCACATGCAATTATCTTATAAGCCTACTGAATGAGTTTGCAAGACATGAATAGTGCATTCAAAATAAAAGAGAATGTACAATAATAAACCTTGACAAATAATTTTTTTAAACAATCCCCACCAAAATATAAAAAATATTGCACAGGAGAACTCCATTAAGTATTGACAGAGGAAGACCACATCATAAAAAGATGACTCATGGTAGACCTTCATCCTCCTTTTGTATGTGTCTATGATTCCAAACTCAACTATGATTTATAACAGTTTCCTCTAAATATAAGTATTGTCTGAAACTCATAGTTCATAAGCATGAACCTACATGGTAGAGCCAAGATGGTTTAGCAAAACCCCTTTGCTAAAAGCTTTAAAAAGCAAAAGATAAACAAAATTCAACCCCCCCTTCCTTGTGTTTTTCTATTCTCCTTTTCCACTGCAGCATCATAGGACCTAATCTAAGGCTATAGTATACTTGCTTAGAAATTGACAACAGAGGAATGCAAGAAATTAGGTTACAAAATATGCTACTGAGATACTTACGTCTTATCCTTCGGCCACCAGACCTTGATCCTACTACCAACCAATGAGTTACCATCGGCACGAGATTCAGTTGCCTGAGGAAAAAATTGGTATAGCAATCGGTAATTTACTGAGAATAAAAAGAGTCAATAGGGTATAAATTAGGAGGAAAAATTAATAGAAGGGGAAATGTCCAGTAAACAAACAAAATTGATAACAAGAATCTTATTCAAACCATTCTGTCAAAAGCCTGAAAACTAAATGTTATGTCAAATATTATTAGTTCAGACCACTATTGCTATGTAGTAGAATGGAGAGTAGGGTACAATTTTTACACTGGACAGTGGCAAACACACATACATACAAAGAGAGAGATGATCAATATAAATTTTTAATTAAGAAGTCAAAAGCATATGAAGGCAATATACTGCCATTAGCCTTTCCAAAGCATATCATCTGGTAAGCAAATTTAGTACATAATCTTAGAGAGTATCATACATTAAGGACCTTCCAGAGTAAACAAAAACGACACCAAGTCATATAACAAATAAAGAAAATGGGACATTCATGGGGTTTTATTGGAAAAAACTGAAATTTCAATAACTCCACACTGAATATCAAATGCATACCTCTGCACCCACAGTAATGTGTCTTCTCCTCAGCCTTGCTTGAGCAGTTTCCTTGACATCACTTAATGTTTTACTTGCAGATTCTGCAATCAGCTCCTAAAATATGGAGACATCAACCCCAAAAGACAAAATATGTGAGGTTTTACTAATATATCGTGTCTTGTTTTGGACAATAGTAAAAAGATACTCGCTATACCTTCACAGCTGATGATTTGTTGAGATCCTTATTAAGAGTAGCATTAAGCCTCCTCCTTTTCTTAACATCTGTTTGAGCTGAGGATCTGCCCTCTTCTTTATGTTCTAGTTCAACATTCATAGATGACTTGTGTTTCCCCTCATCTCCACAAGAAACATTAGGTTCCATCTTAGCAACTTCTGATTCTGGAGCTGCAACAACTTTTCCATCAACCTTTACAGAAAGTTTGAGTTTCCTAATGGGTTTTAGTTCAGAATCCTTCCCTACTTCAGATTCCTTTTCCAACCTAACTGCTGGGGAATCCAAAGAAGTCTCTTCAAGCAGATGATTCAAGTTATCTTCCTTTAAAACTGACACAGAATCAGAATGAACATCTTGATTCCCGGTGCTATTTATTTTCCTTGGCTGACCTTGTTTGATGGAACATCCATCAGGAATGTTATTGTTCATAGAAGGAGCAGCATCAGTATTCTCATAAGTTTTAGGTTTAGAAGCGAGAGCTTCACGACCTTCGCTTGTATCTTCGGGCTTTGACAGCAAACGATCCTTGCTGGAAGCAGGGTTATCATTCGGTGGAAAATCACTGCCAATATTGTGAGTCCTTCTGGAATGGGCAGGTTTTGCTATGTTCTCACTTTTCTGCTCAGAAACTAGAGCTTTGCTTACAGTTTTAGGCTTTCGATGAAACTTATCCTTTCTGGAAGTAGATTTTTCAGAAGATGGAAAAGCTGAGCTGCAATTGCGAGCCTTTCTGGATAGAGCTGATTTCTCAGGTTTTGTTCCTCGATAAATCCATGAGTTATCATAGCCTTCCTCTGCATTCATTAAGGAATTAGGCTTACGGTCCCTCCTCCTTGGCACAGTATCCAGCTGAATTTCTGATTTTGGTTCCTGAACAGACTCTAACTTGTCAGTTAAGTTTAATACTGCATTCATATAGACTGATGCTTTAATGAAACAAGCATTGCAATTTATTTTTAAAGGAAAAATAAATAATCAAATAACTCATTGGGAAAGGCAAAAGATAGTTTACATCACATGGTTGCTCCTCTGTATCTTTAGGAACATCAAGCTTGTGCTCAGCTTCCTGAACCTGAAGTATTGCAACACAACCAATCCTAACTTCAATCAAGCTCAAAGACTAAAATCAAGTAACAACTTGTTGCAAATAACAACAAAAAATATGAAGATATCAATGTCATAGTGATAGGCACCATCCATATCCCCCAACCCACAATAACAGCTCAAGTGAGTAGGAATATTTTGATGATAAATTATTGGTTTATTAGCAATCAACTGGAGTGGTTATTTTTCTCTTCTGGAATTTGATCAGAGTTTCCTCCTTGAATAAATGGAACACAGGTGACATGGTTGGAAGCTGTTCGTTTCCTACTTGAGTTTTTAGTATGCATATGCTTTTGGGGCATGTTTCAAGAAGGAGAACCAGAGTCTGCTTATGATTCGAAACATATCACAAATATACCTAATTTCTTCACAGCTATCCATTACCTAATTTCTTTTTCCTTACATTTTTCTTTCTCATTCTTTCTTTTATAAAGCATTAAGCACCATTTGCTTTCTCCAAAATAATTAATTTAAGGTGGTTCTTTTAGAAAACATACTAACGAAGCAACAGTCAAGATTCTGTAGAAAGAGGTCAGCTAAATTTGTTGCATGGTTTCCAATATGCATCAAAATTAATATTAAGCAAGAATATAATATATTAGATATAACAGTTTATCTGATAGTGTTTTAAGTAAAACGCACCACTCTTTTTTCAAAACCATCACATTGTGCAGATTCGGATTCGTTCTGGCAAATTTCAGTTACTATCAGTGCATACTCATTTAGAGCTCTGCCTGAGGACTCCACTGCTTTCGCAAGATAAGGCTTGAGCTTAACAGCACAGTTTGTAATTACTTTCTCCCCCAATGTCCAAGAAATAGGTGAAATTGTCTGGGAAAATAAATTAAACCAGATTGACTAAGTTAGAAAAAAATGACATAAATAACAGATAACCAAACAAACAAATCAATAAAAGAAACAAAAGGAAAATAATAAGAGATGAAATTGATATAATGCAAAGCATGTTACCTGATTTTCATTTCTTACGCTATCCAATAGCGGTCTAAGAAGATCTGAGGAAATTTGTTCACTTTCTTGTAAGATCAGGGTCATTATTGATTCCATTGAATGAATTGCATCACTGGGATGGTTTGACCTTTAAATTGAGCAAATAGTTTAAGTAATTAATATTTCTAGAAGTGAATAAAACCTCAAAAATGGGAAAAGAAAAAGTGGAAAAGGCAATAAAATTTTCTTTTTCTAACAAGCAATCTACATTTTCGTCTGCATTTATTAATGTAAAACAACTTCCCAATGTTTCATCTATGATCTACAAGTCATTTGCAAAAGGAAAATGCAAAGAAAAACCCAAATTTCTTGGCTACACCACTTCATTCTTGAATACGTATAACATAAAAGAATTCACAAGAAAGTTGCTTCATCTTCAGAGGCACCTCAAGTAAATTGATAGGAAACTGGAAAACAGAGCACTGTTTTACTGAAAACATTCAAATTTATTCTCTTTCTACTGATACGAAGGTGATATTAGTATCAGAGGGAGATTGGTCCAACAACTGATACAAAATACCTTTCTCTATCTTTCTAACATACACCCTAGCAATGGGAGGATAACATATGTTTTCAAGGATAATAAGGACTGCATGCAGATAACTGACACATGATTAAAATTTAAATATGCTCCTCTAGTTATGTGATTAACTTCAATATGCTTCACCAAAATTACAGAACTGTTTACATGTCAACTATTTCAACAGATCTCAAATATCCACTTAGAAGAAATAAAAAGAAACTTAAAAGTTGGGTACAGGAATTTTATAGAGATTATGTTCATTTGTTAAAAAAGTAAGTGGAAATAAAAATATGTATAGAAGTTTGGGATAGAACGAAATAGATAAAAGACATATTGTCTAGGTTCTAACCTTATACATCTTAAGAAATGCTGAAACATTTCAATGACCAGGTCATCACACTCAAGGTCCAGCATAACCAAGCATAATCTGACCTTATTGACATTATCAAGTATGTTAAGAGCTTTTTCATAGCCACGGCCAGATATGTGAGACAATTTCCCGAAAGATTTCACTGTGAGATTGAAGACTTCCTGTTCACCATGAAATGAAATGCTATATTATAATTTGAACAAGAAAAATTATGGTTACAGAAAAGCATTAACATCATTTATAGTATACAGTATACTTGAATAATTTAATGAAAAAAATACAAGTACATCAACCTACAATTAGTACCTTCATTTGTTTATCATCATAAGGAACATCTGGCGCTGTGATTCTTGTAATCTGAGTGATGCAGGATGTAACTGAAATCTTAACATCCTCATCTGTGTGCTTCAAAAGTTCATCGGAAATTAATGCTGTCATTGAAGGTACGAGTGATTCTTGAATTGGCTTATTTGGTGCTTGATCCAGGGTTGATAATAGCAGCTCCAATTTCTAAAAGTTAGAAAACCAAAATAAAAAATCAAAGTTCAATCAAGCTTGGAAGGCCTGTTGTAACAATGTCATTAAACTTTGTTCCAAAATTCATTAGAAGCACTGAATGGGGAAAACTCCCAATTTATGTTGTTACTTGAGAAGAGTTAAACCTGATATTCCACTTGATCTTTTCAACTCAAGTGATGGCATAAACAAAAACCTTTCTAAATATCCATATTTTAGTGCCCAATTTGTGAGCACATGTCAATTATGAAAGTAAACAGTGAGGTAAGGTAAACTATACATTCATCCCCAAAAATCAAAAACAAAAATAAGATTTGTTTGCATCTATCCAACTAGCCATATAATATAACTCGTGATCAAATTCAACAATGTAGTGAATTCATCTGACTAATTGTTGCAACCATACAAGAAATTCAAAGGGGCCTAAGTTATAACATCAAGGAGATAGAGAGCATCAAACTCCATAGGTCAATACCTACTCGGCTGTTCTTGAGTAGCTGGGAGAATCTTTTTTCATAATAGCAGAAATTCATTTGATCAAAGAGAATAAAGCTACAAGGAATTTTGGAGGATAAGGGATCCTCCACAATGAAAATGAAAAAATAAAACAACAATTAAAAGATAAAACATCTGAAGCAAAGCTGTCCAATTCCTTTATCAATTGAGAAGTAAATGGGATTTTATGGTTCTGGCATCTGGCTTGGAAGTGTTTTGCATTCACTGTCCAGGGGATGGATTTTATAAGGGTCTGAGGGGAAGTCATAGGACATTGTTCTTTGGTGAAGGGTATCCTACCATTCAATTGATGCAAGGTTGGTCCCTGACAAGCAAGTGTGCTGGCTAAACGGAAGTGTGGGCTCGTGGTACCAGGTTAACAGCTGCTGCAAGTTGATGGTGACAAGTCTTGAGTGAGGGTCAAATTTCTGGGATTGTCTGTCAATGAACAATGGGCACTATATGGGAGCAGAGGCAGGTCAACAAAGTGGATATGGCCTTGTTGATAATAGCAATGCAGTGCTGAAGGCTTCCCTAATCTCTCAAAGGAAGCCTTCCCCCCTTTTCTCAAGGTGGTGAATCCTTGATGTCGTCTCCTTCAATTAAAATCCTAGGATGTCTTCCCTTTTCTCAAGGCTTCCCTAATCCACTTGAAGTGTAGTTCACTAGTACCAGGGAAGGTTGGCTTCCTTCACAAGGCAGGAACTTCTGTCTAGCTCTTGCCAATGAGTCCACCTCTTGCAAGGTGAAGCACTCTGGTATGGCATCCCAGATTACTAGCTGTCAAGGGAAAGTAACCCCCCACCACCCCCTTCCCCCTCCCCCAAGTAAAAACATGTCGTCAATATTAACTAATAATTCCATTAAGAACCACAATCCAAATAAAAACTTGATCTTCAAGAAAGCTTTGAACTTCCAAATGGGCTTACAAAGATGGATCCAACAGTCACTCAATTCCAATGATTCAGAAATTGGGAAAAGGATTTGCAGGAATACACCCCATTAAACAAGTGAATGGAGCCAGAGTACCAAAGAGAATCAGAGTCAGAAAATTCAAGAAAAAATGAAACCTGAATGCTATAGAAAAAACGAAAGGCGCATTAGATGATGAGAACAATCAAAACAACAATTTTTCAAAAAAGATCTACAGAATCTCTTTGCTAAATATCCAAAATTTGGGTGTCTCAATCCATTTGAGGTTAGAAATACCAAACATCGGGGTAAACAACTTTATCTCAGGAAAAAAAATGTGAAGAAAACATATATTTACACCAAACATAAGAAATTACAGGCAGCAAGAAATCTATTGAAATGATCGTCCAAGTTCATGATCAATTCAGAAGACAAAGCAAAATTCATGACACAAAAATGGACTAGAAAGATATACATGGTGTAAAAAAAACATAGGAAAGAGAAGATGAGACATACATCAAGCATTTCCAGCAGCTTGTCAAGAGAAGGGTACTTGAGTAGCTTCCTCCCGACCCGTCTCAGCCTTTTAACCGCATTGGTCTCGTCAGAAGGGTTCATTTTCGCCGCTTGCACATTCACTACTCAAGTCTCGTGAGGCCCTTTATAGCCCTAAACAAGGGTTCACTTGGAAACAGCTCAGGGTGAGGTGTTGCAACACTGAATTCAGGGGCTTACGGTTAAGTGTTGCACATGCAACCACACACCCATACAAATCATCAGTTTCATAATCAGCCAATGATTTTATAATACCATCCATCATTCCGTTTCTGGGTTTGAAATCAACTATGCAGTGTACTAGGATTATTTTTTGTTTTTTTCTTGTTATTTGGTTACCTTAAAAAATAAATAAAAAAATAACTTTAAAAGGGTCATTTCCTTTCATCGCTCATTGGCGCTTTAATGTCTGTTTTTGAGCGTTGTGCTGATGAACTGAGTTTTGGTCATCTTCACGTAATTACCATTATATCCTATACTCATTTAATATTATTTGGATTGAACACTTGTATTGCACAGTGCTTATGTGTCACTGACACACACTCACAAACCTGGTTTGGTCATTGGTGCCTGTCTATCAATCTATTCTGCTGACAACTACAATTTGCATTGAGGTTTGCAACAGTGTGTTCTTCACCTCCGCTTAATAAAATAAAAAATAATTAAAATTTTTCCAGTTTTGGCTATAAAAAATATTTTTTCTTTTTTTCTTTTAGACAGTGAACACTTAAGGTGCCTTCATATTTGGAGTGGTACTTAAAGAATATCCTAAAAAATTAAAAAAAAATTACTTCGTTATAAAATATCATACTTCTTAAAAAAATTATTAAATGTCACAATTAAAGAGATTAGTCTTAAAATGAAAAATAATTGAACACTTTAATATATTTATGTAATTTGTTATAATTATGTTATAAGTAAGAAGAATTAACCAACTTTATTGATAATTAATTGTTGAAAAAGATGATTAACTATTTTAAATGAGATATTTCATTTTAACTAAGTTTTTTTTTTCATCTACAATATTAGAATTCAAAAACTTACTTAAACAATTTTAGTTTATTACTACTCAAACTAATATAATATTAAAAAAAATCAAACTTAAAATTTTTTACATGCTATCAAACCCCAGCGATGGACCAATCTAGTGGTGCATCCAACTTTATATGCTAAAGATCATGTATGTTTATAAGAAAAATTACAAATAAAGTACCTTTACAAATGATTAGAAAGAGAGATGATACTAAAAATAACATAGATTCATAATTAATAAAACTAATAAATATTTTACGAATATAACATAATAATATATATATATATATATAAAAATAAATAATTATTTTATGTACCTTTCTTATGTCTATGTTCATGTATTTTAAATTCACAGTTTCACAACAATTTTCATCATTTGAAACTTGACATGATCAAATGATTATCTATCAAATTGACATCAATCGTAAGATAACCTAACAAATTTGTTTAGGTTTGTAAAATAAGATTATAAGATGCACATAAATATCTAGTATGAGTCTAAATCTGAATATAAAAAAAAATATCTTTTCTTTTTGTGCCTCATCTAACCTTTATAATCGCTCTAATAGACTACTTTTCCTTGTGTTGAGTGCTTGACATTAGTCGTACTTCTAACTTCTCCTCAGACTACCTACTGCATCCCCTGTCCTTTGCCAGGTTAAGGGGAAAGGGGACATCAACTATCCTAGAGATGTGTAGCCTGATTTCATGGTGTCAGACAGTGCTTCCTACTAATATTAAATGTGACTTGTATGGTCGCAAGCCAACCGATGCCTTTCGAGGTCGATGGTTGAGCAATCTCGAATTCTAATTTATTTTTAAATTGGATGTTTCTTTAAAAAATTTATTATTATTTTTTATCTATATATACGAAATTTCTACTATCGAAAGTGATGATTAATCTCTACTAAAAATCGAAAACTCACAAAATAATAGATATTATCCTCTTAACATAATTTTTTTCATATTCAACACCAACACCAGGAGTTTTGTTATGTTGACAATAATACAATAGTAACAAGTTCCAGTAAACGAAATAGAATTTCTACCAAAATAGTTTTAAGCAAAATAATAGCATATAAGAAAAGAAAACAATACCTGAAGGAGAGTCTGGTTATTTATAGGTGAAAGTTGATGTCCTCGACTAAAGCAATAGCCACCAAACCATAGAAGACGATAGCCGTATTTTGACGTACAGAATGTCCATTGTGGGGGTGTAAATAGCTTTGCCCTTTATGACCTCAGTGGATATCAACCCACGTGAATTCTTCTTGTGTATTCTTCACTCAAAATTAAAATTTTCCGCATTTTGACTATAAAATATGTTTAATTTTCATACACGTGTAAAGATTTTTAGATAGTTAAATCAATTAGAAATGATTCTTAATATAATTTTAAAATAATTATTATAAAAATAAACGCTCTTCCAACCTAAAAGAAAAAAAGTCTTATAATATATTATAATTTTTAATTAGATAATAACGTAAAAAATTATAGTGTATTAAATTAAACTTTAAAAATAATATAATAGACACCGACACAATTAAGGCTTTTTATCCGGTTGACATAAATTTATCTGAAATTTATGAAAATAATATAAGGTGAAAAGTAATTACGTAAATAGTATAAGTCAAAAATTTTATTATCAAATTTGTAAGGAAGTCGACTTTATCGTTGCCGACTTATTAATTAATGTATTTTATTTTAAAAAAAAACTTAGGGAGTTGACTATGTTATTATAGACATACTCCTGTTTTTATTGTTTAAAATTTAGAAGTTGACAATTGTCAATTTTGATATTTAAAAAATAAATTTTGAGATATGAACAGTATTTAAGGTATATTAACATAATATCTAACATGAAATAAATTTTGAGATTAGAATTCTAAAATGAAAATATTAAATTTTTATACTACGAATTTCACAGCAATAAGTTATTGCAAGGTATAGGAGGATTTGATTTTAAGACTAGGGATTAAACAAACAATGGTAAGGAGCAAAAGAAATTTGTTTTAAAATTTTATATTTGACAAAAATATATAGGTGTTTAAAATAGTTAAGATTAAGAATTTCAAAAAATAAAAAAATAAAAATTTTGAAATTAGAGAATTAGAGAATTCACAACAATAAATTTGATATTTCATACAATAACAAGGAATTGAATAAAATGATTTCGAAATCGAAAAATTCATAACTAAAAAAAATTGTGTAAGATAATTATTCAAGTAGAGTTTATTGAGTGGGTGTTTCAGTTAACAATAAGGAGTTTCATGGTTGTCTAACAAGTAGTAAGTGGTGACCTACAAATATTATAATACTCAAGTAAGTTATGTGTTCATAAGAGGAAGTGCAGAAGTTTAGAGAAGAAAGCATACTTCAATACAAAATACCTCTAATATTATATAATGGTCTAAGAATGGGTCAAGTGAGCTTGAGTGGAAATTGTTCACCTATCTATTATTCAAACATAAGCATAGTCAGGGTAAGAGATTAGATGACATGGTTGAGTGACTGAAATTCTAGTATGGAACAAAAACTAAAATTTTAACATAAAAAAATAAAAACAATTTTGAAATTAAGAATTGTACAAAGAAAAACTTAAAATTTCACGATCAAAGTTTCACAATCATCGATCATGTATAAAAGAATTCAATTTTAAGATTAGAGATTTCACAAAATACATGGAAGGCGATGAATATGAGAATAAAAAACATTAATGAAAACTAATGTTTTGAAACTAGAGATTTCAAAATCATAACAAAAGGATAATTAAACTTTAGAGATTTTGAATCTTACACATAAATAAAAGAGTATTGGTTGAATGAATTACTTGAGTAAGATTGCTTGATAGAAGAAAGACCACAAAAACTTGAGTGCTTCTTATCATACTCCTTTTTTGTAGCATATTCATTTTTTTAGCATATGGTTTATCGATCATTCAATGAAAAAATATGTTGGTCTATCAGAAATAATTGGAGGGTTTAAATATTATTTTTGAAGATGATCTTTTTGGACAAACCTTCTATTTGGTATGTATTATACTAGATTTCATCTAGATAATATAAAATAAGAATACAAAAATAAAAAATTTTAAAAGGAAAATAACAAAAAAATGGATAAAAAAGAATTAAAAAAAATGTGATTTGTAAGCAGTTTTGTGCAAGTAAATAAAAAAGAATATATAGAAGAAATAGAAAATAAAAATGAGAGAAATTTTAGAGAATCACTTATTTGTATGTTGAAAACAATGAAAAAGGCATCTTATCTTGATATATATTTGTTCATTTGAAGTATTTCTTTTATGGAAATTCTATAACTTTTGCCTATACCTTACAGATCATTACCTCAAAAACCAAATCAACTTCTATCTTGATAAAAATTAAGCTCAAAATAAGTATTGTAATCATGATAAAAGCTTAAGTCACACATTCATTCATCTCCTCTCCTTCACTTAAAAGTCTCACATTGAATAACATAATTTTATGTATCCTCTCCTTCTCCTATACAAGGAGAGGGTCACAAGTAATAAGAAAGTAATAAAATATTCAAATAATGAGTTTATTATTTTTTTAATTATTTTTATTTTTATTATTTTTTTATTTTTTATTTAGAAATTATTCATAATTTTCAAAATTAAAATATTTTAAAAGTAAAATAAAAATATCTATTATTAGTTATAAATTTATAATCACTTAGATATATTTTGTATTTGATTATTATAAATACTTAAGGATGTTACATGTCTCCTATGGATACACTTATAGTTATTTATGGTATCTTATGTCTTGAGCAATGTGGATTTTATTAAAAAAAAAAAATTATTCTACTATGATTTTTATTTAAAAAAAACTAAATTTAATGATTATCCTTTGGGTTAATTGCTTGCTTGACTATTGCAAAAATATTATTTAGAGTGTGCCTCTACATAGAACCGATCATAAAAATAAGTTAGTAGGGCACCCACCAAGTTGGAGAGAAACCTAAAAAAATAAATAAATAATATAATTATGTGATCATTTTTATATTATTTTTATAGATAGTTGAAATTATTATTTCTTATATAATATTTTTTTTTATAACTAAATTATAATGTGACATGTGATTATAAAGCATACTTTTTTTTTTTTTTCTAATGTAGTACATTTGTAAATTCATGTAATATGAATTTTTAGCTCACTTTGAGATATAAAAAAAATGGAATGAACATATGAAAATGCTTAGATGTAAAGTTTTTTTTTTTCAACTAAATAAAGAACATAAACTAAAAACAAAATTATGAAAAACTAAATTCATATACTATAAATTAAAATCCTTAACTTTGATAGCAAAACAAATATATTTTACAACCATAAATAGTCACCACAAATTACTTAGCATATCACAATTGAATTTGAAGGTGTGATTACAACAAAGTGTTTCACATGTACCCACTAATAATTAGTTTCAAAATTAGCCAATAATTTTATCCATCATTCAAAATATAAGTTTGTAATCAATTATAAGTGTATTGGGATTATTTTTTGTTTTCTCCTATTTGATTACCTTAAAGAAATATTCCTTAAAGAAATGTCTTTAAAAGGGTCCTTAACAAAGTGCTTATTTTTAATTCAAGTATAAAACTACAACTTTTACATTACATTACGCTTATTTGTTTGACACACTCAAATCTTATTTAGTCATTATCTTATTTAGTTATTCGTGTCGACCTATCTTAACTACAATTTGTATTGTGACAAAATGCAACAAAGTCTTGTATATTTTTCACTCAACATTAAAATTTTTCACATTTTTTTACTATGGAAAGTATAAGTTAATTTCCATTCCCCTTCATTATAATAGTTTTTATACTATCAATTAATTAGAAATTACTGTTAATATAACTTGTAAAATAATTGTTATAAAAATCAACAATATTATTATATATAATAGTTTATAATTAAATAATAATATAAAAAATCATTATATTGTATATGAATTATATTAAAAAATTATTAAATACTAACATTATAATTTTAAAACCAAACGCTAATTACATTTGTAAAGTGTGTCAATTTTAAAAAAATATATGATCAACAAGAATATAATTTTAATTGGAATAAGAAGCTTACCAAAAACTTAATTTAGCAACATAGGTCGACGAGGGAAAAAAGGAAATGAACCCCTTGAAAAGCACTTCTTTAAGGATTAATTTTTTTATTATTGACATATTCTAAAAGTAATTATTTTGTGTGTTTGTTTGCATTGTCAATACTTTTATCGTAATTAAGTCCCTAAATTTAATTGGGCACTACTATGTTGTTTTTAGTCACCCGTTAGGGCTATAAAGTATTTCTAATTATGAAACTTCAATGAATGTGTAAATTATCAATGAAAAAGACCTCACCTGATGAGACTACAAATTCCATAAATATGGGGCAACGAGGGTGAGACATGTACAAAGGAAGCTCCTCAACTATCCTTTATAAGAAGCTTTTATAATCATTTGATTCTCAATACAAATTTAAGAGTTAAAGGTCAAATAAAATTATTTTTAAAACAAATTTAATTTGTGAAAGTGTTATTTCTTTTTACACGTCTTTAAAATTTAAAATATTATTAATCAACTAATTTAAGTATCCAGAGAAAAAACTTAAATTATATAAATGAAGAGAATTAATAAAAGCATTAAAATAATAAATAAAATAAAATAAAAATTACTTAAAGCGATAAACCATCCAAAATCTACTTATTTATTAAGAAATGTTAATTGTTGAGTTTTGTTGGGAAAAGATATCCATATATTGTTTGAAAAGAAAATAAGAAAAATCAATGAGTTCTTTGCTATATAATAATATTCGCAATGAGATGTTCAATTTTTTTTTTTTTAGTATTTCAAACAAGATACAAAGAAAATCATTTGTATTAATAATACACAATAAGTTTCAAATATGTGATTAATATTTAAGAAATATCAACAAAATAAATTGATATAAGATATGAAATAAATTTTAAGAATAAGATTCTAAAATGAGAATATTCATTTTTAGATTAAGAATTCCACGAGTTTTAAGATAGGAGAAATTGATTTCAAGATTAGTGATTTCACAAACAATTATAAACATAAAAATTGTTTTAAAAAATGAGATTTGACTAAAATAGATTTTTTAAAAATTAATATTAAGAATTTTACAATAATAAAAAGATATAAAAAATGTATTTAGAAGTTAGAGACTTCAGGACCTTCAAAAGTAAAAGAAATTAATTTTGAGATATAATACGAATAAAATGGTATTGATACAAAAGATTTCATAACTAAAACAATGCAGGGAAAAACTATTTTAGTATTTGAACATAAAAATATGTAAAAGAAAACAAATTTGAAATTAAGAATTATAAAGATCATCGATTGATCTATAAAAAAAATTTAAAATTTAAATTAGAAATTTCACAATAATATATGGATAATAACAATAATAAAAATAAAGTGATTATGACATTTGAAGATTTTAAATAAAAAATAAAGGACAAAGATATGAAAAAAAAATGTTTTGAAATTAGAGATTTTAAAATCATAACAAAAGGAGGAAAATTGTTAAAAATTAAAATTTTACAACAATAATATATTGTTCATCACAAGTTTAAGGAGGAGAATGGTCACATACATCATAATCTTAGAAGAATCCATTGGACCTTAAATGGTGGTCTCCAGGGTTAAGGTAGACCTTCAATGGTGATCTTCTATGCTATACATCTGAGAGGTGTACCTGGAAGAACTATGAGTAAAAGGTTAGACATTAAGTAATGTGTACATATCAAAAGCTATGCTTATGGGTTTTTTATAGGCTACAACTTTCACAAATAAGGATAAACTATTGGGCTCTTATTGGGAGATAAAATATTCTAAACAAGTATTGATTGAACAAACTATCTTAAGAATATCTCATGGTAGCAAAACCACAAAAACGATTTTCTATGTCAAGTTTTTTTTTGTAGGAGAATGTCTTACCAATTCGTTTGAAAAGTATGTTTGTCTAGTAGAAATAATCAGAAAATTTAACAATTCTTTCTCAAGAATTAAATATACTTCTTCGACAAACCTTTTGCTTACCAAGTTATATCAATGGATCTTGAAAATTTCGAATTTAAAGAAATAATTTTCAATTGATTAATTGAATATTATAAAAAAAAAAGGTTAAAGAATGAAACAAAACTAGCCATGTAGCTTCATGGATTTATTTTTCTCAAAATAATTTGTACAATCTAATAAATATTGAATTCATGGCCTTTTTGTTTAATTTAAAAAAATTATTAATTAACAAATAGAAAATCATCCTTTTAAAAATATTAAAATTTTAATACCATATTATAGAACTACTCCATAATAAAATACAAAGGAAAATGTACAAATATTTAAAAACAAAATCTTATATAGAAATTTTGTATAAATGTTTAAAAACTACTACTACTTTTTAAAAACTATTACCACTACTACAACCAAAAATCAAGAGAATTATTACTTACAATAACTACTACAAAAAAATCAAGAAAATTACTACTACAAAAAAAAATTGAGAAAATTATTACTACTAGTACTAAAACTACTATAAAAAAAATCAAAAAAATTATTGCTACTAAAAAAAAAAAACCAAGAAAATTACTACTACTACAAAAAATTTGAGAGGAAGTTATTACTACTACTACAAAAAACCAAGAAAAATATTTTTACTTATTTGGATAAGTGAAAAATAAAAAAAAAGTAAATTTTATAAAAAAATTATAATAATAAATTAAATTAGTACAAAAATTAAACTTATTTATCATAATACTAAAATTCATTAAATAAAACACCCAATCCTTTCAACTTCCCCCACTTTGGACAAAAAATTATTTTAAGTGCACTCCAATTTTTCTTTATTTCATTCCTCTCATCTCTATCATATCTAAAAAGATAACTTGTTCTCAATTTTTCTCCTTAACATGTACTCAATTATAATGAAAATTATTGTTGATTGTTTATATAAAATTTTTGTCAAAAGAATCTCATATTACTTTCAGTTTTTTGTGTAACATTATGAATTAAATATTCGTATATTATCAAGATAGAAAAAAATAACATCGTAATAAACAACATGAATCCCTTCATTAGGGACAGTTTGATAGCTGAGAATAATGTGTTTATTTAAGAAAAAAATAGTTGAAGACAAAAGATAACACAACAAAGCATAGAACATACACATAATACTAGAATATAAAAAGAGAAAGACATGAATTTAATAAGATTTGACACCTCTTGTTTATGATGACAAAAACATCTTAACCTATATATATTATCTCAAATAAGATTATAAATATTTTGGACAAACTTTAGAAAATTCTTCTTATTACAAGTTTTCTAGGTAAACTTGAAAAATCATCTTCATTAAACAAACTGAAGAAAAACTTACCAATTATACAACCTCCATTCTTGCATAGCTATCCCTTCTCTCTTAATAGGATTCCCTTTTATGATGATGGTAAATGGCTTCATTCATAAATATTATTTAGTAGATATTAATTATA
Organism: Mucuna pruriens; assembly: GCA_025330945.1. Taxonomy (NCBI): domain Eukaryota; kingdom Viridiplantae; phylum Streptophyta; class Magnoliopsida; order Fabales; family Fabaceae; genus Mucuna; species Mucuna pruriens. Next base: position 779,529 of record JAENHJ010000529.1, read on the forward strand.
TTAATTTTTCAATAATAAGAAAGTCCAGCCAAAGATTTTTCAGTCAAAGCCTAGCTAAAGTTTTTCAACGGAGGATTGGTCAATTTTTTTTTTTTTTGAATTGAAACCTTTAAATAGAATAAAAAAATATTAATTTTTTTAAGGCCAATAAACTAGCTTTAATCCTAGGCTTTAGGACTTTTTTTGGACCAAATTGACAACTCTAGCAACCAATAACCTTTCCAACTTTTCCTTCTAAATTAATCTTCACAATTATAAGGAGAAGACCCACCATAAATAATTCAAAAATAAAACAATGACATAAAAAAATAGGCAGTTTGAAGGTATATAAATAAACAATAATCAATATTTAATATTAAGATTAAATGAAATTTTGTAAGAAATGAAATTAATAAGGTTTATGGTCAATGACACTTACACCAGTTTATTCTCCAAAGCTCCTTGAAGCTACCTCAAAAAAGAAGTATGAGATACTGGAGCTGTGGGTGCAAAGTGGAAAACGATCATGCTACCCTTATTTGTGCTAGTACACGAGTGTGCTGAATGGAGCACAGTTGTACTACGTGTTTTTAGTACTTGTGCATTAGCGTGCTAGGTAGAGAATGATCATACTAAACATCTTTAGGATGCACGGACGTGTAAAGTAGAGCATGACAATGCTAGTTGGTTCTGGATTGGACACAGACATGCTGATTTTTGTTGGACTTCCTCTTTTTTTAATAGAAAATCCAATTTTTATTGTGTTTTCTCCTTTTTCTCGTGGACCTATATTACATTAAACTCAAAGCAAAAAAAAAAAGGTGCATTATGAGTGATAAATGTTAAAAAATTGAAATTTTCACCAGAAAATCTTTGACATTAATATACAAAATTCTAATTTATCACTTGGTGACAATTTTATGCCAAAACACATAACTATGCAACATGCTTATCAATCACTTTTGCAACTTTATGAAGGCCTCGCAAGATCATCATAAGCCAATCATTGTAATAGAACGGTCATTTGCTTAGTTGCAACAACACCTTCATTGCAAAGGAAAAATATATTGAACAAAGGAATTCTTCCTTCTTTTTTTCAAGGCGGTGAATCATTGATGCAATTTCCTTTTGTCAAAATCCTAGTAATCACTTTCACAAGGTGGACACATTCACTTGAAATCACATCTTGTGTGATATGAATCTGATATTTATTAATTGGACCAAACTTTGTAGGTTTATTCAGTTTTAGTTATTAAGCACCGTAGTCCAAATGAAAAACTTGATTTTTAAGGAGGATTTTGACTTCCAAAGGAGCTTATAGAGATGAACATTGGACAAACACTATTTGACTAATGATTCAGAAATTGGAAATAGTATTTGCAAGAACTCACCCTATTACGCAAATGAATAAAGCCAATGAGACCTAAAGAGACTTGGTCAAAAAATTCAAGAAAAACGAAAAGTTGAATGCTATAAAAAAATGAAAAAGTGTTAGATTATAAGAATAATCATAATAATATTTTTTTAAAATAAATAAAATTATTTTGAAATATATCCAAAATTTGGGTATGTCAATCCATTTGAGGTTAAAAATACCAAATTTCAAGATAAACAAATGTATAACAAAAAAAAATATAGTGAAGAAAACATATATCTATACCAAACATAATAAATTACACGCACATCAAATCTTTTAAACAAATGATCAATTCAAAGGATATAAGGAATTCACAACACAATAATCCACTAAAAAGATATACATATAAAAATAGAAAAGGGAAGATGAGACATAACATCAAGTAATTCCAAAAACTTTTCAACAATAGGGTAGTTGAGGAGCATCCTCCCCACATGGCTCAACTTCCTTGTCATATTCCTTTTAGTGGAATCCACAATCTCATTTGGTGTGATCATTTTTTTTTTGTAGATAGTTTACTTATTCATTGGAGTCCCAAAATAAAAGACACTTTACAACACTAACAGATCATTCAAACAACACAACAATATACAATTGAATTTAGAGACTTACAACAAAGTATTGTACATGCACAAAAAAAAAATCAATTTCAGGATCAACTAATTATTTTATAATACAATCCATAATTTGTTTCTAGGTTTAAAATCAATTATAAATGTTCTAGATTATTTTTTGTTTTCTCCTTATATTTGGTTAACTCCTTTTCTCCCCTTTTGCACTTTAATGCCTATTTTTTTAAGCATTGAGGCATTGAGTCTTGGTCATCTGAGTTTTGCGATTGTCATTATACACTTTGCTCATTTAATATTTTTGAATTCAAGTATAAAACTAAATATCATTTAATATCTTTGAATTCAAGTATAAAACTAAAAAAAATTTACATTGCACATTATACGTGCTACCGATGCACTCAAATTATATTCGGTTATTCATATTTGTGCGTAATAGTCTTGTATATCTTCCTCACAATATTAAATTTTATCACATTTTTTGTTAAAAAAAATACAAGTTAATTTTCAATCACTTTTATTATAAAAGTTTTTATAAAGTCAATCAATCAAAAATTATTTTTAATATAATTTTTAAAATAATTATTATAAAAATCAATAATTTTATTATATATAACAATTTATAATTAAATAATATTATAAAATTTCTACATTTTAATGAATTTAAATTAAATTAAAAAAATTAAACAATAATACTATTAAGATTTTTTTAGTTTATTGGAGTAAATGTATCCCAAATTTATGTAAATATTATAAAGTAAAAAGTAATTATGTAAATAGTATACATTGACAATAGAGGTTTAGACATATACCCTTGCATAATTACTTTTTACCGTATAATATTTGTGTAAATTCGAGATAGATCATACTAGTGAGTAAAAAAAGACTTAATAGTATTAGTTTTTACTATTTTTTTAATATAACTTAATCACACTATAATGTAAAGTTTTTGTGTACATTATTATTCAATCATAGAAAAATATCATTTACAATAAGATTATTGACCTTTATAGTAATTACTTTAAAGATCACTGAAACTGATTTTTAATTAATTGACCGTACAAAAATCATTATAATAAAGGTGCGTGGAAATTAAATTTATTATTTGTATAGTTAAAGTGTGGAAATTTTTAATTGAGTTAAGGTTATATAGAAAAATTCTTGTTGCACACCCCAATGCAAATTGTAGTGTTAGCATAATAAAATGGTAGATAAGTGTTAATTATTAAATTAAATTCATGTGTATGTCAATGACACTTAAGTGTTGTGCAAAGCAAGAATTCAATTTAAAAAATATTAAATGAGCAAGGAGTATAATTATAATTGGAAGAAAAAAATTACCAAAAATTAGTTTATTGGTATTGTCTTTAATGCTAAAAAAACAAACATTAAAAGGTCAATGAGGGAAAGACACCTTAAATGATATTTTTTTTAAGGAGTAAATTCTTAAGATAACCAAATTAAATGAAAAAGTAAAACAATCATAATACATAATATAGTTTATTACAAACCCAAAACATAAATGATGGATAGGATTATAATATGATTGATGGACTTCTCCAGTAAATATGCAAACTATCCGCAGAGAAAATGAACTCTCATTAAAAAAACTGCAAATTACATTAAGAGATAAACGAATGAGACTTAAAAATATGAGGAGGAAGCTCATCAACTACCCATCTATTGAGAAACTCATGAAACTTCTTAATGTTATGACTTATCTTGTCTTCCTGTACTTTTCATATGCATGTATTTATTTTAATGTTATGTATTTATTTTTTTCAAAAGCTTAAGAAAAGAAGAAAAAAATAATTATTATAAAATATCAAATGTCACATTAAAGATTTATACAAGTAAATATCGTAATTGTGAAGATTAGCCTTAAAAAGAAACTATATTTACATCTTCATATATATTTATAAAGCTATCAGTCCTTTGTATGCTAAGGATCATTTATGTCTATAAAATTATGGGTGGAATAAAAAATTTAAAAATTAAATAAATAGTTATTTTATGGACCTTTCTTTTCTTTTTGTTTTAATGTGTATGTGACTTTGAATTCACAACTTGGCAGCAGATTTCATTCTTTGGAATTTGGCATGACCAATTACCAAATTGACATTAATCTAAGTTGTCTCAACAACTCCTAGTTTACATTCACACAAGGTCATTTTTGAAGAGTTCTATTACTTCGATAAGGACTAGATGATTCTTGAAAATATTCATTACTTTTATGATGACAAAGAACTATAGTACACAACAAAAATATGAGTCACACATGTAAAGACTCCAAAGCTAAAAATTTGATTAGAGTAACATAGCTCATATCATCATAGATTTGGGAAAGTTAATAGTATATAAGAGAAGTCAATACCTATTGGAGAATCTTGATATTTATATAAGAAGGTTGTTGACTTCTTGGAGTGGAGTGGCAGCTACCAACCCACCTAAGCAATGGCTATATTTTTACATGCAATACATGACTGTAATTTTACATGCAATACGAAGACTTTTTATACACATGCCCACACAAGTGTGCACATACGTGCATATGTACATATATACATATATTAGGATTAATATAAGTTTCCAAAAAACATAAAAAAAAATAAGAGGAAAAACAAAAATAAAATATTAAAAGTTCAATTGGAGAATTCACCATTCAAAGAACATGCAACCATAATGAATTTATAGGTTTTTTTAGAATGTATGCATAAACTTTGTCAATTTCATTTCTTATTCTTGGTTATGTTACATGTTTTATTAAAATAACACAACTAAATAAAAATGAAGAAAGGAAGTTGTCACCATATCTAAAGTAATGACAAACATTAAAAATTTATAACAAAAATTATTTTCAACTATTAACTAGTTTAAGTTTAAAAGTAATTTTAAACAAATTTGAGACAACATTTTAACATCAATTTAGAGAAATTAATTTTATTGAATATTTATTCAAAAGAAAGATAATGAGATAAGAAGTACACCTACATAACCATTTGTCCAACTCATTACCTTAGATTTCCATGATTCTACCACAGCACGTAATGTATAAACATAGACTTACATTTTTATTGAATTTACGTTAATTTTTAATTTTCAAAAGATTAGTTTTGATTCCAAAAGATCTTACTTATTTAACATTATCATATTTAATGGATTATAAAATTCAAGTAACGATAATTATAAATTAATTTTTATGATATAAATTATACACAATAACATTACTTGAATTTTATAATAAAATAATTGCATTTTCCTTAAACTCACGCTCACAACTCTCATTAAAAATAAAAAATTCAAGTAAAATTTTTGTTTTAAAGATTTCAACGGGTGAAAACATTATTTCTTTTGACATGCTTTTAAAATTCAAAATGTTATTAAAATTAGTCATGTAATTTAAGTATTTAGAGTAAAATTAATCTCGCATCTAAAAATGTAAGAATGTGAAATTATATGCTCAAACATTAAAAAATAATCCAATTAGTTCAATAGTCTAACAATTTTAAAAAATATTCTAAATTTTCAATTAAACCTTCTAAAAAGACTCCAAATCTATCGAATACAAATAAATATGAAATAGTATATTAGGTGCTCTTTCAATATGATTTATGACATCATAGCTATACCTTAGTTTTCAGTTTACAATATTTCTAACTCCTAAATTTCACACTCATTGTACATCTATATTATATTTCTTGCCTTCATAACCTAGTCAAGTAATTTCAACTTAACTATCTTTGAAAAAAAAAAAACTAAAACATTATAAATTATTGTATTTTTAAGAGATAAAATGTACATGTAAAACATTTTTCACCAATTATAATTAACCGAACTACTAGTTTTTTTTTAAGATTGCTTTAATATAAACAAATTAGTTAAAAATGTACTTTCAAAAAAAATAATATTTTTACCTAAGAAAAAATTAAGAAAGTGAAAAAAATTACTTAAAATGATAAACCATACAAAATCTACCTATTTATTAAGAAATGCTAATTATTGAATTTTGTTAGGAAAAAAATATCCGTATATTGTTTGCAATGAAAACAAACAAAATGAATGATCCTTACTTAATATCAACAATGTTCTATCTTTTCTTAAAAGGAGAGAATTTGTGTTAATAATATTCAATAAGTTTCAATATATTTTTTATATTTAACAAATATTAATGAAATAAATTGATATTAGATATGAAATAAATTCTAACATTAAGATTCTAAAGTGGGAATATTAATTTTCAAATTAGAAACTTCACAACAACAAGTAAAAGTGAATATCAAGATAAATTGATTTCAAGATTAGTGATTCACATATGAACAAAATAAATTTATTTTTAAAAATGTGATTAAACTAAAATAGTTTTTTAAAAAAATAAAACTAAGAATTTTACAATAATAAAAAGATATAAAAAATTATTTTTAAATTAGGAATTTCAAAAGCATCCGTTGATATGTAAAAGAATTCAATTTTTAGATTAGAGATTTTCTAATAATACATGGATAATAATAAGACAGAAAATAAAGTGATTAGAACATTTCAAATAAAAAATAAAATCTAAAAAATGAAGAAAAAATTTTGAAATTAGGGATTTTAAAACTATAACAAAAGGAGAAATTAGGGATTTTAACACATACATCGCAGTCTTAGAGAAATTCATTGGACCTTAAAGAAAATTCTTACAAATTGAGTTAGACCTTCAATATAGTGGTCTTTTGTGCTATGCACCAGAGGAGATGTACCTGCCAAAACTCTAATTCTCAAGTCGATTTTGAGAAAGAGGTTAGAGATGAAGTAATATGTATACGCTACAAGCTGCGTTTAGGGTTTATTTATAGTATTTCACTTTGATAAATTAGGGTAAATTATTGGGTCCTTATTGGGCCCTTATTGGGCCATATATAGAATATTCTAGAACAAGTATTTATTGGACGAATTATCCTCAGAAGATTGCCTAGTAGTAAGAGCACATAAACTTAACCACTTTTATCTTTAAAAAAAATTCATAGCAAAAGGTTTTACTAATTCCTTTGAGAAATATGTTGGTTTAACATAAACAATTAAATGGTTCATAATAATTCTTTATCAATAATTAAATGGTCTTCTTGTACAAACTTTTTGTTTATAAGGTAACATCAATAATTCTTAAATTTGTGTGAATTCAAAGGAATGATTTTATATTGGCTAATTAATTAATTAAATAACTTAAAAACATTATAGAATGAAATAGAAATTGGCCATGTAGCTTCGGGTAGTGTGTAAGTGGTTTGGGATAGGTTGAGTTTTGTCTGATTTAAGACTCAACTTGATGAAGCATAATTGAATTTGGTTAGGTTGGGTTGAGTTGAGTTAGGTTGTGTTCGTATGTTTTTTTTTTTGTTAAGCAACCCAACTCATTCCAACCCGACTATAATAGAATTAAGTAGTCGGGTCAATTGGATAAAATAATAATATTTTAAAATTTTGAAACAATAAAATAAATAAATAAATGAAAAAAAATAGAAAAATAAAGTATCTAATTAATTTAACTAATCCAAATATGGAAAAAACTAGCTAAACAATCACTATTTACATGCATACCACAATCAAAATGATAGAGTATACTCATAAATATATCACTTCAACTTAAACATAATTAGAAAGTGGTCATGTTATCAAATGTTCAAATGCATACCTAAATTAAACGAAAAACAAGTTCAAGTGTCCAAATTAGGATCAAGTTGGGTTAAAATGATCGAGTTTGCAACTTACTAATACAATACTCAATCCAATTATAATTGAATCAAACAAAATAAATTCAATCAAACTCAATGACATAATTCAACCAGCTGAAATGTTATTGGATTAAGTTGAGTTAGGTTGATCAGATTTGCGGGTAAATTGCAACTTGCTTACATTCCTAGCTTTATGCATTAATTTTTGTCAATCTCATAATATTTAATTCATGGCTTATTTTTGTTTCATTTTTAAAAAACATTACAATTATTTAATTTATTAATTAACTAATAGAAAAAAAATATCCTTTAAAATTCATAGTAAAATTTTAATACTATAACTAAAGCACTACTCCATAATAGAATATTGATACAAATCGAGGAAACCAAGAAATGTTACAAAGGGACTTGGAAAGACCTACAGGGGAGAGCCTTCAAGGACCCCTAACTAAGGACAAATTAAAGAAGCTAGAGACTGAAGTATAAAGAAATAAGAACCTCCTTAGAGGGTAAGGGGTGTCCAAAGCAGAATCCACTTTGTTTGTATTGTCCTCTTATAGTTTAAACACTTCTGTATAGGCTTTTATGTAACTTGTAATAAGTAGGAAGGCCTCGTAAAACTCTTTGGACATATGGCACCTTATGGGCGCTTGTAGCATCTTTGGACGCACTTTGCATCTTTGATTGCACTTCGCATCTTTGGACACTCTATTTAGACGATAGGCTTGGTGTGACATATGAAGCCTCCTATAGGTTTCGTGAAGCCTTTGGACGAGGGTGTCCTTTGGACAACCCATTTGGTTTATGCAATTGGATGTCGAGGCCTATGGACACTGGCAACCTTTGGACAATGAAAAACCTCTTTCAGGAAACATACCTCTTAGGTTAGTTGTCTTTGGATGAAGACTTCTCTGGTCAACTACAGGCCTTGGGCAAAGCTTGGAAGTCACTGACTTAGCAACTAACTTTTCTCGCCTTTAGACGCCCAACCTTAGGAAGGCCTTGCTGAATGGATTTGTGGGAGTTTGACTTACCACTCGCGACCTAAGGCCTAGATAGCATAGTTTGAATACTTGGTATCTCTTCTCTTGTATAAATAGCTAAACTTAGGCACATTGTATAAGTTTTTTTGGACCATTTTGAATGATATTTGATTTTCAGTAATTATAGTAACTCTTATTTATTCTTGGAATATAACATTTTATTCTCATCAAGTTCTCCATGAGGCTTGTGGCAAATCTTAATTCTCTTATATGATTTTTCCCTGAAAATCAGTGGCGAGCCATCTCTTAACTCTTTCCATTTTTCTATTTCAATTCCTTTTATCCCATCTTTATTTTACGTGATTTAATTTACTTTAATAATTCTAAAATCCTAAAATCCTATTCTAATTTAAGTTATGATCATGGTAATTGTGAAGTGTAGAGGATCCAGATAAAGTCAAGATGGTCCACGAGAGCAATTATAATCAAGAGTTATCCAAATCCTAAGTTCTGGAATCTAGATCGTATCAGGTGGTATTAGAGCTCGCTAGCTTTGGTATCTAATCATCATCAAATAACAATTCACATATCCACTTTACAATGTGTGCAATTGAAGCACGATCTTCACAATTCTGCATCTTTCGAACTCGCATCAAGAGGTAATCCACTCGGATGCATAATCTAGCTTCAATTCATGTTATATTTTGAAATTTTAGCTCAGGTTTTGTTCGCCTAGCTGTTGTCCATCATCTAATCGGTGCAATTCAAATTTTAATCGGTTCAATTGTCAAATTCCTTGGTCAAATTGCATTTACGTGGTTCAATTTCGAAAATCTAAAAAAATAGAGCACCGCGATTGAGTGTTCTTTTCAATTTTGAGGAGATCCTTCATTGCAAAAATTGATTTCAATTTGATAAAAAGATTTGGGGTAATTGTCTAAAAAAAGTTGGATCAAAAGAATTGAAAAAGTTTGAGTAAGATCGGTGAGATTCATGGCAAAATTTAGTACTGCAAAAATAAAACACAAGAAAAATGAAGTTTAAAAAAAGCATAAGATAAAGTTAGTTACAAATCCACAAACAATTCACGCGTGCTTAAAAATAATATTTTGTTATTTTTCCCTAATTGTTTTCTATTTTTTATAACGTTGACATGTACAAATGTCCATTGACCTGTATGGATAGATAGCGTTTGGAAGCATGGTTTGGACGAAGAAAAATTTTGGTTTGTTTTTTTTTCTACAAATTTGATAGCATTCTAACTCAGTGTCTTCATATTGTCTTTTTTGTGAATCCTAGTTTGAGAAGCTTTCTTTTCTATTGCCTTTTTTTTTGCTTGTCTACATTGGTTTCTTAAATTTTGTTTTTGAGTTTTCTTTTCCTTTCATTTCCTTAAGACTTTTCTTAATTTGAAGGCTTACATTTTTAAAGTAGAACTTGATTAGTAGAATTTAGGTTCTCTTTCAAGGCGTAATTGAGAGTTGAGAGGAAAAAGGCAAGAGTACACATTATAGAAAAATCCACCTAAAGTGCATACACGAGTGTAGAGCATAAACATGCAAAGAGTGGTGAGTTGTTGCCTTTTATTACTAACAATTTTTGTGAGAAATTTTAATAGCTGGTGTAACATAGCCGACAGTAACAATGATAAGATTAACAATTACTCTTTCAAATCCAAGCGTGTGATGAAGTAAATGGTCAGACTGGAGGAGCAGTTGGATAAGTTGGGAGGAGGTCTAGAGGCTATCAAGGTTGATATGGCAAGTGTCCACACCAAGGTGGAGGCACTCAACGAGAAGAAGGAGAAATTTGCCTCATCCATACATGAGAGTACAGGTAGAAGAACTAGGAATCTGAAGAAGAATTCCAAGGATCCTCAAAGCTCACGCCACAACAAGAGGAATGTAAGGTAGAATTTGGAAAGGGAAGAGCCTTAGAGAGATAGAAGAGTGAGGAGGCAAGAGGAGAAGCCTTGGGGGAGGTATGAAGAAGAGTCTCACAAAGAGAAGCAAGATAAGAGATATAAGGAACCTCATCATAAACGTAGAAGATACTTTGAGTCACCTCATAGAAATGAGACGAGATCCTTAAGAAAGCTCCAATGGATGCTCTCAAGTATCACATCCTCCCTTTGTAGGAGATGGATACGTGGAGTCCTACTTGAACTGGAAAATGAAGGTAGATCAGGTATTGACATGCTTTCATTATGAAATGCAGGATGATCACATATGAGTTCACAGGTTATGCATTGGTCTAGTGGAACCAGTTATACAGGGAAATCAATGAAGGGAGGAGACATGCAGATACTTGGGTTGATCTCAAGAGGAAGCTTAGATCACGTTTTGTACCAGCTTTATATGCAAGGGACCTATATAACAAGTTGCAATGTATGTACGAAGGATCCAAGAGTGTTGAAGAATATCACAGGGATATGGAGGTAGCTCATACTAGAGGTAATGTGCTGGAGTCCAACAAAGTAACCATGACTTGTTTCTTACACGAGCTCAATAGAGACATTTGGGACATAGTGGAGTTGTACCACTATACCACTTTGGACTATTTGGTGCATCAAGAAATCATAGTGGAGGCTCAATAGAAGAGGCACATAACCTCAAGAAAGTCTTATCCTAGTGGCCCCACTAACTGGAGGGTAAGAAAAAGGAAAGGTCAAGAAATAACAAAAATCCTAAGAAAGGGAGTTCCATACCCCAGGCCCGAAAAGAGGAAAGGATGTTGTCTAGTCCAGTTCTTGTGTCCAAAAGTAACAACATTAAATGATTCCAGTTTGGACAACATCAAATAATCACAACCGTTTGGATAAAAGATGTAATAGAAAATAAAATAAATTACGAAGAAAAAATAAAGTGTAAAAACTTAATAAAATAAAATAAAATGTGTTGTCTAAATTGATAGAAATAAGAAATATCAAACTGGAAATAATTCTTTTTATTTGTTTGGACAAGTAAAAAAATTAAAAAGAAGTAAATTCCACTAAAAAAAATAATATTAGTAATAAATTAAACTTGATAAAAATTTGTACTTTTTATCATAATATTAAAAATCCTTAAAATAAAAAATACATTACTCCATATTTTGGACAAAAAGTTATTTTAAGTGGACTTTACTGTTTCCTCCATGCATCCCTCTCATTTCTATTTTATTAAAAAAAAACTTGTGTGCTATTTTTCCTCCATAATCTCCTTCCATTCTCCCCTTCTAATGAAAATTATGGTTTGTTGTTGATATAAAATTTTCAATTTTTTTTAATATAGTTGGAACTACATTCATATATTTTTAGTTAGGTGATACTACTTTATTTTTTAAGGTTGAAAAGATATTATCAAGATAACAAAAGATTAACATCACAAATAACACAAGTTACTTTATTGGGGATAACTATCTTATTTTGTTATAATTTGTTATTTGTTACATTGATAGGATATGATATTCTTATGATATCTCTAATCCTATCATATTAGTCTAGTATATTTTTATCTTAATAGGAGAGTTAAGCTAAGAACATCATGATAGAATAAAGTTTTTCTCTTTCTCTCTTCATAATATATATATATATATATATATATATATATATATAATATATAGTATATTATAAATTATATAACAATATTATTATGTATAATATATGTTAATTTACATATAATATATTGTTGGAACATAAGTCTATATGTTCAAAATGACTAAAGTATTTTGATGATAACAAATATTTGTAAAAATAAATAATATATTATGATTAACCATTGTTTTTTATATTTCAAAAAAACTGCAATCCATTCTAAGGAAAACTAATTTTAAAAGAAGTTCATATATTGTGTCCATAAGGAGCTCACTATTCATAGACACAGTCACTGTCAAAAGGACATACTTAGACGTGCTTAGTATCCATAGAATCACTCAATGTCCAAAGGACATTCCAAGTGTCCACAACGAGACTCATTATCCAAAGGACATACTCAAACATTCACAACTTCCATAAAGTTACTCGTCATCCAAAGGACATATTCTGCATCCATAGATAAGATTTTCATCCAAAGGATGTTCTCAGCATTCATAGAGGGACTTAACGTCCATAGACACAATCAAAGATCCAGAGAAGAACTCAATGTCCTAAGGCGTTTCTACCGTCCAAAGAAGATATCATCCAGAAAGTGGAACGATTGCTCTGTTCCAATAAGGAATAATCTCTCGTAAAAGTGTAAAGTGTTGTTTATCTTACTTATTTTGTCTCGTGAACTCTTCCATTCGTATAAAAAGTTGATTATGTAGATCTAACGTTTAAATGTCTACCTAATATACTATTTGAGAATATGTTAAGTCTTTATATTGACAAAGAACAGCAACAAAGATTTTATAGTACAAGTAAAGTCTGATAAAAGGAAGCTCATATTATTACTCCACTCAAAAGGAATCAACAGAAGCTTCAACAGTAAACATAGAATTTAGAGAAAAATAGTTTTTTTCTTACACAACATTTTTCTGTGTTAAAAAAAATAAGAGTCTCTACAGAAATACTACAAGAAGCAATCAAGTAGTATTTAATGTAAATCCAACTACTCCTCATGCAAAAAGTAATATTCAAATTTTCATGGGTTATACAAAGGGATCTGTCAAGTTCCCAAAGAAGGCAAGATGAACTACAACACATTCTATCAAGAAAGAAAAAACAAAAACACTCTCTTACACTTTAGACAACTATTTTGTAAACTTTCTTTACAAGGCAAAGTAAAGTCTGTGTTCTGTATTGTAAATGTTCAATGTGTGAATTACTCTCTTGTAAAAACTTTACTTAGTTAGTGTGATAGCCTAAAGAAACTAAGTGTCAAAAAATACTTGGGTTTCTTGTAATCAAGTAGACGACAAGGATTGGAATACCTAAAGATGGAAAGAATACTTGTTTGTAAGTTAGGTAAACTTAGTAAAATTCATTTGTATCTAAGACATTACTAAATTGAAAGAGTAAACCACTATAATCTCTATACGTTTTTTCTCTCTTATCCTACACTCTTTTATTTATGTACATTCCTATAATCAACCATATCAAATTATGTTTTCAAATCTTTCAGTTTTGAAAAAAGTTTTTAAAAGCACACATATAATGATTTTGACATATTTTAAAGTATATTATTAATCAAAATATTAATATTAAATAATTATCATATAAATATTTTTATATACATATTAGATACGATAATAAAATTTATATACAAAATAAAATAGTTATATATATAATATATATATGATATATATAGAGTAATATGTATTAATATTAAGACATATATATTATAAATTTTGTTCAGAATATTAACTTATATATTTATAATAATTTTGACATATTTTAAAATATATTATTAATCAAAACATTAAAACTAAATAATTATCATATAAATATTTTTTAAAATATTCGAATAATAATTTTAATTGATAAAAATTATATAACAATTTTATAATTATAAAAAAAAGCAAGTGCATAAATAAAATTATAATTTTTGTAATTTAAAAAATTAAATAATTAAATTAAAAATATTTTTTAGAAAGTTACATATTTTAACAAAATAATAATTATATTACTTAAATTTAATTTATATTTTATTTTATCATTATCTACGCCAAATATCATATAAGATTAAAATTTTTCATACTTTCATCATACCCTGTTTAACTTTCATATCATATTCTATCCCTACTTCATTCATCTAAAGCTATGTATAGATATATTTTTAAAAAAATCCTATTACAAATATTTTAGATACATTAAAAAAAAACTCATGCAAAATTTTGGATAAATTTGCTATCTTCGCATCACTCACTTTTACAGTAACGATGAATGAGTTCATTCACAAATATTATTTAATATACTATAATTATCTCATCCTTTCATTTTACACTATCGCTATGTAATGAAATTCTCGTATAGTCAAAGTATAAGAATAAACATATTCGATATGTTTAGGGTACTATTAAGTTTTTAAATTATTTTTTGCAACAAATGGTAAATGAGTAAAGTTTTAAAGCTCCTGAAAAATGCAAGACCAATAAAATATTTATATTTATACTCAATTATTTTAACTTGCTTTATAATATTAGGTACAGAAGTTCACTCTTTTTTTCATAGAACTAAAAGACATGCAATCTACAATATCTTCTCTATATATAGTTCCCAAACTATTTTTTTCTTGGGACTACGTATTCTCATTTTTACTGCTCTCACAATTTTTTCTGTCCATTCAAAAACTAATATTCACTGCCATTAAATATAACCGTCTGTCCTAACAAAATGAATACTAATATTCACTTTCCAAAGACATTATTTTTCTAAACCTCAATTCTCTACACAGATTAATTCTGATTATTTTCGCAAAAATCTAAAACAAAAATGCATAAAGCAATTGCAAATATCAGCCACGGCCACCTTGATAAACACGTCCACCAAACACAACACCCAACCACAATCCATGAAATTGTCAAACATTAGACCGTGCCCACATTGATAAAAAAAAATGATTTATAAAGACAAACATCAAATTCAAATTCATAAAATATTTTATTAATATTATGATATTATCCCTATACCGACTTGTAATCTGATAGTCTTATAATTAGAGATATTATGCATCTAACTATGTGAGCAGTTAAAAACACCATTCCCTCCATCACAGACAGTTTGCCAACCAATCAGGCTCTGACACTGGTACTAACTAGTTCTGACGATATCATTCAAGGGTGCCACTACACACTAAGTTCCCTTTTGGCTTACTATCACAACAGGGGAAAATAAATCATGGAAATAACAACTCAACGGGCCAATCTGATCCACCATGCGCCTACCAGGAATGACGCCTAATTTTTCACTATCCCAACCTACACTTGTTTTACATATCATACCCTCCACAAGTACAAAATGGATCACTTTATAACTTCAAAATTGCTGTATAGTCTGACTAAATAGTCAGGGGCAACTCAATAAATACTGAAATACCATCAATGCCAAAAATAAACAAGAGTCGTTTCTTATCAACTAAATTTCCCTTTAATTAATTTAAAGCAAAATATCATAGTGAAACAAGAGTTCCTAATTTGAGTGACAGCAATGCAACAAAGAAAAAAGAGTAACAGCAAAATAGAGAATGCCACAAAGTTATATTAAACAATCACAACCCCATGTAGATAATCCAGCCACAAGGCAAAATTCATTCTCATGGAATAATCCCAAAATGAAAAGTGAAATGAACAAAATTTAAGCTACTTGCAACTCATTGAGATTTCACATGCTGCAGGACAACATTATAGGCTTCATGTTCCTCCCCAAAATCCTGCAAGCGGCCAATAGTTAAATAATGGCAATGCAATATAAAACACTCTCAACAAACATTTTAATTTCTATGTAGTTCTTACCTTGACAACCACACAGGAGCAACCAGTCACCTTCCTAGCTTTTCCTTCTGAATCAATCTTGCACAACTGAAGGTCCACCAGAATTAATACAAAAAACAATAACATAAAACTAATCAGTTTGAAGGTATAAATAAAGACCAACCATAATCAATATTCTACAATGTCCGACAACAGTTAAATGAAATTCTACAAAGGAATGAAATTAATAAAGTTTACTATCAATGACACTTACCCCAGCCCATTCTCCAAGGGTCTTTGCACTCGGAACTGTCAGCAGGCTAACATTATGCTCCGCACAGAGGGCCTTAACAAGTTTAACATAGTCAGGCTGATCGCAGTCCTCTGCAAGAACACAGAGCTGTGCAGTGTGTTTTTCGATCACTTTTGCAGATTCATGAAGGCCTCGCCCAAGACCACCATAAGCCAGAGATTTCCTGAGCACAAGTTGTAAGGCAGTCATGATATCCATTGGCTCGCCTGGAATGGCAGGAGCTGGCTCAGCTACAACAACAGCCTCTTCACTGCAGAAGAAGAATATCATGAACAAAACAACCCACATAAGAATAGATGCTTGGATAATTATAAGCTATTCTCAAGAGAAACACACAAACTAAGACATTATCAGAATAATGAGGTCAACTTTTACTAACAGTCCACCAAAGAATCAATTTTTCATTTGTTCCTAAATATGTAATACAGAACAATAGTTTGTATTAGGGTTTTCAAATCCAATTCAATCAAGTTAAATTGAAGCGAATTCAGAACCCAGCGATTACATGATATAAAAACAACTATAACAACATGCACGGCCCCTGTTATCATCGTAATTTATAACTGGGACAAAATATTCTCTTTAAAACAAACATTCCATCAATTAAGGTCACCGACCATAACCAATTATTATATAATCACACACGAAAGCAAAATCATCATACCCTGACATTTTCCTTGTTGATGGATAGAAACAAGCTCTTCTTCCTGCACAAACAAAATAACAAAAGGAATCAGATTTTGTGCTATGAAGCAGCATTCACGCATTCATGCAAACGCTTCATAGCTGCAACAATCAATGCCTTCCCAAATAGAAAATCTAATTTTTTTCAACCTAAACCCCAAAAATTAAAAGGATTTACCACAACGTAGAGACAAATTATTCGAACTGTACTCACTATTTGGTGATGCTTAAAACCACAATGATATAGAGAGAGGGAGAGAGAAAGGAACCTTGAAGCTGAAGACGATTGCGCCGAAACCAGTTACTGAGGACGGAATTTGTGAACGATCTTATAACCAGAGAGAAAAACCCTAGCTACTACCTCGCTTTTTATTTACTAAAATGCCCTTCTAACTCTTCAATTGGGTTCTATTGGGCCCGCATTGACTCATGCTTAATCTGCTTGACTTGGGTCTCTTGTGCACAGTTGGGCTCAAACATGACCTTCATAAAGCTAAGCCCAATAGATAATTAGAAAGGAAAAAGTTTAAAACTGGCCTAAAACCACCCACTATCACTGATCATAGTGAAACGAAATTCAAACGAGGAATTCTTGTGTGACCCAAAAATCAACAACTCAGTAAGCATCACAACCAAAAATAACAAATAAAAGCAACCAAAAAATTCATTCATACATACAATGTGACCATAGGCAAATAAGAAATTCATTCTGTTTTTTATTACAAAATATCTTAATTAATTCACAAAAAATAAAATTTGTTAAAATTGGTTAATAGATTTGAATTTATAAAAACATATATAAACTTTTCAAAATTAGGTCGACCTTTGCTAAATGCATTAGAGGCAATAATCTCAACTAAACATCACGTCATGAAGTTCTCTAAAGTGAGATTTCACTGCTAACACTAAAAGAAATCCATCAGGTAGATTGACATTGCTATGATTTCAACTTGAAGATACGAAAAGAGGATGGACATCAGAAAAAAGATAAAATTCAACTATTGTATAATACAAATTATGGCTCTCTTAGTAACTTTTGATAAAAAAAATGTAAATGATAAAGTTAACACCTAATATTGTAGGTGATTTTTTATCTTATAAGTTGGGAAATCGAAAAGGGAAGTCATATAGTGGTAACCCAATTAGATTATGATTTTAGAAGTAGATTATGAAATTTATTAATAGATAATACATATTTACTTGTCTAGACAACAACTAACATATCAACTAAAGTTAGCAAAACAAGTTATTCAACTAAGTCTAACCCAATAGAGTAAGACGTAAAAGTGTATTAGTACAATTCATAAAATAAGTAGGTTGACTTTTTCTTGACTTGGTCGGACAAATTGTCCCAATATATTTTTGTTGTCCATTATTTTTTTAAAAACAAAAAATATAAAATAATTATAGCACAAAATAAGCCCAGTACATTTTATGTTACTATTTTACAAGCTCAAATTAGGCCGTCGGGCCAAGTCAAGTTGATCAAATTATATTTAGATTGTGTTTTTTTAGCCTAATCTCACCTGGCCAATTGGATTAGGCCATTTTTGCTACCTCTAATACTAAACTTTAACCCATGTTTTTTTGTCACAGACTCTCGATAAATCAAACCTTTAACTTAATGACACAAATGTTGTCTGAAAGGAAATGAATGGTGTGAAAGTTTGTAAAATAATACATAGTGTAACTTATGAATGATTACATTGACAAATACCTACTAATGTAGGAAATATGCGTAACTCAAGTAATTTATAGGTGATCTAATATAAAAACCTTATAAAATATTCTTTCACCTTTCTTTTTTTACTTTTGCACTTATTGTACTATTATTTAACTTTTGGATTACATTTTTTTATTTTATCTTAGAACTTGTCATTTTACAACCAGATCATATTTTGAGCACTGAAATAAAAATTATTTAAGTTATTTATTTATTATATAAAATTAAATTTGAAACTAAAATATTTTATTTGTTCATAAGCACAATCAAAGTTTTTTATTTGATAAAATTAACATTTGATGGCTTATAATAGCATATTTTCATACAACAGTTTTTAAAATATTTTTTTAACTTTTTTACAATATCTATTTATCTTAAGTTTTGATAAAGTGAGTGAAAGATGTTGTCTTGCTCCTAATAATCTTCTAAAAGCAAAGAAATATTTTGAACAAAAGTATCATAAAAATTCAAATTGGGCAAGTTAGAGCAAAGTTATCTAAAGTTATAATTCAACTCTTTTTATATGTCTTTAGTCCACTTGACTGGATTTGTCAAACTTTTGATGACATCCTATCAAATTTTACCTAAATTTAATATGGTTGAATAAACACATTTAAGAGACATAAAATTTGAGTGCAAGTGTATAAAGTTTATGTAAACATACAATTTAATAGCTTTGTATAGAACACAAAATTAACGAATACAAGCACTCATTAATTGTATTTTTAATTATGTTTATCAAATTAAAAAAAAAACAACACTTATTTATATACTAACTAGCATTGGACATTTATTTATATTTTAAATTACATATTATTTACCAAAATAAAAATAATATAATAAAATACCAATTATATATATATATATATATATATGAAAATTTATAAACTTATTTTATTTTATAAAAACTTTCGATCTAACAATTAAATAATTGATTGAAACAAACTCAAATAAGTGTAAAATTGGGTAGGGGGTCAATAATTGCCAGCTGTATGTCATTTTCTAGTTCTGCTTTCTCTTAAATAGAATTTTTTGGGGGCGGCAGGAGGTATTGATTTACAGTGAAGAAAATGGTAAAACAGCACGTTGAACTCAAAACTTATTTTTTATTCTGTTATAATTGAACTAGAAACTTTGTAGCCAAAGATTGAGATAGTGTACACATTCTGAACCATTGAAAGTTTTCTTTGATTATTATTATTATAAAATATGATAAGGGACAAATTGCAAACAAAAAAACAACTGTTATATTATTTAATATAATAGTGACTTGGTCATTTTCTCTCTCAATACACGTTTGAAGAGAAAGAACTGGTTTGTGCGAAACAACCAAACAGATTTTTCTTCCACAAAAAGACAATAATAAAAAAAAAATAAAAAAAAAGGAGCAAGGAAGAAAAAGGAATCCGTGACCACAAATTTGTAACAAAATAATATCGTCCTGCCTCCCCTCTCGCCCACTTCTTCTTTTCCCCCGTTTTGATAACAAAAGAAAAAAGAAAACCCTAGAACGGGAGAGATTTCATCCCCGCAAATCTCTTCCTTCTCTCTCCCCAACTTTCCCCGAACCGAGGTCAGAACAAAACGATAATAATCCCTTTTGTAATTAATTATTCATTTCTTTTTTCTCTCCAGAAAATTGAATTCGCTGAGTCTTAATTTTGATGGAAATTTAACAGATCCGGTGGAGTGCACGATTAATTGTCGTGGTTTCAAGGAATGCCGCTGATTTTACCGAAAAGCGATTCGATCCAGATTCGCGAGGTGTGGAACGATAACCTGGAAGAGGAATTCGCGTTGATTCGCGAAATCGTGGACGATTACCCTTACATCGCGATGGACACGGAGTTTCCGGGAATCGTTCTCCGACCGGTGGGGAATTTCAAGAACAGCTACGATTACCATTACCAAACCCTAAAGGACAACGTGGACATGCTCAAGCTCATTCAATTGGGCCTCACCTTCTCCGACGAGCACGGCAACCTTCCAACGTGCGATGACCACACCGATATGTGCTGTATCTGGCAATTCAACTTCCGCGAGTTCAACGTCAACGAGGACGTCTTCGCCAACGATTCCATCGAGCTTTTGCGCCAGAGCGGGATCGACTTCAAGCGGAACAACGAGAACGGCATCGACGCCCACCGTTTTGGTGAGCTATTGATGTCTTCCGGGATCGTCTTGAACGACAACGTTCATTGGGTTACTTTTCATAGCGGTTACGATTTTGGCTACTTGCTTAAGCTGTTGACGTGTCAGAATTTGCCCGATACGCAAGTTGGCTTCTTCAATTTGATCAACATGTATTTTCCCACTGTTTACGACATCAAGCACCTCATGAAATTTTGCAACAGCCTCCATGGAGGCTTAAACAAGCTCGCCGAGTTGTTGGAGGTCGAGAGAGTTGGGATTTGTCATCAGGCTGGTTCCGATAGTTTGCTCACTTCTTGTACATTCAGGAAATTGAAGGACAATTTCTTTAGTGGCTCCTTGGAGAAATACGCTGGTGTCTTGTACGGGTTAGGCGTTGAGAATGGACAGGGTACTCATTGAGAAACAAAAAAAAAATAAATAATAAGAACTTAAAAAAATTTAAAATTAGTGAAGAAAAGATACCTTTGGTAGATCTCTCTCTTTGTTTGTGCTGCTGTATATCTGGTGAAATACCAACTTCTATTAATGTAAACCTTTGGCATTATTTAAGTGTCTCAACTTATTAATACTTCTTGTTACTATTTGTCTGTGTGCTGTGCCTTGTTCTGGTTTTGAGTTATCCTTTTTGCATCAACCTGACAGTATGTGTTTGGATTGCCTTCTAGGATGCAAGTTAGCCTGCAAATTTATGTCAAAAGCAAGCAAATAAGCAAGCCTGAGTTGCTTCTGCTTCAGGTTAGCGCATGTTCACTCCAACCCAAACATGCTAGCAGGCTTGTTTTTGTGTTATTTGCTTGCTTTGATTTGAATGTGCAGGTTAATGAGCATTCAAACATGCACTACATCTTCTAGACAATGAATCCGGTTTCACTTAGGCATGACGGTACCTTGTAAAATGATACACTGATTCTTAAGCCATTTGAAGCACAATGTGATCAGAATTTTTTCATCCAGAGGTTTCTTCCTTCGGGGAAGGGATGGGGGCAAACAGTTGCCGAGAGTCAGCAATTTTTTGAACAGTTTCTGATCTTGGCACTTACCTTAAAGATGTTTTCCTTTCTTCTGTTTTCTTGTAGCTGAGCCCATATAACATAAAAAGAACTTCACTGTTTGGTGTTATTTGTTTATTTTATTTGAAGAAAGAAAAAACTATGCTTTACATGCTTCCTAGTCTGTTATTGATGTAAATCAAACTTAGAATGGCAACTGATAACTATTTTGGAAGAACTTTTGTATCAGATAGAAGAGGAGGTAAAGCATTCACTTGCACTACGTTTGCTGATTAGAGGTAAAACAACAGTTTTTATATTAATTTTACTGCATAGTTTAGCTGCTTTATCCAACTGGCGTACCCTTTGGTTTGATTAGGATTTTAGGGCAAATAACGCGGTTTGGTGCAACTGAAAGGAAATATTTCTTTCTTTGGTGGTTGTTTCACCTGGGCCATGTTTTACTTTACTTTTGTGACAACTCAACAGGAAAACAAACAAGCTGTTTATTGGTTTTGTAATAGGACATTCATGTTCATACAATTTCTAAAGCATAGGGGGTAAATCTTAGGGAGAAAAAAGGTGGCCATAGTTCTGCTGGTGTTTTTAGTGTGCTATGAAGGACATTACACTCGTCTTTGCAGAAAAACATGTGAAACTTGTTCTTCTGAGAAACAAAAACGAAATGGAAAAATTTGACCAATTGGTCTTGTGGTTTGCCTTTTCTTTGTCAGTAAGAGACAGCATGTGTTACTGTGTGTTTTGCTGATTTTAAGTAATGTCAAGAAGGGGAATCTCGATGTTTTCCTCTTGTTTGTTAATCTGCTTTGTCTGGAGGATGTTGGCGTCAACACAAGACAAGAAGTTTCATGCAATGAATTGTGAATGATTGCATTCAATGCACTTTTCCTGATGCAGTCTTATTCAGTCAAACAAGTTTTAAAGATAATCAAATAAAGCCATATTAGATTACACCAATTTTGATCAGAACAAACCAGATTTGAAACATGAACTTGAAATGTTAATCATCTAGTTTTTAAACAACAGTTTCAATTTGCTAAATGCACCAATTCGTGATTGCATAAAATCTGGATCTATGATAGAATATTTTTAAGACACTTAATAGTGAGTTATGCTGGACATATTTGACATCATTTTATGATTAATATTGATACATTGATTGAGTCTTGGTTAATTGGACTTAATTGGGTTTAATTTAGTTGTTTTCGAACTTAATTTTCATTATGATATTGTCATCTTGTGTAAGTTATACCTAGAGTTACAAACCTTTAAATTGAACAATTTTGGAAGCTCTCGAAAGCTAAAATAAATATTTACAACTTCTCTCTTTTGGGCTCAACCAGTTTGACCATCTTCAATATCAAAAATTTGTGTGAAGTCGCGGCCTCTGCACCCCATTCTGTTGGGCCTTTCTTTTGTATATTCTGATTCAATTTGGGACCTTGGTTGGTGGGCCTGTAATAAATAGTAGTTGGTTAGTAGAGTTAGGAGTGACATATTTAGGATTTTTCAGATTTTGAGTTAGGGGAGACATATTTAGGATTTTTTAGAATTTGAGTTAGGAGATACGTTTTATGTAATAATTGCCTTGGAAGATTAGGCTCTCTTATCAATTTAAGGTTCTATGATTTTGGTTAGATTTGAGTTCTTAAATTTTTTATTATGTAAATTTTTTATTAATTTTTTTTCTTTTTAATTCTTGACATGTTTTCATGATTATGATTTTGCTTGAGGTTTTGGATTATATTAGGTTAGGATTGATTAATCTCAATTTAAACAAAGTTAGGTAATAAATTGATCATCTAAATTAATCAATTAAACACTTGAATCCATACATAATTAAAGATTGCGATTATGATATCAATTTGTAGGAACAAATGGTAGATGATTGTTTAATGAATCTTGAGTTGATATGAATGTATCCTTATGTGAATTGTGATAACAAAATTATGTGATTGGATCCTTTGATTAGTGTTACATAATTCTGTTTTACATAAATTCTATTATGCATTTCATTTTTTGGATAATTTTAGTTTATGCATGACTTGTACTACATGATTATGTCTCTAAGAAATTTTACCTAGATTAATTCCTACATTACAAAATTAAGAAAAAATTAATGATTTTTATAGTGTTTCTACATAATTGAGTCCACAAGCTTAAAAACATTGTTTTTATGATTGTTATAAAATGCGATCGATTTTCGTTTGAGTTTTGTTAACATCATTGAAAAAATAAACATTTATTTTATTAAAAATATAATAAATATAATAAATGTTCTTTTCTTAATAAAACATTTTCATATTTAATTGTTTAAAATAAATTTAAAGAACTTATATTAAGAAAATCATTTTATTTTAACTTACATTTTCATATCAAGAATGAGTTTTTTAAACTTAGTTGTTGACCTATTTAGATAACCTTAAGATTATGTTTGATTTTGATAAGAAAAGGTGAAGAGAGAAACTTACAAAATAGAATGAACATCTTTCAAAAAGTTTTCTATGGTTTGAATGAATTGAAAACAGAAGGGAAAGACTAAAATGTGACTGGGCATAAGAGTTTGACTTGCAAAATGTGACTGGCCATAAGAGTTTTACCTGCATTGGCGAGGAAATGGTAGACAAAAGAGTAACTTTACAAATATAATTTTTACTTTATTTATATTGTTATATTATAAGGATTTGTATGTAATTAGAGATAATTATATTTTTTCTCATTTTTCTGTTAAATCAAATAGGTAGAAAGAAATTGGTTGAAAAAAAAATATCACAAAAAACAGTCAGCCAAATGATTCGGTAGAAATTACCCATCGAAAAAAAATAATTGTAATTTTTTTTACTATTTAACATAAACATAGATTATGTCATTGCATCTCCCAAAATTATATATTTATGCAGATATTATATATTTATGTTATTTTTAAATCTAAACAATAGTTCTTACCCTTAAAAATTAAAAACGCAAATTATCTATTTTATTAAAAAAAGAAAATAAATATGAAACAAAAGAAATTCAAACCAAAGTGCCCTCTTATGATTTCAAACAAAAGAAATTCTCTTCATTTCTGTCTTTTCAAACTTGTTCCATTAGTTATATATATTGATCGATCTGGCATCCATTGACATAAATTCGGCGGGACACAACCTGAGAAAATTGATTCATAGTGTTGAAAGAAATTAGTCAGATTACAGATGTTCAAATCCATTATTGATAAAATGTTACCATATTCAACGCTTATCTCCAGCAGCTTGTTCCAAATGGCTCATACAAGCCCAAGAAAACGGTGCTACTTTCCATCTTCCCGTTGAGATATCATGCATTTGTCCCCTGCAAAGACTCAAGATGGAACATTCGTTCAAATATTAAAAGATAATTAACTACACTGAAATATGTACAAATCAGAATTTCTTTTCTGTCTAAAAACAAATTTAGAAAACTGGTATATATATATTTCTATCATTCATCACCACTTCATTTTCATCTTCTGCTTCTAAAATTATTCATAACAAACAGTGATATTCAAAATAGCCAACTTCTAGCAAAGCCAAAACCTATTGATGCAGTGATTGAATGAAACAGAATGCAGCCAACAGATGGTGGTGCAAAGCTTAGGGAATAAAGGATTGTCAGCACTGTACTACCCTGCAGATAACTTGACCATAGCCACACACGTAACTCATTTAAGTCAAGTCAATCAATCACTTTATAATTCACACACATTATTTATTACTACACCCAATAAGAGTCTAAAAGTTGTCAAATGCACACATATAGCTGCAACCAAGTTTTTTTTATTCTTTCTTCCAAAATTATATTTTATTCAGAAAAGCCATCACAGGAGTATCAACGTGTGCTCATTAAAGAGCCACATAAAGCAATGCTCAAAAAAACTCAACTGAAAGTCTGAAACACTAACCTTTTGCCTAAGCTCTCTTGCGCTTAAGTGGCTTGATTTGATTCATAATATAATTGATAACTTCTTTCAATGTAGCCTTTCTATTTTCCCTGAAATTCCATAGCTCGACAACAGTATACCCACCGCTTGCATTGTATTCGTTTATTTCTTTTAAGGCTGTAACAACAGCTGAATATATTTCATCTCCCCATTCCTGCTTGAGGCTTCGTAACTTATCATCTTCCTCATCTATAATATTCTGTATAAATGCAACAACATCATGCGTGTTCAGTATTTTATACTATTCTGATCTACAAGTATTAATGATACTAGTTGGATCAGGAGCTAAAAGAGTACAATGCAGGACCTTTTACATATGTCAAGCCAAGTCCGTAACTTAACAACAAATTATGTAATTAGTTAATTACAAGTACTAACAATTAAAACCATTTTCTTGGGACAAGAAAGCATATAAAGCAAATTTCTTCAATGTGTGAACAGAAAGTTACTAGTAACCACATCAACTAACCAATTGAAAGGCTGAACTCTGTTATGAACACATAGAAGCATGTCATGGTGGTACATACCTCTGCTTTATCCTCAACTGTGATCACTTTAAATGGATGCCAAACTGAATTCTTCACATTCTCCTGCCAAAAAGAGCAAAGCTCGACACCCTTGGTCCCAGCTTCTTCAAGAGGAAATTTTTTCTTGCAGTTATTCACAAAAACCTTCTGATCAAGCTCTCCCATTCTCTTGAGCCCAATATTAGTTTTAGGACCATTCAGCATATCATCTAACCCCTAAAACATTAGAAGCAAAAACAAAACCTTTAGTCCCCATAATCTACTCACTATACAATAATAGAACATAAAAATTTCTATTTCCAACAGAAAAGTGAAGAGAATCTTCTTGCAAACATGTTCACAGATTAGCATGACTAGGTGCAGGAACAGAAGTAGTTGCTTGTTAGAGTGGTTATCTTCAAGAATCAATGAAAGAGAAAGGTTAAAGGATAGCAACTAAGTGGTATTTTAGCATGTTATAACTAGGATTTTCTTAAAATACACCCCAAGGTGAAGGTTGCTAAAATACTCCTGAAAAATAAGTGATTGTATGGGAAACCTTTGTGGGCTTTGCTAACATACACCAACTTATTTTCTAGGAATATTTTAGCAAGATATAACTAGGATTTACTTTAAAATGCACCCAAGGTATAGCTTGCTAAAATACTCCTGAAAACAAGAGGGTATAAATTAGCAAATCTCTATATATAGATAGAGAGAGAGAGGGTGGATAGAGAGGAAGACTTTTATTAGAGAGAAAGTAAAGAGATCATACTTTAATTAATTCTTTACGAGCTTCCTGTAGTTCATCATTACTCTGGCGCTCCTTCACAATCAGGGTTTGATTCATGGACTCCATATTTTCCAAATTATCTATTTTGTCTTGCAATTCATCATTCATTTCTTTTATCTTATTCTGGACAGCTGCATCATCTTCATCTCCAAGATGCTTCATAACTTGCAATTTCCCTTTTAACTCTTCAATTTCCATTTCCAACTTCTGCTTGGCATCTAGCTGTTTTTCCAACTGAAGTATCTTGTTATAGGCCTCCTCTTTCTCTCTCTGGAAATATTGAAATCACATCAACAGGAGGCATTCACACTGTATAAGAATTAAGTGATAAATAACAAGCTTTTCATAACCAAGACACTAAATAGTAAATAGAGGCAAACTTTTTGCTCCTCAACAAGCCTCAAGACATTCTCATCAGCTTTCTTCTGTTCCTTCGAAGCCAACAGGAGCGATTCATTCCTCAAATCTTTCTAGAAAGACAAAGAGATCGTATAAGAATCCTGTAAAAGCACATCATAAATGCTAATGTTTTCGAAGTGTACACGTGTCGTAAGCATGACAATGATGGAAGCTATAAATGCTTTCAAGGGATGTCAATGGAATGAAAAATTTACTGCTTTTTTTTTTCTTCAAATAAAAAAGATTGGCTCTTTAGACTATAGAGTTTAATGCTTCACATAACATATGAATATACTGATCCTTTTTACTAACTATTGTGACGTAGTTAAAACTGAAACCATTTTTATGAACTGATATTTACTCACAATGAATGGAAGCTATAAATTTGGCAATATTGACTTCTGGATCCAATCTAAAGGGAGTGGATAGGATAAAAAAAATTACTTGGCTCAAATCAGTAGCAACCAATAATATAGTATTAGTAAGAGACCAAAGCAAAAGCAGGATAAAAAGTTTTGAACTGAGTACATATTTACAGTCCAAAAAATATAATATACATTACCTTCTTCTTGTCCTCTTCAAGTTTCTGCCTCTCTTGATCAGTTAGTACCTCACGTTTGTTTAGATCTCTACTCCAGGAATCAAGCTTCCGCCTTTTTTCCTCCAATTCACTACTCAACTTTTCTTGTTCATCCAAGATCCTCCGGACCTCGTTTCGAGCTCTCCGCTGCATATTCCTTGATTCTAACAAAGAAATGAAACAATTATGCAGTATTTGTTAGAAGTAATTCAAAACTTGCTGTAACTAACAGGAAAGTCAGTTTGTTAGTTAGTTTGTTAGCTAGTTTGTTAGTTGGATAATTAGCTAAGTTTGTCATACTTGCAGTGTTACTAGCTATAACAACAGCTAGTAACTCTATCTTTCTGTAATACAATTTTATCATTTCCAATTAACTCATGTTATGAGTAATTGTCAACATGGTATCAGAGCCCTTTTTCTTCTATAGAGGAGTCCCAATTTCTTGGTCCTCTACAAAAGAACCTATAGTAGCATTGTCGTCCTGTGAAGCTGAGTATATTGCAGCCTCTGAAACTGCATGTCAAGCAGTTTGGCTAGAGGCCCTGATGAAAGATCTACAAGTGGGAAACTTGGGCAAAATAAAGCTGCTGGTACACAACAAATCTGCCATTGACCTAGCAAGGCATCCAGCAGCTCATGGAAGGAGCAAGCATATTGAAACAAAGTTCCACTTCCTAAGAGAGTCAGCAATGAGAAGCTGAAGATTGAGCACTGCAGAACTGAAATTCAGTTTGCAGACATACTAACCAAGGCTTTGAAGTTAGATAGGTTTAGGTGTTTGAGAAATTCTATTGGAGTTGTTTGTGTAAATGCAACTTTGTATTAAGGAGGAGTGTTAGAAGTAATTCAAAGCTTGCTGTAACTAACTGGAAAGTCACTTTGTTAGTTAGTTTGTTAGCTAGTTTATTAGTTGGATAATTAGCTAAGTTTGTTATGCTTGCTGTGTTACTAGCTGTTACTATCTTTATGTAATACAATTTCATCATTTCCAATTAACTCATGTTATGAGTAATTGTCAACAGTATTATCAACTACTAAGTTTTTTTTTTATTTTCTTCTGCATTCATAACTGCACAAGAATGTATCTCATAATAGTAAAACATATATAGCCACATTTGAAAAACATGGATTATACATGCAAGAAAACAAAATCAGATGTTACAAACCTTCTTCAAAAGCATTGTGAAGCTTATCTTTCTCCTCAAGCATCCTACTCAAGGACATAGTCTTCTCATTATACTTATACTGCATTTTGTCCAGGTTTTCATTTGTAATCTCAATTTCATTAGTTAGGTTTGTCACAATACTATTTCTGCTTTCAGATGCTTCTTGAACAATATCTGAAACTGTCCTCAACCTTCCTTTGTTGCGGAGGTATTCCCCTATTGGCCCTCCACAGTTATAATCATCTTCCCGTGCAACCCATCCATAAATGTTTAAGCCAGCTTCTAACTTCCTTGAATTCCAATCCTTTTTACCATGACGTGAAGTTTCAAATGACTTCTCAAATTCACTTGCATTCATGAAACCATTCCAGTCATTATTGAAGTCTATTACAGCTTGAGCAATCAAGTCACCATCTTTCAAGAATATATGAAAATCTATTGGTCTGAATTTAGCAAATTCCTTCAACCAGTATCCAGAATCAATCGATTTACCCTTTATGTTAACAATTATGCCTGTCCAGGGCCAAACATAAAGATCTTCTTGCTGTAAAGGTTGATTAACAGCTAGGGGTAAAGCTGGGCGCTGGATTGGCTCTGCTTCAGTGGCTAGGTCAGTCTCCAAATACTTAGCTAGAGCAAGGTGGTTTGCCCTTTGTTTTGCACTTCTGTTAGCAGAACCCTTACCAACTCCTGATGCATGTTGCAACAAATCCTTATATTTGTAATCTTGTTTTTTCTTCCCAGCACAGTAAGGACATCTAAGAGTTCCATTCAAATTTTTAACCTTGTATTTCCCAGCCCTTAACAGTTCATATGGTTTCTCCGAGTAGTCTTCAATCTCAGATTCACTGATATCCGAATCTTCTTCGGAGCTGTAGTCCATTGAAGCCCTGCATACAAATACCAAAAATCAGTTCAGGAAGAAGGTTTGCTTACAATTTGATGGGAGAAAACTTTTCAGAAAGCATCCAAGCAAAAACTAACTTAGGAAATGTTCATTAATAATTAGCATGAAAAGATTCAGATAACAGTGGAAAAAATAATGCTACTGAGTGACAAGCAAATAATGGTCTGCCTTGGCACACAATCACAATTTCATGAAATGAGTAGAACCAGAAAGAAACAGCAATAATAGCAAGCACTCTTGGACTCTATGTATGCATAATTTTAGAAGTAAAAAGCATCGATTACCTTTTTCTGTAATAAAATGTTGATTTTATATGATGAAGCACAGAAAGGCTTAGAACCAAAAAAAAAAAAAACAGAGAGAGAGAGAGAAGAGAAATGCTAACAACACATAAACGATCTCACTTCGCTTGGATTGCCAATTTTCTTAGCTAATCCGCAGTTTATTGAGTAATTGACAATTTTTCTCCAAATATCACGAACCATAATCAGCGAATCTCTTAATCGGTCACATAAACGAACTCAATTCGCTTGCAAACAGGTAATTCTTTGAACAATGCATCTCTTAATACATGCAACAAAACGGAAAAACGAAAATAAACACGACATTCAGCAAATCATACATAGAATTTCATTATTTTCAACGCAGAAAAATCTCATCGCCATTGTCAGCTAAGAGAAGAACAGTTTCAAGAACAAGTTAGGTAGAGAGAGAAAGAACTTGAAGTTACACTGAGGAGAGTGCTTCACGGAGAATGAAAGAGAAATGATCGGCACTGTGAAACTGAGAACCAAAAATCAAAGCCCTAGGGGGTGGCAGTAATAATCCATTAAGAATTATTTGGGCGTGAGAAATTATCACCTGTGTTGACGCCGCACGGGTTCTACAAGAACTGGTCTTTTCTGATTTGTTGAAGCTAACAAATGCCAACGTGTATGCCAACCATTGGTTAATGATGAGTAATTAGAGGAGTGAAATTATGTGCACCGCTGTGGGTGATTACTAGCTTTTGGTGACTGGGTCAGTATCACTATTACTATATCAGTAAGGGTCAAGACAAGTAGAATATCCTATGACTTTGTCGGGCATTTGTGTTGTATGACACATGAATGGGCTGTTTTGGGCATTATTTGTTTAAAGATGTATAAACAAATAGGCCCAAAACGATAATAAGCCCGTTAAATACAGCCCACCATTAATAAATGGGTTCTATAGTTGTGAGAGCAACCACGTGACCCATCCCAAAAGGTCATGGAAGTCATTAAAAGGGTGCATTTTTAATAAACTTCTCAGGAAATATTTATAAAAAAATTAGTATAATAAAAAATAAAATAATATTTTTATATATTAAAATTAATTTATATACCTTCATATAGACGTTCTTTTTTATATAAAAATAAGTAACTTTATGAATTATTAATAAATATCTATATATTATATTTAAGTAGAGTGGAATTTTTCTTGATATACTATCTTTCAATGTACTGGGTAAAATTTCTTAAAGTATCTCATACTTTACCATTTTTTTTTATTTTTTCAAATATTATTATTTAAACCTACTCCTGTACTGTAAATATAAATTCTTATGTCGAATGACAATATTTATAAGAATTATTGGTCAATGAGAACAATTTTAAATATTTTTCTTAAATGAGAATATTTTTAGGAGTTTTTATCATTATCATTAAGTCACATGTTTTATTTGAATATCTAATTTCTTTTTTATCTTTTAAATATATATTTTTTAATTTCAAATTTAATTTATTTAAATTAACTCAAAAAATTTTCTTTCTTGACTATCTAAATCTTTCTTCTTTTATTTTATTTGTCTATACTTGATTTGTTTAAACACTTATCTCTTTTCATTTTTATTTTTAAATAAAATTTTAATAGTCTTTTTAAAAATCATCAATAATTAAAAAAAACTAGATGACAATATAAATTATTTATCATAAATATAAAATATGATTTATATATCTACAAATATTTATTTATTATAAAATTTAGTTCTAATATAATATATTTTTAAAAATATTTATTTATTATAAATTATATTTATATAAAAATAAATATTTATCCCATAAACTGTGTTAAAATAGTAGTTTAGTTAATGTCAACTTATTCTGTTATCAATATTAAAAAAAAAAGTATCTATTAAATTTTAAGATTGTAAATTTGAGTTTTAACCTAACATATCAAACCAATAGTTGATTCGTACAATTTATTTTTATAATTTACTTCTTATCTTCACACTTATTTATTTCAATTTTGTATAATTAAAGCATAAATTTATTAATTTTTAAAATAAAAATATGAACTTAATTTTCAAGTATGATTGGTATAGAAAATTACATATTATAAGGTAAATTAATAAAAAAAACATTTTAGATGTGATTTTTAAAATATTTTATAAAAAATATTATACATCACAATCTATAATTATATATCAATGAAAAATTGATATAACTTTGTAATTTATGTTACTAATACATGTAGTAATGATAATAATCACTGAGTAACATGTTAAACTTCTTTTAATCAGTTCCTTGATTGTCTTCATCCCGCTCAATAATATAATGGATTAATCTCGATTCATAGCTAAAATAAGAATTTTGTCCAACAATGTAATATAAAAGTATGCTTAACACAATCATGTTTTTTACTTATATTAATTTTCTTCTTCTTTTTCTTCTTCTTGAAAGGTAAGGGTTAAATCGTGTTATTTATTCATAAAAATTTTGTTATTAACATTATGTATCTCTCATTTTCCTTGAGCTCTTTTGCAATATTGAAAGATACTAATGAAATATAAATTTTTTTTTTTTAACTCTATTATCCCTGTTAATATGTTTAATGAAATTCCGTTTAAAGGAGTGTGTATCTAGAACTATGTTCTAAACACACAAACCCACATTAAAATAAACGCTACTCATAATATAGTTTTTACATCCAACCTATTTTAACGTAGTGTTGGAATGTGAATATAATATCTAATAATCTCATAAGTGAAAATATAGACAATTAGCAAAAGTTAAAATGAGTACATGATTGAAGCAACGAAAAAGAAATAAAAGAAAATAAATGAGACACATTAAAATAACCTATCATATTTTACTTGTGTAAATTAAATTTTATGTTCGTAATTAATTTATAACAATAAATAATATAATATTTCTGATGTAGTATATACAACTTAATACACTAAATTAGCCTTCATTTTTATTAGATAATTATATTTTAACTGCTTGTATATTATTATTTTTGTTCTCTTTCTCTCACTTCATCTCTTATCTTTTAGTTATGTTTTTACTTCTGTTCACTTCTTTTTTGAAACGTGGACAAACGAATGCAACATTGTCTGTGTTTTTTCGCTGGTTAACAATAAATAAAATAATTTACAAGGATTTTCCTAACGACGATTCAATCTTAAAATCAAAAGAAGTCGCGGGAGGTAGATAAGCATAAATGTTGAGATCACGGAATTTGTAGGAATTTGTATAACCTATTCTCATGCTTACGAGAACATGTGACTTTTATTTTCAGTGCAGACATAGGAGAATGAAGTATAGATGAATAAAATTAGAGAAAAATATCAATTTTTTGTTTGAATAGAAAAATATTTTGGTGGATTGCTATGTATTAAAAAATCTTCTAAAGTACGGGAAATATTTCTTCCATTTGATCTTTAATATTTGCTTTAATTTTAAAAATATTTTTTATAACATAAAAATAATAAATATTTGTATGTTAAGAAAAAATAATATAGTAAACAAAATATTTTTAAGTTAAATTTATTTTTTAATTAATATTAAAATATTTTAATGTAATTTTTTTTCCTTTTCACCGATTTAGCAAGTAGAGATAATTTTTTTATTTTTTTCTTTCTTACTTTTATCTACTCAAACAATATATTTTTGTTATTCTATTAATTTTTTCTCTCTCTATTTCAAACATGCTCTTACAAACCCTTTGTTTATAAACAGTGAAAAATATATGAATGAATGAAGGAAAAGTAACAAGATTGAGAATTCTTCCCTTGTTTGAATATGTGTCCGAGAAGGAGAGAATGTAAGCTTTTGTATACGAGTCTTTAACTTTTCCCTTTAGAATTGGACAAAAAATAAGAAAGTTTTTTTTTTTATATATATATAAAGACCAAAAAAATACTCTTATATTCATCATACATCTCATTCTTTATTCAGATATTTATATAATTTTATGCATTTTTTTCTTCCTATCATTTCTTGACAAAAAAAAAAGAAATATATGTCTTTTTTTATTTTTTTTATTAAATAACTCAAAAAATAATTATCTCATTTTCTATTATTTTTCTTTTCCCTTTCTCTCTTAAATAAAACTTATTCTTATGAAATGCACGTTTAGATGGATATAGAAGAAAAAAAAATGAAAAAGAAAATATAAATAATAATATTTTTTATTTTAAAAAATCTTTTCAATTTTCTTCAAATTAAATTTAAATTGTTTCTCTCCTTCGTTATTTTTCATTCACCCTACCAAAAAGACTCTTAAAAGTCTCATGTCTTCTCCTTTTGTCTCTGTGTGATTTGATGTTTACTTAACACATGTTCAAACATTTATCGATTGATTGACTCTTCAACAGTAACGCCACAATGAGCACCTTCTAAACTTGACGAAGACAGCATGCACCCACACCCTATTGGCACGTGGTATACATCAATATACAAACTGTATTTCATATTAATCTGAAGTAAAGCATGTGTCTATTGCTTATAATTGTTTCACCTATCAATACGTATGAATAAATTGTTTTGCCAAGTCCTTTTTTAATAAATTATACTCATACCCTTTAAAAAAATTTAACAATTATATACTTATAATATAAAATAATTTTATATTATCATTTAATTATAAATTATTATTAATATAATTTTAAAATAATTATTATAAAAATTAATAAACTTATCTTACTTACTCATTTATAATTAAACAATTATATAAAACAAATTTTATTCCATTAATATATAATCTATTTTCTTTTGGACAAAAACTATTGCACTTATATCATTCACTATTTTCACAGGACATGAGTGCTGCTCCACTATCATTTATAATCCTTTTAAGAAATGGAACTTGTCAATCCAAATATTATTAATTAATGGATATGAAACTAGATATACAAGACAATATAATTAGTGACAGTCAACAATTATTTCACCAGTCATGCATGTACGTTTAACATAAAGAATTCAAATCGTGTACTCTTTTTTTATTATTATTCATAATAATCGTGTACCTTTTATTAAACACAGAAATAGTTTTTTTTTTTTTTAACATATCATCTTAATTTTAATTAAACAATAAAGAGGATAGGTAAATGGGGCGCACATGAATTCATTCATATCTCTGTGTCTCGAAAGAATTAATGATAGATATATATTTTTTATATAAACTATTATTTTAGCATACATTTTAGTTTTTTACTATTTTAATGTATTTATAATTTTTAGTTTTAAATTAATTTAAGCTTAAGTGATCTTGTGTCTCATATTTCTTTATTTTATATAGAAGTAATTTTTAAAAAACAATATAAAAGAGATAATAAAGTCAGATTTATTTATTACCTCCTAGCTAAATTAAAAAAAAAATCAAGTTCAAATGTTGACTCCAAATTAGTTCTAATCTAACCAATTTGAATTTAATATTATATTCAAATCAATAGTAAATTATAATATATTTTTACAATCAAATTAAATTATTTTTTTTAAAAGTTTATTCAATTTGAAATAATAACATTTACATGTGACAAACTTAACTTGAAAAATAGGTGGGAAGTGTTGTGATGGTCTCTCACATTATATATCTTTCATCAAAATTAATTTAGATGAGACAATAAACACAATTAATTGAGAAACTATATATGTAAAGGTGATTTGTAATCATAATTTCACATATGTATAAAGATATTTAGTTCCTAATTGACTATTATTTCACTATTTGACTCTTCTTCCAGTTGAATTATAAGACATTAAAAAATAATTAGCATTGATTTGTGTCAAAGATTTTACTAATATTTGCATTAGATAAATATCACAAAATATTCTTAATTGGATTAAAATTACATGCATTTTAAATCATTATTGCTATAGTTTAGTAATATATATTAAAAAATTATTCATTCAAGACTCATGATTCTCTCCTCCCATATTTATCATGGGGTGAATCGAGTAGCGAATTTCATAATCAAATATATTTTCTCAAGTAATATAATATATTATATTTTCTATTTTTGATATAGCTTTTTATTACTTTTGTTATTTACTAACTTTATTCAAAGGTTATTGTTATTAATCTCAAAGGCTTTTTCTCTTTACTCCAAAAAAGCTGAAGTGTTGTTACAGCTTGAGGTGAGATAGCCAATTGTATTGAACTTTTTTTTTCTTCTTCTCTTTAGAGAGCAAAATGAATTTGATGTGACAATTGTGGAGAGGAAATGATGCATGTCATCGATTTAGATCGAGTTGAGTGGATCACTAGGTCTTTGGGCCATGGAAATTTTCCACGAAACGTGGGTGGAATATGAGACTGACATGGGATGATGAATCAAATTGTTGTTGATTTGATAAATTTAAACTTGAAGAATCAAAAGGACGAAGTAGCGCTGAAAGAGTCAAAATAGATTTTGAAGGTTGTATTAGGTGATGAATATATATGGCCAACAGGTCATGAGGTTAGGTGACTAATTTAGATAGGAGTAAGTGAAAAGCTAATTTGGTAAGTGAATTTAAAGGGATAACTAAGGAGAAAAAACAGTTGGATTACTTTTTCTATTTTCTTAATTTTCATGCCCTCTTAATATTTTATGATTATTAATATAAATAGGAATATATGTTTTATATTTTATTATTATATATCTATTTCGTTGTAATACAACCTAGTAAACATTAATTCAGTATTTCGCTGTTTTTTTTTTAATCTCTTTTCTTCTAATTACACTTAAAAACTCATAATTCCAGCACCATATCTGAGCAATATCATTCTCATATTGCTGTTATCTTTCGTAAAATATGGAGTTATTTTTTCATGTTTTTCCCTTTAAAACTGGTTATCTTTCATATTTGATATTTGCATGTCTAAGTAAGATTCCTTCCAAACAAGCATAAATATCTTATTTAAATTTCAAATTTATTGGAAATAAAGAAGCAACGTCCACTTTCATAAAAAGAGGAGAATTATAAATATTAAAGCTATATATTTCACGAAAGAAATTTTAACTAATATATATAACATTCAAATTTAGAGTCATCGCAACCGTCCTTAAGAGGTATCAAGGAGATTACTAACAGAATATAAATGGTTTTTCTTTCTTCTTTCCTTTTCATCCATTGTAGACTATTTTGGAATTTTTTGCTAACTAGAATTTTACTCCGAGTAATACATAGGATAAATATTTTTTTATATAATTAAAATTTATGATAAATAAAAATTTTAAATATATAAATTATATTGTAATTAAAAATTATAATAAATAAATATTTTTAATATATAAATTATATTTTAGATTTATGATAAATAATTTTTATATATTGTGATATAATATTATTTTAAATTATTAATAATTTATTTAAAAATTATTAAATTTTAATTTAAAAATAAAGATAAAAAGTTTAACAAAAATCTAGAAATTGTTATTCGGCACCTCAGAGTTTTAGGCCTATGGACTCTTGGAGGTGAGGTGCAATATATCTTATCTCACCAAGTACATCTGTATGATTGGATCATCGGTCATTCTACTAGGTCGATCTTTGAAAGACGGGATATTTAGAAAATTAGAAAATAATAAGAAAGAATAAGAAGCTGCGTAGAAATAATGTTTCAATAGAGGAAAGTGAAACAAACAACATTTTACACTTTTTGGCTTTTTGCTCAAAATATGACCCTAGCTAGCCTGCCAGATTTTGGCACGGTGGGGGGTGGAAACACATTTTGAGCTGAGGTTGGACTTGCGTACAGTTTTCTATCTCTCTTTTTTCAGCATTTCAAACGATACAAATAATCTTGAAAACCCAACTGAAATATATTACTTTCTCAGTTGAATGATATAATTTATGTGATGGACTTGGGCTGATTGTTAAGATCTTTTTAAGATAAAATTTGTAAGAAAAATAAAAAATGTAAAATGTAGTGAGGCTCCTAGTCATGTGTTTAATTAGTAATTGCATTACATGCTGCTGTGGTACAGACAAGATAAATTGCTTGCAGTTTCAATTCATCCCTGATGATTGCCGAGACAAATGAATGGGAAGGCACAACAGAGAATAAAGGATGGCCAAGAAGAAATAGAAAAATACCAGAAGGCACATTGAATGGTACATAAGTGAAACCCATGATTGATGTCTGACGTTTAGGGCCTCTTTCCCCTGCATTTGTTCCACCGTCCACTTCCAGTAGCAGCAACACCCACCTGGTCTTTTCTTCTGTACTGCCACAAGTTTCAACCACTCATGTCTTTTCCCTTTCTTTCCATTTGGATTCTCTAGTCAACTACACCCCTCCTAATTCTAATTCCTATATAATAACTAATTCACTCTTTGCATCCTCACCCCAACACAAAGACAAAAACAATTTTAACATCAATCTCGAGGGTATCTTTCTCTCCCTCCCTCTCTCTCTCTCTTTTCTGCTTTGTTTTTTCTTGTCTTATCTACATTCTACCCTACTTGATTTCAAGGTATACTAAGAGACAGAAATGAATAAAGAGGAAGTACCATCAGTACCTTCCACACCTGCAACACCAGGGACTCCCGGTGCTCCTCTTTTTGGTGGACTCAAGTTTGATAAAACTGGGAACGGTGTTGTTAGGAAATCGTCCTTCCTCAAAAGTTGCAAATGTTTCAGTGTTGAAGAATGGACCTTAGAAGATGGAGCCTTGCCTAGAGTCTCTTGCTCTTTACCAGCCCCTCCTATCCCTCTCGCAAAAAAGGTATATATATATGTGTGTGTTAGCATAACTAGTATAACATGCCAAAATTGCACTAAGCCAAGTTCCTTTTTCTACAAAAAGACCAGTTTTATTAAGTCTAACATAAGGACCTAGTCTTATGTAACTTAATGAATTGAGATTGGAATTTTTGTTAGAAAGATATTTATATTAAGTATCTGATTGAGTTTGGAACTGATGCGATTACGAGGGAATTGGTAAAGAATGGGGAGCCATTTTCATTGACATTAAAAAATTAACCTGCAGATTGGAGCTGAGTTTATTGGCACGTTCATGCTCATGTTTGCCGCAATAGGCACTGCTATTGTGAACCAAAAGACACATGGGTCAGAGACTCTGATTGGATGTGCTGCAGCTAATGGACTTGCTGTCACGATCGTCATTTTCTCCACTGGCCACATCTCCGGGGCTCATCTCAACCCTGCTGTCACCATTTCCTTCGCTGCATTAAAACACTTCCCGTGGAAAAATGTAATTAAAAACCCTTAGTTATTGCAATTTCACTACCTAATTAAAAGAACTAGTGCTTTGAATATTACTTTTTTCAATTAATTGCAGGTGCCTGTGTATATTGCTACACAACTTTTGGCATCAATAAGTGCTGCATTTTCTCTGAAGGCGGTTTTTCATCCCTTCATGAGCGGTGGAGTGACGGTCCCTTCTGTAGGATATGGCCAAGCTTTTGCCACAGAGTTCATTGTCAGCTTTATTCTCATGTTCGTTGTCACTGCAGTGACCATCGACCCAAGGGCTGTGAGTATCTTATTCTATTAATCACTTTAGTCTCGTGAGTAAACCGAATCAGTTGAACTATATGAAAACGATGTTTTCTCAATTCTGATAGACAAAGCTTAATTAATTACGTGAAACAAGTGTTAAGGGGATACGTGATATATAAACTCTAAAGAACGTTTTTGTCTATTTCTTGGTTTTTATATGCTTTTGTGCATTTCATATTTTTAATACTAGGGATGTATCTTTCAGATCTGATTATATGTTTTATTTTATAAATGCATGTTTTCAATTTTAAAAGGACTCAGGTCAATGACCGGAGGCCCTCATGCCCTGCAAGTCTCCTTCAATTAAGTAAAATATACTCTATATAATAATAACAATAATTTCATGTTGTCTCCACCCTAGATACATGAAGCTCATGATATTCGTGCATATATTAACCAAAAATAAAATATAAATAAAACCGAGGCATTGATATTGTCACAAGAGTAATATCATTTCATATGCAAAGTTTTTACAATAATTTATACATACTTCTTCATTTCCTTTTATTATATAACTCGTTTTGTTACATTTCTCTCTTTTTTTTCTCTCTTTCTTGTGAATAAAACTTAGTATATAAAATTTAAATAAAAAATACAATTATTCTTGTCACAATAATATTGCATGCATAACATGACCACTTTTTTTTCGCAATAATTAACTTGGCCACTTTATTTAGTGGTATAAATAAAACTTTTAAAGATTATTCAAAACTTATTTTGTGTATTTACATCTCTTCAAAACAATTTTTTGGGTTAATATTTCATTATTATTGTCATGAAGTGCTGGATTTAGTTCACCTGCTCACAAAGTTTAATTGGTTGGATTGAATTATTAATTGTTCATTAAATTAAATTATCTCGAGTTAAGTTATATTAACGTAAGTTTTTCTTTTGTAGTTCTAGAGTTATATATATAATTTTTTTTTTAAATATAGCAGAAGTTAAAACATTTGAAATAACTTTTATGATGTGATTTCATATACTCACATATCTTATCCTTGTTGGTAAAATGGAATTCTTATTTTTTCATCAAGTTTTTTCTCTTTTTAATAGCATCCAAATGAGCATCCGAATGAAACGTAGCCAATAATAAAAAATATAAAAGAAAAATATTGCTAGTATTTTAAATGGTACGTGATCATCATGATTCTCATCAATTTTTGTATGATACATAATTAAATATTATTAAAAAATTAAATTAAAAATTTAAATACGACCCATACGTACATAATAATTTTTTGCTGAGAACTGTGGCAAGACAATATTTAATTTCATATTCTTGCCGACATGACAGGTCTTTACAATAAATAAATAAGTTTCCTCTTCCATAGTTGAGCCAAAATTTGGTTCTTTTCTATTGTGATTGCTGCAAATAGAAATAGGGTACGTCAACCTCTTTACCAAAAAAAAAAGAGTACGTCAAACCAGGCAAGAGGAGGGCGGTACCACTTAACCAAAAATACAAAAAGGCTATGATTGCCATATAGTAACCAGGGTTATTAACGGAAAAGAAATCTCAACAGTTTTTGTTCGTTTGCGACCATTAAAACATGAACACTTACATTTTGCAGTGAGATAATGCTGTGTCTGCGAGTTAATTAATTAAGCATATATATAATATATAGTTTGTTTGATTGAAGCAGCACTGTTATTGAATAGAGTAATATATAACAACGCTATAGGTATAATACACATAACATATTAGTAGCCAGCTATATATATATAGATTATAGATTATTGATAATAGATAAATGACATATATTGTGATTGATTTAATTTGGCTTTGGCGTGTTATTATATATGGTGCAGGCGGGAGAACTTGCGGGAATCGTGGTGGGAGCCACTGTCATGCTCAACATACTCATAGCCGGGTATATGTCCCAACTCATTATTCAAATATACTACTCATAGGGGCGGGGTTACCCATAAAAGAAAATAAAAACATTAAAACAAGTTAGCCCATGGATTACTAGGAACATCAATACTTATATAATATCTATTAATTGTTTACGTGAATTCTGATCATTTGAATTATTCTTGGCATAATCCAATCTTTTGAAAAAAGTAGTGTATTTCCGTCAAGAGGCAACGCTTTAGCAATTAGCACAAGTTGGGGGGCATTTTCAGATGGTTATTAAACCAAAATAGAATCTGTTCGATTAGACTAGAATAAGGGAGAAAGATTTATTTGAAATGGTTAGTTGTTTTTAAAAAAAAAAACATGGTCCCCTTTTTGGATTACCGAACGTAAGTAGAGATAAGAAGGAATGGAATAGTATGCCTGAAGTGTGAAAAAGAAACAAGTGTTGGCA
Organism: Mucuna pruriens; assembly: GCA_025330945.1. Lineage (NCBI taxonomy): Eukaryota > Viridiplantae > Streptophyta > Magnoliopsida > Fabales > Fabaceae > Mucuna > Mucuna pruriens. The sequence goes on from JAENHJ010000529.1 coordinate 821,820, forward strand.
CGGGTCCAAATATTCTTGGTTGATTAATTTAGCTAACATTGTTCCCAGCGTGACCTTGCTTAATTAATTATATTCATAATATACATATATATGATGGTGTCCTAAAGGCCAGCAACTGGAAGTTCAATGAACCCGGTTAGAACACTGGGTCCAGCAATAGCTGCAAACAACTACAAGGGCATATGGGTCTATCTCATAGCTCCCATACTTGGAACTCTATGTGGGGCAGGGGCCTACACTGTCGTCAAGCTGCCTGACGAAGAGGCAAAGCCACCTTCAGCTCCTCCTCATGGGAGCTTCAGAAGGTGATCCAAAAACAACTCAGAGTCAACCTCAGGATGCCTTATGATACAAATATTGCGTGAAGCGACCACTTTTTGGTGCATGCACGTATATTAGATGTCTCTGTTCAGATGCATCCATGTGTACCGTAAAATATCCCAGGACAGAATGACTGCTGTTTTGTACACGCGCGCGTACCATGCATCTGCTGTTCTTGTATACTATTAATAAATATATTTTTGAAATATTAAATCATCTTTACCACCCATCTTGCCATGTGTAGAGTTCGTTAGGGATTGGAACATGGTAGGTCATTCCTAACCTCTATAAAACTTTTTAGTTTAATTTTTTAGGTTTCAACTTTTCAAAAAATTTATTTATTTAAATAAGTTAAATTTAAATTTATAAATTTTTTTATTAAACTTAATAGATCACTTTATTTATCGCTTTATATAATTAAAATTTTAATATAATATTATATTTATATATTTTATATTTTTATATTAAAATAAAATAATTTTTTATTTTTAAAATAAATTATTATTCTTAATTTATTTAAAAATAAATTTGTTTGGACTTTTTAAAAAATTATTTAATTAACTTATTTAAAAGTTTTAATATAAAATATATTTTTAAGTAGGTTAGTAAATTATATCATATTTTTAAAAAGACTATATGGGATCTTGAAAAAAATCTTTAATAAATAATAGCCTCTTTATATAAAATCTAATATAGTTTGACCTATTCCCACTTCATTCCACTTACTCATCTTCGCACATAGTAACTTGTGACGGGCTTTGATTTTGAAAAAAAAAAAAAAAAAAAAATATATATATATATATATATATATATATATATATATATATATATATATATATATATATATATATATATATATATATAATTCTTTAGATTTTACATATTTTTAATATTAATTTTAAATTAAAATTAAAGTTTCATATCATTAATTAATTTATATTAATATTTAATGAAATCTTTTGTTATAAGTTATCAAAATTAAATTTTAATTTTGATTATAAGTCAACATAAAAAATCTAAATATTTATATCTAAGACCCATAGAAAATAAGTTTTCGTTATATATTTGTTATTGATAAAGTAAGGAAATATAATATATATATCTCAGTTATATACCCTTAATGTGGGCTAAATTGGGAATATAACTTATATATTTTAAAATAATTATTAATATATAATAAGATTTGTAATTAATAATTTATATTTATATAAAAAATAATATATTGTGTTAATAAATTAAGTGAATTTAATTCGTTTTCTATCTATTATTAGTTCAAGGTTGAGATTCATATGAAAATTTCAAACTAAATTAGAATTAGAATAATTTTGTTTTAATTCATCTGGATAACCATATTATAAATAGGAAAGATCCGTGGGGTTAATTTTGACAAAAAAAAAGAAGACAAATAAAAGTAGTAAGCAGAGGCGCAAGTAAATATGTCCAAGTGCGCATGACATATAGCTAGCGACCCCTGGAAATAGTAAAATTAATTGGCAGAGCGCCACAAAAACAACTGAAATGGAGCTATGCAGAAACCTTTGTTGGAATAACTGGTGTTTTCTCTCTAACAAATGATACTATTATAAGTACTTGCAATGAGTTCTGTCGGAACACTTCTTATTTGAGATTGACCTCAGTCTTCAAAAACGAACTTTTTCCGCTTGGTTCTATTCATCCAACGGCCCATATTAGGCTCCCAAACACAAGGCAAACTAAATATTAGGCCTATTTGACCCGCTCTTGTTAACTACTTTTTTTTAGTTAAATACGGACACGAATTTATTACGACAAAAAAATATCTTAATATATTTAATAAAATATTAAAAAATAAAAATGAATTTATTTATAAAAAGTATATAATTTAAATTGTAATTAAAAGATATAATATTCGACCAACATGCCATTAATTCAAATGATAATTGAATTCAAATTTTTTATATGCAAAATTTCATATTCAAAGTAATTAATTAGGTTGTTTACTGGATACTTTGTATCAACGTGACTTAAAAGATATATAATATTAAAAAAATATATTTTTTTAATTTTATAGTATCATACTATTTATTTTACTAGAAATATTAGATTAAAAAAAAGTGATGATCAGGAGTAATTTTTTTTAGAATTGTTCTAAAAGTAATTTGATCTCTCATATGTAGCACTATCATATTTATGAATTTTCTAAAAAAAATTTTATTTTATTAATTAATAAAAGAATAATTTAATAATTTAAATATGATTTAATATTATGTTTAAAATAATATATTATAGAAAGGAATAAAAACTGTTAACTAGTTTAAAATATTTAAAACAAGATTCATGATAAATAATTGCTATAAATATAAATTTTTTTTAATAAAGCATATATTTTATTATTTTTTATTTCCTTACTTTATTAAAAAAGACAACAAAAATAATAAAATAATTTATTTAAATGTATATTCATCTAAATTTTGGGGAAAATATATTCATCTAAATTTCATTCTACAATAATTGAGTGTTGAACAAATTCTCCCAAGGTTTAATTCTTTTAATATAGGAAGTTAAATAAAATCAAAACGTATCAATATATTTATTTGGGCATAATTAATTAGATAAATTAAATTAAAAATTAAATCATTCATTGACTAATATTGTAATATTTTAAAATATTAATAACTTTCTTTCTATATAAAATCATGTATATATCTCTAACTTGTACACAAAGTGCGAATATATTATTTTTAAAATACATTTTTGTAAATTAAGACAATATAAAATATTATATCTACTAAGATCAATTTTGCAGTGTAAGATTTAGATAATTTACACGTGGTTTTATGTTCAAAATTTATTGTGGTTATTATAAAAATATAAATATAAAATTATATATATATATATATATATATATCAATATTTATAATTATTTATATATGTATATGTAAATATTTATCTGTGTATCTATTAACATATATTTTTTAAAACAAAAAATAATTGAAAGTTATAACTATATAAATAATTCATAAATTTAATATGCGTGCATGCTATACACTTTATATATATATATATATACACACGAAGCTATTAATGATTCTAATTGCTCCCATAAACATTGCTAGACACACGTCATATCTAAGAAAGGAAAAGATTCAGATCTATCTAGAGTTCTGGATTACAAAGAAAGCAAACTCATTTATTTATTTATTTTAACAGTATTGGTGGCAAAACACAAAAAAGAAAGAAGGGGAAATTTTCATTAAAAGAGAAAAAGGAAAGGGAAGGAAGCGATTGCCAGTCGTCTGTCCGTGGGAGCAGACGATCTGTCTTGATCGCCAAACAACCTTCAAAAGAAGAACAACATCATCAAAAAATTCACTGCTATTCCATCCCAAATTAAATTACTTTCCCTTTTTTTTTTATCTCTGTTTTGTTTCTGATCCATGGAGGTCCCGAGTTCTTGGGATGCCCTTCGCAAACAGGTTCTAATTATTCTCCTTCTCATTTGCTTCTCCTTCATGCAATTCATAATTTGAATGCCCCAATTCCCAAAGTTTCGATTTTTTCCTTTATAGGGTTTCTTCGTTTTGTCGGTGATGGGGAATTCATGGGATGGGATTCTTCCCTTTTGCTATATGTGCTTTAAACATGGTTTGATTTGTTGAATAACAGGTTTTTGAATTGTTGATGGATTGAATTCTGAGTTTTTGCAATGCTTTAGATGAGAATTTTGTCCCTAGATTTAGGTTCGTTTGATATAGGAATGGCAGGTTAGGAACGCACCTTATTTGCTTATTGTGATCTTGATCTACATCCACTGTGAGTGAGTGAGTTTTGGTTAGACCAAGATCGTTTGCAGGTACCTAATCGGGGTTGTTGTAACTAGTAACAAAATGTTATGTGATAACCAGGTGATCGTTGATGGTGTAGGGATATTGTTTTGTGGTTTTACAACACGGGATCACAATGATATATATATACTCTACAAAATATGATGTGGTTTTGAGTGACTAAGGCTCTATTTGTTTTACCATTGTAAAATCAATTTTTGCACTTTCCAATGAGAAATATAATTTTCAATGCATTTCCCTCTCCAGTTTTTTCAAAATCAATTCTGTAACTTTAAATATATTATATAGATGAAATATAATGTTCAATGTAATAATTTTAAAAAAATTAGATAGAAAGAACTCAACTATAAGTCATGTAAAACAAAATTATTAGTTATGAGTCTGTGAAACCTCTATTTTGGAAATGGAAATGAAGAAATGAAATAACAAATTAGAGTGCATGAGTGAGTGACAAATAAAATATTGGAATAATCAAATAGGATAAGTTCAGAATGCTCTTTCAGTTCCTTTTCATTTAACAATTGGGAGAAAAAAGTAAAAAACCAAAAGGAAAAATAATGGCTTGTTGAATTGTACAATTCATATTGATTTTATGAAATTGTACCGGTTCATTCATATATCGTAAGATTCAAAGTCATTTGAAATTCATCTTATGATTGTTAGCCGAATCACGCATCATATCATACGATCCAAATTGTATGATCCATATCGTGCGATCTGAATTGTGAATCATAAGATTTTTATAACTGCTAAAAAAATTGTAAGTTGTAACAATTCTCACCTTTGTTTATATGTACTGATGGTTATTTTAGGTATGCCTCTCCATATTTGCCTTTTCTCTATCCATACAGACATAGTGTGGGGTAGAAGGTGAATGTTAATTTTGTCAGAACTTACAATACAGATGGAAAAACTGCCAGTGTTTTGGCAGCATGAGTATTTGCTGGAATCCTGATGGAAAGCTTATGTAATAGAGAAATTGTATTTGTACAACAAAGTGAGAGATGAGAAGGGAAGAAAGTAGAGTATGAGATAACTCTAAATAATATTATGGAATTGCAGTTGTTAGTCCCTAGTCGTTTACATCTTCAAGCTTGCAACTCAAGTATTTTTTTCTAAAAAATATATATAATCTTTTGGGACATTAAGTTCTCCCATCATGGAAGTGTGGGTAATAAGTTGAACTATTTTGATTACTGGTTAAGTGTTGTTTAACCTGTTTATAACTTGTTTTCTCTTCCTTAATCATAAAAACATGATCATTGTAGTAATGATGATAATAATGAAATTTTTGTGTGTATTGAAGGTGCATTTATTCAATTTGTTTTTGTCCTCCGTTGTGGTTACCTAGTTTATACATATATTTGTTTTCTTAGGCAAATGATTGATAGAAGAAATTTCCCCTCAATCTTTTGCAGGCGAGAAAACTTGAAGCTCAGTTGGATGAGCAGATGAATTCTTATCGGAAATTCGTGTCTACTAATGTTTCTACAAAAGCTGACACTGCAGAGGGTGATCTAGAATCTTGGATTGAGCGATTACTAAAACAACTCCAACAAGTAAACTCTCAGATGCAAGCTTGGGTATCATCCGGTGGCTCAGAAATGGTTTCTCATACTTTGACTAGACACCAAGAAATTCTTCAAGATCTCACCCAGGTATATTCTATAGTCTGAGCTTGAGTTAGCCTATATCATTTTTGTGCAAGCCTATGGCATGTGTGGTGCTTTCATTATTTTGAATTGGTTTCTGCATGCAAATAAGGATAGAGGTACCATGTATACTCATACCAAAGGTTTATTGTTAAAGATTTAAAAATAATTATGTTCAACTTCTCCACTTCCATCATGGGAAGTAATCAAGTAAATATTATAGGAAAATTTCCCTAATTAATAAATTTTTGTGTAGAAAGAATTCTCCTTTGACAGCCAGGAGATATGACAAACTGCTGGTAACTGTCATCAGCATTATATCTTGCTAGTACCTTAATCTCGTGACTGAATTAAGTGTATTTTTGAATCTTTGACATAAAGTTTACCTTTGTCTTTGCTTTGCAATGTTTTATTTCTTTTTATTAATTACTTCATTTCTTCAAACCTTTAAATTTTGTGCACTAAGCTTAGATGTAATTGAACTGCAGGAATTTTATCGTCTTCGCTCAAGTCTTTTAGCTAAGCAAGAACATGCTTCGCTACTAGAGGATTTTAAAGAATTTGATCGGACAAGATTAGACTTGGAACAAGGTCCAGACTCTGAACAGCATGCACTCCTAAAAGAGCGTGCATCTATCAGCCGAAGTACAGGACATGTCAGTGATACAAAACACTTATTTTCCTTTTCTAATATATGAAGTGCTGTTTTCTTTCTTTTCAATCCAGATATTCCCAGCAGAGTGGTTTAGTCATGTTATATATTATATTATGAACTTTTTTTTTTTTTTTTCACAACACCACATCTGATTTATATATTTTCTAATTCTTCTTTAGCTGGGTTAAGGGCCTCTTAACTTTCAAGTCATGTGTAAGCATAACAGATTTGTATTAGCATGTTAGACTTTATTTTAGTTTATAATCAACCCCACAGAGTGAGGATTTTTCTTAAGACTCTCTCAATGAGCAACATGATTTTTCCTAATCTAGCATTTCAGATTTTGTCATATTTTTTCTCAAATATTATTACCTAAATTTAGTTGGTCCTCATTTATCTGGTTGTTAATGCCAAAAAATTTCGTATTTATAAATTTGGAGACTGGAGTTCAAAACTTTGAATTTTGACACGTCATATCAATTTAATAATCAATTCACACAATTTATTTCCATAATCTCCTCAATTTCAAAAGTTTTATTTCTTTAATTTGTTCCTATTTAATAAAATAAAATCCTCATACTTTGACTGTGATGATATTTCCTAATATATGTTATTCCTCCTTAAGACACACTGTTTTGCCATTATTTGACTAAGGTGATATTTTCCTTTTAATATATTTTTCTTTCAATTTATATATTTAAATTTACTTAAATTTAAAATACCTGTGTAATGTATGCACGGGAAATTTGCTAGTAATGTTTGATGCTAGGGTGAAGGGAGTTGAGCCATGAGAGTTGGGTAAAGTCTTGTTAAAACTTTCAGTATAGCAATATATATCAAGTAAATTGCTATACTGAAACTAACAACAGGGACTCTATTTTTTGGGATGGTGAATTTTTTGTTGTTGTTATTGTTAAATTGATTTAGTTAGTGCGAGTTTTAAGTGTCAGATTGGAAGAAGCTTATTTGAAAATTATGATTTTTTGGGTGGATCAATATTGAATACTAAAATGTTAGAACTAAAACATTAGTATGTTAAAGGGCTTGTTGGAATTTAATATGCGAGAAATGCTAAAGAAGATACATTGTACTTGGGGCACAAGACAATTACTGAATTCTGCTTATACTTGTGCTGCAGATGGACACTGTTATTTCACAAGCACAAGCAACACTTGGAGCACTTGTCTTCCAGCGTTCGACATTTGGCGGTATCAATTCAAAGCTCGGCAACGTGAGCAGTCGCCTCCCAACGGTATGTTTCTTATCCTCATGAATTTTGGTGTTATAATCAATCGTTTTCCTGTTGGCCATATGCGCGTGTATTGTGAAATTGAATGAGGAGTGCAAAAAAGGGGCATTGAATATAGGATGTTAATTTATACATACATGTGGATGAAATATGATATGATGAATTTCATATTTCATGAGAATGTTGTTGAAACCACCGTATGGTTCTGAAGTTTTTGTTTAGTCTGCAGGGATGTTGTTTGAAACTGTGCTGTTTAATGTACCCACTTTTCACTAATGTTGCAGGTAAATAACATACTCTCGGCAATAAAGAGAAAAAAGTCAATGGATACCATTATACTTTCCCTTGTTGCAGCCGTATGCACATTTCTCATTTTCATCTACTGGCTATCCAAGTGAGGCTGTTGTTTGTTTTTTGTTGGGTGCTCGCCTTGTGTAAACTTTTTTGTATGTTCCTTGTCTATTGGGCTTAGTAGCCCATGCCATGCTCAAACACTTTTTTCAGCTAGTCTATTTTTTATTCCATTGTTTATCCATGTATCAGAAAGCAATGCCGAGTAAAGATCAGAAATTACCTAGTGTTCCATTTCCTGGTTCCCACTTCATAGATCACATCATAGAAATTATTTATGGTGTGTTTGGTTCGAATTATTTTTATATCAATTTGTTGATATAGTTTTTGAAAAGTAAAAATAAAACATGATTACTTTTTCCAGAATTATTAATCTTAGTGGTATGGAATGAAAAGGAAAAAAAGCCTTGTCAATATTGTCGTGGCAGAATTGGTCCTCTTTGTAACTGTCTCTTCGCTAGTTATTGTTATAAATGTGATATAACCTAGCCAGCAAGGAACAGCTAGAGTAATTAGAGATCCACATAATCCAAACACTTATATATGTAAGTCCATTTCTAAAATTATCTTTAGCAACTGAGCTAGTTCTTTTGCACTCAGCAAGCTGGATAATATTCATAGGCCTAATCCAAACATGTTACTCCCTCTATTCCAAAATATTAATCCTTTAAGATTATGATCGTGATGTAGATTAAAAAATATTCAAAAACTGTTGAAGTAAATTATTCTGCAAATTTCTATATTTTTTCAACTACACTAATAAATAGAAGGAAGAATTGGCCATAACTATAATATTTCATATATTTTTAAAACTATTTTACTATCCATCAGTTTGTTTTTATGATTGGTGTCTCTTTTCAATGTAAGTATTAATTTATCTTCTTAATCATATTTCTAAAAAACTAAAAGGGCTAACATTTTAGAAGAAAAAAAAAAGAGCTAAAAAGACTATTATTTAAAAATGGAGCATGAAGGGAGTACATATTAACATTAGGCTGTCAGGCTTCTTCTACGAGGATGGCAAATGAAACTAGGGTGATTCTATTTGCACCTCACTTTTCTTTTTACAGCTCCCTAATTTTTTTTTTGTTTTTTTATATTTCTAAAATATCCTTTTTTCCCTCTCCTCTCCCGGTGGCTCTCCACCTCCTTCCCTTCCTTTTCTTCATTTGCATTCCACTTTCGTTGGTGTCACAGCCTTCCTCTGATTTTTTTTTTCCAGGAACTGTAGATGTCAATTTGAATGTATTAAATACATTTTGGAAATTGATTTATAGGAAATATTATTTTTCCAAACATTAGTTTTAGAAAAAACTTGTTAAAATTTTCTATAACAACGAATAGAGGGATGCAAAAAGAAAAGAAGAGCTGTGAAAAGAAAGGGCCATCAATAGATTATCTACAATAACAATGCATGGAAGTCCTATTCTTATGGGGTGGCATTTCTAGTATGGGAAATAAATATATTGCCTCCACTTGATGTGAACGAAAGTGTAGCGTTTCGTATGACCCGACACATTAACACACAACACAGTTCGTACACATTAATAGAATTTAGTCAGAATTTGCCACGATCCAAGGGTGGTCGACTGGTAGCTGGACATGTCAAAGAGGTACGAATCTCTTTCTAACGCATTCTGAAAAAAAAAAAAAAAAGCAGACAGAATTTGTTTTTTAGTAAAAGGATGCAACATAGATAACTTCTGAATTAAATTAATTCTCTGATTCCTAATTAGCGTCAATTTTTTATTTAAAAAATTTTATATTTTAATTTTTCTATGAATAAATTTTTTTATATTTTAATTCTTATTATTGATTTTGGTGTAAAACTTAAAAAATAAATGTATAAAGATTAAAATATTAGAAAAATTATTCGTATAGGAGGAGCTAGAACTACAGTAAAAAAAATGACGCTGATATAGAGACTAAATGATTAATTAAATAATAACTTTTTAATGCTTTTGGAGAGGTATTAGCTTAATTGGAAATCATTAAATGTAAATGAGAAATTCTAGCATACAAGTTATTATTTATTTGCTTCCTGTGATCATGAATAAGGTCAGCACAGATCCCAACCATAGGTGTGAAGAGGAAGAACAGATCCCCCTCCCATCAAATGAAGCGTAGCGTTGGGCATAATTAAAATAAAATATGCTATTACTAGTCCAAAAACAAAAGCATTGACTCAAGTGGCACCAAGAAGCAAGTTCCTTTGAGTTTCAAATAGCATTGGAACTACTTTTTAGCCTAACTTTGTCCACTCCGCGTTAGATCTTGGACATGTTGTGTAGCAATATGAGTACAAATGAGGCATGGACACGTATTTACCTATATCTCTTGTGTCATATTCAGATTAACACTTCCTTGAAGCACATGGTGATGTGATCTGCGTGCTAGTGGAAATAAGTGGTCATTTTTGAGTTATCGTTAGATGTTCTCATGTTTGTATGATGGGTTGGTAATGGACAAATTCCTGAGTCCCAATTACTTTTAGAACATTGATCATACTGAATAAATAAGCATGAAGATCTTGTAAAGGGATTTTGAGTCAAATTCGGCCCAGCATACGCAATAGTACAAAAGCTCAGAACTTTTTCCCATTACACCTTTATCTCCAAACATATCAATGCATATTTTGATGTTCCCTTGACTTCCATCAACAACAATGAATTTCACCTAAAGGATCCATGTAAATATTCTTTCGCACAAATAACTCTTTCTTTTAAGTATAACACATTATATTATATTATTATTATTAGTAGTAGTAGTAATAAAGACTATGTTTATTTTTTTATAAAAGATAATCCTATTATTATAAACAATTTTATTTAAATATTTAATGTAGTTGAATATTAAAAAATAAAATAGAATTTAAAACATTGAATTAAATTAAAATAATTTTGCGTCAGTTGATCTACATATTTAATATTATTATTATTATTATTATTATTATTATTATTATTATTATTATTATTATTATTATTATTATTATTATTATTATTATTATTATTATTATTATTATTATTATTATTATTATTATTATTATTATTATTATTATTATTATTATTATTATTATTATTATTATTATTATTATTATTATTATTATTATTATTATTATTATTATTATTATTATTATTATTATTATTATTATTATTATTATTATTATTATTATAGTTTTTAAACAATCACATATTCACACTAAAATATAAGTAGTTATAAATATTAAGTATCCATAAATTACTTTTCACTACTTTTGTATAAAATTTAAAAACTAAAATGATATCTTTATAATTATTTATACAAACACAAGATTTTCTCAAAAAATCTTAAACCCTCCTCCTCCTCCTCCTTACATGATTTAATTAGTTCAACATCTACTTATAGGCCAGATGTCACAATCTCCACGGCTATGTGCAACACGACAGTTGACCAAAACCAAAGTACTACACGACAAAATAGGGAAGCCAGAGTTTCCAATCAGTTTTATCCTTCAAAAGTACCCACTAATTAAGAGCCTCTGTCAGAACAATATCCTACCGAAGCACACAAGTACAATTAATTTAAGATCAATTCATCTACAAGAGTAAAAAAAACTGTGTAAAAGAAACTAAAATTAACATTTCATCTCGCAAATTATTGTTGATTTTTAAGATGAAAAGAATGTTACAAAAATAAGATAGCAATTCTAATTTTTGTCCTTTTTTTCATTCTCTTGATGTTCAAGACTTGAACCCCTATGCATTTCCAATATGATGCAGACACACGAGATATCCTTTAATTGTCACTATCCTTTCTTGTCAAGTATTTGATTCCAAGCCAACGTGAGCACAAGCAAAAGAGTTAAACAATCTCAAAAGTTATTACTTATCCATCAGATGTCAAAGAATTATTTGCTAGGTATCACAGCATGTGTTTCTGCAAGCCAACCGTGCGGACTCAGTTGCTTGTGTACAACACTTTGTGTTGGTTGTTGTCACAATCACAATAAAATGAGGTTGCAAGCAAAAAGGCTCCAACCTCGAGAAAGGGAAAGGGTTACAAGAGTTTAAAGGGGGACCTGGGGGACCTCATTTTTCATACCATTGCAAGATTAGATCATTATCAATTTTCCTTCGCACTTAAAGAAGATTAGAAATTAATCATTGCCTCATTTATGCCAAGGCTTCATATCAAGATGTGGTAGAGGACAAAATCTATAATAGTCTAGTTTTATCATCATACAAACTTACCTAACACTTGCCATCTCAAATTCAACTGTCGCCTAAACCTAGCTAGCTAATTAATAATACACTCGTGAACAAATAGCAGTTTCACTTGAAAGAGAGAGGTACTGTGTATAATATATATATACATTTTTTAAATTGACAAATAGAGCAGCATATCTAACTAGGCAGAACTTACCATGTGTAATATAAATTATTAGTAGTTTGGGCCTTTTAAATATAGAACAAAAATTCAATTCCTGACCAAAAAATTATCCTTTAACTGAGATTCTATCATAAATTAATTTCATGACATCTAAGTCCAATTGAAGAGTTACTGTAGCTAATTAACCTTTTGAGAGAGGAGTTTTTCAGTACTCTTGCAGCATTTTTTTTTATGATTAGTACTCTTAATTCAATATTATTTTTCTTATTTTGAACTTGAAAATTTTGATATAAAAAAATAACCTCACATGATGAAGAGAAAGAGAGAGAAGCGATGGAGTCTGACTGTCTGAGGGTGGTTTGGAAAATGAAGTGCTTTGTGGAATCGTGCCACGTTTTGTGTGGGACATAAGAAGCAAAATGGTGTATGATAAAGTGCATAAATGGTAGAAGCAGGCATAATAGGAGAAAGTTGGTTCCCCCTATAAGGCAATTTTTCGTGTCACGCTTTACTAGTCGAACAAAGGATATCAAACTGCCATCTGAAATTCCCAGAATAGGCTTCAATTATTAAGTGTTATAATACTAAGCATTATCTTCTTATATAACCAAAACACAAACGAGAAAGAATAAGAAAGGACCCATACCCAACTATGAAAAGGCTATTTCTTCGGATAAATACTAGCTAGGACCGTAAAAGCTTGCAGCGTATCAACTATGAGATCTTTGTATCTACGAGATTGAATCCAGTGGAACAAACTAGTTTTTCATAACATAGCAAACTAGAATTTGACTAAAGATACTCATGAAAAAAAAAACCATGAGATCTATGCAAATCAAAACTTGGTAATATTGGACAATTAAGACCCCCAAAGTGCATTATTATGTAATAAATTTACATGATATTTTTTACAACATTTTATCTGCCTACTCTCTCTGTTTGTTGTATAAGTTTTTATACAAATTATATATATAAATATAGTTTCTCAATTTAATTTTTTTTATTTGTCGAAATCGAACATAGTACTAAAGAGTTTACTACACTCTTATCAATCAATTGAGCTAAACTCTATTGGTCAATCCAAATTTCAATAAAAATATATATCATGATTAGTGAGATTGTAAATCGTAATTCATATATTCATCGTGATGATACTATGTCTTGAATGTTTTTATCAATGACATACAAAATATTATCTCTAGTGACATGTTTTTTTTGGAAAGATATAATCTTAATTGAAGAATTAAGAGAAACAACTAACATTAAGCTTGAACTTTAAAAATAGACTTCAAAAATAATAGTTTTAGCTTAAGTAGGAGTAAGACATAGTATATGCATTACAATTTTAATAAGAGAAAAATGACTTAAAAGTGAAAATGGGAGGAACTATTATACTACATGTTTCTACTTTTAAATATTTGGAATCAATTATACAAAATGATTAAATAATTAATGAGGATGTTACACACAAATATAAGCATGATGACTAAATAGGAGAAAGGCAAAGGAGTTATTTGTTATCGCAAAATACTTATCAAATTAAAAGACAAGTTTTATCGTGCTACTATATATTCAACTATATTATATAATAGTGAATGTTGGACAGTAAAAGAACATCATGAAAGAAAGAAAGGTAGGAGTAGGAAAAATGAAATTGTTAAAATGGGTATGTGATTTTACAAGAAAATTCAAAATATAAAACAAATGGTTATATAAAAAAAGATTGGTATAACAACAATAGAAAATTGATAAAAGTGGTTTCTACACGTATAAAAAAGATCACAAGAGACATCCAACAAAAAAGTAGATTGCATGATTTCTAATTGTGTAAAAAGAAGGAAAGGGAGACAAAAAGAATTTTGGAAGAAGTCATGAAAGAGAGATTTTGTAGTAAATAACATTTTGTTGCTTTAGTTTTTAATCTAGTAGAATGATGCCCTATGATTTGTGTAACCAATCTTATCCAATAAGATAAGACTGTGTTGTTGGTGTAACATAAGGATCTTAATTAATCAGCGATGCTGCAAGAAATGCTATATGTACATTAGTTTTTTCTTATTTTTTATTATTTATTGTTAACATCCAGTATTGATAGTTTATTGTTATCATGAAATTTAATAATACTCTATAATACTTGAGCTAAAATGTAAGACAGGTGCGTATTAAGTTGTACGTTAAAAAAAAATTAGAAGTATAAATATTACGGGAAACAAAAAGACATGATATAGAACGCATGGGCATGCAGCATAAGAGAAAGTTGACTGGGTACAACATGACAGACACTGTAAAATTATTTATTTATTGAGTTCTTGTTTGTACAAGGAATCTGCTAGCTAAATTCTTATTTCTTGAGTTTTTTAATTTATAATCTTCTGGTGAATATTACATAAACAGACATTTGTTAAGTTTAAGGGATCAAAGTATGTAGCTGTCATTACTGCTAAGTTACCGTTATTATATATGAATCTCTGGCAGTTGAATTAAATCTTTTGAAGGAACCCAACACTAGTGAAATCTGGTGCTCTTATTTGTCAATTCTTAGCATTCAATAGCTAAGGAGAGTACTGTACAAATTTGATAGTGGTTGGTCGAACGACAGGTGAGAATGTTTGGTGTAAATAAATCTCATATTTTTATAAAAACCCCTCAGCAACCAAACTAGCTTTAAGCATTTCCACATGGTTTTAAATTGAGGTTGTAGTTGAAGTACTAGTTTACAATTGTTAAAATTACAGAAAAAATGTCGTTGTGGACGCACCAAAAATTGCAAAATATAATTCAAAAGCATCGTTCCAAGTATTGTTATTTTTAAAGTACATCACATTCTGACCCTTCAGAATTTTTTTCTTGTATAATTTTATTTTTAAAATACAATATATTCAGTAAATTGAAACATGGACGTAGGGCCTACTACATCGACATTGGGAAGTGGTGACACCAATGTCCAGGTGTAATTGGCAACGAGGCCAGCATATTCCTCTTGCATGGCTTTAAGGCAATTCAAATCTTTGGTTGCTTGTTTGTATGTGTAAACGGTTCATCTCAAGAATGATGAACAAATACAGATACTTGAAATTAGCCACAAAAAGAGGGCCTTCAATTGTTTTCGTTATCTAATACCGTTTAGAAACATAACACAGCTTATTGGTTGAACATGTTTATGCAACATATAAATATATTTTATGGAGTTTTTTTCTTCACAAAACTGTATCCTTAATCGTGAAATTTAAATATCGATGGCTTGTTAAACCTGTTAATTGCGTGAAAGTAAAATACTTTAAATTAGGGAGATTTATAGAATTCTTTTGATGAAAAAAGTATGAATGAAAGAATTTGGGAAATTGAATTGGGTACTGAGAATTCTTAATCTCTCTTAATATGAAAATCCATACTTCGAATTAATGTCTTTTCATTAAATTCTCCTTTTGATTTATCTGAAAGATTTTACTTCTTATTTATTTAGTTTAAGTTTTTTTGGAATAAGTAGTTTATGGAGCTTTCATAATTTAGTGGTTAGGACTTTAATACTTGGAACAACTTAAATTTTTAGAATAACTGATTCCTGCCTGACAATGAAAAATACACAAAAGACAGACTCAACCTAATAGCTAACTGTCACATGATATAGTAACTCGTATAACGTTCGATCTCCAAGGTCGTGTATATAGAAAAATATTTATAAAAAAATATCTTTCAATTAGATGGATCTCATTATCTCAGAGAATTAGAGACTAGTAGCTGTACCGGACTTGTATAAGTAATTGGTCTACAATCAAATCAATTGTTATGCAAGAATTAAAGTGATACAAGTTTAACACTTAAAAAGTAAGGTGCAGATATCCCCCTACTAAAATAAATTGGAAGTGTGGACAAGTCTATTTCCTATGAGGAGATAAACAAAGCATAATGCAGGACAAGGACAGAAGAGTTTCAGCGAAGATACTGCAAATCCACCAACAGGATTAAGATATTCAGAATACCACACCTTTTATAAGACAAGTCCATTCTACAATACCACATTATTCTGAAATTCAAAAGTAGGCTATTGATCTTATCTTGGATTTTTAGCCCGTCATACCCTATAGAAATAGACATGAATATACCGATAAAAGGCAGATACAGAGACCAGAAATGTAAAGTGACAAGTGAGAAGACAAATAAAAATTACAAAAAAAAAAAACATAAAAAAAGAAACATTCAATGGGGTATGCACTAGCAAGTTGTACGTGGGTGTTCTACATATGTTCCAATCAAGCACACACAGTCAGACAAAGGCATGTCTTAATTTTTAGGTCTTGCTATATTAAGACCTTGTAACTGTAAAATAGTGCTATCTACTTCTATACATAGCAGACACCATTTATTGTTGTTACATCATTCACAAATTCCATCATTCTTGCTGTTAAACCAAACTTCCATAGCCAATACTACTCGTTGCAAATTTCTTGCTACATGGATCTTCAAAGGCAAGATCCATGCCCTTCTGAAAATTTGAACACCATCACATTTTCAGACACTTTGCCATGCCCAAAACCCTCCATGGACACTCAAACAAAGAAGAATCACACAGAGAAGGAAGATCAAACACACCCACATGACTCAGTTCCTCGTTTTTTACTAGATCTAAGTCTCTCCAGCAAGGATTCAGTTGATGATTCAAAGCAAGAACTCAACCTCCTCAATTGTTTCCACACAAATTTCTCAGAGAATTCCTCAGAATCTAGTCAGGGAAATGAACTTGATCCCCGGGTTTTCTCATGCAACTACTGCCAAAGAAAGTTTTATAGTTCTCAGGCACTTGGGGGACACCAGAATGCACACAAACGTGAAAGAACTTTGGCCAGAAGAGGATACAAAACTGGTGCAGCAGATTTTGGACACACGTACTCCAGCATGCCTTTTCTGCCTTCACATGGCTTATACAACAAAGCACTTGGAATTCAGGTTCATTCTATGATTAACAAACCTTCTCATCAAACACCCTTTTTTGGTTTGTGCCATTCCAAAGGGTGGCAGAGACAGCCTTTGGATTCACAACCGGCAATTGGGAATTTTCGTGTGGGGGCAGAAACTGAGTCATCTTTGGCTGATAGTGTTCCAAAGTTAGGCAAGTTTTCCACAAGGCTGGTGACAGAGGGGTTTGGAGGTTACTGCTTTGGTAGCATTACTCATTTGAAGTCTAAACAAGAGAAGTTGCAGAAGCTTGACTTGTCCCTCAAGCTCTAAGTAGTTACTCTCCAACATGCCATACCCCAGTTTATTTGTGTCTTTTCTCATTGGCCAAGAGTTTGACACCTCTTTTTCCTTTTTCACTTCTTTTGTCCTCATGTATCTCTTGATCCAGCAGGTCTAAATGCATTTTGGCTACTTACCAGAGGTTGTGTTTTGCTTTTAATGTTGTTTGTTTTATTTTGTCATGAATAATGGTTCTACATGGATTTATTTCCAAGTTAAAACTTCCATCAAACTTTTGTAACAGCATGAGTACATCAAACTCTCTTTTCATCGCCAAGAGCTTGTACGCTTGTTAGAGGTAGGCAAGTTAAGTCCTAACTGCTTTGAGCTGTTCAAGAATTGATTAGAAAATTAAAAAAGTTGATGGATCTGCATGTGTTTGGTTCCTCCAAAAACACAAGTCAGTTCTATAAAAGCAGGTAGAGCTCATTTCACTAGACTACTGATATTTTAGCTATGTTTTGGTCAAGCTTCTACTTGGTTATTTTATGACCCACTATTAGATACTGAGCATCTTCTACTCCCAGAATTAAGAACTCTAGTAGCATGTAGTCATTGGAGTTCCCTTATTATTTGACAATGCAGTAAATGTCAACCTGGGACTGTTTGGATTAAGGCATGTATGTCTCACATATTGGGTGACAAAGGTCCACACTATGTAGAAATTTGGATGCTAGTGTGTGTCGTTTTTTGAATTCTTATGGAAGATTGGTCCACCAAAATGCACAGTTTCAATGGCTGTGATTGTCTCACTGACTCCTACTTTGACCCACCTGTAGTTGGAGAAATCGACCATCTCTATTGGGATCAGAGAAGTAGGTGAGGCAAGCCATGTGAAAGTAAGCCAAAATGACACTCAGCTCTGCTATCACATCATTTTAAAAGGAAATGTTATTGATTAAAATCTTGAATCTTGATGGTCTTGATTTCTTACCTAAAGATATCTGAAGCGACACAAAAATTTGTAGGTCCATATCCGCCTGATGTTTACACTAATCTCGTTTTAATCATGAAACATAAGTACTATGATGAAATTAAGGAGCAAAAGCAACTGAAAGTCTAGTCATTATTACAGTTAATGATCATAGTAATCTCACGCTAACAAAGGGATATACAGGATCTGAGATGTTTCCAAACTTGGATTCTCAGTTTGGGCTTTCTTCTTGCCATATGTATAGCACTTCGGTTGGGCTGTCTATTTTACTTGTGGTGGCATAGCATACCTCAGTCTCCACCATTTGTCTAATAAAATATTAACAACTTTTAATTTTGCCTCCCACCCAAGAAAGAAACACAAATGAACAAATAAAATTGAACACGTGAAGCTTAAATTTTTAAGCAAAATTTGCTTCTTGTTCATCAAGATCTTACATGATAATCAAATTTTAGATTGTCTGTCATCATCTTTAATAAAAGATAGGAAATGAAAGTTATATTTAACATCAACATCTCAATTAGGCTGGTGAAGCAATTCTTGTTTGTTCTATTCTATTATTATTCTACTTTTACTTTGGTACCACTGTTTGTATGTATGCCCTTTATCAAATTAGTGGCATATCAAACAACAGATTTCAACAATCATTATTTAGTTTATTTCCCTTTCACCTAAATAAGTTAGATCATAATCATTTCACCGATAAAGAAACACGCAACGTTATAATATAAGGCAAATTGCATGGTTTAACAATACCATATGCAATACATTTATGATAAGGTGTGCGTCTTTAATTTCAATTTTCATTTAACAAAAATAAAGAGTAATAGTTGTATTTTTACTCTTTTTTGTTTTTTAACAGGCTACGAATCTTAAATTGATCCTTTTATAGATTGTTCTACCGGATAATTACTAAGAGTTCAATTTTGATACTTTGTTAATGCATATATCTTTTATTAACAACCAATTTAAAATCATCTTATATATAATTTTTAAAATAATTACTACAAAAATCAATAATTTTAATTATATAATAATTGAATGACAGTGAATTTCTTTTTTACAATATTAATGTATTCCACTTAAACTCTAATTATTCGTTCTATGAACCTTTATTAATAGGAAGGAGCGATATCTTGAAGTATATTTATTGACTTCATATTTCTTGAACATACCTCTCCCATTCGCCAAAAAGCTACACGATTCAAGTGGTTGTTCCTTTAAGTTTTCTTGTCATACAATCTAGCTTAGTTTAGTTCTAGTGACTTGAACATTAAATGTTTTAATTTTTAAGAGATTTATAGAAAATCCTTTCATTACAGAGAGCTTTTATAGATGACTATAATCATATAATAAAAACCTCAAGAAATGAAAAACAGAACGGACAAAAAATGAAGAGACTTAAGCAGTGTTTATAAAAATAAACAAAAAGATTAGGACATTAAATTTATGCTAATTCATTGTTTTATTTTTATTTAAAAAATATTGAATTAAAAAATATTTATTAGAAATAAAAAAATTTATTCTCTCTTCCTTTCTTCTCTAAAACACACCTTTTAGAAAACAAACTTTCTACATTCAGTAGCTTTGACAACCAAATGAACAATCTACAAATAATCATGCTTTGATATATGCGCGTGACTAGCATTACATGCATAGAATTGTATATGTAGTTATAACAGGAAGTGAGTACGGAAATAATGCTTTTACCTTGGCACCCAAACCGCAGAGAGTTGTCAACAAATTTTGTTGGATGCTAATTTTATCATAAACCACACTAATATCATCAAGCAATATAAACTAGTAAACTACTAGCCTCGCCAGTCAGAAGAAAACCTGTGTTTGAGCCAGCTGACCAATCCGGTTTAAGACTTTGACAAATTGAAACACACTGACTCGAATAAAAACGGTTATATTAGTGCCTCTGCCATCTGACAAATTCGCTCTCAAGCTTGTTCTAACAACTATGGACTACTATATTATGTTCTGTGTGGTTTGATTTGAATCACCAAGTTAGCATAAACCTCACTCAGCTGGGAATAGACAGACTATAGATTATACCGATTGACAAAGCCTGGGTATTTTTAACACGAATACATATCTGTGGTACAGAAGTCCATTCAGGTCCTTTATTTCCAACTAAATAATCAAGACTTTGTTAATACAATATTATTGGAGCACGGCAACTTCCGAAACTGAAGTCTGCATATTCAACCTTTTCATAATCTGAGAGTCTCAACATAACCAGTGATTAACATGTTAAATCAACAACTTAAAATATTGCAGTAGATATACATAATTCTATGACAATAAATAATCATGTATAGATGAGAAGGTTGGGGGCAGCACATGAGGGAAAATGACAATTCAAAAATGGTATGGAAAAAGCTCCCCAAATTATAAGTAATGTCTGCTAAGCCATTATTTTGATACAAGCTCAAAATAATTGCATATATTATTCAGCTGTTGGCTACTAGTAATCAAACATAACGAGTCACTGTTCATAGACGGTAAAGCCGATATAAAAATCATAAAAGTGAATTAACATGCAGAATCTACAGAAAAGAGAAAAACCTTCCATTAAAGATACTGTATACAATACAGCCATTTCCAGTGTTATACAATTTCCTCCAACACTAACTACAAATCTAAAGCAGAAGTAAAAAAAAATGCGTAACTTCTTAGATTCAAACTTCAGTGATAAAATACATAAGACAAGTGATTTAATGGCTTATCTAATCCCGAACATTGAAATTTCAATGCCCTTATTTCCTTTCAATAAAAGATTTAACTCTTTCCATCCATCTTATGAACTCCGTTTTATCTTTGTGTTTCATGTACTGATGCAAGAAAACAGCAAGTTCATCATTTATGCCCCTTACTTCCAAGAAATCATAAAGGCTGTCTTGCAACCCATCATCCAATTCCCTGTCAAGAACCAACATCAAAAGGTGTTAACACAATTCTAAATCCAGTCGTTCTTAGAATTGGGAACTCATCATCCAATTCTCTGTCAAGAATCAACAGCAGAAAGTGTTACTAACACAATTCTAAATCTAGCCATTTTTTAAATTTAGGTCTGAACCCAATTCAATTCTAAAAGCTAAATCATAGAGTGGGGTTGCTCCACACTTATATACACTATTTTAGTCATATCACTAATCAACGTGAGATCTCTCCAACACACTCCTCACCTCGAGGAACTAGACAACTCGAACTTAAAATTTGTAAGACCAGACATCTATAACTATTCAACAACAGTCAAATAACATGGCCATATAGGCATAACAATAATTACTAAAATAGATCCTAAAACTATCTTAGAATTTGAAGGCCTAACTCAACTCATAAAACTAACTAAAGTTGTCCCCTACTTATAAACTCCTTTAGTCGTATGACTAGACAACGTGAGATCCCATCATCCAAAAATTAAAACAAACAACTAGGAGCGGAAATAAGTGGGTAAACCTACATGAATTCAGGACCAGCATAGGGCTCAGCTATTATCTTCCCATTTGCACGTATGAACAGCCTTTTTATCTCAAAACTGTCAGGCCAAGCAGAGCACATGATTTCCAGCACGCCACCATCTCCCTTGGAGATGGTGATAATTACAGTAATGTGCATCTGCATTTCATCTGAATTAGCTACATCACCATTTTTACTTGGAGCAGGAGCAGCTCCATCAAACATGGTGACTTCAAGTTTAATATCTTCATCAGCATATTGTCTTTTCAGCGTAATCCATCGCTCCCCAGATCGGCCATCCACCATAAAGGAATTAAACTTGGCAACAGGCTGCAAAACAAGAACGTTGGAAATCATGTTGATCGCATAGAAAATCATGAGGAAAAACAAACAAACAAACAAACAAAGAAAGCAGCCTCGTTGATATAAAACGTAACCAAATAAATCTATTAGAAAGAGAAACATCATCTACTGATTTTCCTCAAAACGTACGTTGTTGGGAGGAGAGGATTGGAGCTCGTACTGAATCTCAGAGCGGAGGAGTCTCAAAATGTTTCCCTCGAAAGCTGATTTGCGCATGTCTGATATGTAAGTTCTTCGGGGTAGGTGGCGAGAAATGCATAATTGTTGCTGTTGATGCTGAAATTGGTGTGTTAGGGTTAGGGGTTTTCTGAGGGAACGAAAGAGGCGTGCCATTGAACTTGAACAAGAACAACACCCAGTGGGATACACGAGTGCAGGGTTTAGAGCCCAGGGTTTATGAGAAAATCCCAGAACAATAATGTAGTAAAGTAACACAGATATATTTAATATTCTTATCTAATTAAAATTATGACTCGTAATAAAACTTAAGGTAACTTATTGAAATGAGGTTCTAATTTTAATTAAAAAATAATAGTACTAAAAATATTTATAAATTATAATATTATACCGCTTATAAATTATAATGTATACCTATGCTTTGTAAACAAAAAAAGAAGAAAGAAAGAAATCACATGAATGGTCCTAAATATTCAGAAAATTATAAGAAAGAAACATCTCTGTATTTTATTTTTATTTTTTTGTATCCTCCCAATCCTTTTGGTCTAAGTATTTATTTCTATATAACTTTTGAGTAATTGAGTTAAACAACAACAGAAAAAGTTTTCTCTAGCACCCAATGGTTGGGTAAAACAATCTAAAACTGAAACTGTGAATTTAAAATAAAATTTGAAGTTACAATTTGAGAATTTGTGCCTGTCTCTTTATGTATTGTGATTTCACAATATAAAAAATTATTATTTTGATGAATCCTCTTACCTTCAAGTAAAAAAATTAAGAAAAAAAAAAATAGATATGCTTATTTCAGAGGAGAGGTTTGCTTATTTCTGTGCATGTATTTTATAGAAAATAATAATAAAGAAAGAAATATTGATATTTAGTATATATTAATATGATTTCTCAACCAATACTAAAAAAATTAATCATTTTAAAATATAAATATTATCAAAGAAAATTTATCTCTTTTAATAAAAAAATTTCAATTTTCATATTCATAAATATAATCAACATTTTGTAGTCAAGTAAAACTTGACTTGGATTTCCTTTTGAATAATTTTAGTCTCAAAGATGAAAAAAATGTAATTGAAATAAAATAGTATATTAAATTTAATTTGTCAAATTTTTTTATAAAAACTAATTATCAATAAAATTAATAAATATTTCACACCTATAACAATAGAAAAAAAATACAAATTAACATAAGCCTCCCGCATTTTGTCATTCTATCCGGAACATCTATCATTAGCAAAATGCGGGAGGCATTGATTTGGAAAAAAAAAAGGTATGACAAAGATATAGAACAAAAAAATGTTAAACATAAAACTACTTTGTGTGCGGTATAAAAGTTGTATCTGAATCTAACATTACCCTTAATTAAAGTAGGTTCCACGTCTAAAACATACCAGCAATTACTAAAATTGGAACCAAAGAAATATATTGAAAGCCAGCAATTACTCTGTTACGCCGGCGCACCAAATTTAAGCATCTAATTTAGGAATTCAATACACAGGAGTATCATAATTACAAAACAATCTAAAGAATGAGCACACTTTTTCGGAAAGGAAAAAATAAGGGTGATAAGCAGTTTACTTCTAAGTACGCGTTAAACACTTGAGCTAAATTTACAAATAGTACCCAAGGTTATGAACAGCAGGTTCCATCTTAATTTTTCTTCTAAATATCTGGAGATTAATGAGACAGTTAACGCCATTAATTGAGTCCAAAGCATAGTTTGGACGAATTTCTTCTTCTTCCCTTCACACTACTGTTGGCATTCTTTGTGTTACCAACCAAGATGAATATTCCACCACACCAAACTATTGCAGTTGCATTCAAACCCATGGAATTGACACACTCAACTTTATTATACCTGTTTGCAATCACAACCATAGACAAACAGTTCAGAGCTATGCCGCAAACAAGAGTAAAATATACTCTGGTTTAGGTTTCAATTCACAAAGGAATAAAAGACTGAGTTGACGAAATTTTGGTTCAGCGTTAGTTCACTCCGATGTTGGTCCAAGAGGGCTCAACTCCAAATCTCCAAATCCAAAATCCTATTTGAAATCGACACAATTTCCCATGACCACCAAACCCTTAATTTCTCCGCATGGGCATTTGACAACCATTTCAGCATTGCAATCTTCTTCCTTGTCATTAAGGTAGCTGCTGCCTTCTTCCTCTGCCACACCCACAACAAAGGGGAAAAGAAAATAGGGAAGAAGAGATACTAGTCCAAAACGACAGCATTTTGGATTCAATTAACAGGTTAAACATCATTTAAGACCGTAGACAGACAACTCCATTAAGTTGGGAGACAAAGCTAACAAGTAACAAAGAGGAAAGCGATGGCATAAAAAAATAACTTAAGACAACTTAATTGAATAAAAAACGTTGAAGGAGTGAATGCATTTAAAGTTAACTCCCCAAGACATTCAAAATTATATATCGATTTACTGGATCCTTATATTATTACAGGCAGCATAAAGCCCAACTAGGTATTGCTTTCTAGCTTCCGCATGTAGCAACTAAACTAAGGCACCAAAAATAGCTTTATATCTTCTTTCTCAATAAAACTTAAAAGATCTTTCCCAGAGGAAGGGGATTGACAGGTTTGGTAACCTGAGGAACATGATTAAATAACTATTCATTTCTTGAGAAAAATATCAATAAAAAACCTCTAGCTTTTTATCATTTAAGTGTAATGACTTCAAAAAATTTCTAAAGATCCTAGTACCTTAAGAAGCCCCTCCACTTTGATTCTGGTCTTTGGGATCCTGAAGAGAAGAATTTGTAGTTGCAACTGAACCCTTGCTCTCTTCAAGTAATACTGACTTTGACTTGAGAGAATTATGCTTATCAAAATGCTCTTCGTCTACAGCTTCATTGGATGCAGAATCGGGGGTACTTGTGTCCCTTGGTGCAGAAGAATTTAGGTGTTTTTTCTCATCATCAATCACCTGATTTTTGGCTAGGTTGCTGCTTGATTGTTTCTTTGTTTCAGCCACAATCTCCTTCACAGCCTCTTCAAGTTTCTCAAGTCTGACTTTCACCTCTGAAAGCTGGGGACCAGATTTTTCTTCCTTTTCCTCTGGGGGATTTAGTTCCATTTCTTTTTCTTTTTCCTTTGCTTCTTCTTCTTCTTTCTGCTTCCTTTTCTGCTCCACTTCCTATTAATTTATTTGGAGAAAAACCATTATTAGGGAGGAAAATCAACCCAAAAATAGAGTACCTTTCATCCAATTATTTAAATGTATAATGAATAATAAAGTAGCAACAAGTAAAGGTTCAACAAGAACATAGAATATAATCTAGGAAAGTCTTGTGTATTTCAAATAAATAGTAAACAAGTAGCAATTCATATCTCTTATCTGTTCTCAACCTACACTTCCACAGTGCTGCCACAGTAAACAATTGCAGAATGTATGAAGTATCAAAGATATGGTTTATACATCATAAATGCCTAGCCATGAAAACAAAATGGATCAAAACATTGAATAGTCTATACAAGTCTTGTTAGACGGAGCCCTGAACTGAATGGTCATATTATGAAGAGGAATAAGATGATTACACGTATCCTACCAACATCTATATGATGCTCAAAATTTCACCATAATATTACAATATCAGAACAAAGGAAAGACAACGTACCACCTCCATTGTTCTTATTTCATAACGAGCATACTGCGCCACCAAATAAACAGCTGTGTGGGAAAAAAAAAAAAAAAAAAACTTACTTAGATGATAGCAGTAGAACTTTTTGAAAATAATAAGGTTAATGATGAAAGAAAAACATTATAGTGTGAGTATCATACCCAAGGAAGGCAAGCAGGCAAAAAAAAACTGTACAAGATGGAAATCAAACCTGACCAAGAAAAAGAGAGATGCAAAGTAAGAATATTTTTCCATCCATTAATGGTAAAACATATAGTAACCTTCCCTACCCCTCAAAAAAGAAAAGGATAAATCCTTACTTTAGTCTTCGTACATTCTGCATCAATCATTTTAGTTCTTACTTGGCTTTTAATTTCACTATGGTCTCTAACTTTGAAATTCATGATTTGCTTTAGTCATTTTCCACGGTCTTCTCTACTAATGCTAAGGACCAATATGAAGGATGTGTCAATTGTTTTAGTCCCCGAGTTTAAAAAAGCATCATTAAATTAATCATTTTCCATTGGGAAAGCTTATTATATATACCAAACTTATTTGGATTTAATGACTTACGAAAGTGACTTATGATCTTCTTATAAATTCTTTTTGACTAATTTCAATAAACTTCACAATTTTAGCTTATCAAAATAAAAATGTAAAGTATTTACTTGCAGCTTGAAACTCCAAATGTGGTAATAAAAAACAGATGAAAAGAGAAGTAGTAAAGTGGATATAGTGTATGATAGGATGATTAAGTAAAGATTTTGGTTCCTATGTGGAAGGAAAGAGTGAAGCGAAGGTGCTCGACGAAATGCGAAAGAGAAGTAACGAAGAGGGAAGAGAAAGGGATACCCAAACTTCTTCTTCTGAGGGGGGTCGGTGAAAAGGATCTTAGCGGCAGTCATCATGTCGAGATTCTCCAGTTGCCGATACCTTTCATCGACGATGTTCTTCTTCTTGTTGTTGTTGTTCTTCGCTGAAGTACAAAAGGAATAACTGGTCTTAGCGTTTGTGGAGAATGACGTTGTCAGAAACCTGAATCGCTCCGAGGAGCGCAACCACCTTACTGCGCCGCCAAACATAGAATCATCATAGAAAACATCCACCCGCTACCACCTCCGATTCAAAAATCGGATCCACTATGCCCGCCCCCGCCTTCAGTTCTGTTCATTTGTTACTTCTTGTTAGTGTCTCGCATGATAAATATAATATACAAATACCTAATTTCATCATCACCAATAAAAATAGTTAAGTTTATTAGTTTTAATTAATAATATTACTTTTAGTTTTATATAAAAACTACATATCTAATTTAATATCAATAAAAATAGTTAAATTAATTAATTTTAATTAATAATATTATAAATTTATTTTTTTCCTAAAAATATGACTTTAGTAAGAAATGGATAATAACTTGTTAATGAATTTTGTAAAGATATAAATAAAAACTAATAATTAATACATTAAAAGTGAGTTTGTTTTTTATAATTAAAATCAAAAAATTATTTCTATTTATTTTTTATGCAAAAGACCATAATAGTATTTAAAAAAAATACCAATTTTTTTTAAATCTTTAAAAACAACACATAAAAGTTTTATTTATATTTTATTTTAAATTTCTAGGGTATCTATGCCAATCTTGATATACAGAAAGTCATTTAAGAATTTGACATCTCCTTACCTTTTACATATATACGAATTAAAATTAAACATTCATGGAACATGGTTATTTGTCAATGTTTAGATGTTAAATTTGCTCAGAACTGTTTGTTTAGTTAAATAAATAAATGAATTCAATGTTCAGGTTGAACTCGATTATTTATATTAGTTAATATCAAAATTTATTAGCTTCACATTAACGAATATCACATTTTTTATTTATATATATGTGACATTTAAAATAGAAATTTTTACTATGAAATATTGAAAACTTTAATGATTATTCTTTATTTATAATAAATAATTAAAAATTAAGTCTGATATTAAAATATAATTAAACACCTTTCATAATTATCATTGTTGTGGTTTTCTAAATTATTATTATTATCGTCCCCCCAAAAAATTTGTTTTTTAATCAAAATGTGAATAAATTTAAATTTTAATCCTGTAAAAAAATTAATTTTTATCTTTAAAAACTATTTTTTATTTTTATTTTATAATTGATAAATAACATTTATTTTAATAAATCTAAATATTTTTTTAAAAAGTATTCTATTGTGATTTATTATTATAGGTACCATATCATATAATTATTTAATATTTAGTTAAATACAAGTAGTTAATGAATTTCATAACAGTAGAATCTAAAACCAATTACTCATATTTTTTATAGATGAAAATTATTATTTAATAATTAAAATCAAATTTTACTATTTAATTAAAATTTATTTATGTTAAACGCATAGATATCTTTCCTATATTATATATTATAAAATTAAAATATTTTACATGGGAAGGAAACTTTTACTCTCTCTAATTTTTTTTACCGTCTCTCCAATCTTTAAAAATTGGAGATTTTTAATATTTTTTATTCTCTTGTTCAGAAGTATATTTTGCATACTATTTTTTTATATTATATAAAAAATTCTTAATCATCTTAGACTCAAATTATATTTATTTTTATTTTATTTTTTTTATTCATTACAATTTAAAATATATAATATCACAATTTAAATTCTTTATTATAATTTTAAAATATAATTTACAAAATTAAAATATTTATTTATTATAAATTTAATTATAATATAAATTATATATTAAAATTGTTATTTTATAATAAATTTTAATTATATAAAATAAATATTTATTATATACACCAAATCAGGTTAACTGTTACATTACAATAAATATTTAATATAAAAATTTATATTAAAGTGAAAATATTAGAATTTGAATATAGGAAATGTCTGCCCAAAACAGGTTAACTGTAACTCCCGAAATAGTGCAAAAAAATATGGCGATTAGTTACTTCAAACGTTCGAAAATGAAGTCAAGTTTCTGTAATTCGCCGTTATCCATTAAAATAAATGAAAATAATGAAATAAATACAGTTAAATTGCAATTCCACATTTCCTCTATTGTTATAATACACAAATAAAATAGCAATTCCATTATCAGTTGTCTCTCGTTCTCATTTTTTTAGCTATACATTCTTTACCAATTATTCTAAGTTCTAACTATAAAATCTTCCCATAATTTTATTCGAACTACAATACGAAATAACATTCCATGGCCTCAAAATCGGTTGTGGAATATCTCAATTTCTGTTTAAAAATCGATGTCACGAATCTCAACCACATGAAATTAGAATTTGTTGGTGTTATTATTTACCACACCCACGTGAGGACCAAGTTTAAAAAGCCTTTAATATGCATGATTATAATCACCCATAACAAAGAGAGGCCAAATTAACAAGTAATTCTACCACTTTCCGAGGTCAAAGTCGTTAAGTCAGGGTCTTCTCTATCTTGTTTACTTCACTTGACTTCGGATAGAAGGGTAGATTCCAAAAACGAGAGTATGAATTAGTGTGATTCATAACATCAACACTGCCACATACCTAATTAAACTATTTAATCCAAAAAAATGTTAATTAAACCCATTATCATATGTCTGGACCCCACTCCCCTTTCTCCGAAAGTCATCATGACCCTTCCTTTTTCCTTACTTTAAGATCAAAACTCCACTAACACAGTTCATAATATATACATACACATATAACATAACATATGGAACGCCCCACCCATACGCCATAATTATGAGCAAACGTTACCTTCTTTGTCCTAAGAAATATTTTTCAAAAAAATCAGATCCTACATCGCAGAGGTTGAGGGCAGAAACATAATTTCGCTACCAAATCAGTGCCCATTCAATTGCAAAACCCGGATTTATAAATACATTTACATGGGTATGTAACACACTATATATGCTCTCATTCATTATTAACACACACTCACACGCGCACCGGCACCACCCGCCGCCGGCGAAACCCAATAGAAAACACAACAAGAACCTTCTCACTCCCTTCTTCATCCTCATCTTCTCCTACCCATTATCCATTATTTTATAAATTCAGACACCCAATTGAGAAAAGCTAACAACTTTGCAAACAGTAAAACGAAAAACCCACTGATTGCCGATTGAGCTCTGCTTCTTCCACATGAAACGGCGATGAAGTAGTTGTCGTTTTGTGACCAAAAACGACGCCGCAGAATGCTGTGCAGGAAGAGCTCAAAAAACGGCGTCGGTTCGGGATCGGTGCCGGTGTACCTCAACGTCTACGATCTGACACCAATCAACGGTTACGCTTACTGGTTCGGTCTCGGAGTGTACCATTCCGGCGTGCAAGGTTCGTCGTTTTTTTTCTCCACCCCTTTTGAATCCACCTCAGATCTACGATCTGCGAGACAAAACGATTTTTGGGTCTCTCTCTTTCGTCTTAATTGGAATAAAA
Source organism: Mucuna pruriens (assembly GCA_025330945.1). Lineage (NCBI taxonomy): Eukaryota > Viridiplantae > Streptophyta > Magnoliopsida > Fabales > Fabaceae > Mucuna > Mucuna pruriens. The sequence continues at coordinate 852,524 of JAENHJ010000529.1, forward strand.
ATTGAATATTTTGGGGTGCAGTTCACGGCGTGGAGTTCGCGTTCGGGGCTCACGAGTACTCGTCGACGGGGATATTCGAGGGGGAACCGAAGAGGTGCGAAGGGTTCACGTTCAGGAAAACTATTCTCATCGGAAAAACCGATATGGGACCCGGTGAGGTTAGGGCGGTGATGGAACAACTTGCTGCTGAGTATAGAGGAAATGCTTACAATCTCATCACAAAGAATTGCAACCATTTTTGCAACGCTGCTTGTCTTAAACTCACCGGAAATCCTATTCCAAAATGGGTCAATCGTCTTGCACGAATTGGTAAGTGCCTATCTTACTATTGCCACCACAACGTTAACACAAAATGCTTCTTTCTTTTCTTTTTTCTTTTTTAAATCAGTGTCTATTATTGGTCGTTTTCATCTCGGCTGTTCTTTTTCAAAATTAGAAATTTGAAAGAACCATGATGAAATTATTGTATCCGCAATAAAATATAGTGTAGTTATTCAGTGATGTAGAAACTAGTTAGATAGGTCACTCATAGCGACCGTGATAAAAATTAAATATAGTTATTGTTGACTGTTTTGTAGACGATGAAATGATAAAAAAGAAAAAGAAAGGATAATTTTAGAAGGGATAAAAAGAAATTAGTTTTGGAATCATATTTGATTCGTTTGTGAGGTTCATATCCCGTGTCATGTAAATATTGTTACGGAAATTTGAGTGAGTGATGATAATGACAACATCAACCACTAGTCATCTGCCACGCAGATATTTCGGAAAAAAAAAAAGGAATATGCTTAATTTTTCTGCTTTTTTATTATACCAACCGCGAATATGTTGAATCTATGTGACAGTGATTGAGGTAAACGAAGTGTGAGATTAATTAATTTTTCTTTTGATTCTAGTGTAAAAAAAAAAATCGAAAGTTTGAATTGAAATTTTAGAGTGATTTAAGTTGACGTGATTGATTTGATGGTTATTGTGTTGCAGGATTTATGTGCAATTGTGTTCTTCCTGTGACATTGAACTCAACAAAAGTTGGGCATCATCACAAGATAGAAGAGAAGCAATGTGAAGGAGAGAAGCAAGCTTTAGGGAGTGAGGCAAAGAAGCTTAGTGGTTCAAATTCAACATCTTCCCCTGCGGGAGGGCGCAGGGGAAGGAGTAGAACAAGACGTGCCCTTCCTCCATCTTCTCCTTTGATTATTGGCTCTTCTTCATCTCGATAATGCCCAAAATCTTAATTATTTATTTTTTTTCTTTTTGTTTTGGCCAATTACTGAGAAGTTGCTCTGACGAAGAAAGGCAACATATTGGAATTTCAATTTAAAGTTGTTCATTCTTTACATCCAATGACTTATAAAAACCGGCCAGGAATCCCGGACTCACAAATGCTTTTTCTTTTTATTTTATGTTTGTGTTTTTTAAAAGAGAGGACCCACCTTATTATAGAAAAATTTGTTACCCCACGAAGACGACGAGCGGAAAGAATAGGGATTGGAGGCAGGATTTTATTATATAAATTATACTATATTCTTGTTTTATTATATTATACAGTAATTCCAAGCTGGGTATGTAACATCAAACATATATAGGGTTTTTGCTGTTTCAATATTAGATTAATATGGATTGAGTTGAGTAAGGCTATTAGAATGGATAAATGTGATAGAATTTGGTATACACGATATAATATATTGTGGTATTTGGCATAAATATTCTATTTCATTATGTATAGCTAAAGCCTAAATCAGACATTGGGAGGAGGATATTGACTTGCTTGAGTTGAGTTTTGATATATAGTTGCAAGCACATCGTACTAAATTTTTAATGTCATTATTAACTTAAATTGTACAAAATAATATTTCTAAACGATTTGTTTTGAAAATCAAATACATTTTAATTTTGCTCGAGATGGACATGGTATTTTTATAGTATAGAAGTTATTATTAATTTAATATTTTAAAGTTATTAATTATTAATAGTATTTTAAAAATTAATATATTATATACGAACAAAATAAAATGCAACAAAAATAAAATTTTAATATTAACTAGATAGTTATGATAAAAAGTAAAAACAAATATTATATGTCGTTATAAAGAATATTTATTATATACATAAGTTAAGTTCTTCTAAAACACACTTGAATATATAATTTAATAATTTTATTAATATTTTTCATTTTTTTATAATGTTTTAAGAAGATCTCCCTAAATCTATGACTAGTTATTGAGATTAAACTTTTATTAAAATTTTGCACATATATCTATTTTTTATCTTATATATAATTAAATCTTATTAAAATTATGCTTTATATATATATAATTAAATCTACTGGTAGCCATGAATTTTCATTTAGGTTTTAAGAAATTTTATTTATCTAAAAGTTAACATAGGACAATAAATTTAGATAAATATAATATGTTTAAATAAAGCATTTTCTAAAATGTTAATTTTTATTATATCCAATATTTTACAGGCATGATCAAACATAACTTATACGATGTTGCTCTAAAGATAATACAATATTAAAATATAATCACACCTCATACATTTAGATCTTGTATATCAACAAGTTTTGCACTGTCAAGCTTTATGATAACAAATAGTCCCACATTGTATTATTTCTTTGAAAAAAAGAGGATGTTAGGTTAGAAAAAGGAATGTCTTGTTTAGTTTTGAAATAAAAATACACTAATTATCAATTGAATCAATCACAAATTAATTTTATCAACTTAATTTTTAAAATTAAAATTCATAACAATTTAATCTTTTCATTTGAGATAAAGTTTACTTTTTTTTATATTTTTATGCCTCAAAATGAATTAATCTCTAAATTAAAATTAAATTATATGTAGGGTAAATTTTTGGAAGAGTAAGCTGCAATTTATTACAAGTTTTATGGTCTCTAATAAGTTGTTTACTATCAAACAAAAGCAAAAATTTATAGTTTTATGTTAATAGGAGTTGGGTGAATGAATAAGATTGAATAACTTTGACAAAGAAAAAAAAAAGTCTTAGATATTATTATTTCTTGGATAAACTTTCTCCTAAACACTGAATAGTCATTAGCAATCTCAAAAAAAATGTTTGCTTTTTTAATTCTTCAATATATGCAATGGAACCAACCCATTGAGTCTCCAAATAATCAGACATTATCTTTTTTTATTCTGTCGAAGTCGTAAATGATGATGAACTAATGACAAATTCCAACCGCCATGAATGATGATTCATCCTCTGATGCACACATGCTGAGATGCATAATTAAACCACATAATTTTGATGACATTGCCAAGCAGTGAGATCGAGGAACATGGACTACAGAAGAACTTTGGTGCTGTCATTTTCTGTCAATCTCTGTCCCTATCCTTCATTTTCTTTTTTTATATAGGCTCACGACTTTTGCTGTTTGGACTTTCCACTTTTTCCTCCAAAGGGACTATTAGAGTCAACAAAGCTGGATGTTAGAACAACAACTTTTGACCACCAAAGCAATTATGGACACAATGAAACAACTAGATCAAACTACGTAGTTTTCATTTTCTTTTCCCTTTTTTCTCTCCAAATTAACATAATTTTCATGGCTAAGAAAAAGATGTTTGCTTTATTAAAATAATATAGTATAGTTCATTTACCAATAACTGTGAAAATGAATCTAATAGCAATTCTTAGGTACTAATTAATCCAAGAAAAACATTATGATAGGAGCAACTAATAACTCAATTGAAAGATAAGAACTTGAATTAAAATATAAAAAAAAAACTACACTCTGACAAAAAAATTGAATACAACATGAAGAAATGTGAAAGATATGAACTCTGTTAGAGAGAATTATGAGAATTAATTCTCCATTGCTAAGTTCTGATGTTTACAAATCATAACTTTGCACACCGTAGAAATGAAATCTTTGCAATAAAATTATAATGACTTGATTTCAACTATTTATACATTTTTCAATATGCTAATAGCATTATACTGGTGGTTTTGCAAAAGTTATGGAGTTCTTTTCAATTTTTCCTATTTCCACCTTCCCTTTGTCCCAAAGAGTGAAAATTAAGAAAAGGATGAATGGTTAACAACGTGATGATACAAATGCATCAAAACTACTACAAGAAATCACATAAATACATATATTTGACACATTATAATTCTTATAATTGTCATTACTTACACAGAATACAACACTACATCTTATTAATTATTTAATATTTCATCACAATTGTAGCCTAAAGAAACACTTGTCTCTGTCAAAGGCATAAATGAAATTAAGTTAACTTTCAAAGGAACTTAAAAGGCATTTGCCAAGTAGAACCAATTAACTTAGCAATCTATCAATGTTATAAAAGCAATTGGGTCAAAACTGGGTTAAACTAGTGCGAAAACAAATACCATGCATGTTAATTATTTAAGTTGGTTATCTAAAATACTTTTGATGGTAATCTTCAAACCTGTGACCTGATAATTAACTGAAATATAAAACATCAATAATTATATTAGAATTGTATGTTAGTTATAATATTTCTATTATTATTTTATTACATGCTTTAATATATATGATTCAACCGGTTCTGCTAAAATCAACGCGAGTTTATGACCAAATCAAATTTAATAACGTGGGGCTCTACATCATAGTAACGTAGAATTTATAAACGCTTTGCACTAGAAGATTTAGTAACACCTGCAAAACAGGTTCAAGTGAAAGAAACGAAACATTACTTCCAATAAGTTAGCTCAGGATATGATGCTAATTAATATATTAGACTCCAAAGTTTTGCTAAAGAGATAAAAGCACAAATAATGTAGAACTTAATTATTACCACTTATAACCCATTATGATAACTCGATGTAAAAGAAAATATGTTGCTATCTCTCTCAACAAGATGGTCGTGGGCATGTAATGTGTAAAAAAAGGAAATCTTATATAGTAAGTGAAGGTGTGAACTATAAAGTATATGGTGTAATGTCATTGAAGTGAATGTCCGTTTAAAGCATGTGAACGGAAAAACAAACACACTGAATCTTCTGTGTGTAACATCATGATAATTCCATCTCATAAGCTGTTTAACCCCCACCCACACACCCCAATTTAAGTTGAGATTTGACTTTAAACTTGCATGTGTAAAGCGTCAATAGTTGTAACTGACATTCATTCCACCCTCCAAAAATGCATGCTAAGTCTAACTGTTAACTTTTCAACTGAAAATTATAAATCTTTACTTTTACATTTAATGTAATTTTTACTTTAAAAAACCAAATCTCACGATTTTTTTAATTGCAAAATTTGTGATGATTCAACTAGTCGGCAATGTATCCTAAAATAATCACAGATAATTTTAAATCTTATGATACCTAATGATCGGGTATAATTTCGCATCATCAATATAAATTATACAATTTAATAATGTTATTTTTTATTTTTTTTTTACCAAGCATAAATTATTAAATAAAAAAATTTGAAGGATAACTTTTCCTATTGAATTATTTCACTACTTATAATTTTGTTTAATGAAACCTACGGTTATTTTATGTATTTCTCATTTAAAATCATTATATAGAACACTATATATCTACATATTTGAAGTTATTTTTTTATTGTTTGTAAATTTGACAATTTAATACAAATTCACGGTTTAAAAATTAGCTTGATTTGATAAGCTTGACTAAGTAGTGATACAGTGCGCACACCAATAAGGGCAATAATATAAAATGAAATATAATTGTATTTATATAATTACGAGAATATAAAAATGGTCTCACTCAATTCAGTTCTATAAAAGCTCTTATGTATGATAAATGATGTTGGCATCGGCAGTGATGATAATGTAAAGCTTGTATCTAGCCCCAAGTGCACCTATAGCATAATTAAAATGGAAAATTTAAATAGAAGTAATAATGGTGTGTTTAAAAAGCCCAATAAGAAACTGGGCCAAGAAAAGAACAATAACTTGTAAGTACAATAAACGAGCCACAAGGCATCTATCTGATTCAGGTGCATTCCGATGGTTTCTCTTTAAAGAGTGCTGCCAATAGACCAATTTGCATAAATTAGGACACAAATTTGAAAAATCACAAACTGTTTAAAACATTTCATGAACACGCGTACCAATGATTGCAATCAGGTGGCTTATCAGATTATTTATGCTTTTCTCGCACCCATTCAACGAAATTATCCAGGATCAAGGGCCAGGCAAGTTCAGGATCATAGTCATTAAGGGTCGGAAAACTTATCTATCAATAGATTGGAATTTGCAAGTTAGTTAGAATTTTTCAAAAAAGAAAAAAGATCCAAACGGTTAAGAATGTAATGGTGTTACAACAGATATGTGAGATGATGAATACTTTGATAATGAACAACATAAAAGCAATCTAGAAGTAGAAGAAAAAGAGGCTACCTCGTTGCAAAAGCGGAAAAATCCCATCCATTGATCCATGTTTACAACCTTGTAATCATTTTGAGTCTGCCATAAATAGTAAAATAACATGTAAGAATCACGCGTAAGAACTGAAACAATAGTGTAAAACCCATTACCCACCTTCAAATATTCCACAAATGAGTTGACTTGGGCCGGAAATGTTGAGACCAAAACAAGAGTAAGTAATTCACAAATGCTTTCTATATCAATGCTTTTCTGTTTCTCCTCTGGCAAAATTGGACAAATTAGATATAGGACATATATTGAATTGTAGTTTAGGAGAAGAAATGTTAATTCTTATTTCATTGCTTAATCTAAGTTACAATGGATGATATTAGGCAGAGTTGGTTAGAGATTTTCTAACCAATCTGATTACCATTCAAACTAGTAGATAAGGGAAAAATAAAATAAAAGGCTGAGATCAGATGAATCTGATCTTATTCTATCCTAAGTTTCTAGGAGAATTGTATAATTTTTTTAAAAAAAATCGAAAAAACTTCCATGTTACAATAAATGTATACAAAATCACATAAAAGTTTACCTGTTAAACAATATTGGAAAGCATAAGAATAGAAATCTGCAAAGTTTGATGGCCTCCTGACCTTTACAGTAGATGTCAAATTAAAAATGTTAGCAACTGATAAAATATTTCCACCAAAAGTAAGTAACAATTGCCATAAATAATTTGTCCATGAATTATCAAAAAGAGTATTAATTCAATAATTGTACCTCTTTTTCTAGGTCGGGGAGTGCCTTCTTCAATTTACTTACTGTATCAGCCCTTAATGCTTTTAAGCCTCTCCTCCATTCATCCTATTATATTTTGGAATACGTGAGTGATTTCAGTATAAGATGGGGTAAGAAAGATAATACCAAAACTACATAATTGTGAACCAAACATAAAAGAAACTTCAGTATTTACTAATATTTGTAGCTATGAATATCTATGTGTGAACATGAAAATATACATACCAAACAGAAGTTTTATGAACAATGAACAAGATAACTATACATACCAAGGTAAAATATCCTTGTTCCTCAGCTTTCATTTTCCTGTAACATTTAGTCCTCATCAACTCCAAACACAAACTTAAGATAATGATATAAGAAATTAATAATATGGTATTGAATGGAAATTAAGTGTAGCACAATAATTTACCACGCAAGCATCAAAACCCTCACATCTGTATGATCCACCTCCATATCAGCACAAAGTGCTTCAATTCCTTCTGGGCTGTAACCAAAATTATTAAAATATAATAAACCTACTTTCAAGGTGTAAACACCTTCACCTAGAAAGTATATAAAAAAATAGCCACTTATACACCAAGAATCACTTTCTGCCACTTTAAACACGTTAATTCTTCTTCATTTGATCTTTTTGTTTCTTTTGTTTTCCATACATGATTGATGTGTTACACACTATACACAGTAAGTACCATGTCATCCTATCTTTCACTGTTCAGCGCACTGAAGAAGGAGACCTGATAGTATAAGCTAATAATATTATCAAGTATTTGGTGCATCTACCTGATAGTATAGACACATTAGATCAAAGTTTTTAATCCTATTACAGCCTGATAACCCCATCCTCGACCTCACCATGACACCACATGACTCTAAGTCTCTCCCTCGGCCAAGACCACAGCCAGACTTGCAATCTCTCATAAACATGCCAATATACTAAATTTCAAGCCTACATACTGAAATCTGAAACGATGTTTATAAATCCACAAAAAATTCTTAATTTCAACCAAACAATTTCTACACTCATCGAATGAAGTCACATTAATCAATGTGCAATTCCCTTGAATTAAACCTATAGAGTTCCATTACAAAATAAATTTCAAATTGCTCCTAAATGTCCCCCATACAATTAAAGAAACCATCATCCATGACATGAACAGAAAAACAAAGGGGAGGAGCTGCCATTGCCAAAGCACGGGAGAAGAAACCAGAGCACCAGCATTGCTTGAGCTTCTGACTTCCACTGCCACACCTGCATCACAAGCTGGTCCATGCCACCACCATTAAGGGATTCATGGCATCTAGGTGAGTGTCCATTACCATCATTGGGAACATGATGTACATGACAGAGGAAAATGTGAAGGTGACTGTTTGTCACTGGAACCATATGTGGCTGTCCATCACCAGAACCCTACACAACAGTTTGATCATGGCAGGACAGGTAGCGGGTAGGAAGAAAGTAAAGGGGATAAATTGCTTGAAGTGTTTCTGTGAGGAATTGGATGAGATACCAAAGGAATAGTGCAGCAGCTGAAGGGTTGTATATTTATATAGTCATATATACAATTAAGTTACTTATACTACCCACAACAAATGCCTGATAGTACAAGAGTTTATCAAAATGTTTTATACTATCAAACCTTACCCTATTACATTACTATCATATTTATACATGGAGCCTGAGAGTATAACTGAGTACTTCAATATAATAGGACTAGGACCTTATTGTCATTTTCCATACACATAACCCTGTAAAACCTGCTTGTAACTACTTGTGAAATTCATCTACCTATATTAAATGAAATATAGGTATACAACAGTTCATTCACAACAGGAAGTAACTATTGATTGAATCCAATTTACCCCCAATAGATCCATGTCCTAGGTTTGAAACTTGAATTAAGAAAATGGCAACAGCATTATGCAATCTGATATATACATATCGAATGGCAGAAAGAAAAAACATTCTTGGATGATGCACACTTACTCAATCAACCCAGTAGACCCATTGGCATATGAATAGAATAGACTATCAATTCTTTCAGATTCCTTCGAGCTTGCCTTACTTGAAGCTGAAAAATTATGCTTGTATGATTAGAGTATTGAACAATTAATTGCCTGCTATAAAAGTGCTTGCTAAAATACTAGGCCAATTATATTTGACCAATGGCATAAACATGATACAATAACACACACACATGGAAGGCATCAATGACCAACCATTGAAGAGTTTGATCCTGGTGCCTCATTCTTTTTTTTGTTTTTTACCAAGGATGTCATTCAACTAATAATTGAAGACTAATTCCTTTCTGAGGCGTAGAAATCACTGAAGTAGGTTTTACCTCTCCTAACAAAGTCTTCTTTATATACATGGTTAGGAATTGAAATACTGACAACATGCTTAAGAAACTCAATTATTTATTATCAATGCTAGACCTTGTTGGTCTGCGACTTGTTCTTTTAATTAAATAGGTTTGGTTGAGCCTGCGACACTAAAAGAATTTGATCATCTATCAGTCTTTGCTTGAAAAAGTACTAAGATGACTCGATAATTACTGAGGAAATATGTTATTCTTCTTAAGATCTAAACTCTTAAGTAAGAATTACTATGCCTCTCCTATCCCACTAGTCCTTACCAACTACCACAATCCCTGAACCCCACAGAATTATAATAGGAAAATCCTCAAAAAAATAAAATAAAATAAAACCTTTTCGCTGAAAACTTAAAAACAAAGAGTAAGAGAAGCTTGCGATCATCAACAAGCAGGGAGGGGTGAGGACAAAATAGGAAAAAATCAAGTTGAAGAAGAGCACAAGATATACATATAAATTAAAATAAAAGAAAGCAATAGCCTTAAACTGAGCTTTAAATAATAGCAATTCTAATTATTATTATTAGAGGATAGAAAGGGGAAAAAAGTAATGGAAGATGCATGTGCGCGGCGCAGAGAAACGGCGGAATTGGGAAAGGAAAAGGGTAAAATTGGAAGAAGGGAATGGCATAGCGATGAATACCGGAGCGGAAGAGATCGGCGGCGTTGGGAGTGGAATTGGATTGACCCGTCTTTTTGGATGCAGAAGAGCGTCGCATCTTCAATATGAAATCCAGAAGGGACACTCTGATAGAAGAAGACAAAGAATCGAAACCAGAACCACCGCGCCAAATTGAAGAAACAAAAAGGGGTAACACGTTTTCTTCGTCGTCGGAGAGGTTGAGGTTGGGGATGATGACGTGGATACGCAGAAGTGGCCTTTATAATTGTGGTGCCTACACACTGTTTCATTTATAACTAGTTTCTACCTTTCATTTTGTCATGCTTTTTTTATTTTTAATACATGAAATCAGTAGATATATTCAGGAAATTGCGTGCACACTTTTTTTAAAAAATCATAATAAGTGACTTAATAAATAAATAGTAATAATTTTTAGTTAAAAATATAACGGTGCATTTCAACATTATTTTTAACTAACTTTAATGTTATTTTTAATAAAAAAAAATTTGTTGCACTCTAAAGGTTAATGTATAAGAAAATTTTAAAACTCCGACAAAACAAAAAGGAAGACTGAGAAGCAGTGTTGAAGAATGATATCTTTCCTATACTTTTAAATCCTTTTTTTATTATTTTAATTACAATATTAATTGTAGTCACCAATTTATTTATTTAAAAAAAAATCTAACATGTATAAGAGCCCATCCAATCAACACTAACACGTTATCACTATTATTTAACAAATACTTACTGTTGAACTTGTGACAAAAGTAAGATAGTAAATTGTGTAAAAAATAAACATAGTAACAAAATTCACAAAGGTTAAAGCAGGAATAGAAATTGCAAGTAAGCTTAGTCACTAATTTATTTAAAAATATATATGAAAAATAGCTCAATCAACATTGATCCATCATCGCTTTATTTTATTAGTAATTTGACAAATACGAACAAAATTTACGAAATAACAAAAATAAGATAATAAAATGCGTGAAAAATAAATATTCTGACCAAAAATTGCAAAAAAAAATAAAAAATAAAGCTAGAGAGTAGAAATTGTAAATAAGTCTCTATCTCACTTAACTCTCTCTCTCTCTCACTCTTAATAATATGTAATTCAAGAAGATCGTCTACTTATGAAAATTTTGAATAATATCTTATATTCAAAATTTATTATTGTCATTAATATATATATATATATATATATAAAAAGATAATATGTTGAATTAAAGTGTTAATGCTGCGTAACCAATGAAAAAAAAGTAGTGTTATGGCTAATAAAAAATGAAAATAAAAAACAATCTTATCATGTTCTGACATTTTAATTTTAACAATAAAAATAGTGTTATTTTAGAAGAGTTATATATTGATATAATTTTTTATTTGTTTCTATTGCAACAATTATTTTATGTCACACTTCACCCTTTTCTCACTCTAGATCTACTTTTTGCCTTTGTTGTAAAACAATTTTTATAAAAATATTGTATAGATATATTTTTTCTTTCTAAGAGAGTTATATTATTAATATAATATTTTTCTATAATTGTGTGTGTGGCTAATAAAAATAAAAATAAAAAACAATCTTAGCATGTTCTGACATTTAATTTTAACAATAAAAATAGTGTTATTTTAGAAGTTATATATTCATATAATTTTTTTTAATTGTTTCTATCGCAACAATTATTTTATGCCATACTTCACCCTTTTCTCGTTCTATATATACTTTTTGCCTTTTGTTATAAAACAGTTTTTATAAAAATATTATATAAATATATTTTCTCTTTCTAAGAGAGTTATATTATTAATATAATATTTTTATAATACTTTTCTATAATATTTTGTATAAGAGTATTTCTAATACTTGGTGACTTAAGTGAGTTTTTTATCTTATTTTTTTTACCTTATAATGTTACATAGATATAAAAGCCTATACAAATTTCACCCTAATGCTAAAGTTTCCAGGAATTTGTTTTAGAATATATAAATAGTGAATTTCATAATCAATCACGATTGTTTTTATATAATAAAAATGGCATTTTTTTATCTTAAGAAATCATGTTCTGTTGTTTGAAAAGATTATCTAAATTTCAATTATACAATTAATAGCTTACACTATTATTTTATGTTAAATTATAGCAAAACATGTTATAAGTGGTACAAAGACTAAGGAGTTTGATGCCCCCACCCCCCAACACTAAATAAAGTTTTCAAGTTATAAAAGTTTAGTGAAAGAAAAAACGTGGGAAGAATTTTGCCCCTTAAATTTCATTCAATCCAATTAACTCGAATTAATTGAGATTTAATAAAATATATGGAAAGTCTCAGAAAAAATATAAGTATAATGATGCAATGCGAATTCTTCCCTTTGAAATATATGCGGATGTATACAAGTAGTCCACTTTAGACGGTCAAAGTTAATAAAGCCTGATTGTATGTTGCATGAAAATATGTGAAAAATTATACTTGGAGAAATATTGCAAAAAACACAATCTCTGAAAACGAAAAGCAATAGATTGTAATTAACTAAAAGCGAACACAATCATAGTATTGTCCAGGTGATAAGTAAACCTATGTTCCAAGCAATATCAAATGTTAGACATTTTTGTAATGCAATACGTTCTTCTTCATCATTGATAGATTAAATTCGTTTCCTTGTTTTATTAGACGTCTAAGATAATATCACATTTTTTCATATATTTTTATAAATATTGATTGTACATACAAATACAAATAAGATGGACATAATTGAGTTTAATTATACGTAAAGTTCTAGTTAAACTAATGATATTATAATCTAAAAGAAGTTATAAGAAAAGTAATCACCATTATAATAATATTTATCTTTTAAAATAGGTGGTTCGTCATAATGATATTTATCTTCTATGATAAGTTACATCTACATTAATAAAAATTAATTTATTTTACCTATAATCAAAGACAATAAATATAATATAAAGTAATATTTATTATCTCAATTTTATTAAAAAAAAATATAATAAATTTGATTTATTTATGAATTTCTATATATAATTCTCAAACTCTTATTTTTATCTTAACATTAATCCAATTTAATGACTATACATCAATTATATGACATAAAAAGTTTAAAGTAATTATACATAATGATAATATAAAATTACTTATATTGTTGATTTATAAACTATTTTCTCATATTAATTTGGGAGTTTGTGATAAATACGAAATAAAATTTGAAAGTTTAGAAGATAAAAATTTTGTATAAATTTGATCAATTTTATAAAATCTAAGTAAGTTTTAAAGAGCGGAAATTTTTATTTGGGTGAAATTTGATAATTTTTTTAGTAAAAGAATGTTTAAAACAATTTGATCAATTTAATTTGAGAATATTGAGTAAAAAAAGAAATTTAAGGGTTTTAGACGAAAGAAACCGACAAAAGGATAAATAATTGAATAGTTTTAAAAATAATAAAGATACCTTTTTTATTGGCTTGAAAAATTTTGATATATCTAAATCACACATATCCAAACTAAAGAAAAAAAAAAGTACAATTAACATTTTGTTTTTTATCTAACTTTTTTTTTCTTAGGTTTATCCATTTTAATTTTTGCCATTCTACTGTTCAGGGTTAGTTAGGACGTAGATCTTTTATGACATGCACATATTCAAATAATTCAAATTTCTTTCGAGAGTTGTTATTTACTACGAAAATAGTCGCACAAAAATTGATGAATTAGTTATTCATAAAACTATGAGCATATAAGTTTGTTTCAAATAAAATGTTTACAGTGTAAAAGAAATGTTTACACATCATACCACAGCCCAATGGAAAAAAAAAAAACATAACACACACTCTACTTGGGCCACGAGACAGTTCCAGCCCAGTTAAGAAAAACTCCAACACACAATTGAGAGAAGGAATGTGCTGATTGCCGCCCAACATGGAGAGAAGGAAAAAAATAACAGGAATTCAATAGATCACGTTGATGGGGAGCAGGGTTTAACAAGAAGGAATGGGATTAAAAGAGGTGAAAAAAAAATACAAATCAAAATTACTTTAACTCAAAATTAATTATTTAATATAGATCAAGCATGTAAATATTTATTTAAAATTACCTTAATTAATATTGAATAAATCACTAATTTAGTATTTAATATTATAATGATATATTGAGTGACAAAATAGTTTTTTAAATTAGTATATTATTACTTAATTTAGTTCTAAAATTATAATAAATTATTAAATTAATATTTAAAATTAATTTAGTATTATAACTATAATAGTTTATCAGATTGATTTTTAAAATTAAAAAAACTTAATTATAATTTTTACATCTTAACTTTTAAAATTCACAAGTTTTTAATATAAATATGTATAATTTTGTAAAATTTATCTCCTATTTTTAAATTTTCATACATTTTACCTAATAAACACAATCAAATGATTAAAAAATAGTCTAGTAAAAGTGTTAAAATTTGATATTTGAAACCTTGAACCTTTATTCTTCACCACTACTAAAGTCACCAAACCATTTAATATATTTATTTTATATTGAAAAAAATACATTATATACTAATATTATATTTTTTTTAAGTATACTTTTGATTTCCTAAGTACGTATTTTTATTTGTATGAAAAATATATCAAAGAGGAGATAATAAATTTTTTTATTAAATATTTTTATTTTAATTATAGTAACTTATTTATTCAAAAATTAAAATATTTAATAATTAAATTTATAAGATACTATATAATTTAACTAGTAAATAATTATATATGATTTAATCAATAAATTTATATAAATATAAAATTATATAATTACAATAAAAATATTTCAAAAAAAATTATCAACTTAATTTTAATAAAATTTTCATATAATAAATATAAACATACACTAAAAAAACAAAAGTAGAATTAACAAATATAGTAATAATATATAATATATTTATACATAGTATATAATTATTATTTTTTTAATTATAAAGATCAATTTAGTTGATAACTATTATAATTTCAAATACCATTTTATAATTTTATTTATTTAAAAAATGAATATGACGTTTCAATATAATTTAATGGACTAAATTAATGGATGATATATAATTTTAAATTACATTTTACTATTTTATTAAATTTAAAGATGAATTTAATTAATTATTATAATTTAAAAAAATAAATTAATAATTCCCTGACTAATATTTTAACAATTTTATATAACTTAACGGAAATTCATACACACATGTTAATAGTCCAAATTTTCTTTTTATCGGTTGCTTCTTTCCGCTTTATATGCCCCCATTGTTTATGACATATCTTATTAAAACTTAGTGAATGTCATTTGATTCTATGATATTGTTATAGTTGTAATTATTACTCCCTCACATCTATACCAATAAGTGATTGTACGTGTTTAAGTAATTCCTCACTTGTTATATATATATATATATATATATATATATATATATATATATATATATATATATATATATATATATATATATATATATATATATATATATATATATATATATATATATATATATATATATATATATATATTACATTTTAAATATTAAATATATTTAATTTTTTATTTAATATTTTCTTTATAAAGTATAAAAGAATTTGTAGTAATGCATTAGTCAGTTGCCTTACACATGGAAGAGAGGCTTCTATCATTATTTTAAGATAATAATAAACACGAGATTGAACGAGGTTGGATAATGCACGTGTTCTGTTCATTCAACAGCCATTTTGTTAAATTATATAAATAAACAAATTGAATAATTAAATACGAAATATATCACGCAATGATAAGGGCAACAACAGTACTATGAGATAACTTTAAGGAGTTTATATAAGATTTTACACATCAAGATAAAATGTAAACTTTTCGTAAATATTGTTTGAGTCTAGACATTTTTTATATCTTGAACTAGATTCATTATTTCCTCCAAAATTTCATGCACCCTAAAAGTTAAAGCAAACAGTGACACGAAATAAATAAAATAAAAAGTAGTATATCATGCAAGTTATACATTCCTTAGATATAGCTATTGATTATATTAAAAGGGCGAAACAATTGACAATATACTTTTTTTTCACTTTCTTAATTTATTATTATTTTATTTTAAATAAAAATTTAATAATTTGAATAAACTTCTTTTGTACATCTTATGTAAAAGTAAAACAAAAATAATAGTAAACAATAAAATAAACATGAATATTCTATTTATTTATATAAAATAAAAATATCCATATTTGTAATATATAATTTGATTGATGGAGTTTTTAATAATATGTTTAATAAATAAAACATTAAATTTAATTACTATATTTTAAAAATTAAATTAAATTAAAAATAGTTTATTTATAAAATATTAAATTTAATTTTTAAAAACAAAACAATGGTTAAAAACAAAAAAAAATAATAAGGAAAAAGAACAGATAATTCATTTGTTTTTTTTTTTTTTTACTTTACATAATAATAATATGATTGTGACTTTTATTTATATTGATAAAAAATTAAAATTCAAATAAATGAAATAGTCGAATGTAGCTGACAAAATAATTAGACTTAATAAAAATGATAAGTTAGCGAATAATAATAAAAGTTATAAATAACTTAGGATAAATTGAAAATAAGTAAATAAAATGTTAAAAACCTTATCCCAAGTTATATAACCTAAAATATCCATATCATCATTTTCTTATATACATACTACACTGTGCGACTATAAGCTTGTAGGTTGAATCATTGAAACATCACACTAATATTGGTTACGGTACTTAAACTATAACTTTTTTTTTAACATAAATTAAAAAAAAAAAAAACATTATCTTTTAGTCGATTATTTTTCATTTTAATTTATTTAAATAAAAATTGCTTTTCATATGTTTGTATTTTAGTTTTTTATTTTATTGTTGAATTTATATTCAATATTTCATTAAAAAATCTCAAGTTCAACTTTTTAATATATTTATTACACACAATATTCATTTACTAGACAAGCCATTAAAAAAATTCATCACTCTAATTATTTCACCACAATTATGGATACTTTTTATTTTATTAAAAATAAAAAAATGTATCCATTTTTATTTTATTTTATTACTATTTTTTAGTATTATATATAAATGAAAGTATGCTTAAATAATTTTTATTTTTGTTTTAAAATTTTATACGAGGACAATTTAAAAAAGAAAAAAAGAAAAAAGCGTACCAGGTGTTTTAATTTTTATTGATAAATAATTATATTAATTTTAAATTTTGTTTAGAAAATATGAAATTAAAAAATTGAATAAAAGTAACTAAATAAAAATATAAATGACTTATTAAAATATCAGTAGTCCCAGCCGGGTCAAAAAGCCCGAGTTGGAAAAACACGACGCGTCAAGTTGATTAATTTCTACCAAACACTTCGCTTCGCGTACATAACATAAATAACAGATCATTAGCTCAATATTCTTCCAATAATAATAATAATAATAATTATTATTATTATTATTATGAGTTGCAATATTCGCTTAAGAGACTGAGAGACATGTGTCTCACAAAGCATATAATTGACACCCCCGCTGCATATAACCTATCAAGTCTACATCTATTAGTTTTTTCTTAAAAAATATCTTGTCTATCCAATAAAACAACCATGTGTGAGTACACTAAATTTTAAATTTTTTTACGGCCTTATTTTTTAAAATATTATTTCTATACACAAATACATCATTTATACTTAAAAATTAGTTGGTGCCAAATCAAGTTACAAATTTGTTAATTTAATATTATACGATTTCATGACCTCCACATTGATTGTGCATGGTAAACTTCATACGTCAGTACTAAAAGCCACTTTATTTATTTTATTGTATGAAATCTACTTTTTTATACAATAAACCGCAACACATAACTTAAAACTAAGATTCCATTTTTCCTTTTCTTTTTCTAATTAAATATTCTTAATATTTTATATTTTTTAAATCTGTATTTTATACCTTGTTTTCATAATCAACTACCTTTTAATTATTTTAAACTACTCTTCTTTTATCTTTATCTATATATCTAATTTTCTAAATTATCATTTTCTTTTTATTTATTTATTTTTCTTATTTTTAAATCAACTTTTAATAAAAAATTAAATTGTTAATATTTAAAAATAATCTTATGTCATAGTTTAAACTATTCATTGTAAATTTAATCAAATTTACCGAGCAATAGAGTTCAATTGGTTGAGTAAACTCTCTATAAATCTTATAAATCTTCTTCTAATATTATGTTGAATATAATTTAGCTAAGTGAAAGGGGTGAGGCATTAATAAATAATGAAGCAGAGTTCCTTCTCCTTCACTTCACTCAAGTCACCTTTCCTTTGTATTTGTTTTCCATTCTCAAAGAAAATTCAGAAACACGTTGAGTTTTGAAATTTTACATTTCTCCTTTTCCCATCATAATGGCTAGACCCCAACAACGCTATCGAGGAGTTCGCCAAAGGCACTGGGGCTCTTGGGTCTCTGAAATTCGCCACCCTTTGTTGTAATTCACTTTCCCTTCTTCATTCCTATACATAATAAGAAGAATAATATTGGCAACATAATTTTGCATTAATTTTTGTTTTTTCTGAAGGCTGTTTCATGTGTGTTAAAGCAATTTAATGAGTACATTGTTGAGTTTTGGATGTTGATGGAAATTGAAACATTTTTTGGAGCACAGGAAGACTAGAATATGGCTAGGAACATTTGAAACGGCAGAAGACGCAGCAAGAGCATATGATGAAGCAGCTAGGCTCATGTGCGGGGCAAAAGCACGCACCAATTTCGCATACAACCCCAACGAACCACATTCTTCCTCGTCTAAGCTTCTCTCTGCCACTTTAACTGCCAAGCTACATAAGTGTCACATGGCTTCCCTTTCTCTTCAAATGCCCAAACAAAAACAACAACCACCACAACACAAAGAGCCTCAACCATCACACATATCCAATGCCATTGCTGGTTCAAGCGCCTCTGATACTGGTTTTATGTGGCTAGAAGGTCAGGTTGAAGTTTCCCATCAACAGTTTCAGCCAGTTCTTGAAGATCATCACATAGACCAGATGATACAGGAGTTGCTTCATTATGGATCAATTGAGCTTTGCTCTCTTGGCTCAACTTAGACTCTAAACTAGTATAACATTCTCTATCCACAACTGCAAACATCTTTTTTTGTCTACTAATTTACCATGTAATAAAACGTATGTGCTTAGTTTAATTTAATTAGTAGTTAGTACCATAGGAAACTCTTGGTCACTTTCACTTTCTATTACTTCACCAATTAGTGGACAACCATGCCAAACCCCAATGTAGCTAATGACGCAAAAGGTACACATGCATATGGGTGGCTATAATAGAGAATTAGTATCAATAGAATACAACTTTCCAACTTTTGTTTTTGTTTATATCTCTACTATTCAAAGTTAATTGCCCAAAACTCTTCAAATAAAGCATGATGCATGTGGGACCTTTGTCTGCGTTAGACATGATATTTTTGACGATTTATTTATGCCATTATTTGCTATCATTATCTATAATATTTTGGTTTGATTTATACTTTCTTTTAGTCACCTTTATCCTTACGTATACTAAAAAAATTGCTTATGCCACAATTTGTATAACTCATCCATCACTTTTTCTTTTATTACGTAATTTTCTTTTATTTAATTTTTAATTTATAAAAAGACACCTAGGTATAAAGCACTTCTTTTAATTTTATGTCAGTAAAATAAAAACAATATAAAAAGAGATAAATAAAAGAGAAAATGAGGCTAATCAATGTCAAATTCATCATACATTTGTTACAAAACAAATGTGGAAAAACACCAGGTGATGTTGCATATCGCATATGACAAACATTAACCGTTGTACTGCAAAGGTAAAGGGAAATTATTTCTAACATGTTTAACACATTGGTGTCATAAAGGCACCACTTTGGTAGTAGCAGTTACTCAAGTCAACAGTAACTAAGCACAAAAAAACATGTTGGAAGAAGAGAGATGGAACAAAAGAAGGTGACAATTTGAAAAATGATCACACAATGTTTATTGTCCAAACATAGTCAATCAATATCTTGGTGTTGCATCCAAGGAATGTATAGACAGATACTGCTAATTATGACTAAGTATACCAATCCGTATGGGTCATGATGAAGCATTACTTCTTTGACAATAAACATTTCTCTTTATTGTTACATAAAAGTTTGATGAGATCAAATTTTACCCGAGTTAAAGCCAAGATAAAACAGAAATAAAATTCACAGTGCAATTTCACATGAGCAATTATTGTGTGAATATAATGGCACAAATAATCATATTAAAATAACTCTGGCACAAATTTAATTCAAAAAATTATTATTATTTTAATACATCTTAAACTTTTAATTGGTTGTGCTTATAAACATTGTATTGCTGCAATAATTACTCGTTTCATATTATCTACCAATGAAAAGATCGAGATTCAATTGTCACAAATAAAATGTCGACCATGTAACCCAAAACACCCTTGGTCATTCTTGTTCCGTAACTTGCTTTTATAATAAAAATAATAATAAGATAAAAATAAATTAATTAATACATTTTTAAAAAAATATTTAAAAATTTTGACGTGATAACTTTAATAGAATATTTTTTATATTATAAAAAATAAATAGATAGATGACAATATAATGTTTTGATATCCGTTGCACTTTATTTTGTAACACAAAAAATTAAAAGAATTTGATAACTAAAACGATAACTCTATAAAAATTAAAAATATTCACTACTATAAAATTTAAAATTTGCTATCAAATAATTTTGTGGTTAATTTAAAATAAATAGTTATTTTGTAGTTAATTAATGATATAATATAGTAAAAATAATTAGCTACAAAATTACTATAATATTAATGATAACATGAAACAAGTAGCAAATTAGCTAAGAAAATAATCTTAGTTAATTTGTAGTAAATTTTTAAAATTTGTAGTTATTTTCTAGCTAATTTGTAGTAATAAGAAGTATAAATGAATATAACTTAAATTTAATTAGAAAAAAATAATATTCTAGTTAATTAATAGTTAATTAGTTAGGATTTAGCTACTAATTTAAGTGGTAGCTAAAATTAGTAGAAAAATAAAAAAATCTTATGGTGTAATTTCATTATGTATTATATAGAATTTTTTATTTAATTTATTATAGTATTCTTTTATAAAATTTTAGAGCACATTTAATAAATAATATTAATATAATAAAATTAAAATAATTTATGAATAAAACATATGAAATAAATTAAATAAAAATAAACGTACTAAAGTCAGTCTAGTAGCAAAGAGTTTGATTAATTTATATGAAGTGATACGTTCAAACTAGTTATTGTCATTAAATACCAAAAAAATTAAATAAATATTTTTCTCTTAAAATCTGTAAGGATAAAATCAAAAGACAATAAAGTTTGCGAGAGAAATATTACTTAATAATACTATATGAATACATTCTTTTTATTTTCTAATATTTAAGACCGACATATTTAAGGAAATAGTATTTTTAAGTTATTAAAAATTAATATATTCTTAATTCTTATATGTGGAGAAATTTTAAAAATAAAAGAAAAAAGTTATAAAAATTAAAACTGGAAAAGTTTAAAAAATGAAATAAATGAAAAGTTAATGGGAAATTAAATCAAATAATAGATTAATAGAATTTTAAAAGTAATTAAAAAGTCATGTGACAGCTTTAATTAATAGACAATTATTATATATTATTAATATCTAGATATCTCCATGAAAAAAAAAATGCAAGGTGTAATAAAAACAGAACTTGTGCTTTGCGCTTAAGTTATAATCACGTTAGTTAAAAAGTAATGTTAATCATATACTCGACTACTAGCTAGATTTTTATCTGTCATTTTATGATTTAAAAAAAAAACATTTTTATTAATTAATATTGATGTAACGTACAATGGTATACATGTATAAAATATGTATGCATATACGTAGTGCCGGCAGCTTCTATGTCTCTTGTCTTCTGTCGTGAACCTTTTTTTTTTAATTAATAATTAGAGTGATGTGAAGATGTATGCAAAGCTTTCAGCTACGCTTGACAAAAAGCATTTACCATGTCAACGACAGATCCACGAACAACAGTAAGAGATGACTTATATATATATATATATTTATTTCGCTCCTAAATTAGTTTATCAAGATTTTACAATGTCTTTTCATCCTTTGTAGAGACCCCATCACTGTCTGAGAGGCGTATGCAGAATAACTTAAAAAAATTATTTTGTCTTGTAAGGCCAATTCTTTTATTATTTGTTTTTGGAAAAGGGCTCTAATCCCATATATTGACCCTGCCTGCAATATAAAATAAATAAATAAATAATTTTTTTTTGTGATATGAACAGATCATTGATATTTATCATTAGATTAAAACAAAGACGGTAAATCCATCTAAAAAATTACGTTTATATTTTCTTCAAAGCATATGAAAATCATTTAAAATTGGATGCACTCGATCGTAAACGCAGAGTCTATGGAATTAGTGCTTTTTTTTTTTTGGTGTGGGCTCATTGTAGTCATATACGTAGTACTATACTTTTTGGAGTGTCTAAAAGGCTGAATATATTTCTTTTCTAGTTTTTAGTTACATTTTTTTATCACAAAAAGTATATAAGTGATTTTCATATAATACTATATTTTAGTTAGATCGGATTTAATATATAAGATCAACTTGAGATTTTTTTTATTGAATTTAATTAGAATGTTCTGATTGTATAAGTATTTTTGTATTGTTATTTATAATAATAGATTATTATGTATGATGTAAAAGTTGGTTCTAGTTTTTCTTTAAAAAAGAAATTTCCACGTTTGATGTAAAAGTCGAAGAAAAATGTTTTCAACATGCAATACTTTTTTTAGAAAAGATATCCTATTTGATTTATTCAATCATCCTAACTATTTTAAAAAATCGATCTATTTTTAGTTGAAGTTTTTTTTTTTAAGTTATGAGAATGAATTATCAACCTGCTTTCACGATAATTAATCTTTACCGAAAAATCTTGGTAATTATTTTTAGGAAAATCTTTCTTTTCAACCACGTTTTATTATTCATTTATTGAACTCGAATTCGAGTTTTTTTCTTAAAGAATCCAAGCTCAGTTGATTCGGATGTTGGTGAAAATATTTTTAATTCATATAAATTATTAAAAAATTTGTTATCAATTTATTTTTCATGTCTACGATTTTTTTTTTCAAAACAGCAAATATATATTTTGTCAATTTGTGGCCCAAACCGACAAACAAAAGAAGAAGGGAAAAAGTAAAATTTACTTTGGGCTGTTGAGCAAAAATACGTAATATTGGGCCATATTCATATTTGAGTCTGAGGTATTCTGGACGTGCCAATGAGTGATACTGATACGGTGGTGAAATCATACAAAGTTCAAACAGAATTGTTGCAGTGCTATCTTCAAATTTATAGATCACTACGACATAATCTGAGACACTATAAGAGTTGTTTGATTTAAGAAAATACTATTTTGTTTTTGTCTTTGTATTACATTTTCAATTTCAAAAAATATTACTTTGCTTTACTTTTATTTCTTATTTTTATAAATTTATATAAGAAATAGTAATACAAAATTTTAAAATAAAAATAGAATGCGGTTTTTAAATTAAAAATAAAGATAAAAAAAATAAAAGCAAAAATATTTGTTTTCAAACCAGTAATCCCAACAAAATTCTCAAAACTTTAACTGTGATTAAGTTTAAACTTTAATGTCCAGTAATCTAGATAAAGGTTCTAAAAACCTGTACTTCGAGAGAGTAGGAGAATAAAAAAAGTTTGAGGATTTGCATGTGCTATAAAGTCATATTCTAAATGAAGTTTCTAAGTGTATGTTGTCCCATTTAGTAAATAAAACAATTGTGTTGCTCTAATTATTCATTATTCAATTTAATGTTTCTTATAATTTGAGAATCTTCTTGATTATACGCACTAGAATTGCAAACGTGAAACACTAGATTATACCAATAATTATAACTATAATTCAATAATAATAAACTTCGTAAATCAAATTATGCGGCAGGAGAAAAAAAAAAAGGTTGAATAAGATCTTAATTGGACTCTAAGGCTTAATAGGCAAGGGCTAGAAAAGTAAAGAAAAACAATAGTTACACGTTCAAATCTAAAGTGGAATAAAATAATAATAAAAGAGCCTAAGGTGAGGTATTTTATTTAAGTGGAAAAAGGTTCAATTTTGAATACCTAGCGATGTTCCAACTATAAATTGTAATTTAATTTAATTTTATTTATTTAAGTATTTTTAGACCTATTTTAATTATAATAAATGAGTTTGTTTGATGATAATTAGGAACTCAAATTTAATTTTAAATTAGTTTTTTTAGTTTAATTTAAGTTGTAATTTGAGACTTAAGCTTGCATACTTTTATATTAGGATTAGTCTTCTTGGAATAAACTCTATAAATAGTTACGTAATTCATCTCATATTACATGTTGAATAACATTAAAAATTATTCATTAAAGTCTTAGTAAAATATTGACTCTTTTTTTTAGTTCTTGCTTTAATACTTGTGCGAGCGATATTTATAATAATATTTTTAAGTTTGTGCAAGTTTCATTTTTTTCTACCTTTTATTTCTACAAATCTTATAACAAGATAATCAACTAAAAGTTGATATGTAAAAAACATTATAATTCCTAATTAGGATCATATCATCAAAATATTTAGCTCAAAGACACATTTTACTCTTGATCATGTAGAAAACACCACCTTCACACACTAAGATCCCTATTAGAATATCTTTAATGCAATATCTTAATGTAAGTTCTTAACTCTCTTTTGGTGTATTTATTGTCACATGGAATTTAAAAATCCTCATTAAGTTGTTTTTAGCATGTTTTAGTTCTTAACTCTCTTTTAGTTCATAACTTATTTTTAGCATGTTTTTTTTTTCTTAACTTAAGAAATATTTTTTTTAATAGTTAAGAAACTTTAGTGGTAATTTTTTTATAAACTTCTAAAAAAACTCTTTAAAGAACTCATTTGTTCCAATAGTATTTTCATGTTGCTTAATTTTAAGAATCAACTTAAGCAATCCCACTTGAGTTGCTTTAAGCAAGTTTAATGAGCCCCAATTATGGTAACGCTTTAAAATATACACACAGATCACCTTCTACACACCTATAATTTACTATGAATATTTTTTCATCTTAAATTGGTGCTTCGTATATCATTATGATAATAAATTTATAACCATTCTTTAATCAATTCATCAAAATAAAAAGAGTATAGACATGAAATTATTCTTGTTGTTTGTTTCAAATGAATAATTTAAAAATGAAATGGTTAATTTTCTAATTTAGTCAAATGTTACGATTTTATAATTTTTTTAATTTGATGGCCAATGAGTTAGGTTGAATTTTTAAATACATGACTTGAAAAAGAAATAAACCAAGCTGAACTAGTAAATAAAACGGCTTTAAAATAAGTTTCGTGCTGTATTTTAAATTTTTTTTACTTATAAGATACTTGAAAAAAATGGATCAATTTGATCTCCCTCACCAAACCAGACTGAGCTAATGAAAATGTGACCAGTAAAGAGAGTGAGATTTGACTCCCTTAACTTGTCAAGTTTGACTAAACCAAATGCCCATTTTATTACTTCTAATATCTAAGCTGAATTTTAATATTTTATTTTAACAATAATTATTAATAGTGTACCAAAATTAGGAGATACTTTTAAAATAAGGTGTATTCACAATTGTTGGTTAACAATAGCAATAATTAAAAATTATAATAAATCAAATACATATATAACAAATTTTAAATTTAATTATAATCTAAAATACTATTATTTTTAATTAATAATTATTATTATACTTTATCTTTTAAAATACTTTAGAGTTTTAAGAGTGAAATTTGTTTTACCTTTCTAAAATTCCAACCCGTTTCCCTTAGGAAAAAAAAAAAAGTTATAATTGAAAATAAAAAGAAGATAAAAACAAGTATGAAACATTCAATAATTGTGGAAAGGAAAATTTTCAATTATTCAAACTACAATTCTAACACTTTTATTATCTTTTGAAGTCTTAATCGTTCATTTGAGATAAAATGTATGGAAATTTTAAAAGTTAGGAAAAAAATATAATATAATTTTTAGGATTAATTTAATATACCATTACAATTTTAGATATTATTTTGTCATTTTTTTATTATTTCAATTACTAATTTGACTTTCTATTATAATTTCAAAGACTAAACTAATTGGTAATGTATAGAGTGTTCATATTCAATCCAATTTAAAATAAAACTACAAAATGTGAAGAAAATTAATATTTTATTTTTTTAATCATATTTTCTCACTAATTTGATCAGATTTTAGATGGAGTTTACAAAATCAATATAAATCAAATTAATATTTTTTAATACATGTCAGTTATTATGTATTTCACAAATAACTTTTATACATTTTTTAATAATATTTTAGTGTTTCACCAATATTCTTATTATACTTTGATCATGTATGCAAACAAGGTAGTATAATTATATATACTTCTTTCTTCTTAACTTTTATTTTAAATATATACATTTCTATCTTCTTATTTAAAAGAACTATGTTAGAATAATAAATCAATTAATAATATTTTTTATCTTTTTTTTATTTTTAAACTAGTATGATACTTGTACCTTTGCACAAATGACATTTATGTTTTAAAAATCACCATTAACTATGCAATACGTATTCAAATTAGTATTTCTTACTATCATAACAACAATATTTTGAAATTTCTAGTAAAAAAACAAAATTAAATATCAAGCTGAGCTGGCTACTTTACACCGTCATATTGAAGATCTTGTTGTTCTATGTTTTTAGTATATTCTTTCCAAACAAAATAATAATAATAATAATAATAATAACAATAATCTAAAAAGTACAAACAAAATAAATTATCTATAACAATTAAAAGCTAGAGCAACACACGGACGCTAAGCAACAATGACCTCATTTCAATAAAAAATAATTGGTAGATGAAACATAATTACAACTACACACTCATATCACACCAATAATATGACCGATTTAGTTGAAAAATAATATTTTTCAATATCACAATAAAATAGATCAAAGAAAGGTTAAAGCATGCAAGACATATGATTCCACATAACATGAATTGATGATAATTATAAAATAAAGTTACTATGATAAGAGATTTTGTTTTAATAAATAAAAATGCAATCAACTTAACTTATGATTGTTTGATGAAAACTCTGGTATATGTAAAATATATATATACACAATAATTTTAGTTAAATGCATGATTCGACAACTTTCCAACAAGCTTGTTGTGAAAAAAAATGGTAAGAAAATATCATACCATAAACTTTAAAATTAGACATAGATAAATCATTATTTTCATACAATTACATTTTTTATTGGTCATTAAAATTTTTTTACACGAGAATGGATGTTTTACCTCTTTATTGTCATATATTTCAAACAAACAACGGCATGCATAAAGAAACATACTACACACTATTGCATTAAACGTCTGATAAAAAAACAATAGAAATATTCTTAAACAAATTAATTGTTATCATGAATTTTAAAGCAAGTTATTACATATTTACATTCAAACTATTTATAAATGAGAAGAAGAAACAAAAAAGATTTTTCGTTTCAAACCTTATAGGTCACAAAATAAGATACCTCAAAAAATAGAGGTAATAAAAGACAAATCAATATAAGATCTGTAAAATAAATAAATGATGCTAAAGAAATACACAAAATAAAGAAAAGAAAAAAGTCAAACTTAGGATTTTAGTACATATTTAATATTTAATTGCTTTTGGAAAACTCCAATAAATATGTTGAAAATAATAATTAGTTTGCCAATGGAAAAAATAATAATTGCAATGACTTTGTTAGAAAATTTATAGATTGGGGTGATCCTTAAAATTGCACACAGTAAAAAAAATATATTAAAGCATTTTTTAATCCATAATGGCATAGTTGAAGCTATATATTAAAAAAAAAAACTTAGACATAAAGTTTTTTTTTGTTGATTTAAAAAATACACACAATGATTTTGTATTAGCAGTTTGGATTATAAATATCTTGTATTACTTTATCCCTCTCCTAATTAAAAACATTTAATTTTAAAAATCCTAAAAATTGATATAACTATATTCTAATGATGACTTATAAATATCTTGTAATAATATTAAATGTTGACTAAAGAAAATGTTAAATGTTGACTGACCACATTTATGTTTATAAATCCTAAAAATTGTTGTAACTATATTCTAATGATGACTTATAAATATCCTGTGATAATGTTAAATGTTGATTGACCACATTTAAGTTTTAACTATATAAGGTTAAAGAAAGGAAACATTCTCCTTTAGTTGAATAATTAATTAAGAAAACAATATTTATTTGATTTAAAATTTGTTTGACAAGACAAATAAATTAATTTCTGACTTATTTCATTAACTTACAAGTTTCTTTGACCAAATAAAATTAATTTGTAAATAAATTTATTAGCTTGTAATGTTTGAATTTATAAATTTTTAACATATTTTTTTTATTATTATTCTTACTGTCTAATTGAAATTCTTCTTTTACTCTTCTTATGTTTATAAAATTTTAAAACCCCATCTCACCCTTTTTCTCTCTTACTCTTATAAAATATATTTTTTAATAAAATAAAATTATAATATTTATAATACAAATTCACTTATATTATAGCATTTTCTCTACTAAACATTTTTTAAAAAATATTATCCTAAAAAAAATTTAAGGATTATATATTGTGTAAAATAATTTTATATTATATTTCAATTATATGATTTTAAAGATAATTATGATAAAATCATTAAACTTAGTAATTAGATATCGAATGAATGTAGACTTATTTTAAAAGCTGAGGTAAATAACTGGAGAAGGCTTCTTAATATTAATTGTATTTTTTCCTTTTAAATTTCCACAATAATTTGCCAGTGGTCTCGTATTCCCATCATTTTTAAGAAATAATTGTTATATTACAAATAATTTTATCTGCGTGTTATGTTGATTAATTTAAGTTTCATACATTACTTTAAGTTTTTAATTTAATTAATAAATCTTTAATACATTTAATTTTAATTTTTAAAATAAAATATAGTTAAAATGTTCTCAAAAATATTTTAACAGAGAGTATTTTAAATATTAATTAATTAAATAAACACTTTAATTTATTTTTTTTCATTATATTTGTATATTTGTATATTTAAGTTTATATGTGTTTTTTAATTTAAATTATACCCGTGAATTATGAAAACTGGAATATGAAAGAAGTAAAATGTTATAAATGCTATATTAAAATTATATAATTTTCACTCTTTTATCTTTAATAATAGTTTTAATTCACACCCATCATATTTTTAATAACTTTCTTTTATGTTTTAAATGAAACTCTTCTAAAATTAAAAAGATATGCACTATGCATGAATTATTTTATTTAATATATTAAAACTTCTTTAATCATCAAAACGCATGCACGCACAACCAGGCAATCAAATGTTATTATGTTTAAAGTATTTTTTTTATCAAGTAATAATTTTTTTAGTTTAAGATCTTTGGTATTTGTATTAAATTTGGACTTATTTCAGTTTTGTTGAGTAGATCTATTTAAGGAAGTTTTTTTTTCAATGCCTATTTCAATAGTTTTTCGACATTTTTTTGAAGAATGTTAATTAATAATTAGAAATTTTTATATTTAACAAAAGAAAATTAGTATATTATAAATATGAAATATCTATCAATTTTATCAATAATTAATTTTATTGACTCATCATTCTTAACAACGCCTCTCTCCTCAATCACATTTTATTAATTTATGATGCTCAAATCCAATTACTTATTTAAAAGATCGATTTTACTCCAATAATTAGAACTAATGTAATATTTGTTGAAACTTACCATTTAAATTGGATATAAGAAGTTTCATATTTGATAATTATTTCTTAATATTACATAATATATTTATTTTAAAGTAATTTCTTTAAAGTAAATAATCAAACATTGGATGAGTAAAATTTTGTTGGTGGGAGGATGAGTAAACTGTTGAAGTCAAATTTACTACGTATATAAATTATTTTCTTATAAAAAATAATTATATTCTATAACATTTGGATGAAAATGTAGATATTTAATAGTAAAAATGAATTTAATCAAATCTAATGATGAGATATATTTATATTATAGTCTGTAAGATAATTATTTAAATTTGGCTCACAAAATAATTATTTGGGTTTATTATAATAGATTCTTAAAATTAATATTATATATATATATATATATATATATATATATATATATATATATATAATGAATTTGAATAACATGCTACTCTATTAGATTATACTTAGCAAGTAGTTGATTTTGTTTGTTTTGTTTACAAGATTATTGGTTTAAGTTTGTTTGTTTTTTATTATATAAAAACCTTTTTTTTTTTCTAGACTACTTATATTATTTATCGTCAGGATCACTTAAAAGTAAACAAATTTCAGGCTAGTTTATTTATGTTATAGTAAATTAGGTTTGTCTTTTTTAGAGGGAAGAGATACGCTTTGAAGTGAATAAAGTGTAATTATATCGTTGATTATAAAATTAATACTTAAGAATTGTGATAAAATCAAAATCATATATAAAAAATCTAAAATTAATTATAATCTGATATGTTAATTTTATAATTAATGTTTATTATTATCTTTTATTCTCTAAAGTACAATTCTTTCTCTTAGCCAAATCCTAGTAAATTAGATTTAGTTTAAAGGAACATTTATATATTAATGATTTAAGTAAAAAACAACTATTTGAAGATTAAAACACAAAACAAATTTAACACGTAAAAATATATTAAAAATAATAAGAAAAATTAAGATATATTTTTACAGGCCTATCTAATATGTTTATATTAATAATGGTATTAGATAAAAGAACATATTAATATATATTTTATATTTTATTATTTAAAAATATAAAATGATAAACAATTAACATATAAATCTTCTAATTGTATTCTTATTTTTAATTTTTAATTGTGATATAATGGAAATAAAATTGGCACAAAAATTGTAGGAATTTTTAATTGTGATATAATGGAAATAAAATTGGCATAAAAATTGTAGGAAAATTGTAATTTTACAATAAATTTATACAATCTGTTTTATAATAATGAAAGAGATAAAAAAAATATAAAAAAAAGTAAAATAAGATAATTAAAGTATTTTAAAATTGATTTGAAATGTGAGAATTAGAAAAAACAAAAAAGGAATAAGAAAAAGCGAATGACCGGGACCAATGCTCTATTGGTAAGGCCACGAATCCTTATTTGTAGTTTTGAAACTTCTTATTTCCCAATTTGGTGTTTATGCGCAAGTCTTATACCCCCAAACTTCAGCGATATTACTATTACTAAATCAACCAAACCCGTCGCGGTGCCCGTCAATACCACACTGCCACTTCGTCTTGCTTTCATTTTTTTTTATTTAAATTAATAAAGTTTTATCAAATAAATATAAAATAAATAATTTCAACTAATAATGAAAAAATTAACTATTAATATTTCAATACATATATACATGACTAGTATTCTATTTATTTATATAATTTAAATTGATAATAAATAAATATTTTTTAATAATATTTTAAATTTATAATAAATAATTTATATTATGATAAAATGCTATTTTTAGTTATTGATATTTTTAAAATATTTAAATTCAATTTAAAATTACTAAAAAGCACCCATTCGAAAAATATTTTAAAATTCTGTCTTAAATAATAACAACTAAAAAGTCTGTGTTTAAAACAAGTATTATAATTTTAAAATTTTTAATAAATATATTTTTTTAACATAAAAATTATATTTTAAAATTATAATAAATAATTTATATTACGATAAAATTGTATTTTTAGTTATTGATAGTTTTAAATAAATATTAAAATTTATTTTAAAATTAAAAACATTAAAATCAGTAAAAAAAACAAAAAAATATTAGATAATGATAACTATCTCTTAAAAAATATAAATAAAATATTTTTATTCAAGATATTTAAAAAATAATGGTTAAAATTGTAATTTGTTTTAAATTTTTGTTACATATGACTTTAAATTTATTATAATTTAATCAATGACTATTATTGTATTTCTCCATGATGGAGCCAAATTCTATTATAATTTATTTATAAATATATTTATTTGTAGAATATTTTTGTCAATAATTTAAATTAATTAATTATTGATTGAAATTCAAACTTATGATTTACCAAAAAAGAAAAAAAAAAAACTAACTATTCAACAAATATAATTATTTACTTTATTCCTAGGCTGACTATCACAGTTTCACGCAAACTCTATAGTACATGCATCATTCACGCCAAACGAGAGAGATTGAGTACCACTCGTATTCTGTTAACGTGGTCTCGCTCTCACACATTATATAAAGAGCACTGCAGGTTTCACTGATGCAGTTGGAGCGGCGCTTCTACTAAAAAGAATAACTCTTTTCTCTCTGCCAATCAGCGATGGAAAATCTCGAGAAACTCAAGAAAGAGAGCATTGATCTTGTGAGATTTCTTCCGCTTTTCGTTTTCTTCTCTCTATCTTTTGTTTATATATTCTCTTTGCTCGGAATAGCCAGCTGATTATCTAATATAATGCTTCAAATGTTGTTTTGTGGAGTAATTTTGATTATCATTTATCACTGATTTATGATTTTGTATTGAACACATGAAGATTTCTGATCCTGGCTCCAACTCATCAATTGCATTTCAATCTGCCAACGCATTTGATTTCTGATTCAGAATACCAATCATTTACGTCGTAAAACTCACAATATATACGTTATGTTTATTAGGTTTTTTTGGATTATTTTCTGTTTAAATCGTCTTATTTTAGTGAAACTTTTGTTATTCTTCTTTCTTTTGTAGCCAAACAGAATTTAGGTCATTTAATGTTTGTTTTCAAAATTAATCTTAATTTTTTTTTATTAAGGTTGTCGCGATTGTGATTTTGTCACAGTTGTTGATAGAGTGAGAAATATTGCGGTTGTGTTGTGGTTGAAAGAGAATCCAAAAATTTTGATGTTATGGTTGAAATCATAATCGTTGATATTTTTTAAAATTTTGGCTCCTATATTTTAAAAGCTTCGATTTTGATCGTCGCATTTTCTTACCGAACATAAGATGGTGGATGAGGACCAATATTCATCATTTATAAAAAAAATGTAATGATCAAAATTATTATTTTTAAAGTATAAAAGAATGATAAATCTTGAAAAAAAAAACATAGTTTACCCTTGTCTATTTAATTGATTTTACACTAACATTTTCTACGTCCGTGTTCACTTATTCGAAGAAACGTTCATTTTCTATATTTGCACTTTAGGAATTTTAGTGCGTAACATTCTTTTATCGTAGAGCATTGCTGGTATAATGGTCCAATGTAACTTTCTTATGTGTTTGGTAGGCATCTTGCAATCAGACATTGTGTCATTATTTCTACGTAGTTTGAATCTTTAGTGTTACATCTCTTTTATGGGAAAGCTATATATTGTGTACTCTTGATGTTTGCTATGTTGATAGGATTACTTAAATGCTTTTGTTTTGCAGGAGCGAATACCCGTGGACCAAGTATTCGAACAATTGGACTGTTCGAAGGAGGGTCTCTCAAATGAGGAAGGCCAAAAGAGGTTGGAACTTTTTGGGCCGAACAAGTTAGAAGAAAAGAAGGCAATGAATTATCTCTATCTGACTAGTTGCTATTTGGATTATTGTATAATGTGTTTTTCCCTTAAATTTTGTGTCAGTTTGGAGAGAATGCTGCTCATCAATTAATCAGTTACTGAGCCTTGCCAAACTATTTTGAAAACAGGAAAGTAAGATGTTGAAATTTTTGGGGTTCATGTGGAATCCGCTGTCATGGGTCATGGAAGCGGCTGCCATCATGGCAATTGCATTGGCAAATGGAGGGGTAACAACTTCTGACTTTTTATGTTCAATTGAACTAGAAGATAAAAAATCCTGTAATAGTATATTTGCTTAGTTTTTGTTATTTTTTCACTCAAATTTCATTCTCATTGGCATCCATTTGAAACATACAGGGCAAGCCACCAGATTGGCAGGACTTTGTGGGAATAACGGCATTGCTTGTTATCAATTCCACCATTAGTTTTATAGAAGAAAACAATGCAGGCAATGCTGCTGCAGCACTTATGGCAGGTCTTGCTCCCAAAACCAAGGTATAATTCCCATAAAAAGCTAATTAAGGTCTTGTTCCAGCTGATATTTACATATGTTTTACGACGATTCTGTTTGGATGACAGGTTCTAAGAGATGGAAAGTGGACCGAGGAGGAAGCTGCCATATTGGTACCAGGAGATATCATCAGCATTAAGTTAGGAGACATAGTCCCAGCTGATGCTCGTCTCTTGGATGGTGATCCTCTCAAAATTGATCAATCTGCACTTACTGGTGAATCATTGCCTGTTTCAAAGAATCCAGGTGATGAAGTCTACTCTGGGTCCACAGTTAAGCAAGGAGAGCTTGAGGCTGTTGTAATCGCTACTGGGGTACACACCTTCTTTGGTAAAGCTGCTCACTTGGTGGACAGCACTAACCAAGAAGGGCACTTTCAGAAGGTACTATCTTTTGCTCTTCCTCTAATATGAATTTGTGAAAAAATGTAAGCAAATTTTACGATGGCAGAGTTGCGTATTCAACATGATATGCATTTGATGGCTTCGACTTGATCAGGTGTTGACAGCCATCGGTAACTTTTGCATTTGCTCAATAGCTGTGGGTATGGTCATAGAGATCATTGTCATGTACCCAATTCAGCACCGACCCTATAGGAATGGAATTGACAATCTCTTGGTGCTTCTCATTGGAGGGATTCCTATTGCCATGCCAACGGTGTTGTCAGTGACCATGGCTATTGGTTCCCATCGACTGTCCCAACAAGGTGCTATCACGAAGAGGATGACGGCCATTGAGGAGATGGCTGGGATGGATGTTTTATGCAGTGACAAGACTGGCACTCTAACTTTGAACAAGCTTACCGTAGACAAGAGTTTGATTGAGGTCAGTCGATGTAGATCACAAACAAATGATTTTTAAATTGTTTATTTGTGTATGAATGAGGATCCTTCAATTTAATGTTCAATTAACCAATTTTGATGTGGTATGGGAACTGTTTGGAGATATTTTTGATTTACTAATCATTGGATGTGATTTATCCATATTGCAGGTTTTCGGAAAAGATGCTGACAAGGACACTGTAATTTTGCTTGGGGCTAGGGCGTCTAGGGTAGAGAACCAAGATGCTATTGATGCTTGCATCGTTGGAATGTTGGGTGACCCAAAGGAGGTTTGTACTTTTTTCTCATTGATATATTGACTTGTTAGGTTTTGCTTGCCTATGTAACTTAGTGACAATTATTAGGATCTGGAGCAATGATTTTGCATCATAGGTCTCTATAATTCGATTTACATTTTTTTAGAACTCTTCTACGCATCTGGATGAAAATTGATTATAGAATGAATATGAAGTAGGATAAATTGCACAATTTTTGGATATGATCATGTTGAGAAGCACCTTCATATTAATACAAGAAAAAGTCACATTTTCATGCATAAAGACCTCATGTTGGCCTGCTTAATGGCGTTGGATTTAGTCTTGTAAAATCTCTTAGAGTAGCTCTTTTAACAAGCATATCAAACTTTTTAATAATCCCGATCTTTGGTATTTGATAGATTGCGGTCTTTGGTATTTGATAGATTGCGGTCTTTGGTATTTGATAGATTGCAACTGCGTTAACAACTTTTTCATACTTGCTACAGGCCAGAGATGGTATCACAGAAGTGCATTTCTTACCCTTCAATCCAGTGGACAAACGTACGGCCATAACATACGTAGACCAAAATGGCAATTGGCACCGAGCAAGCAAAGGGGCACCAGAGCAGGTAAATGCATCTTTTAGTGCATAAGATTGATCTTTCTCGTTTCCTTATACAATGTCCATCATTAGTGTAGCTAATAGTGAATTTTTTCCACAGATTATAGTTCTCTGCAATCTTCGAGAAGATGTGAAGAAGAAAGTTCATACCATTATTGGAAAATTTGCTGATCGGGGTCTTCGTTCTCTTGCGGTTGCCAAGCAAGTAAGTTGGGGTTCTTGGTAGACTCATGTATTCTGATATCCAGCAAAAATAATTCAAATTGAAGTTAGTTTTGTGATTTATTATCTATTATCAGGAAGTTCCAGAGAAGAGAAAGGATAGTCCAGGAGGACCATGGCAGTTTGTTGGTCTTTTGCCTCTCTTTGACCCACCTAGGCATGACAGTGCAGAGACCATTCGCCGTGCTCTACATCTTGGAGTGAACGTTAAGATGATTACAGGTGATCAGCTAGCTATTGGAAAGGAGACCGCTCGCAGGCTAGGAATGGGAAGTAACATGTACCCTTCTTCCTCTCTCCTTGGGGATCACAAGGATGAGTCTATGGCTGCACTTCCAGTTGATGAGCTTATTGAGCAGGCGGATGGCTTTGCTGGTGTCTTTCCTGGTAAGTAGTTATATCTATAGTTTATATAACTTATGTAATGTGCCTTTCGTTGGTGATCTGAACAATTCAATACTTGATGCTATTTTGTCCAGAAATAATCTGAACACGCTCTTCTAATTCTAAAGGAGGATTTTACTTCATTGATTGAGACATAATTTTCTTATGAATAACTTACTCAACTGATTGATGTGAAATGTAGAGCACAAATATGAGATTGTGAAGATACTTCAGGATAGAAAGCACATATGTGGCATGACCGGAGATGGTGTTAATGATGCTCCTGCCCTAAAAAAGGCAGATATTGGAATTGCAGTGGCTGATGCAACTGATGCAGCTCGAGGTGCGTCCGACATAGTTCTGACAGAGCCCGGTCTGAGTGTCATTGTGAGTGCAGTTTTGACAAGCAGAGCCATTTTCCAGAGAATGAAGAACTACACGATTTATGCTGTTTCTATTACAATCCGAATCGTGCTGGGCTTTTTGCTTATAGCTCTTATCTGGAAATTTGATTTCTCACCTTTTATGGTTTTGATTATTGCAATACTAAATGACGGAACAATTATGACTATTTCTAAAGACAGAGTGAAGCCATCGCCTTTGCCGGATTCGTGGAAGTTGAATGAGATTTTTGCCACAGGCATAGTGCTTGGTGCTTACCTTGCTATAATGACCGTTGTCTTCTTCTGGGCGGCTCATGCTTCTGATTTCTTCACTGTAAGCATGAAGACATTATTTTTAGAAGACAATTATGTTTAAAAATTGTTTCAGGCTTAACCAATGTACAACAATATTGGCAGGAAAAATTTGGTGTCAGATCTATCAGGAACAATGAGGATGAGCTCACAGCAGCTGTTTACCTTCAAGTGAGTATTGTAAGTCAGGCTCTCATCTTTGTAACTCGGTCAAGGAGCTGGTCTTTTGTTGAGCGCCCTGGGCTCTTGCTTGTTACAGCCTTTATAATTGCACAGCTGGTGAGTATAATATCTAGGTTGATTTGTCCATATTGTTTCTCAAGTATAACAAATTACTCATTTCTATTATTTGTTTTATCTGTAGATTGCCACAATCATAGCTGTCTATGCAAACTGGGGCTTTGCAAGGATGAAAGGAATTGGGTGGGGCTGGGCTGGTATCATTTGGCTCTACAGCATCATTTTCTATATCCCGTTGGATGTTCTTAAATTCTTCATTCGATATGCATTGAGTGGGAAGGCATGGAATAATATTACCGAGAACAAGGTACTTTGTGTACTTAATGGTATCATATAAATTATAAATCTTTTATTTTCCTTGCTTATATGACTTTTTGTGTCATGGGATGTAGACTGCTTTCACAACAAAGAAGGATTATGGAAAGGAAGAACGAGAAGCACAATGGGCCACAGCTCAACGCACCCTACATGGGTTGAATCCTCCAGAAACTGGACAGATATTCAGTGAAAAGAACAATTACCGCGAATTGTCTGAGATCGCAGATCAAGCTAGGAAACGTGCTGAAGTTGCAAGGTAATGTGCAGTGAATGATAAGGTTTAATATTTTTGTTAAAACTGAACCAAAACCAATCGGATAAATTTGTTTTTCAGGTTGAGAGAGCTTCACACATTGAAGGGACACGTAGAGTCTGTCGTAAAACTCAAGGGGCTGGACATTGACACAATTCAGCAGCATTACACTGTTTGAGTGAAGCAAGCTGTCCTTTATAGGAAGAGTTAAATATGTTGTTATTTATTTTCTTAGACCTAATTTGACTTTTCAGAAGATAAATGACTTTAAAATAATCCAATACTTTGAGATTGTGCAAGACAATCCAATGTTGGATAGAAAAAACAAATTATCAGTGGTAAGTAAATGTTATAATTCTATTATCAAATGTTATAGTGTTACTGTTAATCGAGATATTATTTTTTCAACAAAGAAAAAGAGATTAATTTGATAACAAACTTTATAGGTTTCCAACCTAATTGCTTCGTGTGAATGAATTTCTTTGCACATGACAAGGTTAAAAAAATAAATAAAAAGTTGAAATAGAATTTCATCTTAAAAAATATTATAAGTAGACCAAACGTATAATTGAACAATTATTGGTAATTAGATTGATGAAACTATTGGTCAAATTATAAAAAAAAAATGGCTGTAAAGATAATTGATATATCTGTACACTTAATATATGTTAGAATTTTATGCTATTTTATAATTTATGTAATTCACATCACCTGATAAGAAAAAAGTTTGACTTAAAAATTAATTTTATTTAAAATTCTATTTCTTATTTTTATAAACAATTAAAATATCAATTTCTCTCTTTTTTTTTAAAATATTAGTAATATAAATTGTAAAAACATTTTGTCAATGTTAATTTATTAATCTTTAAAAACAAAAGATTAGTAAAAAGTAATAGAATATTTCTTGTTAAAATAAATTATGGTACATATACCAGCATTACGTTAACTAGTAATTCAAAAAACAAACAAACAAACTTATGGTATGCATGATTAGTCTTTTGGAAGGTGTTTCAACTGAAACTGTATTTCTCTTTGATAAATAAATGATGATGTCCAGCTTGTCGAGCTCAAGATAAATGTATATTTACGTGTACGTTACAAATTATAGTACATCATTTTTAGTGTGGTTTTAATTAGATATGTTTTTTATTTTTTATTTTTTAAATATACATTTCACATATTATTTTTATACTAAATACTTTTTAAAAAAATCAAATATTTTACTTTTTATACTTATCTATATATTTAATCTTTTTACTATATATCTGTTCGAATACTTTTATTTTTATCATTAAACTGATATTTTTCTAAATTATTAATTCAAAATTAATATATATCATAATTTAAATTATTTATTATAAATTTAAAATATAATTTATATATTTAATTTTTTTGTATATATCATAAAATTTAATTATAATATAATTTATACATTTAAAAGTATTTATTTTATATACATGTTAAAATACAAATAAATAAAGAATGATGAATTTATCTTGGCACCCACTGCCTTGGGTAACGCTAATTGTGCAAGTTAGTAACTTGTACACCGTGGCCGTGGATAAGTAGCCATATATTATATTTACAAGCTTAAGAATTGTATGGAATGTGATAGTATTTTTGCTCTAAATGAGATGAGATATAAACTTTATCAATAAGATATAGACTTTACCAACCCTGTTCCCAGGTGCTACTTGCGGCTCGGTATAAAACATAACAGGCTTAATTGTACTTTTTTTTTTTATATAATTATGTAGTTTTAATTTCTTAATTTTTAATTGTATAAATTTAATATTTTAAATATTATAATAGTATAATTTTGATTTATTTATTTATATTTTATTAAATATTTAATAAATTTTATTGATATATTACTTGATAATTGACATGTTTTTACATGTTACTTAATTACATATGATAATGTAATTGTTTTATATATTTTGTATATTTGATATCATAATCATGAGATAAAAAAATGTAACTATCTCATAATTATCATTTTATATAGTATCATAGAAAAATTCTATTAAATATTTATAGGAACCATAAGTGTTAAATTGTAGCATAAACTTAAATTTTTATAATTGAAACTCAAAAGATTTAAATCATCCAATTATATTAATAAATATTGATTCAATTGATAAAGATAAAATTTATATCTCAAAAGTTAAACATATATTTGATTCTCACTACTAATGATCATGTTGTCCGTGAGTAATATATAAATATTTTAAGAGTATTCATTGAATTTAGAAGTTTATCTTACCTTTTATAAAGCCCGAAACTTAACTCATTTAAACTTGTAGTTATAAAAAATACCAAACAATTGTAATATAAAAAAAACAATTAAATCAAGATACTAACTATTAAAA
Organism: Mucuna pruriens; assembly: GCA_025330945.1. Taxonomy (NCBI): domain Eukaryota; kingdom Viridiplantae; phylum Streptophyta; class Magnoliopsida; order Fabales; family Fabaceae; genus Mucuna; species Mucuna pruriens. Next base: position 893,156 of record JAENHJ010000529.1, read on the forward strand.
ATAAGATTAGTAGAATTCTCATCAAAACCAAAATAATATACTGTTTTTGGTTGAAACATTTGATTTCAGATGAATTCGGTAAAGACTTTAATTCTTTATTTGGATGAAAGAAAATAAAATAAAAAAGAAGACAAAATAGTTTTAAAATACTTTTTTTCCTTAATTGTGGAGAAGCCTTCTACCTGGGAGCAAGGCCCGTCGAGTATCTAGTAAAAAATAATTTTCACCTTCAGTCCTTTCCTGGGCCTCTATGTTAGCCTTTGGTCTGTCAACAATTATGGATATATTTTTTTTGTTTAACATGATTTTATTATATTTTTAAGCTAAATTATACTTTTTTATTTTTAAATAAATTCATTTAATTTTTATTTTTAAAATTTTTTATTTTAATTATTTTTTTGATACGTACATTTAAAAAGAAATAAACAGCAATATAATTAAAATTTGAGTTTTTACATATATTTTAATTATTTTAACTTTTAAATTCAAATTAATATTATTCTTTCGTTAATTTAAAATTAATATCATTAATATTAAAAATAAGTTAATAATAATTTTTAAGTTAATAGCATTTTTCTACCCTCACTATAATAATGATATCTTATTAAATGTAAAACTAGGGCAGTTTAAAATCCCAAATTGTCTCCCTCTCAGTCACAAAAGGAATTCGAATCCTTCAACTTGTGGTTTTGAGCTGAAGCTCGATCGTTTCTTCCCCTCCAAACCGTCTCATTCTCAAGACCGCCGGATTGCTGAAAGGAAACTGAGCAGCAGACATCATGCTTTTAAATACCCATTAACCATATTTTAAATTTTAATAAAATATAATTATTACAATGGTGATTGAAAATATTATTATGTAACAAATTATTATTAACTTATTATAATATTAACTGCCTTAATTTTAAATTAACAGTGTAATAATATTTACTCAATTTAAAAATTAGATTATTAAAATAAATTTATGGCATAGCTGTATTTTATGTTACTAATTTGGGGTGTGAAATAATTTTTATCCTCTTAATTTTAATTGTTTAACTCTTGTTTACACATTTAAAAAATAATTAATTTTAATTTTTATAGTTTTAATTATTTAATTATAATTTTTATATTTGAAAATTAGATATTTTTGATTGGTATATATTAAACAATTTAATTTGTGAAAAATTAAATAAATAATAACATCATATATTTATATATTATAAATATTGAAATTAAAAAAATAGTTAATTAACTTTGTCTTGGATATGTTAAAAAATTTAATAATGAAACAAAAATTATTTATTTTTAAATGTATGGACTAAAATTAAGTAGTTAAAACTACTAAGATTAAAATGATTCATTTCTTTTATATACGTAAATTAAAATTGAACAATTAAAATCATAAAAATCAAAATATTTTATCTAGCAAAATAGAAAATTAAAAATATAATTAAACCTAAAATTTTAAAACATAAAAGATCAAACTTAATGAATCATTGTAGGCAACTCAACTCACTGGGGAGGGTTAGCTGCTGTAAATAAAGTTTTAGGTTTTAATCTTGATGTTATATTGTATTTCCTTAATCAAGAAAGACTAAAACATTTTATTTAATAAAAGAAAAAACAAAAATATAATTTAACCATATATTTATAACATTAATCTCCAAACTTAAAAAATGTAAATTTACTCTCTCTCGTAAATTTAAAAATTAATATTTAAAAACATGCATACAATAAATTCGTAAAGAATAGCATTTTCCATAAAAAAAAAAAAAAAAAAAAGCAGACAAGCACAGTAACTGCATTTGATGAAAAGTAAAAGGATTAAAAATATTTGATTTAAAAAAAAAGTTGCATGGCGAAGAGGCTGAGTTAATGAGGTGTGGCAAGTGGCAAGTAGGAACTAGGAAGCCACATGTGTCGGAGTCCTGTGCGGCTCTAAGTTCGTTTGCATGCAAATGCTTTGAATAGTGATATTGAAAATATCATTCATATTTCTCAAATTCAATTGGCACTTACTGCAAGAAGGATAAGGAAACCAATGAAGTCTTTGTGTGCATGTGTCCCTCACCATTTATACCTTCCACGCACATTCATACAAGTTATTAATGTTTGCCTGTGTGCATGTATATAGACATCATGTTGTAGCTTTAGTTTCACTGTGTCAACTAAAAAGCAACAGAAATGAAAGCAAATACTACTACATCTCTATTATTAGCACTTGTTTTGCTCACACATTGTCTTGTTGCTGAAACAGGAGGAACAACCTCTCCCCATGAAGCAGCAGTGTTAAGAGGATCTAGAAGAAGCAGACACAGTACTGGAGGAGGAAGAAGAACAAGAACAAGAACAAGAGGATCAAAGTGTGATCCATTTTACCTATTTCTTTATGGAAGATGTGGCCATTGGCCTTTTCCTACCTTTGCTTGCCCTGACAACCCATTTGGCCAAACATCATTTCCTCCAACAATAACTTGCACACCAAGACTCCCACCTCCACCGTTGCAATATTATTTTCAACCACCTCTGCCACCTCCACCATTGCAATATTATTTTCCACCACCTCTGCCACCTCCACCACCACCACCACCATCACCATCACCACCACCACCACCACCATCACCACCTCCTCCTCCTCCTCCTCCATCTCCTCCGCCACCAGCACGTCCACCTCCGCCATCTCCGCCACCACCGGCATGTCCACCTCCACCATCTCCGCCACCACCGGTGTGTTCGCCGCCGCCTGTTCCACCCTGCTGCCCGTTACCACCGCCTGTTCGACCCTGCTGCCCACTGCCATCACCATCGCCGTCCCCCCCACCACTGCCACCGGCGCCGCCACTGGTTCCATCACCGCCGCCACCTGGGCTACCACTACCGCCGTTGGTAATTCCCCCTCCGATGTCACAAATACCAACGTTTCCATGGCTATCACCTCCGAACCCCTTTATCGTGACAGCACCCCCATTAGTCCCAATGTTTTCGCCACCTCTCCTATCAAATCCAACCCTGCCAGACATTTCCTTTCCCCCTCCACTACAACCCTCGCCGTTTCTTTCAACGCCACCATTTCTCAATATGCCACAGACGCCCGATGTTTTCTTGCCGCCACCATTGGTTCCCCAACTGCCACCGAAGGAACCACCATCTTCTAACATGCCCACTACACCGGATGTTTTCTTAGCGCCACCCAAGCTGCCGGAGGACCCACCGTCTTTTAACACGCCCACTACACCGGATGTTTTCTTAGCGCCACCCGAGCTGCCGGAGGACCCACCGTCTTTTAACACGCCCACTACACCGGATGTTTTCCAGGCGCCACCTGAGCTGCCGGAGGAACCGCCTTCGTTTAACACGCCCACTACACCGGATGTTTTCTTAGCGCCACCCGAGCTGCCGGAAGACCCACCGTCTTTTAACACGCCCACTACACCAGATGTTTTCTTGGCGCCGCCGGAGCTGCCGGAGGAACCGCCTTCGTTTAGCATGCCCACTACACCGGATGTTTTCCAGGCGCCACCTGAGCTGCCGGAGGAGCCACCAGAGAATTCGGTTCCTGATCCAGAAGAGCCGCCGTCGCCATTCAGCACCGGCTGATTCGAGTCCTCCCTCTATCCTTTGTTTATACGCTTACATATATCCGCGCGTTTAAATAATAACATTTCCACTTTTCTTCCTGCCTTTAATTAATTAATTCAAATTCAAAAATCAATTGGAGTGCTTTTACCTTTCTGTTTCGACAAACACTTTTAAGTAAGAAATATCGTGTTGGTGGAATATTTGGATCCACGACAAATTTTTATACTATAATTTTGCTTTTATTTTCTTAATTTACTGAAATATAAATAAGAAATTTAATTAGTTTAATTATTCATTTTTTATATATATTTTTTAATTTTTTGTGTTTATAATATAAATGTAAAGTATATATAATAAACTCGTCAAATAATAAATATTTTATTTTAAATAATCTCAATATATAATATTTTGAATAAATAATAAAAATAATTATCACCATTTTTAATCTCTTGTGCTTTGAATAATGATATTTTAATATTTTATTTTATTTAAAATTTTATTAGTATCTCTCACTTTTTATTAACAGCATAATCTACATTATCTTATGACGTATATGTGTTGTTATTTAATTAAATAAATAAAATAATAATTATTTATTTAAAATAAAAAAATCATACATTAATATTATAAAATAATTTTATCCTATCATTTAATTATAAATTTATGTGAATATAATTTTTAAAATGATTATTATATTTTATTATAAAAATTTCATACATTTATAATAAAAGATATTAAATATATTTAAATAAAATATCAAGTTATTAAATTTGTTTACCAATTCAATTATAATAATTAAAATAATATAATACTCACAAAAAATTAAAATAATCTAATCTAAAACTATCTTTTCAAAGTTCAATCTTAGAGAAATTTTAATGATCTGCTTAAATAAGAGGAAAAAAATAAAGATATAAAAATATGGAGAATTCAACTTTTAATATTTTTCTTTTTCTTTTTTCTTTAACTTAAATTAATTTATTATTATTTTTTATTCCACTTTGGTTCCCTACATGAAGCGGAGCGTACGCCTAAACAAAATGAAAAGTGGGGTTTTGGATCGGAAAAGTTGGATCACGTCAGGGCTGGTCCTTTAATTTAAAATTAGAGTTGCGCATAAGAAAGAGAAAGAAAGAAAGAAAGAGAGTGTAGAGGTGAGAATTGGATTTAGGAAAGAAAAAAGAAAAAGAATGTCAGAAGATTTAGAGTTACCTGAGGAGTGCTGGGAATTGGTATTGAAGTTCCTAATCCTCAACCGTCCCAATTCCGATTCCCATCATTATTTTGATTCTCTCTCCCTTCTCTCCACCCAATTCCTCTCCATTACCAACCGCCTCCGCTCCTCTCTCACCGTTTGCAACCAAACACTCCCATTCCTCCCTCGCCTCCTCCTCAGGTTTCCTTCCCTCACCTCCCTCGACCTCACGCGCCTCCACTACTCCCACCTCGACGCGCTCCTCCGCCAACTCTCACGCTCCGCGGTGCCCCTCCAATCGCTCAACATATCTGGCCACCCCAGGCTCCCCGCGAACGGGTTGCGCGCGTTGGCCAAAAAGCGCGTGACTCTGATCTCCCTGACGTGCTCCCACATGGGGTCTCTCAAAAACGGCGACCTCCTCCTGGTCGCGGAGTGTCTCCCTTTCCTCGAAGAGCTCGACCTTAGTTTCCCCGAAGACACCGATAATTCCACCGATCCAGTCTCCGATGCCGGTATTGAATCTCTGTCCTTAGCGCTCCCGAAACTCCGGAAGGTTAACCTCTCGGGCAATTTCTTCATCCACGACCCTTCAATTCTGAGTCTCTGCAAAAACTGCCACTCTCTGGATGAGCTTATCATCTTCGAGTGTCACTTCATTTCCCAACTGGGCATCGCCTCCGCCCTCCGCGAGAGACCTTCTTTGCGTTCTTTCTCAGTTAGCAACTTCGGCTGTGGAACCAAAAAAGGTGACTCTTCCAGACCCTATGTCACTTCTGATTTCATTGCCGCATTGCTCACATTGAAGACCTTGACTTGTCTCGATCTGTCGTCTTCCTCTATCTCCGACGAGTTACTTTGCTGCGTCGCCGAGGAGGGGATTCCTCTCAAGAAGCTTGTTCTGCAAGGTTGCTGCAACTATAGTTATATTGGAGTCCTTTGCTTGCTCTCCACATGTCGCTTTGTGGAGCATTTGGATCTGCAAAACGCTGAGTTTCTGTGCGATCAGCGTGTGGAGGAGTTGTCTGAGTTTCTTGGGAATTTGGTGTCTATAAATGTTAGTGGCTGTAGGATGGTAACCGATTCGGCTTTGATTGCATTGGCCAGGAACTGTCCTTTGCTGAATGAGGTCAAAATGGGGGCAACGGATGTTGGGAAAAGGAGGGTCGAGGATGATGGTGTTGTGAATTGTCAAGTGAAGTCTCTCTATTTGGGAAGGAATTCTTGCTTGAAGGATCCAAGTATTGAAATGTTTGCTTCTGTTTGCCCCAGTTTGGAGGTGCTTGATTTGAGCTCTTGCCGTGGCATATCGGAAGGTGTTGTTGAGGTTTTAAGGAGGTGCTGTGAGGTTAGGCGTTTGAGCTTGGCCTTCTGTTCAGGAGTGAAGCTAACTGGGTTGAACTTTCAAGTTCTTAAACTTGAGGAGTTGAACTTGTCTGGGTCCAGAGTTGATGATGAAGCGCTTTCTGTGATCTCAAAGTGTTGTCGTGGGCTGCTGCATTTGGACCTGGAAAATTGCTCTTGTGTTACAGCCAAGGGAGTTAGGCAGGTGGTGGAGAAGTGCACGCTGTTGAGGGAGATTAATTTGGTGTCTTGTTATGAAGTCGAGGCTAGTGTTGTTGCTTGGATGGTGTTTTCAAGGCCTTCCTTGAGAAGGATAATGGCTCCCCCAAGTTTTAATCTCAGTGATGGACAGAGGGCACTCCTCTTGCGTCATGGCTGCCTTATTTGCTAGTATGTCAAATATTGGATTTTGGGTTTCCTTGAGCCGCTTCTCTCAGAAATGGAATTGGAAAGGGACGAAGATGCTTTTACACCATTTAGGAGGAATGCCTTTAAATCACGCTCTGCCACTCTTTGGAAACACACTTCAAACTGTTTGAAATTCTGTCTCAGATTCCTGCTAAGGAGTTGCTGTATATGAAGTGCATTTGGAAAGAGTGGCAGGATACGATTTTAAGTGGTGCTATAAAGACATAAAAACTGTTAGTTGCATCCCCATTGAGACAAGAGGGAGTTCCATTTCTATTCCAAATCTGCCAGAAGATGTTGTCATGTTCAACAATTCAGGATCTGAAATCACAATCCATGTTCAATCCTACTCTACTTCCTCATTCATTGAGCTTGATTCCGTTAAGTACTGTATAAAAATTAAGGTGCCTTTTATTCCCATGGATTAAGATATTAGTAATAGCCAAGTTGTTAATATTTCAGTCAATACATAATATAACTAATGTTGTGGCATCATGTTATACTGTTTCTTCTTTGGCTGCTTAGGTTAAGAGATCATTTAGTGTTTGATGCTCAACACAGAAGAAGATAAAGAGGGACTTAAAGTTGAAAACGTATCAGTTTACATTTGTTGTATTTGACTATTTGCTTCTATGTCTGTGCATGATGATTATGTAAATTGTGTACCTTGAAACTTGGACACATCTTTTTTCTTTTTCTTTATTTTGTGATAATGCTTGTACCCATCTCTTAATTATAAAGTGTGAATAACATACGTTGTAAGCAGTTGAACATGGATGGTATATAAAGTTCCGAATTGTATTTCGTTTCCCTGCTATGCCTTGAATTATATATAGTACTTGGATAGTTTAACTATTCATTTTATGAAGTGATGGTACCGAAGGGCAACGTTGCAGTGAAAAATAAATTATAAACTTAATATTGCAGCTACTATTGGCAGCTATTTAAAATATTGGGTTTTGCCGACCTGCCTGCCCTTAGAACACAGCTCTGCATTTTTTTGGGGGTTTTCATGAGCCCTGTCAAATTTTTGGACGACAAAAACTCTCAATAATGTTTTTGGTCAAATGATCAAACGTGAACAAATAACAAGACAAAGCAGGCCCAAAACAACATACCATATTGGATAGGATAAAGCTTCTGCCGTATCAACAACTTTCAAGAGCCTTTTGTAACAAAATCAATTATGATATGGACAGTGTGTTTAGATCAGTCTTTTAATGTGTTGTGAAATGTTCATGAGATATGTTCAACTGAAAACTTATGACCAAAACTTTCTGTTTTGTGTAAATCAAACAAATGCAAAATAACACTAAGGAGACTGTACAACAACTAGCAATCTAGCACTATTAATAATTTTCTTATCTTTTATACCAATCAAACTCCTTAAATGACAGTCTAAATATTAAAAAAAATTGATTCTTGACTGTGTATGACAAAAAAATTATTAGTAAAATAAAATTCACTTCAATAAGCTACTTAAAAGAAATTAGTCTCTAATGATCCATTAAATACCCTTAATACACAAAAATGTAAATAATTAAGAAAAGGTAAACCTAGCTATTTAATGAGACTCACCTAAATTCTACCTAATAATAAAAACATTTTAAGAAAAAGTCAAGTATGTTGATATGAATCTTCTCCCATTAAAGAACTTGATTTTAAAAACAACAACGTAAATGTATAAAATGTACAGAAAAATATGCATTGTAATGATTCAGAATAATTATGAATTCTCATGGCGGTAGTTAAGCAGTTAGATCGATCCTAATCGTCTAACAAATTAATATTTTTTCTGAATCCTCTTAGCTTTTTGTTGAGTTGAAATTCTTACCAAGTTGCCAAATATTATCATACATTTTGCCACTTGTCAAGAAAGGAGAAAGTCCTCGCTATCCTTCATTACCTGTTGCTGGTGTGCTTGTACTCCACACCTCACAACTCGTAAATAGATACATAATTATTTAGTATCTTTTGCGAGACAATTATTCAAATGGAGATTATATGTTATGACCAATATTATTAAATGGCACCAAAATGAATAAAAATACCATTGGCTGCGTTTATCTGTTTTTCTCAATTATTTTACACCAAATAGCAATTTTTTTATTTTAAATTACTTTATCTAAGCATGAATGATTTTGGAAGTCGTGGTCCCCCTGACCCTGGATGTTGAATTGATATCCTTGAATTCAAGGAAGTGGTGCGTTGCACTTTCATACAAATTTCATGGTTGGATCGTTGGTAATGTCCGTAAGCAAAGAAAAGAGTAATGTTTAGAAATACGCGATCTCTTCACACAACATGATGATGCAATTGGCCTAGATGTAATAAAAGGAAATGTCTAATGAGTGGCAATTTTATTTTTGTGGGTGGTGCTAATTTGAGTCCCACAGTAATGATAAAATTGTTCGTATGAAAAATGTGAGGGCTGAAGTATTTGTTTGTTGAATGAAAAAAGGTGTATGAAAAGTAAAAGCCTTAAGAGTGAAAATTACAGATCACCATAACATATGCCAACCTAACAAGCAAAAGACTTTCTAGAGCTTCATGATTTGGACCGACACTAGTCAAATATATATAAAAAAAAAAAAAAAGGTGGCTTGAAGGCTTCTCCAAGAATGAAGAGCTTCATTTCGTCATGTTGATCAGCCATTCTGACCAACAAATCCAACACATTTGAACACATCCTGAACTTGCTCAATAAATATCCACTCAATTGGGTTGGTTTGTTGTTAAATGATTGAGCCATTAATGATACTTATCATGATGACTTGATCCTCTTAAACTTGTTGTGGTGGTTGATACATAGAAGAATACCAAGATGTCAGTGAAAGATTTTCCTGAAGAATGCTGGGAATTGGTGTTCAGATTCCTTGGGCATGGTCATCACTTTGAGTCTCTATCTATGGTTTGCAAGCAGTTCCTTTCCATCACAAACCGGCTTCAATTCTCTCTGACAATGTATGATCCAACCATTCCACTCCTTCCTGGGCTGTTGCTGAGGTTTTCAAGGCTCAAGATCTTGGACCTGAGTCACCTCAAAGGCCACCATGAAGGCTTGCTTCATCAAATTTCGCAATCCGGGTTGGACCTTGATTTGCTTAATCTATCGAACCAGAGAACACTTCATGTTGATGGGTTGAGAGAAGTTGGTTCAAAGATGACACATTTGAGGGTTCTGATCTGCTCAAACATCGGCTCTCTTCGTGATAGCCATCTTGTAGTCATGGCTTATTGTTTTTCATTTCTTGAAGAACTTGACATAAGCTTTCCATTGGATTCTCAAGCTTCTGATTTTGGGGTACTAAAGCTGTCTTCTATGCTTGAGAATCTACGCAAGATCAATGTTTCCGGTAATTACTTGATCACTGATAAATCCTTGTTCTCTCTATGCCAAAACTGTTTGTCATTGGAAGAAGTTTCATTCTTCACATGTTTTAAGATAACACAAATAGGCATTGCCTCTGCGATCCGCATCAGACCCAGTTTGAATTCCATTTCCTTTAACATTGAAAAGAAGAGAATACATGGACCTGGTTTAAGACTCACCCCCATTCACTTGGATTTGGTTGATTCATTCAGGAGTTTGAAAAGGTTAACTGCTATTGATTTGTCAAATTCTGTTATCTCGGATGAGTTTCTCTTTGCGGTTGCAGAAGGAGGTGGTCTTCTTCTAAGGAAACTTAACCTCCAAGACTGTTGCAATTGTACATTTTCAGGAATCTCTTATGTGTTATCCAAATGCCAATCTATTCAATGCTTGGATCTTCGGAAAGCTGATTTTTTAACTGATCAATGTATCAGCAAGTTATCTATGTTTCTTCTTGGCTTAACTTCTATTAACCTTAGTGGTTGTTGCCAGCTCACCAATTCAACATTTTTCATACTCACAAGAAACTGTCCTTTGCTCAGTGAGATCAAAATGGAGAGGGCATATCTTGGGGTGGAAGGGGAAGAAGATTCAATGAAGGATCTTGTTGTCAACTTTGAAGTGAAAAAAGTTTATTTGGGTGATAATGTTTTACTGAGTGATGCAAGTTTGATCAAATTTGCTTCCGTTTGCCCCAGTTTAGAGCTTCTTGACTTAACCGGTTGTGAGAGTGTTTCTGGAGAAGGTATTGTTGAGGTTTTAAAGAGATGCTGTGAGATAAGGCATTTGAACCTGGCGTATACAGGAATAGAAGTGTTTGATATAGACTTTCAAGTTTCAAAACTGGAGGTGTTGAACTTGTCAGGGTCAAGAATTGAGGATGAAGCACTCTCAATAATCTCAAGGATGTGTAGTGGACTTATACTTCTGGACATCCAGAGTAGCTGGCATGTTACCCCAAAGGGTGTAGAGGAAGTAGTAGAAAACTGCAGGGCATTGAAAGAGTTGAATCTAAAGAATTGTAAGATGGTGAGTGATGATTTTGTTGCTTGGGTGGAGTTTTCAAGACCATCATTGAGAACAATAGTCACACCTTCTGAAGTTGGTGCTTATTGCTGATCTGAAGCAGAGGAATCTCAATGTGAAATGTGGATATGTCTTGTTTGCTAGTGCTATTTTAACAACACATTCTCACAAATCACAATACATTCCACAACAAAGAAAGGAATGTTTCATGAGAATGTATTGTTAAAATGGCATTGCATTGCTATAACATTCTTATGATAAGTTGCAAGCTGTGTGTAACTGTCTTGTGTATGATTTTTTTCATTAGTGTTGTTTTGTCGTGTTTGAGGAAAAAGTTGAGGCCTGTAACATTAATGTTGGAAGAGATTATTTAATTTCTTCGTTTTACAATTTGTTGTTTTTATTTTTAAAATTTTAGTAAAATTTAAATATTTTTGGTGTGGTAAAATATAAATAAGAATATAGGTACCCCAAATCATTTAATACTTCTTAATTTAAACTTTTAGTGATAGAGTTAATAAGAATATAGGTAGGCAAAGAAGAGGAGGTAGCAATGACAACCATTCATTAGCACTGACATTAACCATTCATTAGCACTGACATTAACCATGGCCGTAACATTGGTATTTGTATTGAAAGTAATAGTTACGGCTATTACTATATTGACTACTAATTATGCTAATAATTATTGTGTATATTTGATAATTGCATGATGATTTGTTTAAGACTATTTTTTATTTCAAAAATTGAAGTATATGTGTTTCAAATAAATTAAAAGTCAATTCAATTCTATTTTAAGTGAACATATTTTATTTTAAAACTTACATTTAAATTAAAAAAAATTAAAACAATCATTTCAAATAAAGCTTGAATATAATTTTAAAAGTTTTCTTCGTATATATATATATATATATATATATACTCTAGAACTAGAGTACATAATTATCTTTTTAACTACCAAAAAGTGAGGAAAAAAGAACATGAATTTTCTTATTATAAAATAAAATAAATATTACATGCATTATTTATGTAAATAACTTTTACATTGTTATTTCGATACAAATGTTTTGTATAATAAATTTGTTAAATTTTATTGTAATTATCTTAAAATTTATATTTATTATAATTTTTATTAATTAATAATATATGAAAATTAAACTTTACAAATAATTTTATGAAGTATAATAAACTTATAACAAAGTAAAAAAATATCTAACCTAGTTAATAGATAATTGAATTTTTTAAACAAGTCATATATTTGTAACTGTATAGGAAGAAAATTTTATTGAAATATACAAAAATAATCACTTGGATGATTTTTTCGCTTAAAGAATAATTAGTGTTGGACTATATGCGGTGGGAGATATGGAAAAATAAAGAAAGAAAGAAACCTTACTAGAAGGAAAAGAAAGAAACCTTGCTAGAAGGAAAAGAGCCTCACTTTATAGAAGTTCATTTAACGGTGTCTCGCCGCCACTCAAGACAAATCTTTATCTAACTGACGAAATTATTTGGTCCACAAATTCTGAAATATATAATGGCGCCAATGATTTTTAGCCATAATCAAACTCCGTTTCTGTTGCCATACAAATGGAGGCTAAACACATGTTTACTTTAAGAAATATTTTTATTTTTAATTACAAAAATAACTCATTGTTTTTATATATTTATATAAGAAATAATACAAATATTTTTATATAAAATTTTAAGGATGAAAATAAGATGTCGTTTTCATAATTAAAAGTCACAATAAGAATAGAAAATAGAAAATATCTTTTAGAAACTACACAACTCAAAAGTTTTATGCCATGGAATTTATGTGATGCAAGAAACATGTCGATTAAGCATGACAACACGCGCGCCAAGAGCGGGTTTAACTCTCCTCTTCTATCGGGTGACTTTAGAAGATATGAACATAAAAACTTTAAACTCAGCTTCGTTTTCGCAAGGCTTTATCAAGTTTGAAAAAATTCTAGACAAACTTGCCTTGTATAAGTTCTAAAAAATTAATTAATTTATATATTTTAGATAAACTATATAATTAATTTTAATTCAAATAATACATAAAATTTAATAAATAACAGAGACCTCACAAATAAAAAAATTATGAATTAAATTATATTTTTACTTAAATATGTATTTTTAATTATCATTATTCAAAATATTTAACAATTAAAATAATTAATTTATATTTTATAATTATAAAAAAATAAAAAATATGGGAGATATTTCAAATAATAAAATAAAAAATATAAACTTTCAATAATGATCCTCAAATTATAATTAAAATTAAAAATTCCTTAAAATCAATCATGTTTATCACTGTTATGATTGTTATTGTTTTTATCATACGTTGTTAAAAGAAGTTACCATTATTACGTAACAGTAATATCAAAAGTGGTTGTGACACTAAATGTTTATAATCAAATTTTAATATTAAATACAATCTATTTTAATTATAATCCAAAGATTATTATTAAAAATTGTCATTTCTGTTTTCTCACTTAAAACATTCTGTTTGTACACGTTTTTATATAAGGATGGATTTGGGAGTGTTAAATTTCCAACCCCGTTTTTACACATAAAGGAAAAGTCTGAATTCAGACAATCAAAATCTTCAAAATCAAATCAAAGTCAAACTAATATTCCCAAATTTAACTTTAATTATAATATTTAATTATTTTAAATTTTATATCAACCAGAACAAAGTATAATATATATATAAAAATAATGTTTATCATGTACAATTTTATAAAATTGAATTATACTCACAATTATTAATAAGTTTATCAGATAATTATTAAACCTCTCACAATATCCAAACATACAAGTTTTATGCTCGAAAAATTCAATCTTATATTAGTTAATAATATAATTTAAATAATATTTTCCTTTTATATAAAGTAAAAAAAAAATATAGTCTAAGACCTTATTTATACTACCTAAACTCTTTCTTACTTGCTCAAGTAGTTCCTAAGTCTATATATAAATGAAAAAAGAAAACCCTCATTAAAAGTGAATTTCGTAGTATTAAGAACCAAACTCTAATACTAGCATCCTGTTGGAATTCCCTCCTTAATTGTGACTCAAAAGTCATAATGCTTGGGGATGAACATATTGGGTTATTTTTGGGCTCCCAACTATATGGACAAAAGCTCAATACTCTTAAGCCCGCTAGGTTTCTCTTTATAAGAGGATAAGGGGTTAGATTGAGAGATATAACAACACACATACAAGTGAAGAAACCCTAAGAGAGTTAGAGTGTCTTTTCTGTATTCTTCTTTGAGAGAAAGAGAGATATATACAGAGAGGGGTGAGATTCATTGAGAGATCTTCGGATATTGGGAGAAACACTTTGTAATCTTACTTTTATAGTGAAGATCTTTTACTGGACTAGGTCCCGTGGTTTTTTCCTCTAGGTTTTCCACGTAAAAATTCTAGTATCATCTTCTTTTATGCTCTCATTATATTTTTACGCTTCCGCATAGTACCCATTTTGTGTTCACAAACGAGGGAATAGGCATCTCCCAACACATCCGACTTTAGAGTAAATTTTATGTTCAAATTACCATTCTATTCGGTGATAGACGCCAATTGTCTTCTTTTAATATGATTTCAGACTTCAAAAATAATTTTACTTCGAAAACACACTGGAAATATCTATCTTCAACTTTTAGAAGATTAATACGATAATGTCTCTTTCTTGGTTTGCTCTAGAATATTCCTCATACCAAACTAATTACAACATCTCTCAATATAGTCTTTTTCATATTCACATTAAGAATCAAATCCTAATAAACATGTTAGAAAACTGAAGAATCTACTATGATAAAAGTACTTTGTTACATCTTTCCAGTCCCTTAAGCTATTAATGAATAAAAAATGAGTGTACTAGAGATATCATGTAAAAGTTTTCATACTATTAATTAATTAAAAACCATCTTTGTTATTATTTTTAAGATAATTACAAAGTCAGCAAATCTATCATATATATATGTGTGTTTTATAATACATGCTTACATTATCGGTGCATGTATTATTTGTTTATGATTTTTTTTTCATTATACCTTAAAATATTGAAACTGATAATTCCACAGATTTCATTCTCACAAGCCTACAGTGCTGAAGTGAGATACAGCAGTCTCAAAAGGATATCAAGTCCATTAGAAAAATTCTAGAATGTCCAAACGTCATACTGCTACCATTCTAAAGCTGAAAGCCATACAAACCTTGAATATTTTGACATAAGACTCAGTTGTCAGTGGTGATCCAGAACAAGGGATATTATATGAAACAAGTCACATTTATTCTGATTGGAGGAGCCCAGCCTCCCTATAGCTTTCAACAGAATCAATGAGCGATTCCTCAAGCGACCTGTATTTCCAATCCAACCTTTGCAGTTTCTCTGAGCTGAACCTTGTGTGATCATCTACCTCAATAAAGCTGCCACCAATGAAACTTCAAGTTAAGCATGTAACTATAAAATATATACATATATATATATATATGCAGTTGTTTTAGAGGTAATACCTCATCCCCTTCTACGTGCACTTGCATAAATAATAGTAATCAAGGAAAGCATCATAAAATCATACAAATTTAATGTAATTCGACCTAACATGCCCACATCCAGGGATAAGAATTAAGAATTTGCAAACATTAAAATATAACTTCTGGAGGGAAAAACTGCAAACCTTCTCCCACTACCAATGCAATTATTTACAACAAAATTGCAAATCCTTCAAACTTTTGTGGATCAAGTTGCAAACCCTTCACGGTCGCAACATTACTAACAATTTTTCTCCCTCTTTCTCATGGCTCAAACAATTTGACAATACAAGTATTTATGCTCACAACAACTGGCTTAACAAGTAACCTACTTTACATGCACTCCTTATTAATTAATGACTTTTTCAGTTTGAAGAATGCTAGCAACACACTCTATTGGGTGAAATTCATGAAGACCTACTAAACAGGGAGTAGGACACATTGTTTAGTGGATTCCGCATAAATTTCATCCAATAGTAGATAATTTGTTAGAAAGAGTATGTTGCTATCATTTGTCTTATTGTTTTCTATTAAAAATAAATCTCTCATATCTTTCACACATCTTGCATATCTCATACATATTGTAATATTAATTACAAGATTTGGATATACCAATAAAATAAGAAATGATCAATAATAATATTTTAATTAAGAATTCAGGCCAAACACAACAAGCTGGAGCTTGGGGTCATAAAGAGGATCTCTCTATACAGGTGCATCAAGTCCAAAAATAACAGTCTAGACATTTAGGTTGATACTTGACTTATGACTACAACTTTCCTTTGATTTATCGATCAAGGGGAACTGAATCTTACTTCTCAGGATACTTGTAGTTGGGAAATATACTCTTTAGTTTCTCCACCAAATCCCATGTCTTCAAGGTATGTGAACAGCATATGTATCTCCCTTCTGCCTCAAGCTTCTCATATGCCAAAAGTATTGCATCAACTAGATCTCGTACATCAACTATCCATCGAATCTTATTCTCCAACGAATCACAACCTTCAATTTCAGACAAACCAGAAAAACAAGCCCAATAACATGATTATTTTTATTTGATAACTATGTTATACTTTAGTATAAATCAAATAACATATATGGCATCACTTCAAGTATTGGGGCAAGAAAGCTAGTGATACAGTGCAAAATCCCATGAAGGGCATAGGGTGTTGACTCGACATGACACCTATGTAAACCAAATTGCTTAGGCCAAAAGCATTCTGTTGTGCTAACTACATTAATGAATTTCAAAACAGAAATAAATCAAAGGACAGGCCTTAACAAGTAGAAAGAAGATAAAGGATCTACTTTTTTTTCTAACTCAGAATTAGTTCTTCACACCAAAGACTTACCACTTTCACGTGACCAAAAATGTAAAAGGAGATATATGATTATGGTGTAAAGCAATAATGCATTTGAACTACCACTGCACAGTTAGTAAATTGGTGTATAGTAATAAGAATAATTTGATGAGGCAATAGTAGGCACCTTTTAGAATTTTGAGGAGAACCAAGCT
Organism: Mucuna pruriens; assembly: GCA_025330945.1. Lineage (NCBI taxonomy): Eukaryota > Viridiplantae > Streptophyta > Magnoliopsida > Fabales > Fabaceae > Mucuna > Mucuna pruriens. Next base: position 910,127 of record JAENHJ010000529.1, read on the forward strand.
ACTTGCATTAACAGTGGTTGACTGTAAAACTGGCCCCAACACAAGGGAAGGACAAATGCTTACCACATCAAGCCCAGTTCTTTTTGCAAAGTCCAGAGCCTGCTCCTCTGCTTCTGTCTTGGCAAAACAGTACCAGTTCTGGATCATATTTGACATGTTAGTTACATTAACACAAACACTTGATGATTGAAACTTTGCAACCAAACAATCTGAAATAAAATAGTATACCCAAAGCAACAAGACTAATGACAAATCCACATCATAAGCGCAAATGTAATAAATTTACAGACCTGAGTTGTTCTGCAGTAATCTTTATCAGACCAATAGGACTCATCAATGAGTTTATCATTAGGCAAATTTGGGTTCATGCAAATAGCACCTACAGATGATACAAAGACAACTCGTTCCACTTTAGCTTCAAGGCAAGCTTCAAGTACATTAGCGGTTCCTTTCACAGCAGGCTCAATCACTTCTACCTGCAGAATCATAAGTCTAACAATGTGAGCAATCCCCCAAAGAGAAAATCTATGGTACCAATTGAATACCTTACATGATCCTAAATCCTTATAACGGAAGGCAGCAGAGACATAATTCCTAGGATTGAATTAGATAAACAAGAGCATGAGAATGGGTGAGAGTAAATGAGATAGGAAGTCTGAAATATTCAGTAAATAATAAGCACCTCAGGATTGGATACTACAGTTGAGGGTACAGGGCTAGCAACATGGAAAACTGCAGAGCATCCAAGAATTGCTGAAAGAACAGATTCGTAACTCAAGAGATCTGCCTTAAAGAGTGTAAGGTTCTCAGAAGCTCCCTCCAGTTTCATCAAGTGTTCGTATTTTTCACTACCTGCTAACACACACTTCAAATGAATCGGATCCAAACAACAAACATAACATGCTTGCATGCATTCTAATAAATCAATAGTTTCCAAAGGCACCAACCAGGTTGTCGAACAGTTCCATGGACAATGTAACCTTTGGAGAGAAGAAGCTTAACGAGCCAAGACGCTACAAATCCTCCAGCGCCAGTTACGCACACCTTCTTCGCGCTACAATCTGCCATTGCTATCTCCTCACTCCTTTTCCCAACCCTTAATTCAAATCACTACTCATTTATCCACACTCTAAACATTTCTTTTCATTCTCTTTTTATGGATCTGGTTTTAGACACTCAACACTTAATTAATAATAAAATTACCCCTTTAGACTTCTCAGATTTAAATTTCTCATTTATCTCTGTCTTCAAGTATTTTAAGCAATAACTAACATTTTTTATGAAAAATACTTACATACAGTTTTTTAAATAATTTTTATTATATTGTAACTAAAATTAAAAATTCATCTCGATAACCTATGTTAATTTTGAAATATAAATATTTAGCAACTTGTAGTGTTTGATTACCGTTTCAATATTGGGAAGCGAGATTTGAATTTTCCAAACAGCCTGTTATAATGTTTGTGTAGCACGTGCTCCAAAACCACGTTTATATAAAGAAAGGCAATAATTTGTTGAATGTCCAAGTACTTGAAAAGTTAAAGCAGACTAGCTTTTTTTTTGTTATCGATCAAAAGCATAAAACATGAGGCCTAATAAACACAGTGCCTTGCCTAATACGTGGGCTAGGAGAAAATTAGGTATAATTTTTATAATTATTTTTTATTAAATATAAAATATTATTTTAATAATTTATATTAATTGCAATATAAATAATTATTACATAAATTATAAAAATAAAATTTTAATTTTAATTAAAGTAGGATAAAAAAATACATAAAGCCCTACATAAATGCAAACAAAAGATTTAATAATGTAATTTAATTCATTTTAATCTTACCTGCCGAAGTTTTTTTATGGAAGGAAATTACTAGTGTTGTTATTAGTTAAAATTTATTAAAAATTATAAATCTTAATAAAATTTATCAATATAAAAAAAACTCATTAAACGAGAAATAATTATATCAAAATTTAAAAATTTTAATAAATTTTCGTTTAATATATTAAAAAAAATATAGTCTCCCTGTCAAAGAAAAAAAAAAAACTACTTTTGTCAGCCGCTTTACATTTGGCAACAGTGATGGATTTTAGAAATGTTTTAACAAAATTACAATGTTTGCTGTAGATTACACGTTTTTTGTTTTTGGTTGTAGCACACCACACGTTTTTTGCTTTTGGTTGTAGGTTACACGTTTTCGTCGACATTAAACGTGTAAAATTTCCAAAACACGCAGTACATATTTCCAACGTTACACGATTTATTATATATATAAATCATGTGTCCCTGTTGCTTTGAGATGTTAATAAAAAATTATAATATTTTTTAGAGAAATCATCTACAACTATTTTAGCTTAAAAAATACATTAAAAATATATTTTTGAGGCTTTTTGTTAGAAAATTTATAATTTTTATTTTAAAAATTATTTTTTAATTTTAAACATAGTTTTCTTTAAAAAATACACAAACAAACTGGTATTTACTAAGAATAAATGAATTGTATATATATAAGGAGTATATCAAGTTAATAGAATGAAAACAGGAAATTCAAATCAAGTAAATATTCATAAATAGTTTAGAAAAAATGACAAAAGTGATATGAATTCTTTACAAGATTACGTGAGTATTTAATAATTTTTAATTTTAATTTTTAATCTGAATATTTAATAATTTTCTATCTTAATATTCCATTAATTCTATTAAATAAAAATAAGACGTCAATAGCCTCGTTGAGAGAATATATTTATTATGGATATTATATAAGTTGATGTTGATCTACAAAAATAATGTATTGATCCGAATGCAATTATAATTATATATTACTTTGTGCAAGCTTGATGCAAATTATTTTCAAACATCAATTACTTATGTCCAACGGAGAAAATAATCTTTTATCAAATATATGTCAAGGAGGTATTTGTTTCAGCTCATCTTTTTCTACTCTTATAAATATAAATTTGAGAATATTTATTTCATATTTGTTAGAAGATTATAAAAAAAATAAAAGATTAAACATTTTTTATTCTCAAGAAAAATATATATTTCTGTTCTAGTTATTTTATTTTCATTATGAGAGAGTGAGAATGTAATATTTTCGTAAAAGGGTAAAAAAATATTTTTTATTACATTTATAAATTTTATTTTTATTTAAATTATTTTGAGTTTTAAAAGATACTCTGAGAAATATTAAAATACAATCAAACATCTTTTTAAGTATACTCAAAAATAACATATTTAATTATAATATTACTGAAAATGTGATATGATATCATAAAACAAACATCTCTTTATTGTGCCAAACCAATTTTAGTTTTTCTTTTTTGTTCCTATTCATACAGCTTATATTGTAGGAAAAATTTAAGTGGATATAACCAAAATGAAATCACCTGATGAAATTGTTGTGACATAAAACCTCCGATTGAAAAAAAAATCCCACACTTGAATTATTATGCTACTATCTTGAAATAAAAGTGAGGTAGCATTGTAAATAAGTTTAATGAACAGTATAAATCTCTAATTACGTAAAAGTATAAAAAAATTTACACCATCCATAGCTTATTTTCACCGTAAATAATAAGACGATCCTTTACAATATATATGATGGTGAACCAAAACAAAATTCTTTCGCAACCAAATTATCTATTTCACATTGTGATGTTGAGCAAACAAAGCTTTAAGTTGACAATTATTTGAGTTATATATATATTGAATAAAAACTAAACTTTTCTCAAAAATTAGGCTTAAATATATTTTAGTATTTTAAATTATTTTTTAATTTGATCTTTCAAATTAAAAATTTTATTTTTTGATTTCTCAATTTCAGAAATTATTTATTTTAATTTCTCATTATATATTATTAAGTGAACACATACAACATTTAATCGTAATTTATCACATAAAAAAATCTTTAACGACATCCACGTTAAGAACTAAAATCAACAAACATTAAAATTAGATATTAAAAAATAAAAATTTTAATTTAGAGAACAAAAATTTAAAAATTAAAAACATATTTAAATCCTAAAATTAAAACTAACTTTTCCATATCAAATTTTTAAAAAGTTAAATAACATTTTATAAAAATTAAAGTTCACAGATTAATTTGAACTTATAAAAAAAAATTCATTATTTTACATTTTATTTTCTCCTCTTGTATTCATAATGAAGTTGATCCGAAGGGCTATAGTCAAAGTTGTTGGGTCTATCTTGCTTAATGAACAAACAACTCGTCTTGGCAAGGGCGTCTTATTATTTTTCCATTTTTCTGAAGTTATTAACCATGTATTATGATTGGTATAAGGTAGGCTGCTTGTAATGGCTATATATGAACCAAGTTATTTAGCTGACTTAATAAGAATAACTCAAAATGCTTGAGATGTTTCTGCTTTAGATTCAGATTTTTTTACGTAAGATACTTGATATATTAATATATTATTCTAGACAACCAAAAACATAAAACAAACAACGTATGGGAAATGAAACATTTGTCATAAATTAAACCCAAGGCTGGTAAAAAAAAATAATTAAATGGGCTGACCACAACATCTATCTCCAAGAAAAATGGAACTCAGTTCTTCAGTAATTGATATACGGATCGCAGTTATAAAAACCAGACCTGAATAACAGGTGATTCAGCCACTTGACCAGTTTGGTTTACAGCCTGAATAAAACCCGCACAACCAGCTGATTTTCTTTTGCCAATTTGTTTACGTTGGGGTTTCTTTCGTTCGACCACCAGTTATGCGACCCTATGCTGCCGTACCAGATCGAATTTTATGAATATGATCAGGATTATCACGTAGACCCAGCTTGGAGATAACAAAACAATAGGAATCCCAATCAGTTCTTCTCAGGTATTTCAGTAATCTTTTTCTCCTCTGAACCATTGCTAGCAGACCTTTACGAGAATGAACATCCTGAAGCATCATGGAATGAATTGAATCAAGGATAAAATACGCCAGATTTGCACCATCTATTTGGTTGTGTAGACTATATATATACCTAGTCCACATTTACTTTGTGGTTTCAGTGGACCCTACATAAAAATGTCAGGTTCACACTGCGTAGAACAAATTTGATCGGTTAAGTTCACAAAGTAAATATGGACTGGTGATAAAGGGTGGTATCTGCCGTAGTTTACAACAGTCTGGTCAAATGACATAAACAGCGGCAAAATAAAACAAAGTACACAATACATGAATGAGTATGGGCATAAGTGGGTCGGTTGGGTTAAGTTTGATCTAATTTAATATTAAATTCAATGAAGTATAATTGGGTTGGGTTCACATTCTTTTTTATTTAGCAACCCAACCTTAATCGGGCTGGAATGAGTTTGGTAGTTAGATCAACTGAATAAAATAATAATATATTCTAAAATTAAAAAAATTAATTAATTCAACTTATTCAAAATGAAAGCATTCAAATATACAAAGCTAAACAATTAGCATGTACAATCATAAATTAAAATGATAGTATATATTACCTCTGGTCCTATATATAAGAAATGAGAATAATTTTTTGTCCTAATTATAAGAAACAAACTTACTTTTTCAAAGTATTAATTGCTAGTTTCTTTTTATACCTTTCATTAATTTTGAAGTTCATTAATGAGTCATTCATCAATTTCCTACTAAATTGGATACATTCAATTTCAATGAGTATTTTTAAAAAAAGAATTAAATTTATGATAATATTAATCAAAAACTAAGTAATTTAACTACTTTTATGGGTATTGATAAATTAGATATTTATTTCTTATATATAAAAAACCGGAGGTAATACTATGCAAGAAGTTTAGAATGACTTACAAATATGCCATTTCAACTCAAGCACAATAAAAAATTAGTCATGTTATCAAAAATTCCAATGCATGCTTAAATTAAATATCCAATAGGTTAGATTGATTAGATTTGGAACTCGATAAATTGACACCCAACCCAATTATAATTGGGTTAGACAAAATAAACTCAATCCAATCCAACAACCCAACCCAATCAGCTGAAATGTTGTTAGGTTTGATAGGATTTATCGGGTTTGCAGGTCAATCACAACCCACTTACACTGCCTATGAATGAGAACAGTACACAGTCACCAATTCAAACTTCTATCTATGGCCATATTCAAGATTTTGTTAACACAAGTCATAACAACATTCAATATATTTGCTCTGCACTAGGGGATCAAATGAAGCTAAAAATCAAATTGTCCACTATGTAAAACAAGTGAAACCCGTGGACAAAACAGGAAAATACAACTCTCAACATCTGAATAAAATTGATATGGAAGCAAGCTAATCTCAAATCATCTGCTTTTACCTATGACTGAACATACAGTACCAAAGAAATCTCCAAGCAAGTCAAAATCACTTATTAAAAAAAATAAATACAAGTCAAAGTTCTAACCTAAACAACAGAACGTCCAACTTATGGTCTTGCATTTTGGGTGTGTTTTCGTTTGTAACAGTATTTATAAAATCATATGGCTATGACTCATTGTACAGTAAAGTGCAATAAAACTACTGCTACTTGATGACAACTGGTCATAACCTGTTCCTTCATAATAAAAGAATACATTCAATTATCCTATCATGCAGCCCGAAGAAACTTTTATTTATTCTTTTTAAAATAAATCTTACAGTCTATGAACACTCACAAACGAAAATTGGTAGAGCACCTTCAAACTAGATTTGCAAGAAGTAAATGCCACAATTAAAAGGTCCTCCATAAACAAAGCAGACAATGACCGGTAATAATGTCTATACAACAGATAGCTGATCATGCAAATCTCCTATTGATGAGCATTCTAGTCATGGATCACAAACACAATAATATATTTTTAAAAAATGACAAAGGGGCAACTCACCTTCTTGTGTAGAGATGCTGATAGATGCTTAATCTTAGTTGTGAGTTGTGCAACTGCATAACATCGACAGGATAGTATTAATTCCTTAACAAGCGCCTATTAACATTGTCATAAACATAGGCAACACACATTTGAAAGTACGACCTCAACTTTCAGCAAGACCCTCGTCCCATCCCAATAAGTAACAAACACATTGGTCCCAGAGAGGGAAGGCAGATAGATAAGCAAGCCAAACCAATTCCCTCCCTACCAAATCCTACTTATCAAACACTGCACAAATCAGTAACCGAATAATTTCCCTTACTTTGAACACGTGCCGAACCACAATCGGACTCGGACATCTTAAACTCATCTCTAACCTTCGCGAGCTCAATTTTCATCTTCTCAGCAGAGGACATATTATCCGGATGAAAGTACTGGGATAAACACAGTGGCAATATTAGGACATCAAATTAATTAAAACAACAAAACACTAGATAAAAGAAAAGCATATATAATAATAATAATAATAATAATAATTGCCTTTTCAACAAGATGGGGTTTAGGAGGCTCGAGCGAGAAGGTTGGAGTCCCACCCAAGTGGCTCAATATACTAAGTCCCTGCACTGGAAAATCTACGCAGTTAGTTATCTGTTTCAAATAAAGGAACAAGAACATGTTACGAATTGCACTAGTTACTACTGACGTGAAGATTTCTTAGCGTTGTCAAAATTATTCTGATCCATCTCAAAGAGGCATTCTCTCAAATCCTCCAATATAGCGGAACCACCTAAACCTACACCTTCTCGGGAATTGGAAAAGGCTTGCTCCTCCTCCATCTTCCTCAGCCTCACCAACCTCTCATTCAACTCCCTCACAGAGAACCAATCCTTGCCCTTTTCCTCCGGCCTCAACATCCTCAATTTCTTCCCCAAATCCTCGACGCCGTAAGTCTTCAAGAACGCCGTCGACGATGACGACGACGACGCCGAGCCCTCTTTTCTCATCTCCCTCCCGAAGACGGACTCCGGGAGAGCGCCCGACCCGCCGATGGTGCTCGGCCTGGACAAGCGCGGCGAGGTTGGGGTTTTGGCCTTGATGTTCTGAAGACTCTCGCGAATGGACTCCACGTTGATGGAGGATCCAGATTTGGGCGGATTGTGCTGCATGTTCCGTTGGTAGAGATCCTGAAACGAGATTTGGTGCGGCGGAGGCGCGGAGGTCCGGGCACGGAACTCGGAGAGGTTCTTTAGAATCTCGCCAGTGGAAGGTTGTTGGGAGTTGGGGGGAGCACTGAAGGAGGAATTCGGTGACCTTGTGTTTTGCGGAGGGGGAGAGGGTTCCTTGAGACTCTCCCTGATATCTCTAAAAAGGGAAGAGAATGGAGAATTGGAGTTGGAAGTGGAGAAGAACAGAATATTAGAAGGATTGGTTTTGCTTCTTCTTCGAAGATGGAGATGGAGAACAAGGGCCATGGCGGAAAATTGCACTCTTTTCTCCACAGGTTCGTTAGGGTTTTAGTTAGAGTCAGTCCAGTCACTTCTGTTCATACCCTCTCCCCAGATCAACTTTTTTTTTTTTTCTTCTTCTCATTTTTTGAGTTAACATATATAATAATTACATTTTAATCTTTTGATTTTTTAAGTAAAATTCGATTTTATCATTTAAAAAAACTTTTAAATTAGAGGTAATAATAATAGTGTTTTTTAATATTATGACCAAAAATTAATATTAAAATCATTTTATTTTATTAAATTTAAAATGCGATTAATCAAATTTTAGAATTGTATATGTCTTCTCACCTCTTTTTCTCCCCTCTTCTCCCCTACTCCTCTTCCTATTCCAAAAAAATTGCAGACATTAAAAATTATTATGTGACTTTATAATTTTGGTGACAAGTGTGCTTTATAAATATTATTTTATATCTAATTATTTTTTTAACATCAAAGGATAAAAATACATGTAAGCACTTTAGTATGACTTTAAATATTTTCTATCAAAAAATATTATAATATCAGTTTAATAAATTCTTTTAAATATATTTTTGTTATTAATTAAATTTTATTAAAAATCATATAATTATTCACTTTTGTTTTGTATTTTTTAAGAAATTTAAATAAAAATAAAAGTATGTCAAGTAAATATATTAAAAAATAAATTTGAATCTAAGAAGATACCCTTTAAAAAAATAAAATATTATAATAATTATTAATTAAAAATCAACAATTAATGATTATAATAAAATTATTAATTATAATTTTAACTATTAATTTTTATTAGTAATTATTATTTCACTTTTTCTTTTTAAAATACAATCACTTTATTTTAAAGAGTAAAATCCTAAAAAAATCACATTCCTTCCATCACTATTTGTGGCAACTTGCAAGATGTAATTAACTCATGACAAATGTTTTTTTAAGAGTCTCTTGGACAAAGCTTAATTATATCCCAATTTGTGATCTAACTTTTAATAATGTCTGCACGTACGAATAATGTAGCAGGTTTGGTAAGATGAAAGATGTTTGGAATTTAAAGTGTATTTAGTTTTTTTTATTTGTATTTTAAATAAATTTTTTATTAATAATTATCAAAACTGTATATTTTACTTTATTTTATGTTTAAAATTTTATGTGAAACATAAATTTTAAAATATTTTTATAAAAATGCTTAATATCAACTAGAAATAATTAAAACAAACTAAATATCCCTTTAATTATATTTAAAAAAAAAGTTAAGAAAAAAACGTGTCTGGTTAACTATAACTTAAAAATACCAGGAAAACCAAAAGTTGAAAACATATCTATTTTAAAATTTCAAACAGGTATTTACCAAAAAAAAAAAAGTTAAACACGAATGAATGTAGTCTTCAGAAAATCTACCTTATATATTTTTCTATGACACGAAAATTGCAGGACTTATTTTATTTTAGTCTGAGAACACGAGTTTTGTTGACATTTGCTATTTTTTATATATGAATATAAAAGTATTATTTTATTTTATTTTATAAAATTTATATAAAATATTAAAACAAAAATATTTTTTCATAATATCGTATATAAATGTTAATAAAAAATTCAAAAATAAATTGACACTTTTATTAAACTAAAAAATCTCTATACTACTCAATCCGACTGTAAGATATCGGAAATCTTAGATAAAAAAATTTGAAAAAAAAATACAAATAACATTAATCACCATTCATCGTAAAGTTAAAATAAACAAAAAAATATTATATAAATATATTATGTAATTATTGAATAAAAGAAATATATAAATATTTTATTTATAAAATTTATGAGAGTTTATTATTTCTAACAAATTTATAATACCTATCTAATACTTCTAATAAACTAATTATTCTCAATATAAGGCCATAAAATATTCTTCAGTGGATCGTACTCACATAAAAAAAAAAAAAAAGACTTACCAGGTTGGGCTTGGACTGTGGTTAAAAGTATGTGCGGGTACCAATAATATCTTCTTGGTTTTCTTTTTTATAAATTTTGTAATTCTTTAATTTAAAGAGTTATATGAAAAAATCCCCAAAGCGAATTATTTACCCTTTTTTTTTTTTTCTTTTCCTCTCTCCCTTCCAGACTTATTTTAGATCATTTTTTCTATTAATATTTATAAAAGAATAATCAAATATTTTTTATAATCTAAAATTAATATATAAATATATTTATAAAAAATATATTAATTAAAAAAAACTTATTTTAACATAGAAAAAGTAAAAATTCAAACACTTATTCCACTGCTAAATTCTAAAAGAACATTTACTATAAATAACGAGCATCTCAATCAAAATGAAAGTTTATATTCATGTCAATTTATAATTTTTTTATGAAGTAAAAAAATACAATGTCAATTGTAAGTGTTAAACCTATGTACATACTACCTAAATCTTCTTCCCATTAGACCAATTCTATTGATTTATTTATGTCTTTAATTAACATGTTTATCAACTTATAATTATCTACAAACAGCTGAATATACATATTTCTATTTTTGTTATAAAACAATATTAATTAAATTTTAATCTCTTTAATTGAAATGGTGTAGTTTTTAGTCTTCTAAGTTTCAGTTGAATGAATGAAGACACTATATTTTTAAAATTATGCAAATTTGGCTCTCAATTGGATTTTATCTACTTAAAAATCTCAAATTATATATTATTTCTTATTTAAATATTTGAAGAATTTAAAGGAAATTTGAGATATAAAATAACTTTAAAAGTTTACAAGTAAAAATAAGGACGGATCCCGAACATCACTGTGGGTGTACTTGTTACCACAAACTTTTAACTTTTATTCATATAAATTGTAAATTGTTTTCATAATTTAAAATGTAATAACAAGAGGTGTTTAAGTCAATTCATCATGTTACATGCAACTTATTTATGACATAAGTAGTTATATAAGTGTTTGAGAAAGTTTATAAAAAATAAATTTAGATATTTATCCATAAATTATTTTTAGTTTATTTCAATAAGTTTTATGGAATAACTTGGTGGAAAAAACTTGAATTTTTTTATAAAAGAAGGTTTTTTTTTTGGGCTATACTGACACTTTATTCACATGTACTTAAATGATTTTGATGAGAGTGGCAAAATGAATCTCACTAAAAAATTTGGCATGTTGGGTTAGAAAAACACCTATTTCATATATTTTTAAAATTTTTCATTAGAAGTTTTGATTTTTTTAAAAAAAGAATCTAAATTAATTTAATATCAAATTAGCAAAAAATTCTAGTACATATAAAAATTATGCTGAGTTTAAATATATATATAAAAATACACATACATTTTCAATAAAAATTATCAAATATGTTAAATTTATATTCTTAAAATAGTTATTGAATGTGACTATATCTCTATACGAAGTTTGAGAAAATCTCATACGCAATGTTTTAAGCAATTTTTTAAAAAAATTATATTTTTTTCATTCAAATTGTGTGTATTTTATTTCTTCCACTTTTTCAGATAAACAAGCATATTTAAATACAAGATTAACCAAATTTAGTATCAACATATATGATTCACACTCTTACACACATGCACGTACATATGTATAATATGAGCTTAAATATGCTTTTATTTTTTATAAAATAAGTGAGTTTTTATTTTGATATTTGTAAAATATTTTCTCTATTTTTCACTCTACAAATTTTGAAATCATTATTTTTGTTTCCTATAAAATTAGTAAATTCTGGTCATAGTCCCTATAATTTTTTTTTTAATTTGTGTTCTTTTAAAATTTGAAATTATTAATTTTATCCCTAACATTCATTTTAAGGTGTATAAATAAATTTCATTATATGAATCAAGAAAAAAATTTAGAAATATCATATGCTCACATGATATTGTCGACACTAGTATGTATTACTAGTATGTGTCACTTAGGATGATGGTCACTTAATATTTTATTAAAGACATAAACAATTCACAAGTGTTGCATAAAAATAAAAATAAAAAATGGTTTCAAAAATTTTAGGAATGAAAACAAAATCTGTAATAAAATCAAAACTAACTCATCTTATAATAACTAAAAATATATTTTTATATAGAGAGATAAAACATAAAAACTTCTAATTTAAAATACTTGCTTATGACATAATTATAGCAAAATCATCCAGTATTTGAATAAAAAAAGTTATTAAAAAGATTGATCTCGTATAAGTTAAATAATATATATATATATTCTAAAAATAGATATGTAAATATAGATATAAATTAGGATCTAATTGGTTAAATTTTGTGATTTTGTTTAAGTCTATCGTAGTGACAAAATATCAGTTCAGTTTAAAGTCTTGTGGAATAAAACATAATTTTTTTAAGAAAGAAAACACAACACCAAAAATAAAATTAAAATTTAGATACCTATATATATTATCTAAATCTGTTAGCACTTCATGGACTATAGTTTGTTTGTTTTTTTTTAGTTAATACTACTATTATTCCATTTAGTTTACTTTTGAGGTGTAAACCTAAAATTAATTCAACTAAAAATTTAACAAATTTTACACCTCTAAAAATCTGTAAAATTAATTTTAAAAGCAATTAAAATTAGGTACTATTAAAGTAAGTTCAGTAACCGCAAATGTAATTTTGAAACAAATCAAACAAGGTATTATTAATAGAGATAATATATGTGTACTATCTGTTATCTCATTTTTTATTTTATTTTCTTTCCGTTTATTTCTTTTTATTTTCCATTTTTCTTTATTATTTGTTCTTTCTGTCTTCTTAACTGATAGCAATACAAAAAGTTCTCTAGACAGACATGGAAGGAGAGCATTTTTTATTTATTTAAGTATATATAATATATTTTTAATTGAAGTTAGAATTTAATTTATTAAAGAATTCAATATTAATTGTTAATATTAAATTTTATTAATAAGTTATTGAATTATAATTTTTTCCATTAAAAATACTAACTAAGATCTAAGATGGATCATTTCCTTTGACCACCGATTAGTCTTCATCTTTGCTTTTGGGAAGTACTCAACTCTCTTGGGGTAGCTTCTCACTACCATTTTGATGAAAAGGACAAATGGCCGCGCGTGGAAGAATATTCGAAAAGCAACACCTGAAATTGTCCCCAAAGAGAACACACAAAAAGGTTGTATTATTTAGGCGAATACTCGCACCTCCCACAAAGCCATGAAACTTGCAACAAAGAGATAGAAGTTTACACAAATTTGCATAGCACTAGAGTACCAACATGATAAAGATATCATTGAAACACACTTTCTTTAATTTGTCTCTTATTCTTGGGATTTTCTGAGCTACTTTCTCTCTCTTTCTTTTACAAAATCCGAAGGCCTAGCTATCGTCCCTCCATGCAATGCAAGCAAATCCAAATCTCTCGGTCCAAAGAATGAGCACATTGCACAACACAAAAAAACTTCGCATGCGTGTATGCTTCGTCCTCTACTCTCTTAGAAAAACTCACCTTTTCTTCCTCCAATCACGCCCATGCATACACTGTATTGACCAACATTCTTTGTAATTCAGAGATAAAATGTTTACTTAAAGAATAACGTTACGGATGTTAATTAAATATTTATTTATAAAATTATTAATATTGGTCATTTTTTATAATTGTAAAAATATCGTCGGATAAACTAATGTTCTCCTTTTCACCTTTATATAACGTTGTTATTAGTTATTCGTCAATATTAAAATATCTTACAAGTCATTTGTCCAAGTAAATATAATATACAAAAAATGATGGATACAGAATCTAATGGTTACATATTTATATACAAGTAGGCCACTAGCATAAGGACTACTTTGGAAAATGTTTTAAAATATGTTTGTGTGCGTGTGTAAGACAGAGAGAGTTGAGTTATATTGATTCTTTTGCATAGAATGTGGAGGAAGACACATTTTTAAAGAGATTGACTTCTGATTCATGATAGATTCAACTAAGGACAAACGAGGATGTGGGACCCAAAATTGCTAAACTAAGTGCTTGCACTATATTTGTAGATTATAGATCGAACCCAAAGATATATTATACTGGCGTGAATATTCATTGTTTTGCATGCATTTTAATTTACCACTTGGAAGCTCGGTTTTCAAGTTTCCCACGTGAAGTGAGTGGACGGGCACTCACGCAAAAGAAAAAGAGGGAAGGAGGGGACCTATTTCCTATTTATATCATATTTTTTTAGTACGTAACTGAGGTATATAATTATAAATTCTGTGTTATATTTTCCATTTAACTTTCACCTGTCTTAACTAGATAGATAGATTACATTCATCTTAATGTTTTTGGTTTCAATTGCGATTATTATTATTAAAGTTGTAACATGCCCTAACTTAAAAAAAAGGTAATCTCTCATCTGTTTAAACTTTATTAAATAAAGAATATAGATATGCGGGGATCCAATCCAAACCCCTGAACTCATCCGACCAATACATATTATGCTATTAGATTAACTGTGAAACGTTAATTGATTGTTCTCATCACAGTAAATAATCTCTTCCACTAATTTAATACTATGAGTAATTACTAATAAACTAACAAAAGAAAAGGTGAAATACTAAATCTCACAATATAAGTTGATTGTTCAATTCGTACGTAAAAGTGATGAATAGTAATGTGAAGTGGAAAACGGAAATGAAATGTGGCTGGGTGCATTAATGGTTAGCAATATATGGATCTGGTTCTCCTTCTCTCATATCTATTCCATCAGCTATATATGCATCATTGCTTCTTGACCTTTGAAAGACACCGGCGCGTCCTGACATCATAATGCATCCACTTGTTTAATATATGTGTAAAGTGATTATTTAGTACAATAATATAACCATATGTAAAATATAAGGTGCATTGGTGGTAAAAAAGACAACTGGAAAAAGAATAATGATGAGAAACTTAGAATTAATTATGGAAATAATTAGAATAAGTGTCCCGAAACCATGCAAATCTGTAGGGTTGTTCAGGTGGTATTTCCCTGTGGTTATAAGTTTGTATCTGCCCGATGCATGGCTTGCCTGTTAAAAAAGAAAAGGATTTGTACAGTCAATCATGTTTTGCAATGGCAGTCAAACAATCTTTTCCTTGACGACACCATGACGCTCTACTCATCTCATCCCACTTCAATTCATTGCTTTCTCCCAATATTGTCCCTTTTCTCCATCTCATATCTCATCTCAAACTTACCAATAAAGGACTTTTCTGGATCAGGATCTCTTAAATATCAATCAAAATTTAATTAAATCATTTTTAATTATTGCAACATATAAATAATAAACCTTATGTAGTATGTTATTACTAATTACAAATACCAAAACTTGCTCATCTCTACCCAATACTTTCCGATTTCCATTTCCATTCCCCTTCTTATTTCATTGTAAAGATTGAGAGTGCGTTTGGGATGGAATACTTATGTTGCTCAGGAACTAACTTATTAAACTATATGTTTGTTTATTACAGACAGAAATATTTTACTTTGGACATTCATTGAAGGTTTTCGGAGTGAAAAACAAGCATGGAGTTAGCGTATCTTTGTTCTTTAGTTCATAACTATCCAAACACATATTTATTTTGTAATAATATAATATATTATTGTTTGTCCATGTAGGTGCATTGGAAAATAGAATTTATATTAACGTCAAATCAAATTATTATTAGTTTTACATTTGCATTTATATATGTTAATAGAAAACTAAGTATTGATTTAAAGTTTGATAAAATTAATGTTAATGAAATTAATTTCAGACCAATAAATATGTTCTTTATTTATGTTAGAAAATATGAAAATTTATTTTCTAACTTGAAAATAAATAGATTTATTTGTTTGTATAAAAATTGTGTAAATTCATTAGTGATAAAATAAAAGTCGGGAGGGGCCAGGGCTACACTAAGTGTGTTGTTTATGAAAGGTGTACGTACCCCTACAGAATAGAATAGAGGCAGGCTCAGCCTAGGAAAGACAAAGACGTAGATACGAGGGATTACAGTCTTATCAAATTTTACATCAATATCTTCTTCATCTACATATATAATTTCTCTTTCTCTAATAACAAAATATTATCAATTATATACTAATTTTCTTAAATATAAAATAGTATCATTTATATACTATTTTTCTTAAATAATATTTTGGAACCGTTATAAATACCTCGTTGCACATTGCAGTGGTCGATACAACTTGAAGTTTCTGACGACGATGAACGGTGAAATCTTCTCCAACGTGCCCACTAACTTTTTGTTTCCGAAATCCGAAACGGCGTCGTCCGAATCACCGGAGCCATCGCAAAAGCTACGCTACGAAACGGCGCTGGAAGGAATCGCGGCGGTGGTAGGAGAACGCGTCCTCTTCGGAACGACGTCGCATGTTTCTGAGCTCGGGACGCCGAGGAAGACGGGCGGCGCGACGGTGGGCAAGAGCTACAGAGGAGTGAGGAAGAGGCCGTGGGGGAGATGGTCGGCGGAGATACGCGACCGTATCGGGAGGTGCCGCCACTGGCTGGGGACCTTCGACACCGCGGAGGAGGCGGCGCGTGCGTACGACGCGGCAGCGAGGCGGTTGAGAGGTGCGAAGGCTCGGACCAACTTCAAGATAGCGTCGGTGTTGCCACTTTCGGCCTCTTCGGAAGGGGTGAGTGGTGGTGCTGCCGCGAAGCCGAAAAGCGCACGCAGTAACGCTAGAAAGTGTTCCTCTGTTGAACAATTGTTCAGTGCGGTGCCTCAAGCTGAAAGAGATAATGGAAATGGTGAGAATCCGAACGTTGATGTGGATTTGAAGCTGGGTGTCAACTTTGGTGTTACAAGCAGTAGAATGGTGGTTTAGTGTATAAATATTATGCTTGATAGTGATGGTAGTGTCCCTTCCTTGCTTTCTTTTTGTTTTTGGGTTTGTAACTGTTCAATCAATATGTACTTTAATGAAGGAAGGGCTTTGTTTTTTAATGAATGTTGGCATAGAATCTAAATGGACTTTATTAAACAATCTCCATTTGAGTATGATTGTGGGGTTTTAACTTTTACTTAGGGTTGAATGAACTATATATGCAGGAAAGGGAGCTCAGTGATATGGTTCTAAAGCTTATTATTTTGTTAGAGTGAATATGGCAGCAGATAAGTTATACGAGCATCAATTCAATCATGGTTCATCATCTGCATCTTTCTAGCCTTGAAAGTATAAGCAATGTGTTTGCATATTGTGTATTATTATAATTATAATAAATTCCTGTGTAATGATGTATGTTGATGGAGATGGAAAGATGTGGCACTGCTATTTTGTCGCATAAACTGAGTTCTATTCCTCAGTGGCAGTTGCAGTTGCAGTTCTGCAGTTGGAGAGAAACTTCCTGAGCTCAGAGATTCATAAAATATGCTGCCACCCACTCTAACTCATGTTGATATGATTCTCACAAGACGAGAATGAAGAAGGGTTTAGTTTGTTGTGTAGGCATTATTATTAGCCCATAAAAGCAAACAAAGTATGAGATTTGAGTGATGAAAAAGGAAACCACCCTGGAATCCGCCATACTTACAGTATTGATGCTGAAAATATAAAGATCGAAAATAAACGTCAGCTTCCTCTTCTAACAGGCCTCACTACTCACTGCGCTTCGATTTGATATCCTTTGATTGACTGATTGCACTTTCCACCCCAAATAATCAATTTAAACTATAAAATATTTCACTTTACTTTCACACCTTTATGCTTCAAATATTTCATTATTTACTCACACAAATGATAAGGGTGCAATGCTATCAAATCTTTTTATTCTTACCATCTTTTTGTGTCACAAAATGATATCGCTTTTTATTTTAAATTTGATTTTCTTTATATACAAGCTAGCCTAGACTATGCTTATCATTTTTTTACAACATGGATCGGGTTACCTATCACTTTCACTTTAGAGAGTAAAAGTACAGCTTTAAATTATTTAATAAATTACTGTTCAGTTATATATATCTAAACTTTATTTTAAGTTTTAAATCATGTTTTCAATAAAAAAAAAAAAAATTAAGATAAATTATATTTATGAACTAGTATTTCAATATCTACAATATATGATAAATATTTATTTTATGTAACTAAAATTTATAATAAATATATATTTTTAAATATATAAATTATATTATAATTTAAATTTTATAATAAATAAATATTTTTAAATATATATTTATTTTTAAAATTAGAAGTTAACTTTTATGCATTATAAACTATTAATATTGATATAATTTTCAAATTAAATAAAAGTCAACAAATTTATTATATATCACAGTTTGTTATAACTCTTTACACTTTTGTATATATACTCATTTTTCTTAGATTTATGATGAATAATTTATATTATTAAAATAATTTGTAATTATTTATATTTTTTAAATAACAAAATTTAATCTAAAAATAGATTAAATAATATATTAAAAAATAAAAATTAAAAGAATTTTGAAAAAACATCCTTCTAAAAAAAAACTCTTAAAAATATATTTATTATTAAATAATAATTCTTAAAAATACTCGTTCAACCTAATTATTCCAATTTAGATAAAAAGAATATCGGTCTCCCGCTCTCAGTTCAAAGGATACCCTGAGCATAAAAAAATAATAAACCCATGTTTTTAATGTTTTAGCACAAAAACAATTATAGTGAAAATAAAAGTAAGAAGAATAGGTACCTAATTGTCACATCATATCCTAGAACAATGACCTCCCAATTCATGTTATTTTATTTTTATAAAAAGTTATATAGTAGAAGGTATTTCATTTATATTTTAAAATAAAAGTCCACTTATTTTAAAATATTTAACGACCAAGATAAGAAGATTATTATTTTAATTTGTTATTTGATGTAAAATAAGTCAATTATGAAAAAAATAACATAAACTACGTCAATCTCACAATTTATCTTATTTTATTCATTAATTCAAAAATTATTTTAAAGAAAAGTTAGATTAAGAAAAAAAAAAGCAGTACTTAATTTGAATTTTTTAGAGTTTAAAAACTACTTTAATGTTATAATTAAAAATAAAAGTGATGCCATTTAAAATATTTGAAATTTTATAATTTTTAAATATAAAAATTACTTTTAAATTAAAGTTTCTTGGACAATATTTTTTATCTTCAAGTTTGAAAAAAAAGAAAGAAGGGTTTAAAGTTTCTAAAATTAGTTTTCTTAACTTTTTTTTTTTTTAAGTTTTTCATCAAAATAATTATTTGTTTAAAATTTATTTTTCTTAAAATTTTGTTCTACTCAATTTCTCTTTTCAAGAAAATAAATAAGTTTGAAATAAGTTAGACCTAACACTATCATATTTTAATATGATAGACAAATATTTTTCCTTTGACACTAATTCTTATATTGTACAAATTATATTATTTCTATAGTCACTTTTACAACCATTTTGTTTGATCACTTTTTGAATCTAAATTTTTATTTAAATTATTAACTTAAATATATTTTTATTTCTTAAACTTGCACCAATTTTATTTTGTCTCGTAAATTTAAAATATATTATTTTAGTCTTCATATTTTAAAAATAATTAATTTTAATTTCTTGCTTTATATAAAAAATACAGTCATTATTTAGGGTTTAGGGTTATAATTGAAAATCGAATAATATTATTAACTATAAATTTTTTTTAAATATTTTTATTTTTAATATTATTGATTATACATGTAATAAATGATAATTTATATTTTTTTTCATAACGTGTAAGAGAATAAAATTAACTATTTTTAAAATATCTAGACTAAAAAGATTTTAAATTTGAAAACCAAAAAATAAAATTTACCAAAACTTGAAAGAAAAAAAAGAACATATTTAAATCAAATTATATAAATCTCCAACTAAATGGGTTACTATTATATATCAATGTGTCACTACTATCACACTAATTGTTTTCACACGAAAAATTATACTACCATCTTCTCTAATTTAATATCATTGACCGGCTGCTTTTACTATTATCATTTTTATTTGATTTTATCTGTTGTTACTGTTATTATTACTTGTGAAAAATTTTAATATATGTTATGAAATTTGTGTAACACGAGGGGTGATTTCCGTCAAATTATACATTTTTTTATAATTTTTATTTAACTTTTGTTCAACAAAGTGTGAAAACGTGGTTTAGCATAATTCGTAGAGGAAATCTTTGGTTAGAAATAACAATCCTCTAATTTTATTTTTTACTTGTAATTAAATATTATTATATACTGAATCATTTGATGTCCACGTCAAATACTACATAAAAAAAAAAATGAATTCTACTAAAAAATCTTCTCTTTTCCTCTCTTCTTATTTTATCCACATCCAAGCATTTAACTAATAAATAGTTACAAATTTATTACCTTTAATTATTAACCAAAAGTCCTAAACGTAATAATAGAACTTTACATTATCCATCATCGTGATTCCATATGGGTCAAAGACACAAAAGGGATTTCAATATAGATGTGGTTCAGAATTATCATGGCTGGTTTCTTTTATTTCAAATGATATTTTGCATTAATTATTTATCTAATGGAATAGGTAAGTATACTCGCTCTGTCCAAGGAGAAACAAAGCCATTTTAATTGAAAACTATTACAATGATTCTAGAAAGTTGGTGCACAATCTAGAAGTGAACGAGTGTGAATTAAATATATATATATATTAATATTAATTACCCTTTTTGTTTTTTTAAGAAGAAACAGTTAATCAATTTATTCTTTTGTTTTTTATATCAATTTTAAGGACTATCATTATGACTCACCTCTCAAATATTTCATGTGACGAGGATCTTCGGAATTGTTGCAAGTATCAACACTAACTGTAGTAGCAAAGTTGAAAGGGTAAGTTCACGCCTCACTCATTGGATCTGATTTCTAGATTCTCTACTGTCAGAAAAGTACACAATCATGTAATTACAAAATTTGAACCGTTGGATGAAAATCAACGTATGTGTGATATCAATAAGCAGGATTATAGAGTATCTGAGTTAAATCTATAATCCAAATTTATCAAGACTACGTGATTGCATACTTTTCAACAAAACAAATATGGGTCGTCATTCATGAGTTAAGATCAACTGCAATATGGGAAAAACCGCTGACACTATCGCTCGAGGAACAATGGAGCTCCATGACAAAACTGTCAATGTAAGGTAGTAAGTCAAGGTATTGGTCATATAAAGCTCGTGCATGGATTTCGGGTGTAATTGGGGCCAATATAATCCAAATTTGCAACTGCTCTTCATGGGTCACAATAAGTTGCCACAATGAAAAGAAAAATATTATTTTCTCTTGTCAATAGAAGTCGAATGATCGACATGTCATCATCACGCATATATCATTTATTGTACAAGATTTTTGTTGAATAGCTCATTATGAAATATAAAAGATATTACATCAAACTCCGTGTTAAATAAAAAATAAATTTAAAAATGATCTTGATCTATTCATCTAACACATAATTATTCAAAAGATCACTCAACCTCTATTTTTCCTACAAAAAACCTAAATTTTACACAAGCTAAAATTTTACTAGTATAGTCCAACATAGTCGTTTACTAGACTAGGCAAATTTGATTCTAGTTTCCTTTTTTGTTTAAAAATAAAATTTTCGGAGAATTTCTTTTAAATAAATATTGGACTAAATAAACCCAATTTATTTTAAATTAATTTTTTTTTTAAATCCAACCAACCGACTAAATTAAACTCAATTTTATAAAATTAATTTTTTTAACTCAACTTGACCCAACAAATTGGACCCTGAATGAAAATCAAGTTATTTCCTTCAAAGCACTATAAACTCAGACTCAACCATTAAATAAAAAAAAATGCTACAAGAACCGAACATTCTTGAATTTCTTGTAAATGTAAATATGTAATTACATCTTTCAGTAAATATTTCTATTTTCTATAATGAAGGGGAAAAGGAAAGAGGTTTGCCCCGAAGAATCTTAGGACGATGTAGGTATAAGAAAGAATGGAAGTATGGCTGATGTATATGGAAGGGTCTCTACACTACACTACCCTCAGTATCACTATCTTCATCAATTAAAAAATAGTTTCCAGAGACAATTTTGACTATGGGGGGATTGCCATCTACAAGTACATTAGCGCAACCTAGGTTACTGCTGATTATGTGTATGGCAAACAACGATCGGCATCTAAATATATGTATATGCAGATTGCAGAATATTCTTTATCAGCTTAATCCACGAATGTCGCAGAAATCCTCCTCTACAGGTAGATTTAGATCAGGCAACAAGAATGAAGGTTCCTGGTCACTAATCTCCTGCTGGTTCGACGAAGCACTAGCAGTTGCTGCTGCAGAAACGTCTTTGAATGTTTGAGCTGAGGCTAAGTTAGATGCCTCCACAGTCTCAGGTGGGTCAAGGACAGCTTCTCCTGCTTTCAAGGTCTCTCGTGACATCAAATTAAGCTGTTATAAGAGGTCAACTTCATAATTAGATTCAAGGACATCACATAATTGTGTCTATAACCATTCACTTCAAGTAGTAAAGAGATGTTTCCAACTTGGAAATGTAAAAGAGTTAGATTAGATAACAGGTCTTAAAAGAACAAGAAAGTTAGTTACCTTTATTCTTTTTAAACTCTCGTTCCAGGCGCTCTGTTTCTCAAATGAGAGATTCGTGGCTGCCAGTTCCTGTTTAAAATTTCAAAACAATAAGAAAGATGTCTCTCTCTATATAATTATATATACATGTAAAGTCAAAATTAATATAAGTCGTACATCTTTTAAATCCTTCCCTTCGGTTAGCTTCAGTTTCTCCTCCCGTAGTAGTTCAACCAGACTCTGCAGACAAGTTAAAATAATTATGATGCAATTTTACTCACTTTATTTTTTTTTTACTACTTGAACTAAGCATTAGCAACTATGTAAAAAGTACATACATCTATAGAGAAGTATATACTTACCCTCTTTTTCTTTGACCTTTTAGCAGCGGCAGTTTCATTTTGATCCACAGCCTGCAAGACACCAAATATAGAAGAGCTTAGATATTCATCACACTATAAACCAAACTCCTAGAAATATGTGGACCCAAAGAACATGATATTTGATCTTATAGGCATATATTACTGTTCAAATTATTAAATGAAGAATAACTATATATTAAGAATTGGCTGAATATTAGATCTTTTCCTCCCTTAACAAATAGAACTAAATGATATTTACAAAAAAAGGAGCAAATGACTTGGGTACCCATCATACCATCATTCAATTATGACTGTAATTGAAAATGTAATTCCCACCCGTATCTGTTGCTCAGCACAGTACTCAATAGTTCAAATTCTATCATAATGTCATATTGACCCTACTCAATTTCCACCAATCTTGTAGTATGGAGTATATCTTTTATTAAATACTCCTATCTTTAATTATTTTTAATATATTTTTATTAAATACTCCTGTCTTTAATTATTAAAAATACTGGTAAGTATTAATTATTTTATATTTTGAATATAATAAAATAACTCTTTTTCTTTTAAAATATATTTACTGAATTAAAAGTATAAAAATTATTTAATATTAACTTTTTTAAATAATAAAAAAGATTTAATATTTTCTATTCAAATTAATAATATATTTAAGTGTTCGTCGACTGTTGTTGTGAAAAAATAATTACAAAAATTAAATAATTAGTTTCATTTTAATTATTCATTCAATTAATTTACTAACTCATCAAACATTTTAATTTGATGTAGATTTATTTTTTGTACTTTTATCTGCCACTGTTTACAGGGAATTATGAATGAACAAAGAGGAAGATTACAGTGGACGCATCAGATATTTCAAAACTGCGCCTGTTGTATAATTGTATTGAAGGCAAATAGGTATTACAGATGCATCTGATAAATAATTATACTAAATTATATATATATATATATATTAATAATAAACTAATAACGAATAAATATTCAAAAGTTTTCATTAAGGAAAAACTATTCCAAACTAGTGAAATATACAAATAATAAAACAAATTTAATAGTATAACAAGGAATACTAAAAGGGAAGAAAATATAAAGACCAAAAATCTGGAGTGGGGGTAAAAGTGTAAATATAATAAATTCGAAATGGTATTTTGATTTGATCCAATGAGAAGAAAAAGTGGAGAGGGTGGGAATGAGAGTGCAGAGAAGAGAGTTTCAGAGTGGGTGTTGATGCGTGGCACACGCTGATAACCGTAAAAATAACCGAACTGGAGAAAGGAAAAGAAACCTTAGATTGTGAGGCATGGAGCGGCGCGGCTGGGCGAATGAAACCTTCGTAGCCGTCGACGGAGGTAGCGGCGGTCCAGGTGAGCGGGGTGGTGGGGCTGGTCCGGGCAGGATGGGCTCTGTCGATGGGCAGCCTGAGAGTGCGGCGCTGATGGCCGCCCCACCGGGGGAAAACGGAGTGTCGGTGGTGGCGGATACGGAGGAGCTGGTCGGCCACTAGGGCGTTGTCGGCCATGGCCATGGCAACCCAGTGGTCGTCCTCGAAGTCGAACATGACTTTTTTTGTGAGTGAGCAAGCGGAGAAGAAGGAGCAGAGGAAAATCAAAATCTTCTGAGAATGTTCAATTGATTATTGAAAGGAATGGATGGGGTTAGGTTATATATATACTATCATTTGTCTTTCTTGTTGACAAACCTAAGGTAGAGTCAGGAGTGGGTCCCCTTTGTCTCACGTACCACTTCTTAACTATTTCTTCTCTTTTTTTTATCCTTCCAAAACAAAACAACAGAATTAATATATAATAATAATACTAATCAACTAAAAAGTAAAACACATGCACCATCTCACTCAACTATTTCTCTTATCCATACCCATTATATCACACTTTTTGTTTCATCCTCGAATAAAGGGTATTTATATCATGTTTACTTTTAACGAAAAAAAAAACTATGCACTAATGGTAAACAAATTTTACATTTTCTTTAAATTATAAATCTTCTTGTGTATATATATAATAATTTTTATAATAATTATTTTAAATTTATATTTATTGTGATTTTAATTGGTTGACTATATAAAAAAATTATAGTATAAAATTAAACTCATTGTTTAATTTATACTCAAAATATTATTATTATTTATTTGTTTTAGAAATTTTTTAAAAATGTTAGAAATAAATAATTAGTTTTAAACGGAAGAAAATTAAACACACATTTAATATAGTGTGTAATTGGTATTATTTTATGCTGATATTTCAATGCAATCTTTCATATTCATGTAAAATAGTTTAATATAAATATTTAATCACAAATTATTATGATAATTGTATTTACTTTTATTATAATTATTTTAAAATTAGATTAACAATGATTTATTATTAAATAATATAAAATTATTTTATATCATCTATGTATATTTTTTAAATTCTATTGACTAATTATGTAATAAAGGCTTCGATAACAATTTTATTTTCAATGATTGTACATTTAATCTTCCTACCCTCGTCCCTAAACTTCATTAAGGCATTGAGTTGGTGTCGATAAAAGGGGTGATAATAAAGATTTAGATTTTGGTGCTTTGTATATCTAATATATATTTTATTATTTAAAATTACAAAAATATAAAATAACTATGAAATATGATAGATACTGTCCGAGAAGCAGGGATAATAATAGCTAAAGATAAGATAAGATAATATAGTACTTATTTTTATATTTGTATTTAAAAAAAAACACTTGGATTTATATAGTGCGAATAACAATTTTAATACATGTCATTCATGTCATTCGTTTTGTACTTAAATACTTATTCTCATAAATGTTATCCACGTTTTAATTAATTTTAAAAATTAATAAAAATATTAATTAAAATGCTATCTGTAATTTAATTAAAATATTATTTAAATATCTTTTAAATACTATAAATATAATTATAATACATCATAAAAATTTGTTGCATTAAAAAATTAGAAACTCTAAAGTCCAATGCATCGATGGCGCATGTTCAATGTAGTAATCTATAAAATTATTTACTTTGATTTGGTCATAACTTTATTTATGTCTGGTGCATTTTAAAAGAAAATTGAGACTTGAGACAAGAAAAAAAAAACTTATATACCAACAGATATTTATCTACGGAATTGACTTTTATTTGTTACTACATTTCAAATTAGGAAAACAATTTATAACTATACATATTATATTATATTATATAATGAAAAGGTTAAAATTTTGTGAGGATAAAAATATAGTAAATTTTCATATTTTTGTTTTTAATTTCTAGTATTGTATGCATACACTCAATGAACCAAAATGTGAATTAGAAGCCATATTATTAATAAACAAATAAATTAATTACTGCAAATCTTTCATGTCTCTTATATGCATATACTTAAAACTCAACTGAAAATTTATCAAAAGTTTCTCTTTTCGTATAGTAGCAATCATAACAGAAGGAAAGTTATGGAAACTCTTGAAAAAAAAAATGTTCTCTTTTCACCTATAACTTGCAAGTTTAAAACGCAAAATGGTAGAGACTAGTAATAGAATTAGATAGGAATTTAACTCAAGGAATTTGCGAGAAAATATTTGTTAATGTCTTTATTATATACAGAAACTTTAGCAGTCATGGCTTACGTCCCTTTTAACATAGTGCTAATATATAAACTCCAAATCATTGTAATAGTTTCCATAACAAGAGAATATGGCAAATCTAAACATGGATATTTCACTAGTAAGGAGTTGATACGTTTGTTACTGTAGGCTAAATTAATATAAGAATTATACACAAAGCAGACAATGATAAGAAAAAAAAAATAACAAGTCTTATTATGTTCAATAGATGATTAAAAATTTCATATTGAACATTACTATAAATGATATTGATTGGTAATAATTGAGTTCCTATTCTAAAAGAACATGGGTTTAAATCCTGCTAGCAATGTGTTGGTGGGCTCTGGTTGAAACAACTTCTCTTCCCCACGCACTCGGTTCTAAGGAATCATTTTCACAACCCATTGCTCTAAAATCAGAATGGTTCTAAGGAATCATTTTCACAATCCATTGCTCTAATATCAATTGAGACAAAACTGTTCACTTCCAAATACTTCCCAAATTCAAAGAAAATCTCTCACCCTCTCAACCCCTCTTATTTATAAAATTACTAACTATTGGATAATTAATTTATCATAACTAACTAACTGCTACCTATCATAACTAATTGCTAATGGATTACCAAAATACAAAAATGACAATGACATTTTGACTATAATTTTTGAAAAGATACAAAACGTTCCTTAATATGAAAATTTTAAATAAACTAAACTAATTTATTTATGGTTGATAAAAATTAATAATTAATATTATAATATATTGATAATTTATTATGAGTGTGTAAATAATATTAATAATTAATATTTTTATTTTAAACTTTTTTTATGAATGTCTACGTAATATTAAAAATTAATATTATTTATTTTACGTTTTAAAGTTAATTGCTCAATTAAAAAAAGCAGTTAACTTAGTTCAAGATTAAAAGAGTTTATTGTGTTTTTGTTTAATGAATTCTCGTTATTTCTACTTTGAAATAATTAATAAGGATTGTCTGATTGATTGTGTCGGTTGATTTTGCATTATAAAAACATATAATTCTATTTTTTTATAAGAGAATTATTCAAAAAAATTACAACTATAGTAAATTTAAATATTCTGTGAGTCTATATCTATTTATTCTTTTTACAATACTACTTGTATCTTTCATGGGAAATAGAGGTAACACAACAAAAATGACTTGAACTACTGTACTCAACTTTAAAAAGTTGGCTTAGATAGATCGAAATTAATTTGGTTTGATTCGATAAATTAGGTCACATTCAACAAAAATTAACCCTAAAAGAATCAGGCTCATTTGATCAAATATTATATTTTTTTCTTTTAAATTTATATATGTTTTTTAAAAAAAAAACTTGAATTAGGCTAGCACGTACAAAAAGTTAATTCATATATAATTTCGATCAAGTTACTTTCTTCCTTTTGTCCCGTCAAACCTATTTCTAATGGGAAACCTTGCTCAACTTAAATATGATCACTTTGGATAACAATTTTTTTTTTAAATATTTAATATATTTACATATTCAAAACTCAAATTCGAAACTATTACTTAAATTACAACAACTATATAAATTAGAACAACTATATATCTAGCGGTAGAGTTTCACCAAAAAAAATTTGGAGAGACAAAAAAAAAAAATAATTCAACTTATAATATATAAATTAATCGTAAAATTTTGATCATTCCATCGCTTATTGTTAATTTTTAATAATTTAATGGTATTATGAAATATTAATTATTTTCTTAATTAATTATTTTAAGATATTAGAATTTTTTTTTTACTTTATTAATAACACTCTTCAATTTTTAATAACTTTTATACCCTTACTTGCTACCAAATAATAAAAATAATATTTTTGTAAAAATCTGAAGACAAATTAAGTTATTTTATACAAAACAAAATTTATATGGGAATATGAAAAAAAACACAAATTTAAAAAAATAGTCATATTTTTTTCAAAATCATAGCAAAACTTGAAGGAAAAATTTGTAAGAATATCACAAGATTCACAAACAATAATTTGCATAAAAAAAAAGAAGCTACAAATATAAAAATTTTACAGGTTTAAATTATATTGTATGAACTTTCTTATACAAATGGGAATATAAAAATCATACATAAAGAGTCCGAAGAATGCAAAAGAAAATGACTAAAATAATTTTTTAGTCTCTCATGAATTTTTGGTTTCAATCGAGTGTCATAACTTTTAAAGTTTCACTTTCATCCCTTTAAAAATATCTATTAAAACAAGTTGTTATTTCATCAATTTATCATAATAATTTTGTAAATTTGACATGTGACATGTCGTAAAAGATGACACATCATATGAATGTTTACCACAATAACTAAACTTAATATTGTCAGTATAAAAAGCTAATCAAAAAACAACAACAATTAAAGTGATGCTTTATATGAATTCAATCACTTAAAATTATTAATTAATTAGTAAATAAATAATTTAAGAAATATATATATATATATATATTAATGTATATATATAATAAAAAAATATATAACAAAATTATTACTGTTAAAATAATTAATTTCTAAAATATTTTTAAAAAATAAAAAATAAATATATGTTTTTTAGACATCTCAAACCAATCCAATTTAATCTTAATTAGGTTGATTTGGGTTGACTAATCAAGTCAATTAGATAAAATAATAATATATTTAAAATTAAAACTAAAATAAAATTAGTAAGATGAAAAAATTAAAAAAATTAATTAATTTAACTCATTAACAAAATCAAGATATTTAAATATGTAAAATTTAGCTAAATAATAATAGTATACATTGTAAAAAAGTTTATAATGACTTATTAGCATATCAT
Organism: Mucuna pruriens; assembly: GCA_025330945.1. Classification (NCBI taxonomy): domain Eukaryota; kingdom Viridiplantae; phylum Streptophyta; class Magnoliopsida; order Fabales; family Fabaceae; genus Mucuna; species Mucuna pruriens. Next base: position 939,829 of record JAENHJ010000529.1, read on the forward strand.
TTCAACTCAAGAACATTAAAAAAATAGTCATGTTTTTAAAAACTTCAATAAATATTTAAATTATAATTATTATAAAGCATCATATTTAATTGATTGAATTTTAAATTTACACATTTAATCTAATTATAATTGAGTCAAACAAAATTAAATTTAATATAATTTGATTATTTTATCCAACTCATTAAAATATTATTAGACTGAATTAATATAATTTAAATTATAATTATTATAAAACAATCGAATTTAATTGATTTAATTTTAAATTCACATTTTCAATTTAATTATAATTAATAGACAAAATAAATTTAGTATAGTATGATTATTCTACCCAACACTGTTTGTAGTTGTGATTGTGGATATCACGTCTCATTTTTTACTTTAAAGTATTTATGAGGTCGTATTTTTATTTTATTTTTGGTTTGTTACAACAAGAGCAGAGAAATGAAAAATTGAGATAAGAACATTTTAAACTAATTTTTTAATTATTTTATAGAAACTTTTAGATAAAAAAATAAGAGTGACAATTAGCTTTTACTATTTTTTTAAAGTTCTTATAACTTTACGAGTAACTTTTGAGTCAGTCATCTTTTCATGTCAACTAATAAAATTTACACAGTATATCCTACTGGTACTGTGATTTACATTTTGATTTGCCTCAATGCTAGCGAAAAATGGTCTGATTCAATGATAGCCAAAAGTGTGGATTAAAATTAGAGTGGTTTGTTTACCTCTCCACCTTGGAACAATTTTTTGCTGGTTAGTCATAGAAGTTTGTTAAAAATATGGAAGATGCACCTAGAGGGACCTGAATGCTCGCATCTTTTAAGGTGCACTTTGCCACTTAACTTAATGGGTAGTTTTGGTTTGGCTTTTATTTGGTGAGCAGCACATGGCTGCTTTAATTTAGTTGCCATTCTTGAGTGTTTTTTTTTTCTCCATTGTCATTAGAAATCACACACACATCTATGAGCATGCTGGCTATAATTCCACCCTAGGTATGCCAATGAGTGGATCTGCTGGCTTAACCATATCCCAGATTCCATCCCTTATCTTTCAATACAAAGTTCATAGTTGCCACCCTCACAATCCAATTATGGTATATATCTCTGTTTTCTTTTTTTCACAAGAAAAGGGTTAGACAGTGAAAAATTAAAGTAACAATGTCAAATTATATAACTATTAAACCACGTCTTATAACTAATTTGTCACTATTTGAAACTTAGATTACTTACTAGAGCACTACATGTAAGATACAACAGTTCTTCTATTCTTCCAATATCATTACACATGCAAGTTAAAATCAAAGCGATAAAGAAAAATAGTAAAGAAAACAAATTGTTCCGGTCGACCATGACGACCGACTAACTATACTAAGCTAAAACGTCATAGCATACATACGTTTAGTCCATTTCAGTGGGGACCAAAATTGGTAAGAAAGACTGTACGAATGAGCCACACCGCACCCGAGGATTGCGTTCCCTACCATGTCAGAACGTTGCGTATCTGACATGTCAGATGGGTACCTCTGGTTGGCGCCATCTTGATCTTGTACTGCCTGTTCCATTTGTCTAGTGACATGGTACATTTCTGTCTCTATTCCTAGCGTATATATATTCAGGATTAGGACACGACCAGGCAGGATCAATTAGAGAATGAGGAAGAGAACAATCTTGTATTCAGACAAGAACACAAACACTAAAAGAAAAGATATAGGTAAATTCGAACAAATAATCCTAATTTTAAATTGAAAAAAAAAAAATCATTTGACAATTAACACCCACCCCCAATGCTCAAATTTCAAAAAAAAAGACCATTAGAAATTGACAATCAACACTCAATAATATGTTTCTATATGCACAGAAGGTTCACATAAATAATAGATATGAAGAGAAATTGATAGGATTTCAACAACATAAACTAATACTAACCTCATCCTGGCAGTTTCCTTGAAATTAGAGTAAAAGAGAGAATGTAGATAATTACAAACTCAATAACATATCTGCAAAAATCTTATTATAGATATCAGTCACTAAAATCCTTAAACAAGCATGTGCGGGACCATAAAAATAATGTGTGCTTACTAGAAATAGCCCACTATCCATTGCCAATATTTTCAGATAAGTTGATTCCCATTCCTAGCTTCTATTCAAATCCTATGGAGCACGGAATACATTAACACAAACATCCATACCTGTCCCATGCAACACAGGCAAAGCTTGCTGAATTCATTTAATGGTTGTTATTTAGTCGGGGCAAAATAAATACAAACCTAAAAAATAATCCACCAATTGTATAATTATGGTTAAGTAAGACTATATGAAGATAACTCCAAAAATCATCGAGATAACTCCAAGAGGGAAAAATAACCATGTAAGCACAAGAACAATAACAATATGAAAAAAATAAAATCAAAATTACATCGACGATTAATCTGAAGAATAGAGAGAAGTTTGTTGGAGAAAAGATAAGAGCAACCTAAATTTTGAAAGCACGTATGGAAGATTAGAGAGAGTAAAACCTGGAGAGACAAGAATATTATACTCGTTTATATACAGAGAGTGATGTACTATCTCAAGAAACATGAGAGAAGAATTAGTGTAATTTATTCAAATTTGTAATCAAAACGTACAATTTTATTTTTCTTTTCTTGATACACTAAGTTGCACAAATGATAATGTAATTTCCAGTCGAAAGCTATGGCGAAGGAAATCCCTCTTCTACTTTTGATAGGAAGCAAAACCCTTTTCACATCACTAAAAAAGAATTTAATTCGCTACAACATAAATCGACCCCTAAAGAAAACAAAACAAAATAATGAATAGAATTCACTAATCGAACTAACAAAATTGATCAATAATAATAAATTATTCATCCATCAATGTGGCGAATAAAACAAATAATTACTCAAAATATGCTTTTTCTCTCAGATTATAGCCAAAGCGATCCAAAGGCCCACGCTGCACAAAATAACTGCACCCCTGAAATTGGAACTCGAACCCGATTCATCACCGACCGAACCCTGTGAACTTTCCGGCGATGAACTCGCAGGTGCACTTCCCGGCGAGGAACTGCTGGATGGTAGCTTCACCGGTGAATCTGCCGGCGTGGCCGAACTAGAAGGAATGCCGGCAGAAGCCTCCGGCGTAGGCACCTCTGCCACCGGCGGAGCCCCTACCGGACTAGTCACCGGAGGCGAAGACACATTGTTGGATGGGCTGGAAGCCGGAGAAATCGGAGATGATGGCGGCTGTACGGCCGGAGACTTCGCCGGAGGGACTGTCGCCGGCGGCGGGGAAGACCCAGATGGAGAAATAGTCGGAGTTTGTGAAGGCGGTGATAAAGTCGGAGACTTTGCGGGAGACGCCAGATGGGTGGCCGGGGAATGTGCCGGAGAGTTCGCCGGAGACGGTGGCTTGGCCGTTGGTGGCGAAGGTGTTGACTTGGGTGAAGGGGCAGGAGCATTGTCTGCGTGAACCGAAGATGTGAAGAACAACGCGAACACAAAGAGTGGAAGGAACCTATTCATCATCATGTTTGGGGTTTTTGATGATTCGGAAAAGTACGAGGAAGTTGTGAAGATTGCACCAACAACGTTGAAAAGTGTTCGGGTTTGTGTTATTGAAAAGAAAAGTGGCATGTTTGTTGAATCGTTGCTTTGGGGAATATATAGGATCGGAGATTGGGAGCGTGGGGAACTAAAATGTGACCGTTGCGATGGTTGACCGGCTATAGCCAGTAAAATAGCCGTTGATGGGGTGGTGTGACCTGTTTTGTTTAGATTCCCTCGACTGAGATAAAACAAAACTGAAAAGTTTGATTAGATACATATAATGGAATTTTATCTAATTGCATCTACTCAATTGATCCTTATACACTAAAGGATATTTTCGGGAAAGGCTACCCACCATGTAAGGAAAAGTGACATAAGAGAAATTTGAACCCATTTGTCAAATATCCTAATGGTGTTATTCATTCGTTTTAGATTTGTACCAATATAATGCCACCTCAAAACTCAATTTCATGATTTCTACACGCGGAAAGAAATTAGTTTAATAAAATCATAAATAAATTAAGAGATATATTTATTAAAAGTAAGTTATATCAGAATTTATAATATCCAATAAATTTCAATCAATAATAAATTAAATATAAAAAAGTCTCAATATACTAAAAAGAAACTGTGAAATAACTCACTAGCATTCATTTTTTTTCTTTCTCTAAGCTAAACATTTATAAGATAAACATCACTTTGGATGCATTTAAGATAACACTTTACGCATTAATCAACGCTTTTACTACGGGACTTATTTTTCTTTATAGGCATTATTCTTAATTAGTCTTAATTTTTATTTTCTGTTAAATTTCTCCAAATTACATCATAATAATTTATAAAGTTTGAAAATTTTATAGATTTATAAAATTTGAAATCGCTCATGAATTTTTAGTAAACAAATAAATTTAAATCTTATAAATTTATTTGAGTGTGTATGAACATGTGTCATGAGATGATCAATATAAATTTCTCATATAATATTTATTAAGAGTTTTGAGATTTAAATGCACTAATATTATAAAATAGAAACGTAAATAATAAAGTGAGAAGAAATAATGAAGAGATAAATAGATAAGAAATAAAGTAGAATTTAAATTGTTTGGTACAGAAGAAATAGAAAAAAAATATAATATTAAATAAAATTACTATTTTACTCTTTTATTATTATGAATAAAAAATATTATATAGAAATATATAATATTGTATGATAATAAAGAGAAAATTATATTATTATATATATTACCAAAAATATTATAAAAATATTTATATTATATATATAATAAGAGAGTATTTATACATAATCATATATTAAATATATAATTAAAATATATAATTGATTTATTTGTAAGTTAAATAGGAGAATATAATCGATTAAATATTTATTCCTAATCAATTAAGATTTTGTTGCAATATATGACTTTGTGATAATAACTTCAAGGGAAAGATACTACACTAGAAGGAGTATTGAATTATATGTGTGATTTTTAAAATTTTTTTATAAAATTAAATGATTTTAAAAAATAGTTTAATATGATCGTCCAATTTTAAGTGTAGAAATAAGAGTGTAGGTAAGAGAAAAAAACGTACATATATTATACTGGTTCACTATTTTAACAGAGTTACATCTAGTTCCTTCAACATGAAAGTATTTTACTAAGTTTACCTAACTTATAAACAAGCATTCTCTACCTCTCAAAATATTTCAACTCTTGTAATCTATCTGATTGCAAAAAACTCAATATTCTTTAACATTTAGCCTCTTTAGGTTATCACACTAACTCAATAGAGCTTTTACAATACAGAACACAAACTTTATTTTGTTTCGTAAAGAATGTTTTACAAGATAGTCGTCCAAAGTGTAAGAATTTTTTTTTTCTTTCTTGATAGAATGTGTTATAGTTCAGTTACCCTATTTTGGGGTTCATAGATCCCTTTATACAGCACGTGAAAATTTGAACATTGTTTTTTGCATGAGGAGTGGTTAGATTTGCATAAAAGGCTACTTGATTGTTTCTTGTAGTACTTATGCAGAGATGCATCTTTCTTGAAGACAGAAAAAGGTTATGTCAGGAAAAAACTAATTTTCTCTAAATTTTATATGTTGTCTATTGTTGATGATTGAGGAAGCTTCTGTAGGCTCCTTTTCAATTGAGTCATAATTTGGACTTCCTTTTATCAGACTTTACTTGTATTATAAAATATTTGTTATTGTTCTTAGTTAATCTGAAAGCTTAACATGTGCTCAAACGATATATTAGGTAGACATTTAAACATTGAATTTAGATAATCAACTTTTTATATGAATGGAAGAGTTAACGAGACAAGATAAGCAAGATAAGCAAGATAAACAATACTTTACGCTTTTACGAGAGATTCTTTTTGATTGAAATAGTGCAATCGTTCCACTTTCTATATGATTTCTTCTTTGGATGGTAGAAACGTCTTAGTACACTGAGTTCTTCTATGAACTATTGACTGTGTCTTTGGATGTTGAGTCTCTCTATAGATGTTGAGAACATCATTTAGACAGAGAGTTTATCTATGAATGCAAAATATGTTCTTTTGATGACGAGTGACTCTATAGACACTCGAAATATCCGAGTATGTCTATTGGATGCTGAGTCTCATTATGAACGCTTGGAATATCATTTGGACAATGAGTGACTCTATGGATGTTAAAGACATGTGAGAATGTCCTTTGGATGATGAGCTCCTTATGGATGCAATAAATGAACTTCTTTTAAGGTTAGTTTCCCTTAAATAGATGCGTTCAAACTTTAAGTCTAATGACCTGTAGTTCTTCTAAAATCTAAAGAACAATGGTTAATCATAATATATTATTCATTTCCATAATGTTTGTTATCATCAAAACACTTAGGTTATTTTGGACACATAGACTTATGTTTCGACAATCTCTCATTTTTTTATGATGACAAAAATTATGTTAAAAAGAAAGATAATTTGAAAATATAACATTTTAAGCACATGATATATTTTACTAGCTTTCTTTAATATATATAATTTCTATTTTATTTTAGCTTTTCCCTAAGCAAATGAACGATTAAGAGAAACATATTTTAAGTGCGTCAGAGCATAATGGTTTAATACAAAAACCAGAACAAAAGGATCAGAGCATGCATGTATGTTTTATCATATTATATAAGAACGTGTGACATGTGTATCAAGCCAGTCATATAAAACAACCACACTATATATATATATCATCATATGATAAAAAAAATGCACAATCTTAAATGCATATTCTTATGTATTAAAAAAATGTAGAATCTTTCTCCTTTATACAATTCTCCCCCAAATTTGTTATCAATAAAAAAGATTGAAAGAATGACCATCATAATAAAAAAATAAAAATAAAAGAAATATATATATAATTTTAACAAAATAATAATTTTGCCATTTTGAACATAATTTATATTCTATCATGTCATTATTTTGTGTACATCAAGCATTGGATTGGATTAAGGTTTATCATGTCATGTTACTATTTTATCATATCTTACTTTCATATTTTATCCTATCTAACCATCAAATGGACATTGAAATTTGTATGTTTTTGAATATCAAAAAAATTTTGTAAGTTGTAAAAGGTTTTAATCAAAATACCATCAAATTTCAATACTTGTTTTAAAAAATATCAACAATTTTGACTGAATATTACAATACTTGTTTATATTATTCAAGAGTCTTAATAATTATGGTCAATCAAAAATATTGCTCTCGTTGTGAATACAATGTAAAGTTTGTACACTATTGAAGAAAACTTGGAAGCTTTAAAAACTAATATTAGGTAGACAAATTTTTAAATTTCCTAATGCATGTTATAGTGTATTTTAAACTCAAAATAGATCAATTTATTTCGCTATATGTGTTATGATCACTGTTGTAGAACTTTCATAAATGACCTTCAAGTTCAAGCTCACATACATGATCATATAAACACTATTTAGAAACTAAGCTTTGAGGTGATAATAATATTAAAATAAGTGAGTTGTGGTTGTGCTAGTGCAATTGTGAGAAGTGAACTTTGCGTTCTTGATCTTGTTATGTCCATCTATAACATAAATACCAAAAGCGTCAATCAAATTATTTGAATTGCATTTATCTTCAACATTATTATTTAGATCACATGAGTGAGTAACACATTTCCAAGCTTTATGAAGAAGGATTCTTGGACTTATTTTATTGTGAATTTTGTGATGTAAGTATCTTTCTTGTTAGGAAAAAGACTTTGGCCCTATTCCCTATTCAAGGTGAAAAGGCTACTGGTGTTTTAGGTCTTATACATAGTGATGTATATGACTTTTCTTTCTAATTACAATGATTATAGGTGTTTTTTTAATACTTTATAACACTTACTATTGATTTCAACGTATATGAATTTGTGTATTTTGTAAAAAACAAATTCAAAGCCTTTGAACAATTCAAAGATTTTGAAAATGAAGTACAAAATCAACTTGGAAAAAGTGTTAAATCTCTTTGGTCATATCAAGGTGGTGAGTATTTAAGATAATAGTTTTATGATCATCTAAATAAATGTGAGATAATATCTCAACTCATATATCTTGAAAGGAGGAATCAAACTTTCTTACACATGGTTTGATCCATGATAAATCATTAAGACCTTTTAAACTCTTTTTGAGTACATGCTCTATTAATAACTTCAACACTTGATTGTGTTGCATTAAAAGCAATTAAAAGAAAAACACCATATGAGATGTGAACTGATATATGATCAATGTGTCTTTTATGGAGATTTGGAGATGCCAAACTTACTTGAAGTGACAAGTTTTAAACAAACTTGTACCTGAATCATACAAGTGTTTCTTTGTGGGATATAAGAAAGAGACTAAATGATATTATTTTTACAACCTTATGAAAGACAAATTAGTTAACTAAAAAACTAGTATTTTTCTTGAAAACAAGATTGTGTTTAAAAAATATGTTAAGGAACACATGGACCTTTGATGGACTTGGACAATTACTCTTTAATTTGTAAATGACCATGCTACAATTTTCATATTTATTGTTGTTATGGTTAATATTGTTTTCTTTCTTATCATAATTATTTCACTGTACTTTGCTTTGTTTTTCTTATTTTTAGTCAATGAAGGAGTCTTTCAAGACAAAAGACTAACCTTGTGAGGATAATAATGATGGTAACTGACTAAAATTTTCACCTTGTTTAACATAATAAAATATTAATGACTATCATTTTCCATCAAATTGACATGAAATATTTAAATTTATATTAAACTAATGATAATATTATAATTATTATTGACTTTATAGTAAAAAAAAAATATTTAGATTAACGTTTATAATTTATTTTGTCTTTTAAATTTGCATCAAAACATAAAAAAAAATACGCTAAAATAAACTTACATAATTTTACATAGATACATGTCACAAAAATACTCACCATGTTACCAAACATGCAAAAAGACCCTACCTACACGTCATACCAAAAATAAAATTATTGTTATTTATTTTACCTTGTATGTGTCATTTTATTAATTACTTAAACTCAGTGTAAATATGACTGTTGGCTGTATGTCCAAAAAGATTTGCTGGTGGTAACATTATGTGGCGTGTTATTAGATTTGATTATATTAGTTCTTATACAAGTCTCATGTTCTCTCTCTTCCATACGCTGCGTTTTCATTTCCACGTGCTTATACTCCATTTTTTGTCTCACTCTTCACTGCAAACCCTAATTTGAAGAAGGGAAGAAACTCAATAATGGACGAAGGTGAGGGAGGGTATGGTGAGAGCGCCGATCCTATGGATCAGTTCCACCGTAACGAAGCTATATCCGCCGTCGCCGACGAGGGTTTCTTGGGTGAGGAAGACGACGATTATGAGGACCTTTACAACGATGTCAATGTTGGCGAAGGGTTCCTTCAATCTTTACGCAAAAACGACGATTCGGGGTTCCGAAACGACAACGTCGACGACAAGAAGCCGCCTCCGGCACCGGATGCCAGCGGTGTTTCAATACCGGGTGTCGGTGGCGGTGGAGAGGGCGGTGGTGGTGGAAGTGGGGTTGTGGAATCTAGGGTTTCGGTGAGGGTCGACGGGTTTCAGAATCAAGGGTTTAGAGGGAATGATGTTGGTGCCAAAGGTGGGATTCGGGTTGAATTAGGGCATCAATCTGGGAAATTGAGTGAAATTATTGAGGATCAGGGTGGTAATGATGGTGCTGTGGTGCAGGGGATTGGGCAGCAACCACATGGTGGAGTTGTTGGGAGTGTGGGAAATGAGGGTGTGGTGAGACAAGGTGGTGGTGGTGGTGGTGGTGGAGGAGGAGGAGGAGGAGGAGGAGGAGGAGGAGGGAATGTTAATAGAGTTGGTGGAAATGGTGTTGGGAACAGTGTAAGTGCTGTTAGTAGTGTTAGTGTTGGAGGAGCTGGTAGTGGTGGTGGTGCTCCTTCTGGTGGTACTATATTGTTTGTGGGTGATTTGCATTGGTGGACTACTGATGCTGAGCTGGAAACTGAGCTTAGTAAGTATGGGCCCGTGAAGGAGGTGAAGTTTTACGATGAGAAGGCGAGTGGGAAGTCAAAAGGGTATTGCCAGGTTGAGTTTTTTGACCCTTCTGCTGCCACTGTTTGTAAGGAGGGGATGAATGGGCATATTTTTAACGGGAGGCCCTGTGTGGTTGCGTTTGCGTCGCCTTTTACAGTTAAGAAAATGGGGGAGGCTCAGTTAAATAGGAATCAGCAGATGAACCCATCTGCTGCCCCTCAGGGAAGGAGGGGGCCTGCTGAAGCAGGGGCTAAGCCTGGAGGGAGTAATATTTCGACGGGTGGTAATTACCAAGGGGGAGATGGGAATAATAGAGGAGGATATGGGAGAGGAGGTAACTGGGGGAGAGGGAATAATGGTATGGGGAATAGGGGCCCTGTTAATCAGATGAGGAATAGGGGTGGTGGGATGGGTGGTAGAGGTATAATGGGTCATGGTGGAAATGGATTTGGACAGGGTATTGGTGGTACCCCTCCACTGTTGCATCCTCAGTCAATGATGAATCAGGGTTTTGATCCTGCATTTGGTGGTCCCATGGGTAGAATGGGTAGCTATGGAGGCTTCCCTGGTGCTCCAACTCCTCCGTTCTCTGGGATTTTGCCTTCGTTCCCTGGTGTTGGAGGTGTTGGTTTGCCTGGAGTGGCACCTCATGTTAATCCAGCCTTTTTTGGAAGAGGGATGCCTGTGAACGGTATGGGGATGATGCCCACATCAGGGATGGATGGTCCTAATATGGGAATGTGGTCGGATCCGAATATGGGTGGATGGGGTGGTGAAGAGCCTGGTGGTGGGAAGGCTGCAGAGTCAAGTTATGGGGAGGAAGCTGCATCAGACCATCAGTATGGTGAGGTGAGTCATGATAGAGCTGGGTGGCCTATGAGGGAAAAAGATAGAGGTTCAGAAAGGGACTGGTCTGGTTCTTCTGAGCGAAGGTATAGGGATGATAGAGATCAAGGATATGAGAGAGATGCACCTAGAGAAAAAGATACAGGCCATGACCATGAATGGTCTGAAAGAAGGCATCGTGATGATAGAGAAATGGGCCGAGAACGATCACGTGACCGTGATCGTGAACGATCTCGAGACCGGGATCGGGACCGTGAAAGGGATCGAGATCGTGAGCGAGACAGGCACAGAGAAGATAGGGACAGGTATGCAGATCATCATAGGTACAGAGACCGGGAAGCAGAGCACGATGATGAGTGGGAGAGGGGACGGTCATCAAGGACTCACAGCAAGTCACGATTATCACAAGAGGAGGAACACCATTCTAGGCCAAGAGATGCTGATTATGGGAAGAGGAGGCGGCTTACTTCTGAATAACTTTATATGCTGCTTATTATTTCTCTGAATGCTTTCCACTGAGGAAGGAAAAGAAAGTAACTGAAAAGTCAGGATTTGTCATTTGTTGGAATTCTCTTGGCCCAGAAGTTGTTGAGCAGATGTTTTATTTCAATCATTTGTTCCAATTGCTTCTTGTGGGAGCATGGTCTCTTTCTTCTGTGAGAAAGGTTAGTTTAAGTCTTCAAGACTTCAATTCTTAGCCTGCTTGTGTTATTGGATCTCGATTTGTGATGTGAGCTTACTGCTTGCTTGTTTCGATATGATGAATAATACTAGATGTCTCTGCTTTACTCTCTTGTTATCATGAACTTTCCCATTCATATAGAACCAATTGTAAGCTGAGATTTAGTTTTAACCATAGATGACATGACAACAATCTAGAGAAGATTACTGTTGACTGGTTAGAGTTTTTAGCTAGTAGGTTTATGCAGGCTTTAAAATATTCCAACTTCCTACTCAAAGGAGGAATTAGCATGTTTGAGGTCAAGCCTTTAAATTTTTGGAATATATAATTTAGTCAAAACTGAACCTAGAAGTATAAGCTGAGGCATCCTAGATATACTTTTTTCGTATTAGTGTTTTGATTTTGTTGTGGGGGTTTTATAGAGGGTTTGGGAGTCCTTTTCTTTCTTCTCCCCCTTCAGACACATTTGTTTTGTGGTTTTCTATGCGAGGATTAACTTTTTCTTTTCCTTCTTCTTTGTGGTTTCTTTGGAGAACATCTTATCTACTTTTGTATCTTCCCCTTATCCAATAATAATGCCTTTATCTATCTAAATAAAAAATTATTTTTGAATTTATAATTTCCTTTCTTCCGTTATCTAGTTAATGTTTCATTCTGGTATTTCTTTTGTTCATGTGTTCACTTTATTCTAGTAATCATCCTTGCTTAAAATTCTGCCTGAGTTCCAACAAATGCATTTGGATTTATTTCCCCCTTGTGATCCCCGGTTTGAGGCTAGGCTATATTGCTTTCATACTTCTCTGCATTTGGACCAGGTGGCTGTTTGACTACGGATTCTAGATGAAATGGAAATCTATATGTTGTCTGCTAAACACTTTACAGTTACGATTATTCAATTTTATTTTTATTTTTTGGGGGGCTAATTATGGAAACTTTAGTTGTTTATAATCTGAAATCAGCTATGTATATAATCCATTCTGGTTTTGCAGCTTCTATGTGTGCATACTAGTAACTATTTTCCCAGGCAGTTCAGTACAGCTATTATCCCCCCTCCCCCCTTCACTTTTGTTGGTAGTATAACTGTGTAAAGATTATGTTCTAACTTCTAATAAGTGGTAAGCTCTAGAGTGGAAGAAAATATAGGGGTTCGTGTCCTGGAAATTGTGCATGGCCAATGGGAAAATGAAACACAATTAGATGCAGAGGAAGGAGAAGAAAAACTGAGTAAAAGTGTAAAACCATTAAAAAGGATTTAGATCTAGGTTGCATCTCTGAAGAACTGGTTATTGAATTTGAAATAATACAATGACATTGTATAATCCATCTAGTTGACCCCACCTTGCAGGAAATTTGTTATTGTTGGTTGTTGAAAACGAAGTGTACACCAAACTTGAGAGTTCAAAATTTTCTTTTTCTTGGAACTTGTGAGTGGAAAAATAATGGCTTTAGGTTATGGAGGATGGTATTTACTCATACCATATCGAGAGTATAGGGTTTGGACAGGGAAGGATGAAAAGAAAGTAAGGTAACTTTCAATTATGTTCTCTTAGATTGATATGGTGTATAATGATTTGATGCAAAAAACAAAGCACTAACCTCTGTATAGTAGGAATCAGGTTAAGTACTAGATTCTTAACCTGCTAACACTAATCGTTTTGTGGAATCAAATAATTTACTAATGATTAGACAAAACCCCTAACCCCTAACAAGAAAAGATCCCCAAAAATAAGTTAACACAATTGCTCTAATCTATCATGCATCATTTCCACCTTCTAAGGTAAATATGTTTTGGATATTCTAACATCAATATTTCCAAAAGTTTTGAAGTTATATGCATTTATATGGTCCAAAACCCTTGGTTTTCAGTTTTCCGACCAAAGATTAAAATGTGATGTTCGCTTGTGGGGTCAATATATTCTCACACCTATAAATTAACTAAAATTTCTATGTGCTTGTTTAGCTGAATTGAGAAAGTATTTTTCCATTTTATATGAATTATACCTGCTTTATCTTCTTTCTGTTAATGCTTTCTGAATTGCAAACAATTATCATTGTTATGGTCTTCTGTGTTGTGTAGGACAATTGTTTTGAGAAAGGAAACTGTTCATTCAAACTCTGGGTTGTGATGATGATCAAGCGGCTTCGATATTTGAGATTCAAGTCATGACAATTTCTTACATTGAGAAGTGGAACTTTTGCTATGAATTTGATTTGAATTTATGTTTCAGTTATTAAGCACATGATTAATTAAACCATCAATGTTGATGTAATGGGTTTAACTTGCTGAAGTCTGAAATGTCGCAGATTATTTAGAACTTATTATTTGAAATATGTACTAGGATTTAGTAGAGGATGCTGATAATGTGCCGTTTCTGATTGGCTGGCTGTTGTATCATTTTTTTCTCCACCTTTTGGCTGGCTGTTGTATCATTTTTTCCCCACTTTTTTTTTGGGTGTTTCCTCCCTCACATTTGTTAGCATAGCGGTTTAGCATGCAAATATTGTGTATGATGTAGAGAGCTAACCATTTGAACACTGTAATCGTTCAAAGCTGGAGAATTGTACATGTTTTCATGTATATATTTTGATATTAACTTTGCTGATAAAGGTCGAATCCATCTCCAGTTTTGTTTTATGGTCTTGTCTTGTTTATATCTAGATTAATGGAATCCAACAGTTGAGAATTGGAGGGCCATATTGTATTTATTTCTGTTGTCTCTCCCTTTGTATCCTGAATGCTTTTAATACAGAGGGGGATGCCTAGGTTTTTCACTTTTCAATAAAAATTTCATATACTATGTATTGAGAAATGTTAGTAATAAACTCTCTATTAAAATTTATTAAAAATTACAAAATCGTATGAGTTTAATTTCTTATTTAATGAATTTTATTTATGATTTTGTAGTTCTTAATAAATTTTGACTGATATCAAGTATGTTAGAGAGTATGTTGTTGATCACTTCAGTTATATATTGGTTTATTTTTCTATAATCTTATTTTACATTAAACTTGCTCTAGAAACTGCTGAAATAAATTGATGTTCCTGGGAAAAATCCTTTTATGTATGGGAGATGTCATGTTCAAATATTGTGTCTATTTTTTTTCTGACAGACATTAAATCTGTTTCCTGGGTTTTATTATGTCCATAAAATCTGGATGCAATTTTATTAAACATGAGATGTTTCATTTTTTTTATCCTTATTCTTTACTTTCAACTATTTGGAATTGTTTAACCTGTTTTTATTTTTGTTTTATTTTTTCTCCTAACCTATTTTACTTTCAAAATATAAAATTTAACGTGTCTAGTAACCATATAAAAGTGGTCAGTTATTACGCCTCTAGTTATACCATGTGCACTGTTTATGCCTCTTGTATAATAGTTTGTGTTTTCTTTTACGAATGTGTAGGAGTCGAGTCACTGTGCTTTTTATGAGTAAATTACCTCAGTAAGAGTTTATTTTATTTATTTATTACTATGTTTAGGTTTTGGCATTAATGGGGCCTATGAGTGCTTTGAAGGAGACTTGCCTATTCAATTTCATCAGCAGCCTTTTTTATTTTATTGCTGTCCATGGAAGTAATAGTGGTGGTAATCCAGGATCATTGATTTATTTTCGTATATATTCTCCAGGATTGGGTTATCTATGTTCTTTTCCCTTTCCGATGTCCCCTAGATTGAACGTTTCCTTTTGCGTGTTGACTGAGTTATACTTGTTTGGTTTTCACCCCTGTTCTACGTAGATACATACCAACCTCTGAATCTAGAACAACTTTCGTACCAACCAATGTATACATCTCATGCGTCGGCCTATTCAATTAGTAGTGATGCCTGACCTAACCTCTCTATATAACAATTTGCTTCATATCGTTACTAGTTCTTCTGTACATCTTCTTCATCGGTGTTCAATTCAGCTCCCATTAGTTTAGCAATCATGTATAATATACAAGATAACGATGGACTTTGTTTTTGTAAAGTGAACAAATAAAAATGTATTTACCGTTAGTTTAAATTAAAGGAGCTTATGAATTTAATTAATTTTAAATCAATGGTAGATGCAAATCAGTTACAGATCAACAGTAAAGGAGGTACAATACTAAGAAAGCTATTTCTGCGATACAACAGTCAAATCAGTTACAGATTTGTTCTCCTTAAAAGTGTCAACAAGTGTCATACTATTTCAATAAAAAAAATATATAATTGTCATACTATACATATGGCTGATCAGTCACCAACATTGTCATTAGAATACAAAACCAACTCTAGATAAATTTTTCTATAAATTTTTATACGACAAAAAATAAAATAAAATTTTTATAAATTGAAATAATTTGTATAAATTTTTATATTAATCTTTAAATTTTAATTTTTAACTTATATATAAAATTAATTTTAATTTATTAAAAACATTTTTATTTTTTTACTTTTGTGATGACAAAAGAAATTTATTCATCATCTAATTCACTAATCATCACCATTATATTTATAAGTAGTGATGATGAAGAAATTAGTTTTTGTACATTAAGAATAATAACAACAAAGTAAAACCTGGCCACACCATACATCCATCTCTGGGCCTACCCGCATTAGTAACAGGCCCCATCCTTAATAGCAGCAGCACCGCCAGCCACTTGATGAAACCCACCAAAAACCATACATGTGTCCTTGATGCATGATTCCCCCACCACCACACCTACAACTTCATAGACATGGTTAGAAACACAAGCAAGAGGCGCGTCCTTGTCACGCGCTGCCACGATCTTCTCTTCCTCCATCTCCTGGAGCGCTCGAGGTAAACATTGAGAGGCTCCACGTAGTCTTCAAAGTTGAGAATGATCATTGATGAAAAACAACAATACAACAATACACATGTAATGATGTAACAATGCGGCACATATAAATTCCTATAACTTGAAAGAATTTATAAGGAGTAACCACAAATAAAAATGACAGCTACAACGAACAAAATCACACAAAAAACATCAAGATTTTTAACGTGGAAAATCCCTCAATGTGAGAGGTAAAAATCACAAGTCGTCCAAACCAAAAAAATCAATTCATTATAACAAAATAAGATACAAAAGTGTTCAATCAAAAGGACAAATTCATACATACAACCAGCCAACAAAATCAAGCAACAAAACTTACAAATGGAGAGCAAGAAACATGGAACAAAAAAGTAAAGAACTCACAAAATTGTACTATTGTACAAGCATGATGTCTCACATTACATATCTCCAAATCAAAATCGTCAAGATGAAGAACTATGAGTTTTGAACCTGTTGTCAAATTTCCAATCCGATCCAACAGTTAACAAAAGATATCGTGATTTTGACGTCATGTTGGTCTGTGCAGATATGAAAATATAACTCTTTCTTTCTCTCTCTCTTTCTCTTCTCTCCCTTTTGGCTGTGAAAATTCATTCTCTCTCAATCTCCCAATCTGACTTCTTTTCCTCTTGTAAGAGAGACCTAGCAGGCTTGGGAGTATTGGACTTTTGACCACATAGTTGGGAGCCCAAAAATAACCCAACATATCCCCCATCACAACTATGTGGAGGTAACCACAAGTCCGACGATCTTGCAATAAACTTCAAACTTTCCTCTTGGCAATGCCTTAATCATCATATCAGCACCATTATCATCAATATGAACTTTAGCCAACTCCAACAACTTAGCATCAAAGTATCACGTATCCAATTATACCTCACATCAGTATGCCTGGACCTAGAATGAAAAGTTGAATTCTTACCAAGATGAATTGCACTCTATTACAAAATAACAAGTACTTATCCTAAACAAAACCAAACTATTGCAAGAATTTCTTTACCTAAAGCAACTCCTTGCATGCTTCTGTAATGACAATAAACTATGCCTCGTTAGTGGACAAAGCAACACACTTCTGCAATTAAGATTGCCAAGCCACAACTCTCCCTGCAAACTTAATCAAATAGCTCGAAGTGGACTTTCTGGAATCAATATCTCCAACCATATCTGGGTTTGAGTATCCCACTAAAGTAGGCTTATCACCTTCAAAACAATGCTTTAAATCACTAGTACCATGAAGATACCTAAAGATCCATTTCACAGCATTCCAGTGCTTTCTACTTGCATTAGACAAAAATCTATTGACAATACCAACAACATGTGCAATATCTAGTCTTGTACACACCATTGCATATATCAAACTACAAATTGTAAATGCATAAGAAACTCTGCTCATATTAGTCTTCCTATCTTTATTTGAAGGACTAACCAGAATTCAATTTAAAGTGAGTAACAAGAGGAGTGTTCACTACTTTAAAATTTTCCATATGGAATTTCTGCAACACCCTTTTAATATAGTTTCCTCTAACAACCAAAGTTTCTTTGCTTGTCTATCACGAATGATTCTTATACCAAGAATCTATTTAGCAGCTCCCATGTCTTTCATAACAAATTACTCGCTCAATTGTTTCTTCAACTTGTCAATTTTGGAAACACTTTTCCCAATAATAAGCATGTCATCAACATACAATAGCAGGATAATGAAGTTATCATCAAGAGGAACATAAAAAATATCTCCAAGCTGTTGATCACCAACATAATCATGTTGCTCACCATTCTAAACATTATTCTCAACAGTATCTAGATCATGTACAGGTACCCAAACTAGATCAATTTCATACAAACTATATCTTTCTTCGGTGTAGCTTTCTTTATCTTATTAATGTCTTTAATGGTTTGGTCTTCTATGAATTGCACGTAATGAATTTTGACAAGTTTCTTCTCAGCAGGATCATACAACCTGTAACCATACTCATCCTGACCATACCCAATGAAGATACACTACCTAGTCTTCATATCCAACATGGATCTTTGACCCTTTGGAACATGTACAAAGGCCTTACAACCGAAGACTCGCAAATGATCATACTTGACATCTTTGCCAAACCAATTTTTATTTGGCACCTCAGTATTCAAAGCAACTGTAGGACTGAGATTAATAACATGCATTGCTGTGTAACGCGCCTCATCCCAGAAATGCTTAGGCAACTTTGCTTCAGAAAACATGCACCTAAAACTCTCTTAACCAATGTCCTATGCATCTTCTCTGCTAAGCCATTCAACTAAAGAATTATACAAAGAGTCTTTTCATGTCTGATACCCAACTGCTTGCAATATACATCAAAGGGTCCACAATACTCACTACCATTGTTATAACAAATACATTTCACCTTCTTACCTGATTGTCGTCTCTCAACCAAAAGCTTGGAATTGTTTGAACTTCTCCAACACTTGGTCCTTTGTCTTCAAAACCCAAAACTTCCGAGAACAATAATCAATAAAGGTAACAAAATAAAGTGAATCACTAAATGACTTTACCTTTAATAGGCCACAAACATCAGAATGTACCAATTATAGCAACTCCAACTTCCTTGAGAGACGATGCTTTTTAAAGTATACTTTAGTCTGCTTACTAACCATATAATGGGAACACTTCTCCAACTCTGCATTCTTCAATCTTGGAAACTATATCCTTTTTGGCTAAACAATTCAACCCTTTTTCATTGATATATCCTTCGGTGCCACAAAGATGCTTCCATATCCATGACATTCACATTATCTTTAGCAACCAAAGCTTTTGTCCAATACATTTTAGAAATTTTCTCCCTTCTGGCCACAACCAAGTTACCTTTGGTGAGTTTCCATTTTTCATAACCAAAGTGATTATCATAACCATCATCAAGTATATGTACAGATATCAAGTTAAAGTGAATATCTGGAGCATGTTTGAATCCTCTAAACCCAACTACACTCTCATGTTGGTTTGTAAGCAAATATCACCCATACCAATCACCTTAGTCACACCACCATTACCCATCTTCAACACTCCTAAATCAGAACTCTTTCCTTGGTGTAACATGCAGTGTAGCACCACTATCAATAATCCACATGCTTTCATCAGATACAAAATTAATTGACTTAAAGTCTCGAAAAATGACAACATTATCACTTGTAGTAGTGACACGATCATCATTATCATCATGATCTTTTTCTTTGACTTACCATTTTTGCCTTTGTTCTCATTTTTCCACAAGAAACAATTAGCGTCATTCAAATTCACCATTCTATTTGTATTAACCTCTATTATTCAAGTAAGTATAACACCTTTTAAACCAACCAGCTTTGATACCACTCTGATCTCTTTCTCTCTTGCTTCCCACAATATATGCGTGTAAGTATTATTTTCTGTTAAAAAATTATGTACACTGATATCAAATTGGTTTCAGAGCAAATACCTCAAAATAATCAATACCTGGCTTCTGCTTGTATCCTTTTGCTACTAACCTTGCTTTAAAACGATCTATTTCTCCACTAGGCTTGTACTTAGTCTTGTACACCCACTTCACTCCAATTGGCCTTTTATCTCCTGGTAAGTCTGTCAGCTCTCACGTCTGATTTTTTTCAATGGCATGAATTTCTTCATCCATTGCTTTTCTCCAATTTCGATCACTTGCAGCTTCTTCAAATGTCACTGGTTCACAATCTACAAATAAAGCAAAATTGATAATTTCCTCATCAGATGGGTCATTGTCATTACCCATAACATAGTCCTCCAATCTAGCTGGTAGTCTTCGTTGCCTTTGTGATCTGTTTGATGTTTCTGGCTCATCAAGTGTTGGATCTACATGTCCATTCTCTTCTTCATAATTTTCTGGAATTACTACAGGCTCTTTTTGAGCTTTAGAAGACCAATTCCACATTCTTTCTTCATCAAAGGTCACATCTCTACTTATAATTACCTTCTTTGTCACTGGATTATAGAGCTTGTACGCCTTTGAGTTGATGCTGTAATCAATGAAGATGCACTTCTCTCCTTTGTCATCAAACTTCTTTCTAAGTTGATTAGGTACATAGGCATATGCGATACACCCAAAAATTCTAAGATGTCGGATTGAGGGCTCCTTCCACTCCAAGCTTCTTCTGTTGTTTTATCATAAACACTTTTTGTTGGACACCTATTCAAAATATACACAGCAGTGGCAACAACTTCTGCCCAAAATTCTCTAGGCAATTGTTTATCCTTCAGCATGTATCTCACCATGTCCATGATTGTCCTATTCTTCCTTTCTGCTACTCCATTTTGTTGAGGAGTGTATCTTGTTGTTAGTTGATGTTGAATTTCATGTTGGGCAAAAAAATCTGCGCAGGCAAGGAACTCTTGGCCTTTGTCTGTCCTCAGTGCTTTAATTCTGCAACCACTTTGTTTTTCTACATATGCCTTAAATGACTTAAAGGCATCACACGCTTCTAATTTCTGCTTCAAAAAATACACCCATGTTTTTCTGCTAAAACCATCAATAAAAGTAATGAAATACCTGCTATCACCATGTGTTGGTATCTCAACCATGCATAAATCTGAATGAACTATTTCCAATGACTTTTTTGCTCTCCAAGACTTCCCAGTTGGAAAAGACCTTCTATGCTTCTTTGCAATTTCACAAGTTTCACATACACCCTCAATAATATTTATAATAGGCAAACCAGATACATATTCTTTTTTAGATAAATAATTCAATCCAGAAAAGTGGTAATGTCCAAAGCACATGTGCCATAACCAATCATTATTTGGTATAAAAGAACTCAAGTAAGATAATTCTTTGTGATCAACTTTTAAAGGAAACAGGTGATTAGGAGTCATTTTTACCTTAGCAACGAATCTCTCATTTTTGTCAATCAAGGTACAGTAGCCATTGAGAATCTGCATGTTGTAGTCTTTTTTTGATAATTGTCTCATGCTCAACAGATTGTGATGAAGACCAGGAGCATAGAAAACATCAGAGATGAAATTTTGAGAACCATCCTTCAATTTGATAGCAATTTTGCCTTTTCCCAAGATCGAAATATTTGTATTATTTTCGAATTTCACGGTAGATTTTACCGTTTCATTTAGTGAGGAAAATAACTCCTTTTTTCCACACATATGGTTCTTTGCGGACTGCATATCTAGATACCAAATATCTCCATTCCGCGCAAAATTGTCTACTACTAGAAGAAAGTTTGTGGATTATCAGAACTCTCACCAGTATGTTGATATTGGTTTTCTACTATATTTTCCTGTTGTTTGAATCTACAATTTGCAGTATGTTGCCCGAATTTTCCATAGTTGTAGCAATTGAAATTTGTTCTTTCTTGGGAGTTGTTGCTTCTTCCTCTTCCATAGTTGGTAGATATGAAATTGTGTCCATCTCTTCCTTGATTAGGTGGTATGAAATTGTTGTCTCTCCATTGTAGATTGGAATTATAATAACCTCTTCCTTTGAAATTGCCACGACCTCTACCTCTGGAATTTCTATTTCCACCTTCATGAGCTCTACTATCTTCACTTTGGCTGGATTTTACTATGTTGGTAAAATTTACTTGACTCTTCAAAACTTCTTCATTTTCTTTTTTAGTTTTCTCCAAAGATTCTATCTCACGACTTTCAATACTACCTTGCAAATAATCCACATGCAATAATGTAACATTGCAGTGGATATAAATTATTTTAACTTGCAAGAATTTACAAGGAGTAATCACAAATAACAACAATGAAAAAATCACATAAGAATCACCAAGATTTTTAATATAAAAACAAATCCTCAATGTGAGAGGTAAAAACCACGAGTCGTTTAGATCAAAGAAATCAATTCACTATAATCAAATAGGATACAAGAGTGTTCAATTAAGAAGATAAATTCGTGCATACAACCAGCCAACATAATCAAACAACAAAACTTACAAATGGAAAGTAAGAAACGAAGAATAAGAAAGTGAAGAACTTAGAAAATCGTGTTATTGTACAAGCATGAGGTGTCACACCACTGATTTCTAAATTAAGATCCGAACGATCAAGACGAAGAACTATGAGTATTGAATCTACTGTCAAATTTCTAATCCGATTCAACAGTTAACGAATAAGATATTGTAATTTGACGTTTAGAAATAAGATGAAAATAGAACTCTTTCTTTTTCATCATCTTTCTTTTTTCTCCTTTTGGATGTGAAAATTGTCTCTCACGATCTTCTCATTTGACCCATTTTCAACCTAGCAAGTCGGAGAGGATTAGACTTTTATTTTATCCAGAGAAGTGAAAGCCCAAAAATAATGCAATAGTCATCACCCAAAGAAGATTGTGGCCATTGATCGTCTTGCGCATCTCACGCTGGCACTTTTCGGAGGCTTTGCCGGTGATGAAGCATTCTTCATGATTTGGCAGAGACCAGTCCAGCTCCTGCGGCGACATCTTGCTGCTCTTACTGGCGTTGTGCACTGCCGGAGTCGCTGTCTGAGCCCGCCATCGACGAACGGCGAGGTTCAGTGGACGGAAAATGGAAGCGCTGTGAAAGACGAAATGAATCGCGAAGTCAGTGCTGAAGAATATCAGAGTTCAACATGGACGAGTCACGAACTCAACGTGAATCGCTATGACTCTGTTCCACTTGAAATTGAAGTGCTGTTCGCTGTTCAGAATCTGAATTTCAGTGTTCGGTGTGGTTTTTCTTTGGAATTTCAAATTCGATTTTGAATGGACGAGGAATTGAGAATCCGAACAACAGACGTGGCACGAATCGGTTTGACTTGGTGATTCAGCATGAAATTGAAGCATTGCTCGAAGAAGAACCTGTTCAGAATCTGAAATTCAGTGCTCGGTGCGGTTTTCTTCGGAATTTCAAATTCTACTCGGAATGGAAGGGGAATTGAGAATCGGAACCACGAAACTCGGCGGTTCTGCGTTAAATTGAAGAGCTGTTGAAATGAAATCCTCGAGAGCTGAAATCACTGAATCGTGCAATTTCTTGTAGAACTCGAAATCAGTGTACTGGCAGGGTCGGATACGGTGGCCGGCGGCTGGTGGCGGCGGCTCCGGCGGGGAAGGGTTTGTTTGGGAGGTAAGAGTTGGACTCTCTTATTTTCTTTATTATATAATAATATAAAAAAGTAGATACGACAAAAAATGGTTAATAAATTAATAAACTTAGACTGAAATATAAAATAATACTTTAAATTTATATTCATTTTTCAAGGAGAAAATATTCAAAGAAATATTTTATTAAATATGTTAAAGGAAAAACAATTATGTCTGAAATTATAATTCATGAATTTATTTAAATTTATTATTTATAATTATAATAAATATGTATAGAGATAGTAAATGATTAATTAAAATTGAAATAAATATAAAATTGACATAATCATAGTTTGAATTAATTTATTTAAAAATTAAAAAAATAGAATATTCAATATGAAAATTGTATGACAGCAATCTGAATTTTGTATTGAACTTGAAATTTTATAAATAAAAAAACTAAATACACAAACAAATAGGGATTTGTGATGGGTAAAAGAAGCTAATCCTCACATTGGACATCAACCTCATTTGCGTGAATTCTGTTTAATAGAATAGCGCATAGATTTTAATTTAATTTATACCGTTTTTGTCTTTCATGAATCAAGATCAAATATTAGTTATGATATTTATTGGGGGTGAGCATAAACCCCTCACCTGATCCTCAACTGAAAAAATCGAGTATAATAAATAATAATGGATGGGTTGGGCGGGTGAGAGAATTTGAAGAGGCTAGAAAATAAATAAAAACGGTTAGTATTGGTTGGGTTTGTTTTAAATATTTTTTACCCATAGGTAATTGAATCCAATTGTCCATGGAGAAGCTCAAAGTATTGAACACAGTTGTTACAATCCAAAGAATGTAATGGGTGGTGGAGTGCTTTTTCAGGAACAAGGGCTGCACCACGTTGCTACGTTACGTATCTAATTTCTAAACTATTACTTTTTAATATCCTCTTCTCATTGGCGACTTCTCCCTACTGAAATAATGCCAATGACTCCAGTATATCCAACCTGCCCAAACCCAAATGCCCTAGAGGTGCTGGGGACTGTGAATGAGAAGGTGTATGTGCCAAACAGACTTGACAATTATATTCAAATTCATGGGTACCAATCCACTTTCTTCGCTTTCACCAAAGATGTGAATGACTTGGACTAGCGAAAGGATATTGAGTTCCAGGATGAGAATATAATTTCTAATTATAGTTTGTCTATTAAGTTATATAATAAAGACGGACAATGACAAAAACACATCAAAAGATCCAAACATGTGAATAAATAATCAACAATTTCAGTCTGTTACATGAGATACTAACTTACACATAACCTTCTAAATAACAACTAATTACACAAGTGATTGGGTAACTTGGCGTGGATGGGCGACAATCCCCAACAAATCTAAGCAATTTGAAACAAGCACAATCATATACTTGAAACTACTAGCATGCATAGTATTTTGTAGGATAAAACTTAAATCCAACACAGAACAGAAGCTAATATTTGTATATATATTTTTTATAATACACACTGGGTGAAAAAACGCATAGCCAAACACAATTTATAATTGCCTTCGTTATATTCTCATTTATCTAAATGATGTACTCCTAATATTGAATAAATTATTGAATATTATTTGAATCACGTGAAATTTAAACATCTATACCGTGCTTTATGAAGTGCAAGGTATTATTAAAGTTGTAAACAAGTTTCAACTTATCATTAAATACTTTTTAAAATGTTATTGATTTGAGCATTAGTTGGAAGCATTTGTAAAAATAACCTTAAATGGTTGTTTTAGAGGTGCAGGCAGTTCCTACAATTATTTTTTTAAAATAATTTTTTTTATAATATTTCTCAAGTGATATTATTCTTGTGATGTAATTGATAAGATTTCAAATAGAAATAAGTAGTATATAGGTTTTTTTTTTTCAATTAAAGTAATAGTCTTAAATTCAAGTTTTAAATATGCGAATATAATAAATAATTAAAGATAGAATTTTATTATCCATAATAATTTTATTTAATTTTGATAAAATTATTTTCTATAAAAGATTCAGTAAAATTACTTTCCATAAAAGATTGAAGTGGCAAAAAAAATAGACTTACAATACATTTAGATTTTACTTTAAATATACAATTTTTAAATTATTCTCTTATTAAAAAATAGAATTATAAGTTATTTAGAATACAAAATCATTTATTATTAGTTATTTAAATTATTGGGACTAAAATAAATTAGGATTATCTGTTTAACTCGCACCATCTAATAAAAAATTAGGATATGAGCTCTAGATTTTGAACTTAAATTAAATATAAATATTTTTAACTCAACACAGCGAAACTCGTATTATAATTAGGAATGAGTTAGGTTAACTTAATTGGATTTGAGTTATCTACTTCTTTCTCGTGATAATAAATTATTAATATTTTCTCATTTTCAAATAATATTTTTTTCAAATGTTACATTCATTTATTTAAAAAATTACTTTACAATCTTGTCTATGTATCTTTACGTAGTTCTAAAAATAAATATTTGGTGACGTTACAAATATCTATAAATAATAATTATAATTATAACAAAAGCTAAAAGAAAAAACTAAAGTGAAATACAAGAAAATGAACATATATATAATATGTTGTAGCTATCCAGTAAATTGTTTTGACTAAAGTAAATGATCAATTTAAATTATATATATATATTAAAAGTTTTTATATTAAAAAATTATACTAATGATCTTTTTTCTAAATATAATAATAAAATAACATAAATATTTTATATTTTATATATTATATTAAAATAAACATGAAAAAAAATAGTTATCACAATAATTATTAATCTTACATTAAAAAACTATATACAAATACAAATATGTCGAGCTGGTGAGAAAAGTCCATAATCCACGTAGGGTTGAACTTAAGCAATGATTTATAAAACCTAACTAATGTGAATTTTTTTTAATCTAGACAACTATAGTCTGCATCCTACATCGTGATACTCCACAATTAATCCGTTTTACTAACTTTAATTTGAATGTAAAAATAACGACCGATTTTAAAAAGAATTCATCAGACAAAAACACAATAAACTTTTTAATCCTGAACTTAAGTTTTTTTTTTTTTAAATGATCAGATCGATTTAAAACATAAAATAAATAGTATCAGTTATTAATATTACGTATACATCCGTTGCAAAATTTTAAAATAAATAGTATTAATTATTAATCTTATGGACATATTCATAACAAATCATCAATATGTTATAATATTAATTATTTATTTTCTTATTAAAATTTTCGTATTAAGGCACTTTATGTTTCTTTTCAATTTTTTTTATTTAAATCGAAAATTCTCGTCATAATGTCATAGAGTCGTACTTGTATTTTAGTTTATCTCTTATTTATTTGTCATGTTGTCAATATCTTATAAAAAAAAATTGAATAACATGGGTTTCCATGTTTCGGAAAAATTGTTCAACTGCCACCTGCAAATAAAAATGTTTTTACACAAAATAATATATAAATAAATTAAAAATATATTAAAATTTAATATATTTTTATCTTTATTTCTTTAGTATCACACTCAAATCCCAATTATTTTTTAAAATTGCCTGAGAAGTAAATTATTAAGTTATGATTAAATACAAATAAATATGGACTTAAAGAGTTTACAAAAATATATTATAATGTGTTATACATTTATAATGTTTAATAAACGACATTCGAATGATATTTTACATGTATGAATATGAATATTAAGTATCGACAAAAGATACAATATTAAAGTTGTTATCATGGGAATATAGATATAAGTTTGGATAATTTTTTAAATGAGAATATAATAATGAGTATTATCTAATCTAAACTTTAATTATTGACATCCTTGATTATTGTTAGTTTGAAGTTTGAATTATAAACTTGAACAATATTTATTATTATATTTCATCATGATATTTTTTTATTTTAAATAATAAATTATATTATTATATATATAAAGCATCGTAGTCGAAATCTATATTATCACTTTTTTATATAAGGAGAGTTATTAATATTTATATTGAATTGAATTCTTATACAACTTTAATTTCTTTAATTTGTTTACAAGTGAATGAATGTTAAACTATCCTAATTATAGCATATTATTAGATATTAAAGAACTAGATTATTTAATATTTATGGTGTTTTTTAATCATGTATATTATTAGGCAAATTAAGTGTACATGTTATAACAAAACATACATTCTCAAGCACTATATATCATGTTTCTGATTTATCACATAAATTTTTATTACTTTTATTATTAATTGATTCAATTTATAGTTTTTTTTTCTAGAGATGATTGATCTTGAGACTTTTAAAAAAAGGTAATTTATTTTTTTCAAACCAACCTATATTCCTTTCAAATGTTAAAAAAAAAACAATGCATTAAAGAAGTTCACAAAAAATGAAATTGACAATCCAGGAAAATAAAATTGTTATAGAAGTCTTTATTACATAATTAAACAGAATTTGTTTTTTATGTACACCAAAAGTTATTTCTTTGAATCTTGAAGGTTATCTTTTAAATATGTGCTTAAGAAAACAAAACCAATTGCATACTATATTAAATGTGTGTTTAATTTTCTTCCATTTTAAAAATAATAATATATTTTTAACATTTTAAGAAAATTTCTAAAACTAATAAATACATCATTTTAAGTATAAATTATACTAAGAGTTTAATTTTACGCAGTATAAATTTTTTAATATAATTTATAAATTTTGAAATAATTATTATACAATTTAATAAATTTATTATATATCACCGTTTACAATTTATATTTTGACGAGAATGTAAAATTTGTTTACCATTAGTGCATAGAGTAATTTTTTTTTTAAAGTAAACCCGACACAGGTATCCTTTATTCGTGGATGAAACAATAAAGTGTGACATAAGGGGTATAGATAGGAAAAATAGATTGAGTAAGATGGTACATGTTTTTTTACTGGTTATTTGTTACTTGATTTTGATTTTGATTATTATTATTATTAATAGAAGGAGGAAAAAGAAAAGAAAGAGTAAAGAATTGGCACGTGAGACAAAGGTGACCCACTCCACTCCACTCCACTCCACTACAGTCCACCCTAGGTTTGTCAACAACAAAGACAATTCACAGTATATAAAAGGTAACCCCCTTCCACTCTTGTCAATCATCAATTCCTCCTTTGTCAATTAAACATTCTCAGCATCCCGCAACATTTTCCTCTCCTCACTCACTCACTCACTCACCAACTCATGTCTAACTACAACGGCGACCACTGGGTTGCCATGGCCATGGAAGACGACGCCCTCGTCGCCGATCAGATCCTCCGTATCCGCCACCACCAACCCGCCATTCTCCCCCAGTGGGTGGTCCGTCAGCGTCGTACTCCCAGGCTTGTCGTCCACAGAGCCCATACCGCCAGGGCCAGCCCCACCACCCCGCTCACCTGGACCGCCGCCACCTCCGTCGATGGCTACGAAGGCTCCACTCGCCCAGCCGCGCCCTCCCATGCCTCACGATCTAAGGTTCGTTGTCTCTCCTTTTCTTTTTCTTTTTCTTTTTCTTTTTCCGATTCTGTTATTTTTAACTGTTACCGGCTTCTCTGTTGCATTATCTCCTGCCTACCTTCAACACCCACTGGGAAACTCCCTTTTCTATTTGTCTGCATTCTCACTCTCACACTTTCCACTTTTCTTTCTCATTCTTATTACATTTTCACTTTTACCCCTACCCCTCAGATCCGCGCTCCGATCAGCTGCCGCCAATTCCCATTCCCTTTTCGCGTTTTTTCCTCGCCCTTATTCCATGGGGATGTTCCTTTTTTGGTTTCTCTACATTTTTTTTTCTTTTTTTAACTTTTTACTACTTTAGGTTATTAACCCAAGGAGAAATGTCATTTATTGTTATAATATTAAAATTCTTTATCTAGTTTGGAATAGTTTTTCCTTAATGAAAAAAGTTTGAATATGTATATGTTAATGTTATTATTTTCTTATTAAAAAAATACAAATAATTTAATTTAATATAATTATTTATTAGATGCATCTGTCTTGGCTGTTTGCCTTCAATACAATTATTCAACTGCCGCCGGGCGAGCGAGGATGGATGGGGGCATTTTCGTAATATCCGAGACGTCCTCCACACCGGCTTTTCTGGTTGGTGGTGTTGTGTTGAGAGGTTCATGCACAACTGAATTCACTAATCTTTCTCACTGTACCTCTCAGTAAGGAGGCATTTTCTTTTCTTGGTTTATTCATACTTTCCTGGAAACAATGACAGATAAAAGTACAAAAATAAATGTTCTATGAGTTGGTAAATTAATTGAATGAATAATTAAATGAAACTAATTATTTAATTTTTGTAATTTTTATTTTACAACAATGGTTTGAATAGAAAATATTAAATATTTTTAACTATTTTAAAATTAATATTAAATAATTTTATATTTTTTATATTAAAATATTAAATTAATTAATATTTATTAGTATTTTTAATACTACATAAAGATAAGAGTATTTAATAAAGATATATTAAAATAATTAAAGATGGGAGTATTTAATAAAAAAATATATTAAATATTCTTTAATTAATATGGTGCACACTAAGTAACATCATTGAAGCCCATGTAATTCCGTGATAGTGGTTGTACAGCTTTTTAGCATGCCCTATTATTCTAAAGGACAGTATGGTCTTTTACGCCCGATTATAGTGGGGTCTAAAATGTGAGAATCTTTGGTCAAATTTTTTGTTATATTTTAGTGTCGATTGATTTGAAGATGGTGATGCAAAAAGAAATGAAGTACTTTTGTTTTTATTCTTTCTTTTTTTTCTTCTCAATGACTAAAAGGCTAATAGTGTAGAACAGAAGAACTGAAAATGTGATGCAACCAAACTACCTAAAAAGGATAATGAAGTTGGAGAAAAATAGTGGTACTACTTGGAGACTATTTGTTAGCTCCCATATGGGGGAAATGTTGTCACCAAATTAATGACCCAAACTACCAGTCTCAAGATATTCCTTTCAAACACATTTTAATTGAGACACGGACTTCAGAGAGGATTTCTTTTGGGGGTCATGTTTCAGGCACTAGCATTACCATTACTTTTATACGAGAGAATTGTTAACGATGTATTTTTTTTACACTCTTTCTTAAAAAAGAGTATGTATGTTTTATTATTACTGGAACTGTGGAAGTTTTATGTTAATTGTACTAATAGAGTGAATAGCATAAAATATTATTTAATGATAAAATATAAAAAGTATAAAAGATATGTTAAATTATGTGAGCGATTATGAAAATATTTTAATTCTCACTAGTACCTAGTTTGTACGTGCCGGTAGAATGAGTGATATTTTAGAAATGGTGGCATCTTATGATTTATACTCCTATAAGATTGGTTAGATTTACGTGACTGTAGACGATCCGGATCTTCAATATGATATTATGATAGAATTTGGTACAGTGAGTACTGTGCTGAGCAACAGATACGGGTGGGAATTACATTTATATTTACAGTCATAATTGAATGATGGTATGCCACTCAATTGGGTGATTAGATTAGTTTATTTTGGAGTTAAATTATTTTTCCAGTAGTTTATTGAAAGAATTAAAAAAATTACCTCTTTAATTAAACTTTACGAAATGTGACATAAATGCATGCTATTCATAAGTGAGAAGCGTTAAACAGTGCGTGTAATTAATTTTAAACTGAAGAATTGCATCACCACTTTACTTGCTCCTTTTTTGTAAATATCATATAGTTCTATTAGTTACAGGAGGAAAAGATCTAATATTCGGCCAATTCTTAATGTATAGTTGTTTTTTCATTTATTAATTTGAACAGTAATATATGCCTATAAGATCAAATCATTATGTTCTTTGGGTCCACTTATTTCTAAGAGTTTGGTTTTATAGTGTGATGAATGTCTAAGCTCTTCTATATTTGGTGTCTTGCAGGCTGTGGATCAAAGTGAAACTGCCGCTGCTAAAAGGTCAAAGAAAAAGAGGGTAAGTATATACTTTTCTATAGATGTATGTACTTTGCTAATGCTCAGTGCAAAACAAATTGCATCTAGCTAGTTAATCGATTTTTGTACATCCTTTGTTTCTTAGAATTGCAATTAACAATGAAAATGACTTCATCTTATTTATGGATAAAAGATGAAATATTTTCTCCTTGTTTGTATATATGAGTTTATGAAGTTGTGTTGTGTCTCCAATACGCGCTTAATATCTTAATTCTTTTAACTTGTTTGCAGACTCTGGCCGAGCTACAACGGGAGGTGAAACTGAAGCTAACCGAAAGGAAGGATTTAAAAGATGTACGACGTGTATTATTTTTCACATTACATGTATATATAATTATAAATAGAGAGACATCTTTCTTATTGTTTTGAAATTTTAAACAGGAACTGGCAGCCATGAATCTCTCATTTGAGAAACAGAGCGCCTCGAACAAAAGTTTAAAGAGAATAAAGGTAACTATCTTTTTCTTTTAAGACCTGTTATCTAATCTAACCCTTTTACATTTCCAAGTTGGAAACATCTCTTTACTACTTGAAGTGACACAATTATGTGATGTCCTCGAATCTAATTATGACGTTGACCTCTTATAACAGCTTAATTTGATGTCACGAGAGACCTTGAAAGCAGGAGAAGCTGTCCTTGACCCACCTGAGACTGTGGAGGCATCTAACTTAGCCTCAGCTCAAACATTCAAAGACGTTTCTGCAGCAGCAACTGTTAGTGCTTCCTTGAACCAGCAGGAGATTAGTGTCCAGGAACCTCTATTCTTGTTGCCTGATCTAAATCTACCTGTAGAGGAAGATTTCTGCGACATTCGTGGATTAAGCTAATAAAGAATATCTGCAATCTGCATATATATATATATATATATATTTAGATGCCGATCGTTGTTTGCCATACACATAATCAGCAGTAACCTAGGTTGCGCTAATGTACTTGTAGATGGCAATTCCCCCACAGTCAAAATCATCTCTGGAAACTTTTTTAATTCATGATGATACTGAACTGATACCGAGGGTAGTCTAGTGTAGAGATCCTTCCTTATACATCACCCATACATCCATTCTTTTTTATACCTACATCGTCCTAAGAGTCTTTGGAACAAACCTCTATCCCTTTCCTCCTTCATTATAGAAAATAGAAAAATTTACTGATAGATGTAATTACATATTTACATTTACAAGAAATTCAAGATTTTTTTGTTCTTGTAGCGTGATTTATTGTTGGTTTGAGTTCACAGTGCTTTGAAGGTAATAACTTGATCTGATTCTCATTTGTGGTAAAAAAGTGTGGGTATTAACATGAGATTGCTGAATGTTTGCCATGTGCATGCGCATTGCTCTTCGGTCAGTGTAGTGAAAATAAATCTGTTTTAGGTCCTTCTAATGTTAATGTTGGAGTATATTGGCCCCAATCACATCCGAAGTACATGCATGAGCTTCATATGACTAATACATTGACTTACTACCTGACATTGACAGTTTTGTCACGGAGCTCCATCGTTCCTTGAGTGTTACTTTTTCCAGCAGTTGATCTTAACTCATGAGTGAGGTTTGGACTTTCTCTTTCAACTTTGCTACCACAGTTAGCGGTCTTGATACTTCCAACAAATTTGAAGATCCTTATCACGTAAAAGATTTGAGGTGAGTCATAAGGATAGTCTTTAAAATTGATATATATATAAAAAAAGACTGAATTGATTAACTTTTTCTTCTTATGAAAAACAAAAAAAGTAAATAATACATGCATATAATTAATTGACACTCATTCACGTGTAGACTGTGCACCAACCCTCTAGAATCGAATCATTGTAATAGTTTTATCTTAAAAGGGATTTATTTCTCCTTTGCCGGAGGCATTAGATAAATTTAAAAGAAAACCCCCAGCCATGGTGATCCTTAGCAAGGACCTCGTGCAAGAAGCCAGCTGGGATCATTTATGTCGATATAGCTTGGGCAAAATCACAACATTCAAGGCCCATATACATTTTGTAAACCGTGCTCATTAGTTAAAAAGGTGTTCTAAGCTGCAGGCTGAAGAAAGGTTCTGTTTCAATTACCACTACAGGTGAATCCAATCACCTGTTTCAATCCCCAGATTTAAGCATTCATTCCAAACTGAGGAATTTAGTGATTCGCCCAAAATTGAACAATATATAAGACCATCCCCAAGCTGCCAAATAAGGTTAAACATGAGATATTCCAACTACTACACGAAAATTATTAGATAAATCACAATCCCGAACCATATCTATTTTGAAATCTCTTTCGTGTCTTTGACCCAGATGCAATCACAATGGTGGATAATCTAAAGTTCTATTCTTATGTTAATGACTTTTGCTTAATAATTGAAGGTGGATAATCTAAATATTGAAATCTCTTTCGTGTCTTTAACCCATATAGAACAAATTTTTATTTTATGCAGTATTTGATGTGTAAGTGTGATGACGCATAAAAATTAAACTTTAAATTTAAATATAATTAAATGTTTAAAAATATTTATTTATTATGAATTTTAATTATAATATAATTTATATATTTACAATTATTTATTATGTCTTTTACGTACTAAAATATTAGTTTGTAAATATGATTTAAAACTGAAAACAAAGTATATATATATATATATATACATGTATAACTGAGCAGTAATTTATTAAATAATTTGTGAATAAAGATCTTTAAAGTGAAAGTTATATAGGTAATCGGATCCATCTTGTAAAAAAATAAGCATAGTCTAAGCTAACTTGTATATAAATAAAATCAAATTTAAAATAAAAAGCGATATCATTTTATGACACAAAAAGATGGTAAGAATAAAAAGATTTGATAGCATTGCACCCTTATCATTTGTGTGAGTAAATAATGAAATATTTGAAGCATAAAGGTGTGAAAGTAAAGTGAAATATTTTATAGTTTAAATTGATTATTTGGGGTGGAAAGTGCAATCAGTCAATCAAAGGATATCAAATCGAAGCGCAGTGAGTAGTGAGGCCTGTTAGAAGAGGAAGCTGACGTTTATTTTCGATCTTTATATTTTCAGCATCAATACTGTAAGTATGGCGGATTCCAGGGTGGTTTCCTTTTTCATCACTCAAATCTCATACTTTGTTTGCTTTTATGGGCTAATAATAATGCCTACACAACAAACTAAACCCTTCTTCATTCTCGTCTTGTGAGAATCATATCAACATGAGTTAGAGTGGGTGGCAGCATATTTTATGAATCTCTGAGCTCAGGAAGTTTCTCTCCAACTGCAGAACTGCAACTGCAACTGCCACTGAGGAATAGAACTCAGTTTATGCGACAAAATAGCAGTGCCACATCTTTCCATCTCCATCAACATACATCATTACACAGGAATTTATTATAATTATAATAATACACAATATGCAAACACATTGCTTATACTTTCAAGGCTAGAAAGATGCAGATGATGAACCATGATTGAATTGATGCTCGTATAACTTATCTGCTGCCATATTCACTCTAACAAAATAATAAGCTTTAGAACCATATCACTGAGCTCCCTTTCCTGCATATATAGTTCATTCAACCCTAAGTAAAAGTTAAAACCCCACAATCATACTCAAATGGAGATTGTTTAATAAAGTCCATTTAGATTCTATGCCAACATTCATTAAAAACAAAGCCCTTCCTTCATTAAAGTACATATTGATTGAACAGTTACAAACCCAAAAACAAAAAGAAAGCAAGGAAGGGACACTACCATCACTATCAAGCATAATATTTATACACTAAACCACCATTCTACTGCTTGTAACACCAAAGTTGACACCCAGCTTCAAATCCACATCAACGTTCGGATTCTCACCATTTCCATTATCTCTTTCAGCTTGAGGCACCGCACTGAACAATTGTTCAACAGAGGAACACTTTCTAGCGTTACTGCGTGCGCTTTTCGGCTTCGCGGCAGCACCACCACTCACCCCTTCCGAAGAGGCCGAAAGTGGCAACACCGACGCTATCTTGAAGTTGGTCCGAGCCTTCGCACCTCTCAACCGCCTCGCCGCCGCGTCGTACGCACGCGCCGCCTCCTCCGCGGTGTCGAAGGTCCCCAGCCAGTGGCGGCACCGCCCGATACGGTCGCGTATCTCCGCCGACCATCTCCCCCACGGCCTCTTCCTTACTCCTCTGTAGCTCTTGCCCACCGTCGCGCCGCCCGTCTTCCTCGGCGTCCCGAGCTCAGAAACATGCGACGTCGTTCCGAAGAGGACGCGTTCTCCTACCACCGCC
Organism: Mucuna pruriens; assembly: GCA_025330945.1. Taxonomy (NCBI): domain Eukaryota; kingdom Viridiplantae; phylum Streptophyta; class Magnoliopsida; order Fabales; family Fabaceae; genus Mucuna; species Mucuna pruriens. Next base: position 975,628 of record JAENHJ010000529.1, read on the forward strand.
GCGATTCCTTCCAGCGCCGTTTCGTAGCGTAGCTTTTGCGATGGCTCCGGTGATTCGGACGACGCCGTTTCGGATTTCGGAAACAAAAAGTTAGTGGGCACGTTGGAGAAGATTTCACCGTTCATCGTCGTCAGAAACTTCAAGTTGTATCGACCACTGCAATGTGCAACGAGGTATTTATAACGGTTCCAAAATATTATTTAAGAAAAATAGTATATAAATGATACTATTTTATATTTAAGAAAATTAGTATATAATTGATAATATTTTGTTATTAGAGAAAGAGAAATTATATATGTAGATGAAGAAGATATTGATGTAAAATTTGATAAGACTGTAATCCCTCGTATCTACGTCTTTGTCTTTCCTAGGCTGAGCCTGCCTCTATTCTATTCTGTAGGGGTACGTACACCTTTCATAAACAACACACTTAGTGTAGCCCTGGCCCCTCCCGACTTTTATTTTATCACTAATGAATTTACACAATTTTTATACAAACAAATAAATCTATTTATTTTCAAGTTAGAAAATAAATTTTCATATTTTCTAACATAAATAAAGAACATATTTATTGGTCTGAAATTAATTTCATTAACATTAATTTTATCAAACTTTAAATCAATACTTAGTTTTCTATTAACATATATAAATGCAAATGTAAAACTAATAATAATTTGATTTGACGTTAATATAAATTCTATTTTCCAATGCACCTACATGGACAAACAATAATATATTATATTATTACAAAATAAATATGTGTTTGGATAGTTATGAACTAAAGAACAAAGATACGCTAACTCCATGCTTGTTTTTCACTCCGAAAACCTTCAATGAATGTCCAAAGTAAAATATTTCTGTCTGTAATAAACAAACATATAGTTTAATAAGTTAGTTCCTGAGAAACGTAAGTATTCCATCCCAAACGCACTCTCAATCTTTACAATGAAATGAGAAGGGGAATGGAAATAGGAAATTATTGAGGAGAGATGAGGAAGTTTTGGTATTTGTAATTAGTAATTACATGCTACATGCAGTTTATTATTTATATGTTACAATAATTAAAAATGATTTAATTGAATTTTGATTGATATTTAAGAGATCCTGATCCTGAAAGTCCTTTATTGGTAAGTTTGAGATGAGATAGGAGATGGAGAAAAGGGGTAATATTGGGAGAAAGCAATGAATTGAAGTGGGATGAGATGAGTAGAGCGTCAGGGTGTCGTCAAGGAAAAGATTGTTTGACTGCCATTGCAAAACATGATTGACTGTACAAATCCTTTTCTTTTTTAACAGGCAAGCCATGCATCGGGCAGATACAAACTTATAACCACTGGGGAATACCACCTGAACATCCCTACACATATGCATGGATTCCGGACACTTATTCTAATTATTTCCATAATTAATTCTAAGTTTCTCATCATTATTCTTTTTCCAGTCTTTTCTACCACCAATGCGTATATATATTACTAAATAATCACTTTACACAAATATTAAACAAGTGCATGCATTATGATGTCAGGACCCGCCGGCGTCTTTCAAAGATCAAGAAGCAATAATGCATATATAGCTGATGGAATAGATACGAGAAAAGGAGAACCATATCCATATATTGCTAACAATTAATGCACCCAGCCACATTTCATTTCCATTTTCCCTTCACATTACTATTCATCACTTTTACCGTTGGAACAATCAATTTATATTATGAGATTTAGTATTTCACCTTTTCTTATTGTTGGTAATAAAGTGTTACGTTTATTAGTAATTACTTATAGTACTAAATTAGTGGATGCAGAGAATATTTCCTGTTCTGAGAACAATCAATTAATGTTTAAGAGTTAATGTAATAAAATAATATGTATTGGTTGGATGAGTTCAACCTTCCCGGGCATATCCAGATAACCTTTAAAGAGAGAAGGAAAGTAGAATAATAATGATTGATTTTTATATAGCTCAGTTCTGAAAGGGATAATAGACGAAATAGGTCCCCTCCCTCTCTTTATTGGTATAATTTGAAATAGGCCCGTCCACTTCACGTGCGGAAACTTGAAAACCGGGCTTCCAAGTGGTAAACAAAAATGCATGCTAAACAATGAATTCTTGCTTGCTCATGGATAATCTTCTCGAATCAATATTCACTCTTCGGGTTCGGTCTAGTGATCTAGAATCTACATAGTGCAACCACTTAGTTTAGCAATTTTGGGCCCCACGTCCTCATTTGTCCTTAATTAGTTGAATCATAGATCAGAAGTCAATCTCTTTAAAAATGTGCCTTTCTCAACACTATGCAAAAGAATCAACATAACTCAACTCTCTTGGTCTCACGCACGCACAAACACAGTTTTTTACTTTTCCAAGGTAGCCTTATGCTAGTATGTACTACTATGTAACCATTATGTTATGTACCTTATTTTTTTATATTATATTTACTTGGATAAATGATTTGTAAGATATTTTAATATTGACGAATAACTAATAACAATGTTATATAAGGTGGTAAAGGATAACATTAATTGATCATATATATCTTTTTTTTTTTACCAATATATAAAAATATAATATTTATGTACACATGGTATAAAATAGTTTTAATTTTTATTTATTTATAAATTATTGTTAATATAAATTTTAAAATAATTATTATAAAAATTAATAAATTTATTATTATTTATGATTAAATAATAATATAAAATGTATACAGTCACGTAAAAAAATCACAGATATATATAGTTTGCAACTATTATTTTCTTATAAGTTTATTTTATAAATAAATAAATAATTTAGGTACATAACATTATTCTTTCAGTAAACATTCTCTGTGAATTACAAAGAATCTTGGTCAATACAGCATAAGCATGGGCGTGATTGGAGAAAGAGAAGGTGAGTTATTTTCAAGAGAAGCGAAAAGAGGAAGAAGCACGCCACGCTAAGTTCTTTGTGTTGTGCACTGGGCTCATTCTTTGGACCAAGGGATCTGGCCTTGCTTGGGTTGCATGGAGTGACGAGTAGCTAGCTTAGCTAGACCTTCGGATTTTATAAAAGAAAGAGAGAGAAAGTGGCTTAGAAAATCCCAAGAATAAGACAAATTAAAGAAAGTGTGTTTCAATGATATCTTTATCATTTTTGTACTTCAATAATATGCAAATTTGTGTAAGTTTTTCTATCTCTGTGTTGCAACTTTCATGGTTTTGTGGGAGTTGCAACTCTTTGCCTAAATAATGCAATCTTTTTGTGTGTTCTCTTTACGGTCAATTGTTGGTGCTGCTTTTGAATATTCTTCCACACTTATGTCCTTTTCACGAAACTGGTATTAAGAAGCTACGGGGAGAGAAGCGGGTTTTGAGAGACTTTAGTACTTCCAAAGCCAAAGATGATTGGTGGTCCAAGGAAAGGATCCATCTCACTTATTATTTTTAATGGAAAAATTTATAACTCAATAACTTTTGCAATAAAAGTTAATATTAAAATTAATATTGATTTTTGAAATAAAACTTTAACTTCAATTAAAAATATATTACAAGTACTTCAATTATTATTACATCTATTTTTTTGTTTTTTTCTTCTTTACTAAATCCAAAACTTGCACATAAATAAAACAAATGCTCTCTTTTCGTTCGAGTTAGAGAATATTTTTTTATTGCTATCTGTTAATCCAAAAATGTTGAGTGTACACCCCCCATTTTGGGTATAAGAAGAGAGAAAGAAAAACAAATAAGAAGAAAACAAAATAAAAATGAGATAAAACAGAAAGTAAATGTATATAATATATAAAAATTACATTTGCCACCACTAAACTTACTTTAATAGTACCTAATTTGGATTGCTTTTGAAATTATTTTTACAGATTTTGACAGAAGTAAAACTTGTTAACTTTTTCGTTGCATTAATTTTAGGTTTACACGTGAAAAGTGTTTCTATTGTACTTGTTTTTACTTTATATATAGTTGAAGACTACAAATGGGTAATAGTAATACTTAAGCACAAAAAAAAGTGTTTTATTTAATGAGACTTTAAACTGGAATTTTGCCACTAAACATAAATAATAGTAGATAGACTGTTTTATCATTTAAAAAAAATAATCTTATCAAAATTTAATCAATTATATTATAATCTATATCTATATTTATATATCTATTATTATAATAAAACTATATATTCAACTTAAACTACAAGCAAAACAAGGTCTTTCACGTGGGCTTCTTCTATGCTAGCCAATTCTACAAAAAATAATTAAAAACTAATTAACCTAATAACAACTCTAAAAAGTGATAAACAAAAATCTTAAGACATAAAAAGAGAAGATGATTGTTCAACTGTGTAACTAAAAGGTGATCATGAATGACACTTACCAGCTATGTTATTTTATAGTTTGTGGTTATTTCATTTGTGTTGGATTTAATTTATTTAAATGTATCACATTTTTCTTAACGTTTTTCACAAATAATTTCATCATACCAAAATTTTCGAATATAAGTTCAGTCAATAACGTGACACGGTGTTGCAAACTCAGATCCTCTGTTTGCATCATGGAGAGGATGAAACTCAACTATTGTTTACACTGCAAGCAAGCACCTTATCAATTTCGTTGCTTACACCGAAACTCAATTATCACCCCCACTTAAATCGTGTTTAAGGTTAATTTGACAATGAACCAGAATTTGGCATGAATGATTTCTTTAACTCCAAAGGTATTTTGCATCACAAGTCGTGTATTCTTTTGATACTCGACAATGACTTCATTACTTGTTCAAAGACTTTCATATTCACTTTGGTACTCCAACATCATTCTACTGTGTGATAACAACTCAGCAATCTTGTATTCTTTTGTTATATATTAGTTAGTTGGTTAGGGTGCCTTTTGTTTTATGTTAGCTTGTTTAAGGTAGCATATATCTTGTATTCTTCCATATTTTCATATTTAATTATAACTCTTTTTGAAGGTGAGGAGAGATCTCCTTAAGAATAAAAGATATACATTCCTCATGCCTCCAAAGCTTATAAAATATCTTAGTGCATTATAGAAATGGTGACGTACTTTACAATTTCATGCCAGTGAAACAAACTTTCTGTTATCGCATGTTGTCTTTTGTCCTTCACTATATAACTCAAACTGGATGCTCTAATACGCTGTCCATCAAGTATTAATTTCTCTCTGAAAAAAGGGGGAAGAAAGAACAAACTTTCATGTCATACATATATAGGAAATCAAATGATTGCATTTATCTTAGTTATGAAAATAATTCATAGCAATTTCTTTTTTTTTTTTAAATTTAAACAATTTCATTTCATTGAGTATGGTGTGTTAGTATCGTAAACTCTCCTTATAAATTTCGATGGATAAAAAAAAAACCAATTCAACATAAAAAAGAAAGAAAGAAAAATTGCCCTTGTATAGTAAAATAATCTGTATTGAACAATTAAACGTGTAGGGGAAGAGCGTGGCATGAAAGGCAAAGAGTTGGTGATTAAATTTTATATAACTTAAATGAAAGATTACATGATTAATAAACAAAATATATCAAGAGAACCAAACCAATAGACCTGCTTTCATGCTCCGAACAGTAACCGAAGCCCAAGCCCAATGATGGTATGTCAGTTATTATTATTATTATTATTTTTTAATGTGACTGTGTGCGACCACTGAATAGTGGTTTTATAGCCTCACAATCGAACTGAGACCTTTTTTGGTAAATAAAAATATTTTTTTAGTGATAATTATAAAGAAATAAGAAATATAAAGGGGATCCAAATTCAGTAATCACTTGGATTACTCAAATGTCATTAACGTGTTCGAACTAAAATAGTCTTCCAATTTTCGTGCCACAGAAAAAGATATAATGTATATTTTCTGTGGATTTCGTTGATACGTATTTAATTTTTTTGTGTTCGGTAAATAGTGTTTAAATGTTTAATTTTTCAACTTAGATATGTTCTCAACTTTTGGTTTTCCTGTTAAACTTAACCAGACACATTTATTCTCTTAATTTTTTTTTATATTTAAAGCTAAGGGATATTTGGGTTGTTTTAATTATTTTTAGTTTCTATATATATATATATTTGCAATTATTATAAAAAAATTAAAATTTTCCACATTATTTTATAAACACGAACTAAAGTAAAAGTAACCATTTTTTAAAAATTATTAATAAATATTATTTAAAATACAAATAAAAACAAAATACACTTCAAATTTCAACCCGTTTTCATCTTATATAATGATCCTACTCATCTGTACACATACATTATTAGAACTTAGATCACAAATAGACATAACAAGATAAAATAAAATATACATTAACACTCTCGTACAATTATAAATTATTATATATAAGATTACTAATTTCTATAATAACTAAAGTTATATCAAACATAATTTTTCACTAATAATATATATATCATTATATTGATATAATTAAGCTTCCACCTCAAAAGACGTATACAAGAACATATATCCGGAGTTTATCAATGTGTGGATCAACCACATCTTGCAAAGCTGTAACGATGCAACCCATCGTGCGCCAAATAGCAATGGAACGAATGATTTTTTAATACATTTCTTTGACTCACTTTTATTATTAATTTAAAATTATTAAAAAAAACACACAATAAAAGTGAAGATAATTAATTAAGAGTGAGATGTATATAATTTTATATTTTTTAAGAAATTTCAATTAATAAAAATATATATTTAAAAGAATCTATTAAAAAGTATATTATTAATATGTTTTGGTACTAAATATCACATCTCACATTCTCAATACTTAAGTCATACTAACATGCTTATACATATTTTTATCCTCTCATGTTACACAACAATGATAACATACAAAAATAAATTTTATAACGCTTACATAAGTAATAATAGATTTTATTAAAATCATTAATTCTTCTTCATCTATCATTTTCTTAAATACTTCTTAAAATTTATATTTTCTTTCTATTGAAAACGTAATTACTTATTATATTTATTAATTTTCTTTTTCTCTTCTCTCTCAAAATATATACAATTAAAAAAATGTGGAAAATACCTTTTTAAAATAATTGAAGATTAAATTTTACTTCAACAATAAATTATTGATATTATATTTACTTATTTGTATAATAGTATTAAATTTACATTTAAATGATTAAAAATATAATTTAAGAATTTTATAAGATATTTTCTTTACATTAAATAAATATTGGTCACATAAAAATATAAATATTTCTTTTATCATTTAAATTAAATATATAAATTGGACATATATATATATATATATATATATATATATATATATATATATATATATATATATTTGCATTTTGTAGAAATACCTTCTTAAAAAAAATCAAGTTAAATAACAAAAATTATAGTGTATATGCATATCTCATTAGTGTTTTTAAAAAAATATCATAACGCTCCTGAAAAAAATAATGTAATTTTTTTATTACTATACAATAATTATAAGTTTTAAAATTTTATATATTTAATTGAGGCTGAAGAATTATTTTACTGGATGAAAATATTTTTAATAACAAATAAAATGTAAAATTTAATTAAACTATATATATTCATAAATATTTAAATTACTTAATTACAAATATGTAAAAACAATTATTTATAAGATATTACTTACAAATATAAACAAATTAAATATGGTATTGAAATAAAATCATGCTTGCATTGTTCAAACTGAAAATTATGTGTGAGGATTGTTTTAAAATTTAATTAAATGAGATTTTAAGAAAAACTATATTTGACTTTACATATATTATATATTTTTAAATATTACCAATTATTGAATGTGTGAAAGGAGAAAAATGTTTGTTTGATATTTGGATAAAATTTAATCAAACTAATTTAATGCATAATTTATTCATTTTGTATATGTGGTGCACATGTTAAACAACAGTTCTAAACACTTATAATTACTTAAAATAAATATTATTATTTTTGTTTAAATATAGAAATTATTTTTAATAAAAATATATATATTTCACTACCTTAACCTATTCACTTGATTTATGAAATAAAAAAAATGTTAATAAGCTTTGTATATGAAAGATGTGAAAATTCGTTGAATGTTATTTATAACATAAGTTTCACGATCTTGTTATAATTTTTTATATTAAATATAATACGAAAAATTCATTCTAAAATGTCCTTTAGGTAGTATATGAGCTTCGGCAAGGTACAATTAGTTAATTTAATCCTTGGATCAAGTGAGTTAAAGACCCACTAAAATATCAACTCATTTAAATATATGTTTATTTTGTTTAGTTTTTTTTAACCTGCAAGTAATTAAACGAGTCAAGTACGTTGGTTAATAATAGGTCAACCCACAGATAAATTATCTTTTTTTTTATTCTGTAATTGTATGTTAGACATTTTTTATTTTTTATCATTTTTTAAAAATTTCAAAATTTTCAATCATTTCATGTATTTTGTTTATATTTAGTTTATAATTTTACAGTTTTTTTTATTATAGGTCCACAGACTAATCTATTAACTCACCTAGATGGATGCATATATACCAAACAAAAAAATGATTTGTTTGATAAATATATTAGTCATATCTAGTCTATTGAAATGCAAATGCAAATTCAAATAAAAATAAACCTTAGCCTTATACCCATTTATACTTGCAGTACAACTTGAGAGAACATGGGTTAGATACACATAAGAAAAAAAAATCCAGAGACCTGTCAACCTACCTGGTCACCTAATTCCTATTAACAGACTAAAACAAACAAATAAACTTGTGATTAAATATGTATTATGACAGTTAAAGTAATGCACACTGTTATATATATATAGTTAGGAGACAAGAATAATTTGTTATTGGTAAATCATCTAAGAATAAAGAATTTTACGGGAATCGGTGCTTGCATAACATGTTCCATAGAAGACAAATGCGAGTTTGAAAGGGACAGGACAAAGGTCCTCCAGAATAACAAGACGACGAGAGTTTTCGATGCTTTAATAACTTTTTCAATGAACAGGTGTGATTGTAACGCTCTTTGGGAACAGTGAATGTTAAGGACTCCAAAAAGTTGGAGAATTCCCTTTCATGCTCGAAAAACATTTGTTATGTTCACATCGGATCGAGTTCGAAAAGAAACAGGAAACCTCATGGACATGCACGGCTTAAGCTCGCAACTTGCAACACTGAAATGACAGTTTTTGTTCATTGTAGCCAGTGCTGATGGTTTCACAAAACATGTAAACGAGAACAAAAATACCTTTTCATTTTGACCGACAATGTTTTCTCTTATCTCCTACGTACGTACCATCCGAAGGAATCACTCATGTATTCCCATATAGCAGGTGTAATTGATTGCACCTTGATTGCTTTGTTTGGTGTCCGTGAAATTCGGTCCCTCGCCTGTAGTCTTTTATATTTTATGTTCAGACTTTAGATATATTATTGTACTGTTTTAAGTAAGAAATACCAGATTTTTTTTTTTCTTGGAAAAAATAAGAGCAAACAGATCAATGATTTTATGGATTTTGACTATCTATCTTCCAAAACTGATTGATAATCAATTCACTTAGTATAAGATAGAAATAAAAACGTAATAGAAATGACATAGAGATATTATATTGTATATGTGTATAAATGGTTTTTAAACAATATATTATTCTTTTAAAAATAAAATCAAAATCTTTTTATAGTATTTGATTCACAACTATGTATTCATAAGACAAGAGGGAGTAAAAAAGAAAAAAGTGTCTATACATAAAAATAGAACTGCTATATAGTATGAGTTTGTCTTGCACAATTTGCATGAATGTACGACGTATGTTAAAGAATGACAGATTTTCACAACAGTTCGTGTTTACAGAAAACAAATAGTAGAATAAATATAGTTAATAACCGATCAGATTTATACATATTCTTTTGTGTTATCATCAGCTTTGGCGTCATTCAACACACTTCTCTTATAAAAAATATATGGTACTAAATAATCAACAAAAAATAATGTTACAAAGGCATAAGAGAAAATAACCAAATTCTATATCCATCAGGTTTTCACAACATTGGCGAATTTGGTGGTAGCAAAAAAGTAGCATATTCTAATTATACATCTACTAGCTAATTTTTTATATTTAATTTTTATTGGATTAGGTAATTTAGGATCGTGCATGAATTCAATCAATTTATATAACATATTTAAATTTTATAATTTATAAAAAAAATTAATAACATTAAATTATATATTATACAAAAATTCATATCGAGACCATTATATTTCAGTGCATCTAATAATTTCTGCAAGTTCTAATAGTTAAGAAGTGAGACAGATAAGCTTCTAGCATATGTATGCCGACAAAAGGATGGGGTAGGTAACATCACTGTCCCAATCCTTGTGGTCCTGGCTCGTGATGATTTCCAAATGATAAGCACCATGCGTGAAATCGATGTAAATCTAACGGTGGAAATAAAAGTTGCATGTTCAACGAGTCTTTGTTTTCTGCCATCCTCATTCCCATTTATTATTCTGCCATCCTCATTCCCATTTATTATTCTGTCATCCTCATTTCCATTTATTATTCTGCTATCCTCATTCCCATTTATTATTCATCATTCTCCTTCTCTATCCCTAAAATCGAATCCGCAACCAAGTCCCTATAGTTTCTTTCTTCGATCTCCGTTAATCCACTGCCAATGGGGGAGCCATGCCAAAAATTTTGGTTCTCTGATATGGTAACACTAACCACCCATCCACACATCATCAAATTATATATTTATATTCCACAATTCTTTAGCTAGCTAGATTAGAGTATATTAAAGTAAAAATATCATAAAGTTTTATGTGTGTATATATATATATATATAATAGATTGGTGATTGAATGTGCTTATTTGTTCCATAGGAAATACAAGTTGATGATTTCTTTAACCAAAGCCACAAGATTGACTCAGTGGATGATGAGGATGAGATCTTTCGAGAGATCATGCATCAGGCAGCATTTTCTTCTGAAAGCAAAACTCACTCTCCCAATAATCAAAACAAATTATCAATCCAAGGTGGTTGCACAACCCTCGCCAACAACAATAAGAGTAGCAACCTTGTGATGAAGAGCAACAGCTCCTCCAACTTCATCTTCGATTCACAACATGCACCGGAGAAACCTGCCACAGCCACTTCACCAACCACGAACATTCTGTCTTTCGATGACTCCACCGTGGTAGCAGCTACCCGCCAAACCTACGGCGGAAAACAGCCCCAGTACCACAAGGAAGTAGTTGTAGGGAGTGGTGGCGCGTGTCTTCCCTCAAAAGGGGTCTCAGAAATTGAACCTAAAGCCAACCCAATAACAAAGAAAGATAGAAGCTCTGCAGAGACACTAGACCATATAATGACAGAGAGAAAAAGGAGACGGGAACTCACAGAGAGATTCATTGAACTTTCTGCCACCATACCTGGCTTGAAGAAGGTTAGTAAGTGATGTCAGTCATATACTCTTTATAATGTGCTGTCAGTCAATGATTTCCCCTTTTCATGTTTAATTTGCTCTCTCTATTGTTAATTATTCTAGCTAGCTAGTTAATTCATCTATTACTTTGATTTGCCATAAGATAATTAACAGCATTCAACGTTACATAAAATTGAGTTCAGTTTAGACTATTCATTGTTACAAAATTAAATGTATAAAAAAGTATCTAAAAGGAAAGGAATTCATAGAAAATGCAATTTCTTTCTAAATTTTTTTCTTCTTTTCATTGTTTCATGTAGTGATATTCCACGTGGAACTTCATTTGTTTGATTTTATGTGATTTTATGTCAGACTTGATGAAGTTCACAATTATGATGAGCGAGATCAATACCATGGACATTTCATTAGAAAGCAAATAAAAGAATAAAACCCAAATTTAAGCTTTAAATTTATTGTATATAAAGCAATTGAATCTGTAACTCAAGAATGGAATTAATGTTTTATGAAGTGTAGATTGACAAGGCCACTATACTAAGCGAAGCAATAAGTCATGTGAAACGACTTAAAGAACGTGTTAGTGAGCTAGAAGAACAATGTAAGAAGACAAGGGTAGAGTCAGTGTCATTCGTTCATCAGAGATCCCACATTGCAACTGAGAAAGGCACCACCTCTGGTGCAATGAACTCTGATGACTGCTATAGAACCAATGAAGCACTCCCTACAGTGGAAGCAAGAGTGTGCAAAAAAGATGTACTCATCCGGATTCACTGCAAGATACAAAGTGGCATTTTGCTCAAAATTTTGGACCATCTTAATAGTCTCGATCTCTCCACAATCAGCACCAGTGTAATGCCATTTGGGAGTTTAACTCTTGACATCAGCATTATTGCTCAGGTACACTAGCATCTCTTTGAGGAACATTTACTTAACATCCAATTCATGTCTCTTATCTACCGACAACTATGATACATTATCCAATTACCTAGATATTTGTTAGAGAGCTAGCTCTAGCATTGATTTTGCAAACTGCTATATATAAGCCTATAACTTTAAATACCGCAGATGGGCGACAAATTCAACGTAACAATGAACGATCTAGTGAAAAACCTGAGACTGGCTCTCTTGGAGTCGTCTGAAGTACAACAGCGATCCATGCTAGTGAATCAATTATCAAAATAGGTGTTTCACGATCCGAATATTCTGCAAGTTCTAGCTCTCGTAAGGGTGTGATCTTGGCTCTGGAATTAGGGTACTGTCTTGTTATTCGTGACTACCACTGTTTGATTAATATGGAATGAGTTACGATTTCATGCATGATATTTTCAAATTATAACACCATCATATAGTATATTCTATATATAGATGATCGCTCAGTTTTCAGCATTAGAGCATCTAGCTCCAACAGCTTGCGAATCCCCCAGCAGATACCTAGGTTTGTTGCCCTCAGTTTGGTAAACTTAATGTCCTCCATGTTATTTTGTGGAATAAAGAACAACCTGGCATCCTCCTCTCTATGAATACGATGCTGATGCTTTTATAATTAATATATATGATATGCATATTGTGGTGACAAAATAAGAAAAACGAAGTATACTGGTACTAGCTAAAGGGTTTGGAAGTTTTGGATATCTAATATATATTGCTCTTGTAACGAAGTTTCTTATTTAATTATTTCTGTTGTTTGTCGTCAATATATAATTTTTTTTTCTTTTTTACATGGATGAGTTCTTTCTGTTTTATTACAATTTCCTAGTCTTATATTGATGAAGTTAAAAATTTCTTTTGTTTTATATATTCTCATTCTTATAAATTAATAATTATAGAAGTTTTACTTTATAGAAGATCCTTAAACGACAGTGTATTGCCCGAGAAAACTAGTATAACAACCGCTGTAATGTCCTAATTAATAGCATATTATATTTATTAAAATATTTGCACTTGACAATTAAGTCAATCGCTCGCTAGAGTGATAAGTGAATAGTATGAATATATAAAACATGACCATAAATATATATAATTAATTAATTAATTTGAACGATATAGAGGTATATATATGTTACTAATAATACGTGTAATTGGAAGGAGAGCCATACTTTGTTTATTCTATTATATGAATGCAGAAGTGTCAGGATACGCACATGATTGTCAGATGGTTTAAGAAATTGAGAAACATGCACAATTGGTTTTAGGCGTTGCTTTGCAGCTACAATTCAGCGACATATATAATTTTGTTTTGGATGTTAGAAATTTGTCTTTGACGAGAATTGAAGGATATGGAGAATATCGATCGGTGGAAGACTAAAGATGATGCAGAGGTATGATAGAGACTATGTTGGTGTTTATGTTCATTTTTCGTTAATCGATGCTCTTATTGTCACAGGCATGTCATTCTTCTTTGCAGTGACACTGTCTAAGAAAATTTGTCAGCGATCCCTCACACTATTCCGTTATCTAATGGAAGTGCAAGAAGATAAATATGTGCTGACAAGAAGACTTGATAAAATCAATTGATAAAAATATATATTAACAATAAATTAATAAATTGACAAAATGTTTAAGAAAATGATAGGGAGATTAAATTAACAAAAAATGTAAGCTACTAGAAAATTCTAAGTATGTGAATGTTAATTTAGATGTTTAAATGTTAGTCGACAGATATGTAAAAGTTGAATAATAAATTAAAGAGCATAGATAAACTGTCGGAGGTAAATGGACTTGGAAAGATAAAAAGAAGAAAGTAAAGTGCAGTAACGTAAAGAATGCTAGAAAGTAAAGTTGGCAAGAAAGATAAATTATGTATTGAAATTAAAGAACCAAGAAACTAAATGTTGAGAAATGATAACTTTGCATAAAGGTGAAATGCTGAAAGTAAAATGGAATGGGAAGTTAAAGTGCAAAAAGATTAAAGTGTTGAAAAAAAAAATAATGATGCAGGAAAGGTTAAGGAATTGAATTTGAATTGCATAAAATATAAAAATAATTTGTAAGAATTGTAGAAGGGTGGATGGCAAAACTCAAATGGAATTATAGTTTCTGTTGTATAAGGTAGGGTTTTGGATTTTTTTTGAAGCGTAAAGAAATTTAAATTGCGTCAAATATGAAATTATATTAAATGTAGGAAACATAGAAGGGTGAATGAAAGTTCGAATGGAACCATAATCTCCATTATTGTACAATGAAATTCTTTTTTTATTTATTTCTTTAAAAAATATTATTAAACAACATTTTATCATTTGAAATCAATATTTAAAGTTTTAAAATAATATTATACACATATATATATAATTTGTAAACCGTCACTGAAATAATTTTTATATTTTTTAAATATATGATTTTAGTATTTTTATTATCATTAAAATAATTTTATGTAAATTAAACTAATTTTACTAAAACTTTTTATTGGATAGGATAACTATTTTTGAACAAAATTAAAAAATTAAAAATTTTACCAAATAAATTTTATCTTAAAAGATTTTTTAAGAAAAACATAATTGACAAATGATTTTAACTTTTTTTAAGTTCTTATTTTTAATTTTAACTTTTTTTAAGTTCTTATTTTTTATTTTAACTTAAAATAATTTTTAAATAAATAAAAAATACTAAATCAAACGTATCTTAAATGAGTGTTAGATTCTACATTAGTCAGTTACGCTATATAAAATGAAAAGATTCAAATTTATACCCATTGCATTAAGATTTTAAGGCCATATGTGGTATTAATCTAGTTTTTGTTATATATATATATATATATATATCTTAGTGTGTATGGAACTTTAATAAGATCCAAAGTTATAATTAAAACTTGAATATTTCTAGAGAAACTTTAATGACTTAATTTTAAAGTGAAAAGAAAAACATAAGATTAATAAAAAAGAATACTATTTGAATCTAATAACTTTGAGTCTGACAAATGTAATCACGCAGTTACAATACAAAAGAATACGAGATTGGTAATTTCTTCAACTCTTAATCATAATAAAGCTTTCCATAGGTAAATGAAAAAGTGACAGTGCATGACCTACAATGATAAAATAAGAAAAAATGTCAACACCATTTAAAGTTTTACAGAATATAGATCTAATGAAACTTAAAGAAGTTATAAAAAAAGAGAACTCTGGAATATGAAAAATATATATACAGTAAAAATCTCCAATATGAACAAATTAGTTGCCTAATATACTTAGACCTGTTTCCATTATATTATAGTTTTTAACCTCTTTATAATCATAAAATAATCGTTGTTAACCCTCTTGAGAAAGTATTAAACAATGACAAAAAAAAAAAAAACTCAAAACAATTTAGACACAAGATTTAGGCTTCGTCGGTTATTGGAGAAATAAGGAAGAGAGCGAAATAATAAGAATTTTCGTTAAATTGATAGTTGAAAAAATTGGTTATAAGAGAAATAAGAAAGAGAGCGAAGTAATAAGAAATTTCGTTCGATTGATAGTTGAAAAAATTAAAAGCAAAGAAATAACAAAAAAATTCGCTTCCTAATCGATTATATATATATATATATATATAATTGAATATATATAATTAATTATTTTAGTATATTATATATATAATTAAAAATTATATATATGTAAATTTTATTTTTTATTTTTTAATAAATAATTTTATAACATCATTTTTATTTTTTTATCAAACATTTTAAATTTTACTCTATTTTTTATTTATTTTTCTTTTTACTAATTATCTCTCCTTCGTTCTATTTCTGTCATTTCCACCAAGAAAGTCATCAAATAGAACCATCAAACCCTATATGACTATGACATCATAAAACCAAACCGATAACCTTAGATGAGATTAAAAAGGTTCTGATAGTTTATCAGATTATACTCTTGCAACTAAAGTTAAAATACAATTGTCACCTTTCATGAATTTCGCAAATTGGAATTAAACAAATCCACAAATGTCTGTAAAGGAATAAGAATAATCATGCAGACAATTTATCAGCTACAACAGTAAAACAAATTCAAGAATTGTACACTGAACTCTCGATTGAAGAAAAAATTTACTAGTAGGATTTTTTCTGCATTTCAATATAAGTATCAAAGATGCCCTTTTTCTTCTCGTCCACATTCACACAATCCTAGAATATCTCGAAACTTGTGAAAAGAGACAACAAAATTTTACAAAAGGAACACCTAACAGTGAATAGCCTGCCTCGATCAATAGTGATTTGAGCCAAAATAATGACTCATCATACTTGCCTTTATCAATCAAATTTCGAAGGTCGCACTCCTAACCAACATAATACATCGATACAATACCATAGCACGATGGTAACTTTAGCCATCAAGATCGCGATGGGTCCCGTGTAATACTGGTTTGGATCTCATATTTCTTTAAAAAAAAAAAAAAAGTCGTAACTAATATTTTTAAGATAAATATTAAAAAAATTTAAGATTGAATAAGGCTAGTTTGAGGAATGTAAGTTTGGATTTTGAAGTTGATTACGCACCTGGATAACACTGACATTCTGTTGCATTTGCTTTTAGACAGTTACCCTATTAGATGTATCAAATAGGATATGATTCTCACACTATAACTTTCACTTTTCATAGAATGATAGATATTTACAAAGAAGATATGAAGAATATTTTTGGATTTTGTGAACTTGACAAGAGTCATCTCCTACTTCTACATATCTTCTGTTACAATGGAGAAGTTAAAATTTACGTAGTTCTGGCTGAGGCTTAAACGATTATATAAAGGAAAAAGCTAAGACCAACTTGACCAAGTGAGAGTGTCAACCAGGTGTTAGCGGAGCTAATGTGCCGACTAGGAGTCGGTGAAGCTAAAGTAAACAAAGGATGGGTGAGCCAGTTTTCAAAGTCAACCAATGAGTGTCGACTCTTGGTCGATCTCGGGTACCGAATACGGTTAAGGTGTGGTCGATTTGGGATCGACCTACGAGTTGGGATACAGATTCTTAAGCTATTTGACTTGAAGGAAGTCCTTACCTAAAGGGTTATGATTGAGTACTACTAAACAAATATGAACATTTAGAAGTTCTAAGAATTTCACTTGATATCCATGTATACCTGATATCCATGTATTTTCCTTGTTGTACTTTAGAGAATAAACAGGTCATGCTCTCCTCTTCTTCTCAACTCTCATTCTCCTTCTAAAAACTCCTTTTTCTAACTAGAAATTTCTTTGACCTTCTCGATACTCCTTTTCTCCATAACACTATTTTTCTCCCAAATTCTTTTCCTAAAGGTTATGTGACCAAAATCTCAACCCTTTTTCCTTCGAACTTTTATATACCAGCTTCCATCTCCATGATCTTTTAAGGAGATCTTCCGTCATTAATGTGGTGGCTCTCTCTAAGGTCTAATTAATGCCATAGTACCCTTTGAGAGATCCTTCTCCATTAATGTGATGGTTTCGCCTTAAATGTAGTGGTAATTGCTTCTTCCCTTTCTCTGACCGTCGCGGTATGACACGCCTCACTCTCCCTGCTTTCTCGCAGGATGGCAGGTTTGAAATGACCTTGCCTGAGGCATGCGACTCTTTATCCCAGCGGTGTCTGCCCAAAGCGTGTTGGAGAATGTGGGGCTACCAGATCTGCTTTCTTAGGTTACTTTTCTGACATGCTTTTTGTCCTTTTCCTTTTTGGAGAGACAATCCGTTTGTTCGTCTTTTCCTCCTTTTTGTCCTTTTTCCTTTTCTGTTGTTGGACAGGAATGAGTGTCTACATTAACTTGCACGATTTGGTATTTTTTGATTTAAATATGGAATGATAACCAAAAATATTAATTTATTTTTTAAAAAACCAACTTTATAAGAGAGAAATTAATTGAGTGTAAAACTCTTCTACCTATTTTTGAGATTATATATTTCCCTACACATTTTTATAGATTTATTTAATTAACATATTGAAGTAGCAAAATAATACAAATACAGTAAATATTAATATTTATTAATAAGTTGAAAGTTAAACCATTGTAAAGTATCAACAATTGGTAATGCTATAGAATTATACTAATTTACTTGACTAAAGATAAAAAAAAAGTGAAAGTTTTGTAGAAAACATGTAAAAATTTGGACTTGTTTATTGTTAGGTCTCCGATTGGTATGAGTCCAATAAATTGCATCTCTCAATATAGACCATTTTCTTCGTTGTCTTTTTATATATAGGTTTGAGTACCTCTTACAATTTCATTATTATACATTTATTTATTAAAAACAATAATACAATTCCTAGATTTTAAAATAAATAAAAATAATAACAATGGAGCTCCTGACTTGTAAATTTGGTTTTTTAAAAAATAGCCATTCGAACTAATAATAAAATTAACATGTCACTTGGTTTAGTTTGGATTGAGAATTTTTAAATTTTTTATTATCATAATATAAAATCTAATAACTAAATATACATAATTATTAGCTATATTGTTTTAAAAAATAAAATATTATTTTTATTAAATTCTATTTAAAATATTTTAGTTTTAAAATAATACATTTTTACTTTTATTTACTATTATTCAGTCACACCCTTTTTGTAACATAAAACTGAAATTTCCACCTCTTGATATTTACTACTATTTATTGTTTAATAATATTGGTAAAGTGTTTTTATAATATATAAAAGTAAATTATATACATCAATTACAAAGTAAACATAAAATTATAAATTAATTTAATACTTATTTTTTTGTGAGGAAATTAATTTAATACTTAATACCTCAACAAAAGTTATATATTACAAACCTTTTATAAAAGAAATAAAATCCATATAAATATAATGCGTGGTTTATTTTGATTTGGTTCAATTTTTACGATAAAAACTAAAAATCAAATCGAATTTTTTCAGTTTTGGTTTCACTATAAAACAGAGAGACAAATTCATTAATCTTATAAATTTAGTAGAGGGCGCTGAGTTAAAAAATAAAACACCATTCTTTTTTTTTTCTTTCTTTTTTTACAACCATTGGTGAGTGAATCAAGATTTAAAATTTCATTAGAAAAGTGTATATATTTATTTACTGGTTGAAAGAATATACTTTAAAAAATAAAAAATAATAAACTTAATTACAATTTTGGTTCTTCTAGTTTGATATATAGATAATTTTGATTTATGTATTTTAATTATTTGTCATTAGATGTTTTAAAAATAAAAAAATTTAATCATATAATTAATTTATTAATTTTTAATAAACATAATGACATAATAAAATTAGTTTTTTTTAAGTTGAACAAACTATAAATTATACATGGAACGGAGCCACTGCGAAGAAGTTTTACGAGTTACGAAGGAAACTTCGAGCTCATATTGGTCATGGGTTGAGAACGGGAATTGAACTCTATGAGATCGAATTTTCCGTTGTTCCTCAGTAGCTCAGTGGTAGAGCGGTAGGCTGTTTTGACCGTTAAGAGTAGATAACCCATTTTGACCGTTAAGAGTAGATAACCCGTTTCCCTTGTCTTTGTTTCTATTGCATTCTATCTCATCGTATCCCATTCTGTTCTGTGATATTTGAGAATCGCCGTCAATACCTCGGTGTAGGTTCAGGATACTCCTTTGTTCCACAGTCCGGGGCTATTTAAACCAATACTCCTTTGTTCCACAGTCCGGGGCTATTTAAACCAACCAATTAAGAATTCTTAGAGTAACATTAATTATTTATTTTTATAAATTAAATTATTTAGTATGTGAATCAAAATTATTAATTTTCAAAAATATAGAACATAGAGTTAAACAATTAAAACTAGAAAAAAATAAAATTAATTATTTTAAATATATAAATCAAAATTAAATAATTAAGATTATAATAAACAAAATTGTTTATATAACTAAAAAAAATACGATTAAGCCAAAATAAAAATAAAGCTCAATTCATCTTTGTACACAATTATAAGTTAAAAATTACAGAGGAAAATTGAGTAAAAATGATTTCCTTTTACTCTTTAGTCCTTGAAATTGCATCGATGAGAATAGAAATCATATTCATCATTCATAGCCATAGGGTGACCATGACACCATGAAGGTCACATACATACACTCGAGATCTTTTCTTTTTCTCCCCCATCAATCCCACTTCAAAAATTGACAAGTTAACTTCTTAACAAGCCAGTTAGGGTCGTAGGATTCGGAAATCCACTGTGAACAAAATTGAAAACACAGTGTACACGATCACACTTTTTAATCTTTTTTCTTAGAAAAAAAAGGTTTTATTTAAATGTGTAAATTTTTTATGATGGTTAAATAAGTTCTGAAGTAAAATTAAAAAAAAAAAATCATAGCAATATTTTTTAAACTTATTCAAACTCATCAGTATTAATCCGCATATTTATTTATTTAGATTTGCTATATAAGTAAAATTGATTTGATAAGTATTAACGACAATATTTAATTATTAATTTATATAGAGAGAAGAGAGGAGAGAATACATTAATTTTAGTTTATTATTACCATTTAAATAGAGAATGTACTCAGTATAAAAAGTGTGGTGCTGTCTTTCACTCATGAATTGTCACATATAATAAAATTATTAATTTTTGTGATAATTATTTTTAAAAATTCATATTAATATTATAAAATATTAGTCATCAAAATTAAACTCTTATTATTAAAGTTTTAAAATGTTGACAAATTGATTCATATAGAAATTCTATTTGTAAGAATTTAATTTACATGGACTGGTAAATTTTTTTATATAAATATCTAATAAAATTTACTATTTTACGATATCATGTTATTTATTATTATAATATAGCGATAAGGTAGATTCCTAGATGATATATGTATAAAAAAATAATAATTTATGGTATCCATATATGTAAATATTTTTTTCTTAACATTTAATTTCTGTACATTATAAATAAAGTTTAATTTTAACCGTATATATAAATTAAACTTTATTTATAATATAAAAAATTAAACCTTAAGAAAAAAAATTCGTCAAAATATAATTATGATTGAATTAAAATCACAAATAAAAAATTGAATAAGTTTATGTATAGTTAAAATATTATACAACAATGTAAAAGATTAATTTATATACAGTTTAATCATTATGCATTTATAATATAAAACAGTTTCATAATATAATTTAATTATAAATTATCATAAATATATTTTTAAAATAATTATTATAAAAATTAATAAATTTATTATATATAATAATTTATAATTAGATGACACCCTCGTTCAATAACCTTTTTTCTAATTGAATAAAAGTAATAGGAAGGAGCATAGTTTCCATTTAAACGTAAGAACCTAAAATAGTAATTGAAAAGGGCATAGTTTTTAATATATCTTTTATTTCTCTTATTAAATGTTGATTTTCATAACTGAAAATTAATTAATATCTTTTATTTTTTAAAATTATTTATATTTTAATATATCTTTTGTTTCTCTTATTTATCATTTTAACATCTTCATTTAATATTAATTTTTAGTAAAAATCTAATAAATAAATTACAATTTTAATCACTGAAATTGTGGAACACTTTCATGGTAATTTTCATAGTTAAAAAAATTAGTTGCTAATAACTGTTTTCTGCTGGGGTTAATCTGTTTACCTTCCAGCAGCTAGTAGGATATAAATATCCTCACACCCTCACTTTTAATTGCTGTAATTCATTTTTCACTTTTCAAACGAATAAGATGGGTTTTCACTTTTTATCTTCCAAATTCTTTAGTTATCTCTCCAGCAGTAGTAGATGAATTAGAAAAATATTAAATAAATTTTTTTAAATTAAAATTCATTAGTTACATTAGTTCATGTCACTATTATGAATTATAATAACAGTAAGTTATAAAATTTAGAAACTATAAGGATAGTATATTATAAAATCTAGAAACTATAAAGAGAGGAAGTTAAATTTAAATATATGATTTAAACAACCATTTGATAAAAGGAAAAAAAAAAGATAAATGTAAGATGTAAGTAATGAAACGACAAAGAGAAATAAAAAAATAATATTGCATAAATTATTATATATATAACATAACTCAAATGATATTAATTAATTATTTTAATTTTAAAAAATTATTTGATATTTTTTTAATATTAAGAACTACTATGACATTGTTTCTACAACTTTGGAAACTAAAATGGTAGTTTATTTAAATATAATTGAGAAAATAACAATTAATGAGTATATAATTTTAAATTGAGAGATAAATAAAAAATATATTTTTCTTTGAAAGTGACATAAAAATTGAGATAATACTTAAAAAGAAGAATTCGTTGCAGTTAATTATGAAAACATCAAAGTGAACTTGACTGAAATTTATGATCTATACACAGACAATCCAAAATTTAAGCATGAATTGTGTGACTCATGAATTGTCGAATTCCTCCGAATCCCGTAGCCTCACATATGGAGCCCACATTCCGAGGAACTTCCCGTGTCTGTTTTTCTATGTATTTTACCTAAGTAGGACATTCCCGAACTGTCTTTAGTCTTTGTTGTTCTTTTTTACTTCGGCCTTTGGCCTCCTCAATACCAAAAACAAAAATACACAGACAATTCATTAATAAACTAGAAAAAACGTGGGATCGGGATAATGTCACGTCTATTTTCGCAATCCAGATGTGCACAATTCCTTACTGTGTGGTCGGTTTTCTGCTCTAAAATTAATTGGGAATAACACATATATGCCTCTGATTTGATGGTTATTTGACAGCGTATATAGATATATCGTTTTCAAGTTAATAGGACATGAGAGTAAATGCGGAGCGTAACTTCATTTCAAACATATAATGTATTTGTTTATTAATGTTACGTTCAACACAAATCGAAAACTTCCCAATTCCATACACTACAACTTGTTGTTTGATACACTAGTACGGATCACTGTCGAAGAGCACATGTGACTTTGTGAGCACTTGTCTAAGGTTTTTCAGTAGATCATCCACAGGCATTTTGTACGCATCACCCATCTGCATTACATATAAGTGCCATGTAATTACCAATACATATGTCTAGAAGGAAAGGGCTATCATAATATAATAGTAATAATTGATGGTATATATATACCTGAGCTGTGATGGTAATGCAGAGAGCAGAATTTCCAAATGGCAAGACACTGCTTCCGGTGACACTGAGATGAAGATTTTCAAGGTGGTCCAATATTTTTAGCTCAATGCCATTTTCCTTCTCACAGTGGACCTCAACGAGCACTTCCTTCCCCAACACTCTCGCTTCCATCTCGGGAAGGATGCTACAGCTGGTTTCACAAGAGGTGGTGGGTTTCTTCATGAATACTACTGACTCTACACTCCTTTTTTTCTCTTGTTTTTCTAGTTCCTGTACCCTTTCTTTAAGTTGTTTCACGTAATCGATTGCTGCTCGCAGTACAGAAGCCTTGTCCGTCTATACATAGCAATTTTACAATATTATAAACCATTCCATCCCAACTTTTTTTTGTAATCTTGTCATCTTAACTGTACCACGTGCTTTTCACTGAATGCTAACTTAGAAAGTCATTGTAGGACGGACAGACATAACAAGACACACACTAATCATACCAAAAATTATGCAGCCTTTTCCTATTCTTCTTTTTTACTACCTTAATGCACTTACACTTTCTATACTCTCTTCCGTAACTTTTTTTTTTTTTTAATCATATTTATTATTTTTCTCTTTTCTCCACTAAAATCCAAAAAATAAAAAATAAATGAAGTGCATATTTTCCATTTTCCCTATCTTAAAAGGGATGAAAAGAAAGGTGACAAATTGGGCGTACGAAAAAGTTTTTAAAATTTTTGCTACAGGATTCAGATTTTTTATTAAGTCCTATGCGTAGTAATACAATACGGTGAGAAATTAATGTGTATATTATAGAATATTGCATAGGGTCGTCCAAAATGATGATCCGGTGAAATATCAAATCATCAAGACCACTTTTGCTTTAATGATTGCCAAAATTATGTAGTTGAATTTATATTTTAATAAAAGTAATGGTGTTCGGTAAGGGTTATTAATCGATAAGAATTAAAAAATAAAATCCGCTATAGGATTCCAAGACTGAATAGGATAGATTTTGATCTGTAAAAATTAAGATTTGATTAAGGAAGAAGCAAAGAAAGAGTAGCTAAAAGAATTATGGAATATAAAATGAAGTAATCTTTTAACATAAATTAATATTAAAGTGATGTGTGACATCTGCATATTTTAACAATATAGAATAGAATTATTACCTTGTTGAGGCCGGGAATCGTGGCGGAGAGTGCCATGAACCTCTCTGTCAGTTCTTGTCTCCTTCTTCTCTCTGCCATAATGTGATCGATGGTCTGAGAAGAGGTTCTTGTCTTCTTAGGTCCGTGATTAGGAGTAGTTGTGGGTTCTGGGCCTTGAGTTTCCAAGGCCCGTTTTGCAGGTAAAGAGGAAGAAGGAGGGCAGGGTTCGGGTGTGATGGGCATCAAGGTAGAGTTGTCGAAGGAGAGAATGTATGTCCTGGGAGAGGACAAACGACGAGGCCGTTTTGAAGCGTTTATGGAGTTGGTTTTGATCAGTGACAAAACGGCGTCGTCTGCGGATGAAGCGTGGAAGGAGTGATCGCTTTCGCTTTCGGAAGAGAAACATTGCAGTGGTTGCTGAAGGATGTCTCTGAGGAACTCGTCATCGTTCTCGCAATCCATTTCCTACAAAAATGAATCAAAAAATTAAGACCTTAATTGGATAGAAGATTGACTATATATATATGATATGGTTTTATTTTACCATATGAAGATGCCAATTCTCCCATGAGTCCTCCATGGATGTTAATAATGTGATCCTGTGAGCAGGAGTAAGAGTAATAGTAATAGTTATTATAATAATGGGTCGAGTCTAGTCTATAAAGGATGCCACAAGTGTAGGTAAGGGATGACGACAGGATATTACTCGTTTTTCATGAAACTTAAATGCTAGCCATTGGATTACTGATATTGTTTAGAAGGAATGGTGCTGTGTGGGACCACTGGTGATGGGTCACTATGATATGATGCCCCCGTTCAGGGGGGAAAAGGCAATAAGCCCCAGTTCCACAAACTCTACTATTTTCGTATCTGTTTCTATGTCAAATTCATCGCTGGAGAATTAATCGTGTTTCACCCTTTCACTTAACTCTGCCATCATCATTCTATTGCTAGGTTTTATCAAATTTTATCTTTTTATGTTTGATTATTTCTTCTTTTCATTTTTAATAAGTAATCTAATCAAATAAAAATAAATCGTTTTCTCTAATTAATATTATTTAATAAATTTTTTAGTTTTAAACAATTAATAAAGTATGTATATACTTTTTGGTAAACTTTTTCTTTGTTAACTGTGTCTTTGAGCTCATCAATCTAACTTCTTTAAGATAAAATAGTTAGTTAGTATTTGTAATGGTGACTTCATACTTAAATTGATGATTGAATTATGAGTTTTAGTTAAATAGCACTAAAGCTAACAATATTTGGTAGTTTGTATATACTTTTAATTATTCAAAAATTAATTAAATTTATCTATGTAGTTTTTTAAGTTTAATAATATTTTATATTAATGATATCATTTTATTTCTTTAAATAATTTTTTTATACTACACGCGTGTGTAAGTGATTTACGTTTAAGTTTGATTTAATTTATTATCTAACTCAATGAAATATAGTTGAGTTGAATTGAATTAAGTTTGTTATTTTATTTTTTTTTAAACAACTCAATTCAATATAACCTTAAATCAGGTTGGATTGGACAATCGAATTAAATAAATAAAATAATAATATATTTTAAAAGTAAAAAATATTAAAAAATTATTAAATTAATTAAAATTATTTAAAATTAAAATATTTAAATATATAATATCACAATGAATAATAATTATATATAATTATATTTTAATTAAAATAATAATATATAATATAAAAAAATTTAAAAAAATTTACAAATTTACCACTTTAATTAATATATAATATTACCTTACATTATACATTAAACAGATTAAATTTTATCCAAAAATTAGTATTATTTTATTCAAAATCGACATGTTAAAAAAATTAAAAGGACATGCATCTCTTCCTTCCTTTAAATAATAGTACTGAATATTAATATTACCGGTCATAGTAGATATACTTGGGATCTCAAAAGATAAGTAAAAGTTTTGAAATTAATTAATTAAAAAGTTATGGATAATTACTTTCAGAATATTTCCTTATATTATTTTTTATTTTATACAAAAACTATCTACACTTATCTATTAAATTTGAAACATTTTGTGAAGTCATATCATATTCTCTCTCTCCGTCAAATCAAATGATTTTTTATATTTTTATTTCTTGACACGTGTTATGAGTTTTTCGATCACAACAAAACAAATTAATGTCGACGTTATCAACGAACGTGGACACCAAATTCAAAAACAAAATTATCAACATTGCTCGTACCCACAAAAAAGAAATCATCAATGATTGGAACACCACTCGACTCGAATATTTAAGTGAGATATTCATTTTAACATTATGAATGAAAAAAATGTTGTCAAGAATAAAATTCTTATTAAAAGTGGTTAGTTGAGTTTTTTTTATAAAATTAATCACTAATAATAAAATTGATAGATATTTTATACTTTTAATATAATATTCTAAAAAAATTATTATAAAATTATTTAAACTAAGCTCAAGTTTAACCTTTATTAAAAATACATGTTTATTGTTCAGAGGTCTTTTCTAAATGTTTGATTTGATTTTCATAAAACTGATAAAGCATTACTTGACCAATAAGACTTTTCAAAATAAAAATATGTAGGATAGACTTTGTAAACAAAATGAATTTATAAGTGTTTCTCAAACACTCTATTTATAAAATTGTGTGCGAAAAAGAAGAAAAAAATTATGTGGAAAACTTTTTCTCTTTATTCATCAGCCAGCTGGTATTATGCAAATTTAATAAGAATACACACACATTTAGATAGTATGTATTGATAAAGTATAGTTTCAGTTGGTTAAATAAGATACTTGATTAGCTGTTATAAATTTTTTGATTAATTTTTATTCTTATAAATAAAAAATTATATACAAATAATGCATAAAAATGAAATCAACTATTTTATGATCATAGCCCTAACCTAATGCCGTCATGAAGTGTTATGAAGACACAAATATAATAAATTGCCCAATGAAAAATACGATGGAAACAATAACCAAACATATCTTGGGCACAACCCAAGTAGTCTTATATATTTAACGTAAACATGAGTGGAATTTGCACTTGAATCAACAAAACCAAACCAGAACACACATAATTTATTGATATGACACACGAAAACAAAGTAAACACCATTAATCCTTGGTCATGCTGTTTTCCTTTCGTTCCATCTCCCGACATGGGTGTTAATACTTGTCACTGTTAATTGTAGTGTGTCGAAGAAAGAATAGAATAAAAAAGCAGTCACCTTCTCAATAAGAACTTCCAACTCAAAACATATATTGGAGATCCAACTCGATCACAGTTGCATTTCAATATACAACTTCAAAAGATCCTGCTTCAAGGTCTTGACCAAATCGTTCACCGTCAAGTTATATTTCTCACTCATCTGCAATATATTTACGATAATATATATTTATAATTTAAATAATTATAAATCATATAAACATACAACTTTTTCGTCAAACATGATCAAATTTATTATATTTTTATATTAATTTTAAAATTTTAAAAATATGTAAATTTAATCTTTTTATCAATTTTAAAAAAAATTGATGATTTTTTTAAGAAAGGAACTAAATTCACATTTTAAAAAAAATTGAAGACCAAATTAATTAATAAGTATAAAATTAAATAGATTTTGACTACATTTAATTAAAAGTATGAGAACTAAAAGTACATTATTTTCTTATATAAAAATTACAGTAAGATTACATTATTTGAATTACAAATGTATATTGCTTGAGAAAATGGAATTTCATAATTTTGCAATATGGCTTAATTACCTGAGCAATTATGGCAATGTTGAGAAAAGAGTTTCCAAATGGCAATACGGTGCTACAGGCTATTGAGAGATGAAGATCTTTTAGTAGGGCCAATAGCTTGAGCATGATGCCCTTTCGTTTCTCACAATAGATTCTAATGAGTACTTCATTTTCTAAACTTCTTGTTTCAACACCAGGGAGCAATTCATTGGCTCCATAACAACCACTAAAGTTTGTTTGACACGACGCCGTACAAAGGCGTGATTTCGTGATGATCAATGTCTCTATGCTTCTCTTATTACTCCCCTTTTCCAGCACTGCTATGCGTTGTTGAAGTTCTCGCATGTAGTTGATGGCTTCCTCAACTACAGAAGCCTTGTCTATCTATATTTTAACAATGTTTACCTCAACTCAAAAAGCAAAAATGTAAAATATTACGACAAAGCTGCTTTTTAAGTTTAGCCTTTTCTTTTTAATTTATATGTACGACAAGGGATAAGCATTTCCTCTTAGATAAGAAAAACTTTCTAACCCTACCAATACGTTGCAAAAGAGTTACATTTAAGAGTTACAATATTTTTAAAATGTTATAAAAATATATAAAAATTTCCGTATTAGTTTTTGTAATATTTTAACATATGAATGCTGCAAAAATGTCATTAATAATATATATATATATATAGTGTAGAAAGGGGTTTATGCTGGCTGCTATGCATGTGTTCTTTTGCTTTTCAGAGTTCTATTTCGTGCAGTTCTGATAGTCTTAATTATGGCTTGTAGTATTCTGGTTTATGAAGACCTCTTATTAGACACGTGGGAGCATAACTATGGCATAACCTTGAGC
This sequence comes from Mucuna pruriens, assembly GCA_025330945.1. Classification (NCBI taxonomy): domain Eukaryota; kingdom Viridiplantae; phylum Streptophyta; class Magnoliopsida; order Fabales; family Fabaceae; genus Mucuna; species Mucuna pruriens. The sequence goes on from JAENHJ010000529.1 coordinate 1,004,791, forward strand.
CATAAGTACAGTTTTCTTCTTGCCGAAAGAAAATTCATTTTGCCTATAAAAAAGTTCATTTGTTGTCACATAAAGTCTGTTCATCTGCACACATTCACTACAAAAAAACATGTTATTTGTGGGAGTTAAAATTACAATTTCTGGCGGTTAAAAACCCCCACAAATAGTATTTCTGGGAGTTCAAAAAACAGCTGGTTTTGCATGCGCCAGAAACATGTTTTGGCGGTTTTTTTCTAACTGCTGGTATTTTCGCTAGAAAATAAAACATATTTTTGTGGCCGTTTATAACCGCCAATAAAATTGATTTCATTCTTCTTTCGTTGGATATTTATTGGGGGTCTTAAACCGCCAATAAATGTATTTGAAATGAATTAAATACATTGTATTTGATTTTCACACCTTCTACTGATAGACTTTCGGTTCTCATCAAATACGCCGTAATAATTGCCGCACTGTAACAAATACACGTAAAACCTTCAACACTCAGAAAAAAATAAATATAAAAAATCCAACGCAATTTCATTTAAGGCAATGAAATTAAAATTAATTAGAACCTTCTAGAAACACCGGCGAAACAGTGGACCAGAACGGAGCCTCCTTCTGACCACGATCAATGAAATCGATGCAAATTTCCAAATAATCAAGCAAGTCGTCGTCCTCAGTATCTCCGGGAGGCACGGCCATCCTCACGAGCTTCAAATCGCGGCCAGCGTACTCGAGCGAGTAAAGGAGTTTCTCCGGCGGGAGCGCCGATTTGGCGGCGGAGGCGGCGTCTGCCACGTGGACTTTGGCGATTTCCTTAGCGGGGATGGAGAGGCTGGAGCGCCATTCGCAGAAGAAGAAGATGGAGGCGGAGCTGAGGACGGAGAGAATGTGCGTGACGTTGTGGACGGTGCCGTTTTGGAGAATCTCCGCCGCGTCGCCGATGTTACCGATCCAGAGGTTCTCGGACTGCGTAAGGCATCTCAGGGAGAATGAAATTGAAATTCGAATTTAAATTTGTTCCAGTTTAGAAGTTGGAATGAAAAGTATAGGTGACGAACGAAAGAGAAGTAGGAAATTAGGGAATTAGAGGGGTTGGCTTTGGGATAAATAGTGATGGTTTGTTGGGCTCCACGTGTCTTTAATTGCAAATTAATAGTATACAGCTTATTCCCCTCATATCCTGGTGACGAAATTCTGGCCTTCAACTCCAAAATTTTGATAATGAATTTAGAGCTAATTTAATAACTGGTTATCATTTTGTGGCAGTTTAATAAAACCGTCAGAAATCATATCATTTTGTGGCGGTTTTTATTAACTGCCACAAATAAACAGCCACTAAAAATTAAATTTTTTGTAGTGATTATTGTATAGTCCAGTAATAGTTTAAAAATACCTTATAAATAAATATTTTAAATTTTATCTGAATTTCTAAACTTAATTATTTATTGTTATTTAATTTTTAAGCATTTGTTAATATTATTTTTATTATATATTTTAAAATTTTTAAACTAATGTTATTGATGGATTATATTTTCATAAACTTAATTTTTAAAAAAATAGTTTTAAGAGCAATGTGACAATTTTATACCCTTTGATAAATTAATAGCGTGTTTAGAAACACGTTTTAGACATGAAAAATTACGTCGATAATTAAACAAAAAAAAAAGTAAAAAGTAGAAGTAATTAATAGCATGAAAATATTTCCAAACAGAATAAATTGATAGTTTAGTTTAGTAAAGTAATAGAAAGCACATTAAAGTTGAGGAGTTTGGGTTTTGAAAATAAAGTAAAAACTTGGTTGAGTTGAGGTGATGATGAAGTTACAGGGGTATCATTATATATTGTTGAGGCATGGATGGGTGAGATAGAAGTAACATATATACCTTGTTCAAGTCAGGTATATATAGTTAGTAGCTGAGAGTGCTATGAATTTCTCCGCTATAACCCTCCGCTACAGTCAGGTATATGAGTCTAAACTAATCTTTTTTGGTAGCACCTATTACTCGTGTGGTAGGTGAAGTTGTGAGCATTTGGAGAGCTGGACCCCAATTAAGGAGCAGAGGCCTTTGCAGACTGCAAAAGAAAGAATCATATGCAGCGGCAACAGCTAGCTGCTACGTGTGGGTTCTACTTCTACTGCACCGCACTTCCTCAAATTTTACACATATAGGACAATAATGATATTCATTCTTTAACTCTATAAACACTACATATTACATGAGTTCCAACAATAATATAGGCACAATGCTCCCCTTATTCATGCATTTCTTATGTTAATCACAATCATATATGCTTCACTTATATCCATTCAATAATAATTACAATCGATTCCAAACTAGCTTTTAACCTAAAATTTGTAGTTGAAATTAATGACAATAAGTCCCCTCTATATGTATTAAGACACTTGCCTCTACTATAATATATACAGAGACGAAGTAGGATTAACTTATACTGTTATTAGTTACATATTCTTATTACACAGCTCAAGAATTCTTTTTTACATCATCTCATCTCGAAATCGATCTATCATTAAATTAAAAGTTTTTATCACATATATTATATCTATAAAATTTTATATTAGTCTAAAATTATTTATATTTTATTAATATAAATTAAAATTAACGTAATTTTAAAATATATACAAATATATTTTTTATTATATACTTTTATTTATATATAACGAGAATTCACTTACTAAGATATTCTTGATTATGTTTTCTTTTTCCAAATATGTATTATTTTATATAGGACACAAATGTTTTTTTTTTATTTTCCAAAGTTCAATTTCCTTTTATTATTTTTAAGAGCGACAATTTAAATTTATAATATAGAGTTAAATAAAATCCTTTTAGGAATTGTTAAAATTTGTCTCAAATTCGTATTTTTATTTAATTTTTACGGTGTATATTCTCTGTTGGTTTAGTCCATAGTGTTGTATACTTTTTTATCTTTTGGCCTATAGGTTGTATATTTTATTTTTCATGTATATCATTATATAAAAAATATTTTGGTTGATTATCATGTCCTCATTAATTATTAAAATTTTTAATCTTCTTTAAGACATTTGTTGACGCTTTAGATGAGTTGACCATTTTTAATAATATTTTTTTCCATATATATCAATTAAAATTTAAACTCCTAATATATACTCAAAGAAACCTGAACTCAAAACCTCATTCTGAGGGCCTTGAATATCCCAATCTACGTTGGCCCAAATAGTCTAAGATAACTGCTTTGGCCCAAATAATAAAGAATTTTGTGTTGGATGGATGCTGCCCAACTGGGTTGGAACTGAGAAGCTAGCTCAACAGTAATGGAAACAACCAAGATTGCTTGACACAAATGTTAGTTGATTGAGTCCGTTTAATGAGTTTATGATTTTCGATAGAAATTAATTATCATTTTTTATTGTGAAAATTTAATCAATTCTACGAGTATAAAAGAAAATAGTAGTGGATATAATAGAGATGAGTATAATAGGGAACGTGTGAGTCTAAGTAGGCTATTCGCATATAGGAGAAATTATCAATAAAATATCTGGATACGGATCATATCCCCTGCAATTGAAAATGAACCGCAGTCCATGCAGTTTCAATCTAATAGCTTTCAGTAATAGTACATAATTACTTTTAAATTTCTTATAAAATAAACTTAATATTTTAAGGGTCAAGATCCATGCAGTTTAAAAAACAGAAGATCTGAATCCCTGAATTCCCGGGGCCTTAAACATCACTAACTAGAATCTAAAAATTAAAGTTAAAATATATTTTAGTTCTTTTATTTATTTATTTACTAATTTTGATTATAGTAAATTTTAATTTTTAAAATAATCTCTACCATTATTTATTAATGATATAATATACATTTAATCATATTACATTACATGTCATTTTAAAATAATTTTTAATTTAATATGACATAACTTAAAATCCTTTATGTGGTTACTGGATGATGATAAAAATTATTTATTTTAAAAGATTTAAAGTTTATAAGTAGTAAAAAATAATATTTTTTTTTGTGAAAGATTAAAACCAAACAATATTATATTTATAAGAATTAAAAACGTATTTAAACTAAAAGTTAGTAGAAAAACTTTACTTGGTCGGAACTCTAACATCTTACTCATGGGCCAACTCTGCCTACTACAGTTGTGTATGGGCCAGGATGGGATGATCGTTTATGATTCGCCAGCACATTGTTGGTACATTATGTATGTTTGATGAGGGAATCTAACATGATCCTCTCATAAAGATAACAAATCTACTTTTAAATGATGTTATATGGGAACCACACTTCACCACACAATTATCTACGGAGGAAGATTTTTTCCTCAATTTTTCCAACGTGTAAGGTGCAGGAGGTCTTCGATTATTTTACCCAATTTATGCTTAGCTGGAGTCAATTATTATGAACTGGTTTTCCATTCTTTTTATTCTGTTTTGGTAATACAGAAAAGCACCTTTGACCTACCACCAGCTTCCAATTCTTTTTTAGGTCACCCGTATGCATTCATACCCTTTTTTTTAAAAAAAAGAAATAGATATTAGTTTTAAGAAAAAAGATTGTTTCAGTTAAACATAGTTGTAATCCTATAATTTTAAATCGATTAATTTAATTTTCTAATTATAAAAAATATGTGATTTGTATCTCTTTCACTAATTTTATTAATACTTTATAAATGGTTTTTAATGGCTAAATTATCTTCAAATCTACTCAGTCATTTATAATAATAAGTCAGAGCCTAACCTAAATAAGGTATAAACTTTTATTGAATCAAAAGATTAATTGACAGTTTGATTACGAAGATATACCATTCCTCTAAATACTCTACTCTGTGAACAACAACATAAACCCAGCAACCATGGGAAGGTTCACCAACGTTTTGAGAAACAGTATAATCTCCACAAAGCTCTCTCTGACCGTGACAACCAGAACATCCAACTATTTTTTTTCTTTAATACCTTGACTCTTTATGGTGTTTGCAAAAGTCAATGAGGTGGTCGGCGAGGGTCATCTTGTCGTGGTCCATGTGCGTCAGGATGCATATGTTGCGGATTCTTTTCCCTCTCACTCTCACAATTACAACTTACCTCCTCCATTTTCGAATCTAACATAGAGTTAATGCCAATGTTGTGTTGGATTTCGAAGAAAGCTAGTTAGAGAAACAAGTATCTGGAAAACCCTAACAAACGCCAAATTCGATTTTAGATTCAAATGTGTTTTGGTGGATGCATGAATAATTGATTTTGGGCCTGGTTCAAGGTTTGAAATAGCTAAAATGATAAAACTTTACTCCTGGGAAGGTAAAAAATTCCCAAAAGAAAAAAAAAAGTTAAGTTTAACCACCATGCAAATCTAATTTTTGGGAGTTTCAAAGGGCTCTAAAACGTATTATAGACAGTCACAGATCTCAACCGTTTGCCACATCAGCATATCACCGACAAAGTCCGCAGGAGAGATAAAAATCATATATTTTTTTATAGTTAAAGTAACTAAAATTTTCCATTTAAAAGTACAATGATAACTGAAAGTACAAAATATCACTCCCATTTTTCAGTTACTATATAAATAATGCAACAAAAAATAATTGTTGTAGAATAAAATAAATATACAATTAATTGCATTAAATATTTAAATATAAAATTTTGTCATTCATTATCTTATGGGACTCAATCATTTGTCACATGTAATCTCTATAAAAAAAATAAAATTAAAATGGATCTTCACGTCGATGCATCATTTTGATAATAGGAAGAAGAGGAGATTTTTTCTCAGTAAAATTTAGGCAAGTTCCAATAATTTGGCAATGGAACCCGAATGAGCAATAGATCCCACATACTTATAGTGACTTATGAATCTTATTTAATATAAAAAATATGTGAGAAAGAGTATGCGAGTAACATTTCTCAAATAAAATTACAATTAGTACTGCACTTGTTTCATAGTACATTAGCACTGCAGACTACTGAGTCAAGATAGCTACTCTCAGGATCTTCACTAATTCATCCACTGTCATGTTGTATCCAACACCCATCTGCAGTATATAATACATATATATATCAAGTCAGAGTAAACAAAGGACATCGTTTTAAAAAAACTAAATAAAAACTTACAAGATTTTGAACAAGATCATCAGAGTAATAATTTATTAAGTTTTAAATCTGAAGAGAGGACAATATATATATATATATATAATCTATATTTAAATATGAATGGATGATATTGGATTGACTTGAAGTATTGGTCTCTTTAGTATATTGTTTTATAAAAAATTTGAAATTGATATAATGGTATTAATGATTGTGTACCTGAGCAGTAATGGTGATGTCGAGAGCGGATTTGCCGAATCGCAAGACGCTGCTGTTGACTACAGAGAGATTAAGATTTTCAAGCTGAGAGAGTATTTTGAGCATGATGCCCTTGTGTTTCTCGCAGTGAATTATGATGAGTACGTCCTTGTGTAACACTCGTACTTTGACCTCGGGAAGAAATTCATTTGCTCCACAGTAATAGTAATTTGAATTCACTTCGCTGGAGCTTGTGCCACCGTTAACGTTGTTACTACAAATGTTCGATTCAACTTTTTGCTCCAGCTCTCTCACACGTTGTTGAAGTTGTCTCACGTAGTTGCTAGCTTTGTCCAGGATCCAAGTCTCGTCCATCTACCCATTTTTAACCAACAAACCTTTTCATTTATATTTTCATCTCTTATAAAATAATTTCACAACCAATCTTTTTTTATTAAAAACAATTTCTTTTACATTTTTTCTCTTCAAAATAACAAATGACCAGGCAATTCATCGTTCATGTTGTTCATCTTAATATGGAACCCAAATTCATGTTACATGTCAAATAAATAACAAACAATATCTATATGTTATAAAAAACAAAATTAAAAGATAGAGACTATTTATATATTTCACCAGATACATTTATACTTGAGCTAGATAAAAATGTTCTGAATGTTAGAATATTTTACGTTGATTGATCTTGGTGTTCAGTGATATACATTGTAAATATTGATTAAAATTGTAAATAAAAATATATTATTTTAAATTCTAAAAATGGTGCTATACATAAGATCTAAATTTCCTTCAGGGTAAAGATCAACCGATCCCTATATATAATACTAAAATTCTTCTATTAGTACAGCATCAATACACACACTATAGTTGTCGCGTGACATTTTTTAAAAAGTTTTAATTTTTTAATTTATTAGCTTTATTAATATCTCTTCCACATGTTATTTTAAAAAAACATTTTATTTTTATTTTTCCATTTGTAAAAAAAAATTATGTTAACATTAATTACTATTTCTTAATTATACTCATATTTACACCCATTCGAAATTATTTTATATATTTATAGAGAAAAAAACAATGATGGAGGAAATATTAGGATATGTTTAGTCTGATTTTTTATTTTCTATTCTCATAAATAATTATAAAAATATCATGTTATTTTTATTTTTTTCATTAGTTTCTATATAAATACTTAAAAAAACTAGATAATATTATTGTAATTATTTGTAACAATAAAAGAAGTAATTCGATCAAATCAGATAGGTCTTTAGATTAGTAAATGAGAGAAAGTTTAATTAAAAAGGCAAATAACAAATAGAAGAGATAAAACGCATACTAGGAAATCAAAGATAACTTTTATACAAATAAAAATATTAGTTACATTTATTAAGCATTGTGTTATAACATTGAAAGAAAGACAACAACCAAACAAGAGAGTAAATGTCAATGAATACTCTTATGCATCATTTGACAGAGAGCAATAAGGAAAGAAAAACGAAAGTGTGAGAGAGAAAATACAGTTTTTGAAACTTTTTTTTTTGTTTGCTAGAAGAGACACGAGTATAAAGAAAAAGGCGAAAAAACAGTGAAATCCACTTTTTTTTTCTCCAAGATTGAAAAGGAAATGGCAAGGGAAGAGAAAGTTTGGTGTATTTTTCTCCAATTTTGTTACATAAAATATAATGATAGGTACTTTAGACATTTAATTTTTTTTTATATTTTTTTATTATTTACTATTCCAAATGAGAAAAGAGAAAATGTTAACTTTTTTGTACTAAAAAAATATTAATTTTTTTCTACCTTTTTCCCTTGAACCAAAAAGAATACAAAATCATTTCATTTTTATCATGTTTTTTCTCTGTATTTTTTTTCTTTCTTCTCATTTTTTCATGTACATCCAATTAATGATGCTAAAGAAACAAGACAAGATGCTAATTAGCCTCATTGACGTATTAGGTAAGGAAGTAAAAAAAAATATATTGAAGTTATTATTTCAAGAACATAAATATTATTTAATACTCCATTTTTTCACCAAAAAATATATTTAACACCTTTTTTAAGTAATTGAAGAGTGTATTCAATTCCCTTAATCGAATGTCCTTCAACACCCATTAGCATTATCTAAGAAACAAAAAGAGAAAATACTTATTCTTTTAAGATGAAAAATCAATCAATATTACATTTTAAGCAATTAAAATTATTAAATATAATGTATTAAATGGTTGTGCTTAATAAAAGAACTCATTTGTAAGATCTATTTTTTAAAAATATAAATATTTTTTATTTCCATTTAGAAATTTGTCTACTTATTATAAATAAGTTTCAACATATTTTATGATAAAAATAGTTTTCTCTGAAAAACATACACAAGTAAAGAAGGACTTGTAAAATCTCAGGTCTACCAACTTTATTTAATACCAGACTTTGAATCTGGATATTTGGATGAAAGAAGTAAAAATGAGAGAAATAAAGTTTTAAAAAAAATTGGGAGAAAAAAAATGTAAAAAATGAACAAATTTTAAGATTATTTAAATTGAGAGAAAAATGAAAGTATACGAGAAACAGAAAGTTAAATTATCTCTGCTAATTTAAGTAAATAGAAAAATGGGAAAAAATATGGTGTATTTTTATATCTTTAACAAGATAAGAAAAATTAAATGACTTTCACTCGAAACTAAAGAAATAAATAGATGGATAAAATTAAGGAAAAAATATTTTTTTTAATTTGAATTTTCTTATACTTATAAAGAAAAAAAAACTTTTATCTAGACCTTATGATAACTTTTAGAAAAATGATACGTATACATTTTCAAATCTATTATTAATATCTAATAAGACAAAAAAGAAAGTGTGGGCATAATACCGTTTTGGTTACTTAAGAAGGAAGATAATATAATTAGACAAAAACAATAATAAGATAAAATAAAATATCAACTAATTATTTTAAATAACTTTATATAATTATTCAATTATAATTTATTATAAAAAATTTATTAATTTTTAAATAAATATTAAAAAAACATATAAACATTATTAATGATTAAACGATAGTGTACCATTACATAATTATTAAACTTTATTAATTGAAGATGAAAAAATATTTAAAAAAGCAAAATATTGATGAATCATTGCTTTAACTTTTATCTTATTTTTTTTCTCTTCATTTTTTGGATCCCCACAATTAAATAAGAGTATCTTTTATTGTTTTTTTACCAGCATTTTAACTTATATAAACGTTTGGTGTAAATATTTTTTATTTATAATAATTTAGTTATATAAATTAAAACCACTTTTTATATTTTCTCAATAGGTCAAATTATTAAAATAATATTCTTTTTTATTTAAATTTAGAAATATTAGTATAATTATAACAGTAGTATTTTAAAGAGAATAGAATTCCAAAAAAGACAATAGAATTTATTAAAATTTAAAAGATAATATCATGTCTATAATAATAATAATTAATATTTTTTAAGATCATAATTATCTTCTATTAAAGAAAATATTTTTCTCGAGCCAATAGATTTTTTATATACAACATAACTTTTTTTTTCGAATATTTTCATCACAATTACATATTAAAATTTTAAAAAAATTAAACTAAAACAATTTTATATTAATGATTTACAAGCTCAGTTAACTTTAGAAAAATAATTATTATAATTTAATTTAAATTGAAATAAAAAATTTCTAACATCATAATAATAATAATTAATAATTAATAACAATTTTAAAATAAAATTATAAAATCTTAAAAATCCAATTTTACACTCATGTGACATTACTAGGATTTAGATCGTCTAGCTAGAGTTATTTTTCAAACTGCACTAGGCTCTTAAAATATTAAGTTTGTATTATAAAAAATTATAGACAACAGTGTTTTATTAATAAAAATCATTGGATCCAGGTACAGTTTATATTTGAACCCTAGAGGATCCAAAGCCGACAAAATTATTTTCTCTCAGTTTTCCTAGAAAGTGCACAATGGGAAAGTAAAACCACAGTGACCCCTCATATCACGCGCTCCAACATGAATGGATTTTAAAATGTACATAGAGGTGAGTAAAATCATTAAATAAATAACGCAAAAATGCCTTCCTTTATAAAAAATAGTAAAACAAAGACTATATATAAAATAAAAATAGTAAAACAAAGACTATATATAAAATAAAAATAGTAAAACAAGTAGTGGATGACATTGACTTCATTTAATCAGTATCTTTGCTTAAATTACACTCCTAAATATCTTAATATAATCTTTCACAATAAATAATTGATTGTCGGTGTCAATAGCTTCAGTTTCGAGTCTCTTCCGACACATAATAATTGAACCAACAGAAAATTGATGTTATTTTTTTAGGTAAAATATGTTTTTATACGTAAAATTTGTTTTCCTTCTTCAAATTTTTTTATTATTTTTACTTATCTAATATATAAAATTTATTAACTTCAATTTCATATTTTCCAAAAAGTATTTTTTTTCTTAATAAATTTTATCTAAGTTCGTTAGACACTAAGTACTATAAATAATACATTTGAACGCTAAATATAATGTTTTTGGACACATTTGGTTGGATAATAACAAATTTAGCAAATTTCATATTTTAGAAAATTAAAAATTGATAAAATTTTTTAGAAAAAATAAAAATCAAACTTAATATATTTTAGAGTAAACAAAATTTTTTTACCATATTTTCTATGGTAGAATTTATTATTCAAATTTCAGTTTCATGATAAAAAATAATTTTTTTATAACTTCAAAATTTTACATTAGATTTGTTTTTAGAGAATAAAAATATTTAAATAAAAAGTATTTCATATTAAAATTAATTTTTACAAATTATTGTATTTAGGTTGAAAATCTGAGAGCCAAACAAAGAATAATTTGTACTATTTCCTTAATAGGGACAAGAGATAAGAAAACGCCCATTTTTATCATCAAAAGTAACCAACATCCGTATTGTTAATCTTTTAAAAATTTTAATTTTATTATCAAATTAAATACTCTTTTTAAAGATTTTATCATTAGCTTAGTTTTATAAAAAAAAGTATTCTTTAAGGAAAGTCATTCTTTAAAGATTTTTCTCCTCATCACTTTATTAATTCTTTACAAGATTTAACACATAGACGTTTTAGTTTTTTTTTTCTTAAAATATTTAATATCTTAGTATTTTTTTTTGAATTTTGTAATTAATTTAGTTTTCTAAAAATTAAAACTCAACTAATATATTAATACTATAAAAATTTTATATTGTTAAAATATAAAAAATATTTATATTGTTATTCAATCGTATATTAATACGTACATTGTGATTGGTTTCTTTGAAAATAGAAAGAAAAAAAAAAACAGAAGGGAAAAAGAAATATAGCTTCCGTTAATTAGATGTTACAGAAATAGGGAAGGAAAAATTACTTTGATAGGTGTGATTTCAAAATTTGTTGTCCTCTAATTTAGAAAGAAAGTGGAGGAGTGTGTGCATGTGGATTTGAATAGAAAAAGACATATATATACTTGAGTGGTAAAATACTTATATTAGTGGTAAAATACTTTGTTAATTTATTATTATTCCTTTTTATCTGTTGTTATTATTATTATTATTGAGGATATATTGTATATATTTATTTTTTATTATATATATTTTTGTTTAAAATTATTTTGTAATTTTAAAAATATACATTTTTCTCTTAGTTTTTATCCAATTAAATAAAGAAAAATAAAATTTATACCTTTTTCTTCTAATTTCTTTTTTATCGAACAACTAAAATTCAGTTTTTTTTAACAAAACATAGTAATAAAATATTATATTTATTTTTATAATAATTATTTTTAAAATTTAAAAATTAATTAATCAACAATATAAAATATTTATGATATAATTTATGAAAATTAAAAACTCATAAAACAATATAATGATATTTTAAATATTTTAAAAACTAATTTAATTACTTATTAATTTTTATGTACCAATTTAGTTATAAAATTTTAAAAGATTAATATGATAATAATATAAATTTTGTGATAAAATTTTTTTAATGGTACAACACATGTAACTTAAGTGTATAAAATTGAGAAAGTTCTCGCGTAATTTCCGAAGAAAAAAAGAGGAGTACAATTCCACAATTCGGACATGGTGAGAAGGACTTCATTGTACGTAAGTGTTCCTAAATTATTTTTGGAAGAAATAAAAAAAACAAAACAATTTACACACATAAACATGCATAGAATTTTACACACATAAACATGCAAAGAAATCTATCATTTGAGTGTTTATGAAGAATACTTTGAAGTCTATTAAGATATTGTCCTAGTAAAAAGTACAATTTTTTTTTTTACTTATTTGATAGATAAGTATTAAATATTTTTGAGACTATTATCTATATATTGTTTTATAAAATATTAAAAAGATTTGTAGGGTTAATAAAATTAACAAACCTTTTTGGGGCCAGGTATGGTGGCTGAAAGTGCAAGCAACCTCTCACTGAGTTCTAGCTTTCTTTGCTTTGTGTTGGTCTTGCCTATCTCAGAAAAGGAATCTCCTTCATCGTCGTTATCACCCACTTCCTATGTATAATTAAACAAGAGAGAGAGTTATGATCACAATTCACATTATTCATAATCATATATATGAGTGGTGTGTTGGATTTACCAAATACGAATCAGAAGGCCAATTTTCCCCTGACTCCTCCTCCATTATACCCTGTTAATAATATTTGGGCGAAGAAGAAGAAGAAGGAATGGATATGGATAAGATAAGATGTGGTGTTACATATATGGACAATAAGGTAGAGACATAATTATAAAGGAAACTGGATGGATCTAGTGGTCTAGAGTGATGAGGAGCAGGTGAAGCAATTTACTGCATCAACCTAATTATATATAGAAATTAGTATCCTTAGAAGAAGAAGAATAAATGGACAACTACTACTCGTGATCCATATATGAGAATGAGATACGAGTCAGCAACCATGGTTATATATATCCATGTAATACTCGCCAAACATGCTATTTGAATCTTCAACGTTCAATCCTTCATGTCACACGTGTCAAACATCCACCCACCCGCTCAGAGGGAGAGCGTGGTTCGCGTGTTCCATGTTAAACATTTCTACCATTTATTATAAACAAAAGTACCATGGCAACAGAAGGTTAGTTCGCCACTTTGATCCACGTTACCTACTAGTCACATGTACTACGGCTATGTTATTGTTAGACTCAGCATAAATAAGGTTTCTCTTTGAAGGTTTGTTGCCATTTATTTATCAAAATGGGAACCAAACACTAATCATGCTGTAGATCCATCACAATGAGATCAACACCAACAACCACATGTTATCATGAATAAATAATAAATAATATATATAAATAAAATATAATTATTTTTTCAAGAATTAATTTTTAAATTTAAATTATAAGTTTGTAAATTTTTCTCTCTAGATTTTCAATTCTCAATGTGAAAGACTTATTAAAAATCTCGTATTAATTAAAAAATATAACTAAAATAATGCAGGTAAATAAAAGATAACATTCACTGTTAAATAATGTCCAGATTGAAAATCCTAAAAGCTACCAATCAAAACCACCTCTTAAACCACAAACCTAAATTATACCAGAAACACAAAACTAGAACGACATTTGGCCACATCTTCCCATATGTCACATTTATAAGGCCTGGGCCCTTTCAGAAAAATCTAGCTATTTGAAAAATAACGTTGTAGAATCAAACTTTTAGAGCGACGAACCAACATCGACAACAAACGTTCAATAAAGATGCATTCAGTTAGAATGCACATTTGGCAAAAGATATTTAGTGAGTGGTAGTAGTATTGTGGACCCTACTCGCATCGCATTAGGGCGTTCGTTCCTCGAACAATTTAGGATGATTAATCATTAAGTTCTCTTTCTTTCTATTTCATTTATTTAAATACCAATTTGATCTAATTAAAACATGATAATATATGAGATAAAAATGGACTAATATGATTTATTGACATAAAATATTAATTTAATATATGTAGTTAAATTATAAAATTAAATAAATATATACTATATTGAAGATATATTTTATAATATATATTTCAAGATATAATTTTATAATATATAAATTAGATAAAATATTATCCATTAAATAAAAAAATTACTATTTATCATTGCTTGTTTTAAAAATATTATATATATTTTTAAAAGAATATTAGACTGAGTTAGGACAAAATAAAATGTGATATGCACTCATATTCAAATGATATTGAGTCTAGTTTTTAAATACAAACTTATCAAAATTAACTTCAATCAAGCTGGATTAGTAATCAACGATGATTTTGACAGAGTAATAATAGATAATAAATGTTTACCTGTGGATGTTGATATTGAATGTATTTATAAGATGCATTAGTTAAGCTAGATTAGTTAGCAAAGGGCCTAAGGTTTCCATGAGTTAATAGTTTTTACATGTTTTTGACTTTTGAGTAAAATAATATCAATTTACTCTATGTAAAAGTATGTTTTTGAATTCCAAAGTACATCAACTTCGCTTTAAGCCCCAATTACCTAGAATTAACCTCGGTCATTGTTCCAATTAGTAATTTGAGCTTATCAACATTGTTGGATCAATATAGTTTTGTTTGACAGTAAGGCCTTAGGAGGCCATTCTAGAATGCCGAACTATCCAAATTAGGATTCTTATTATATTTCGGGTTTTCATGCACGCGATATATCTAAGGGTCTATTTGATCTGCTAAAAAGTATGGTACTGGACAACACAAACATGATGGCTTCACATTTGATCTAAACAAAATTATGGGACAAAATAATTCGAATAAAGATGGACAACACTGTTATACACACACAAAAATTTATTTTTTTCTTCTCCGTATTAACTAGGTACGGTCAATATATTACAAATACAATAACTTAATTATTATTGAAATAAAATCGAGGATTGCTCTTTTTTTTTTCTAAAATAATCGCTTTGCAAGAAGAAAATATAAGTATAATCAGTTACATTTTCAAATTAAAAATTAAAAATAAATGTAACATGGATAAATATACGTCAAAGACATATACCAATAAAAAAAATGTATGTAAGTAAAGAAGTTAAAAAATGTAATCCTCCATCCAGCAAGAGTGGTGAGAGAAGGTTAAGTAATTTAGGTGAAATTATGGTAAACCACGTTGCTACCTGTTACTATGTAAATTGAATATAGTTTCAGCAATTTTTTTTTTATCTATATATATATATATATACACAAGTAATTTTCTCTTTTTTATTAGGATTTTGTCCTTTAGTTTATACACAACACGACAAAAGGTGTTAGGGACATGTCAGGTGCAAAATGACATGCTTAGGCTCTTTTCCCTGACATATCAGTTACAATTTGTTTTTGTTAAAGGGTGATACAAGTTGTTATCCCACCTTGTAAGTGTCATCTTCCAGTCGAATCGAGATAAGGTAAGAGTCCGGGATGGACTCGGCTGTCGGGTTGGACTCAATTGGCTAGGAGGGATCTGACTCCTCAATGTAGAGTGGACTCGACCACTTGGAGTGAAGTCGGTTGGTGGAGCGGAGTCGACTTGTGGAGTGGGGTCGATTGATGGAGCGGAGTCGGTTGGTGGAGTGGAGTCGGTTTGGTGGAGCGGAGTCGACTGACGAAGCAAAGTCGGTTGTTCGGGAAGGATCTCGACTCTCCGGTAAGGCCTTGAGGACCGAGTGTTGATCATTTTTGGTTGGTTGAGAAGCATTTGGTAACGGGTTTGGTTGAAGGGTATTTTGGTCTATGGACCAGCCTGGGGGTCTATAGATTAGCCTCTCTCGGATCTTGCTTCTTTGCCTGGGGGTCTATGGACCAACCTTTCTCAGGTCTTGCTTTTTTGCCTGGGGGTCTACGGACTGACCTCTCTTAAGTCATGCTTTTTTTCCTAGGGGGGTTTACGGACCGACCTCTCTCAGATCTTGTTTTTTTTTTTTTTTTTGCCTGGGGGGTCTATAGATTGGCCTCTCTTAGGTCTTACTTTTTTCCCTACGCGGGTCTATGGACCGGTCTCTCTCAGGTCTTGCTTTTTTGCCTTAGGAGTTTATGAACCAACCTCTCTTAGGTCTTGCTTTTTTGTCTTTGGGGTCTATGGACCGACCTCTCTCAGGTCTTGCTTTTTTTTTGTGAAGATTGAGAGCCAAAATCCTTTTAATACCTGCACATGATATGAACTATGGTCCTGCATACAATCCAAATATCCAAGCAAGCAAAACAAGGTGTTCACAGGAACTTGAAAATTGTCTAACTAGTATAAGAAGATTTCCTGTAGTTCAGTACTCTTTTTGAAATTCTGAAATCGAGTTCTTCCTTTTTTAAGTAGCCATCATGAGTATTTGCTTTGAAGATAAATCACCCCCTAGGTGCGCTTATTCTATTTGTCATCTCATTATCAGGACTCTTAATGAAATACTTCACAGCAATAATACAAGGCAAAGGTATAAGCATAATAGCTTCTGTGAAAATTACCGAAATAATAGTGTTAATGTTTTAAGATCTTGGAGGCAAAGAGATCTACGACCTTCTGTTGTGGCCGTCCTCTAGGATCATTTAGATGGATAAGGGTTTGAGCCCATTGGTGTTGAGAGCATGCCTCTTTTTCATCTCCTCCTAAAACTCGCGACTGTTGTGGACGCCACTCTGATCACCGTTGAACGTCATCAGTTCCTCAAAAAGCTCCAGCACTTTGATCTGAGACCTCGTGACGACTGTTGCTCCTTCTTTCGAGACCCCGAGCTCTGTCGTCGAGTAAGCACCCTTCGAATCTGACGCTAATCCTGAGTTTTCATCACCGGGAATAGCAACAGCCTCCTCATGATCCTTGAAGGCATCAGTGTCATCTTGTACCTCTTGTCCATTGTTCGATCGCCGCAGAGGTGCACGAGGTTGTGGTAGAGAATGAAGGCAAAATGAGTCCTGGTTGGATCTGCAGATGACAGGGGCAGATCCACACCCAATGAGGGCTTCACATATGACTAGGATACATATGTCCACAACCTCTTTGTGTGCTAGATTCCTTCGACAAGAATGACCTCGGCATCTAGATCTAGACCAGATTTGTAACGTTTCTAGTCCAAGGTGTGGTAGGGGCGAAGGATAAAACAACTCTCAAAGCCTCGTCGGCATTGGTGACTTGGTTTCTTGTTATTGGCATAATCACTCTCACCTTCCCCTTTTTTTGTGAGCTCAAGGTTTTGTCTCTTAGTCTTTCAATCTTACGGGCGTCGTGGAAAGTTTTTTCAAGGCCCCACAGTGGGCACCAATGTTCTAGTTTGCAGATTAAATACATTCCCAACCACCTGTCCTTCTTTCCTGCCCTTGCCGATATATATATATATATATATATATATATGTCATTTTCTCTTTCCTATTAGGATTTTGTCTCCTAGTATATACACAATATGACAAAAGGTGTCAAGGACATGTCAGGTGCAAAAGGATATGCTCAAGCTCTACTCCCTAACATGTCAGTTACAATACACCTTTGCTAGAGGGTGGTCCAAGTTGTTATGCCACCTCGCAAGTGTCATCTTCCAGTCGGGCCTAGATAAGGCGAGAGTTCGGGATGAACTCGACTACTAGGTTGGACTCAATTGACTAGGAGGGATTCAACTCCTCAATGTAGTGTAGACTCGATCACCTGGAGTGGAATTGGTTGGCAGAGCAGAATTAACTGGCGGAGCAGAGTGAGCTGGTGGAGTGAAGTTGATTGGTGGAGTAAGGTCGATTGGTGGAACATAATCGGTTGGTGGAACGGAATCGACAAACGAAACGAAGTCAATTGACGAAACATAATCGATTGTTGGGAAGGATCCCAACTATCTGATAAGATCCTGAGGGCCGATTGATACACTACTATTGAAAAAGTGTTAATTATAATCTAAATTTAGAGAGAAATATTAATTGTGACCTATATCTTATAAAAGAAGATAATATTTAAAAATGATAAAAAAATTAAGATGATACCCGACTTAAAATTTACACGGAAAATTATTATTTTATACACTAGAATTAGGATAAGATTTGACATAGAGATAAAATAGGACGGGTAAGCTCTTTCGTAATTTCCACCTTATCGTGAGTCTTACGACAAACATTGGACAAGTAAAATCCATATAAAGAAAATACGATGGCATGGACCATAAGTAGAAAATTCAAGTTGAATTTCCTAGGCACCACAACGGATTATCCAATCATTGATGCTTGCTTATGATAGTTGTAAAGGAGGCTGAAAGCTCATGCGTTGTTGACTTTTGTTGCAGAATCCAAGAGACAAAGCTCTGCCTCGCTATTTAGTATTTACGCTGTCATGGGACCTCATTTAAGTTACTTTTTATTTTATTTTTATTAATTAACAAATTTGTTTTATTTTACTAGCACGTTTTACAAATAATATTTTTAAAAATTTGTAACGTTTCTTTCAGACATTATTTCAATAATATTTTTTAAAACGCTAGCTTCTATTTTTTATATTTATTTTTAAAATATTGATTATATATTTATTATTTTTTATATAAGACAATATTATTATATTATTTTCTTTTTCTTTTTCACTCCTAAAATATGGTTTTATTATTTATAATATTTATTTTATTATTTAATATTATATATATTCAAAAATATTGAAATTAATAGATTATATGTTTATTTTATTTTATTTATATTTTTTGAATATTTCTTATATTATACAATTTATTTAGTCATTATATTGTTAATATTAGTTATTTCATTATTTTAACATTATATTCCATCTTAATTTTTTAATAGATATTTAAAGATATTTTAATCACTATACTGATTGATATAAAATAAAATTAAAAAAATATTTAAAAAATTATATGAATGTATTTATTTTTATTATTTTACATTTATTAATAACTATTTTAACATATAACTTTCTAACTTTTAGTTAAATTTATCAAATATAATCTTAATATCGTTGTATATTCAATATTAAAATTAAAAAATTACTGGTTAAATGGTAACATGTTCGTATCAATTTTATCCACAAGTTTGGTAGTAGCAAACTCATAAATTAAATAAGAGAAGGGTAAAATAATATAAATTTATGCATAAATACAATTTTGTATGCATATTTTTAAATTTAAAATATAAATGTAAGAAAATTACAAAAGATGTCTTTGTTGTTAATACTAAATATTTTATATTATTAAGTTAAAATAAATGTTAAAATATGTTTCTAGTCGCTTTAATACTAAATATGGAAAATATAAAAGACTTTTTATTGCAATTTTTATGATAAGATCTTAACGTGTTATGTTTGATTTATCTTTCCATTACTTCCAAAATAAAAATTCAAACAACCAAATAAATTATTCAACTTTCTCATATGCTAAGAAGGCAACTTCACATGTCACACATTGCCCACAGTGGTTCACTCTAATAAGTGATGCAAAATTCATTGAATATTAATTCTGTTACATATGTAGTGTGAAATGAAATCACATCTTCAAACAAAAAATATTTCTTTTTTTAAATATGTCATATGTCCAAAATACACATTTTAGTCTCTCTTCAATATCTACCTCATGTGCAAACGAAAATGACATATTCACTTCATACTTTCTCTTAAAAGTTATCAATAAATGTATATTTATTGTAATCTTTAATTAAAAAATTTAAATATCTCAAATAATTTTATTGATCCTTTTTCATCCACCCAACATTTTGATAGTGATTAAGTTTTTCTTTTTTGACAGTGATTAAGTTTTTCTTTTAATTAGTGGTTTGTTTTTTAGACTCAATATTTGTTCTACTATATGCAAATAGTAAACTCTTATGAACAATTTTTTTTTATATAAGAAATTGTCACTTACTAGGTGAGAAAAGTACAATCGAGTAGTGTGTTATCACTTAGATAAGTTCATTCATAATTTTGTTTGAGATCTTTAATACATGCATTTTCTATTCTATGTATTTGGTAAGTTAAAGGTTAATAAGGAGCATGAAAGCAAGTTTTCGCTTTCTTTAACATCGGCTTGAGGCTTCTTCAGCTTGGCAGAGGAAAAGAGCTTGGAATGGATGAAGGTGAAGATGGAGGTAGGGGTGTTGTTGTCGTTGTGGCGGAGAAGCTATACGACTTAGCTTAGAGAAAAAAGGAGGATTAGGGATAAGGAGGAAAAGATATAGAAAAAAAAATCTCAATTTTCCATTTAAAATATGATATATCTAAAGGTAGAAAATTAGCTTTCCACGGTGGGAGACATGAGGTTCTCTTGGATCCTCTCCACCGTCTTTATTCATTACATCAATTTACCACTATAGTACATATTTTTAGTTTTTATCCTATCTTGTTCCTAATTCTCAATTTGATATAAATAAAAGAAAATAAAAAGAAATTAATTGACTAAACAAAGAAGAAAGAAAATAATTCTTTTTAAAATAATGACTTTTTATTAAAAATATATTTTTATTTTTTATTCTTATTTAAATATATTTTAATGTTTTTTATTTCAGAAGTCTCAAACATGAAAAGAAAAAAAAAAGAAAAAATAGAAAAAAAATGATTATATATTTATTTGACTTAAAAAATATAATGTTTTCCCTCTCGCGTAGTATAAAAATGAAAAATAAATTATAGTATTCTAGATCGATATTATTGATAATTTGATCATTTAGAAGCAGAAAATGAATCACTCAATTCAACGGACTAAAATGTAAAAAATAGGTCAGATTGAGCCGAATTTTTTATTGGTCACAAATTTGTTGGTCCAACTTGATTTTTTTTTTATCCACTTTTATATAAATTTTACAATAACTTTTTTTAAAAAATATGATGTCAAATAGACTTAGTTATTTATGAGCCTAAATTTTTATGAATTAGACCAAATTAACTCATTTTTTTAAACCTAAAATTTGACAAATTTACTCCCATTTTACTTATATACCTCAATTTTTACTTTTTTGTACTTTAATTTTTTCTTAAAGATACCATTTTTCCCTATAACAAAATACACCCCTTTTATGGTATTAGAAAAGAAGAAACACAACTATAAACCCTCCAATTACTTTTGTGCTAGACAACGAAAAAGGGTAAAACTTGTAGACTCAAATGCATTGTTGGAGCATGTCATTGTGAATCTTGTAGATTTTGAAGAGTGATGAAGAAGAGTTTAGGAATTTCAAACACAAATACGATCAAAGCTTGGCGCATTGGTGGAAGAATGCGGTGTAAATTATTGACATGTGAATCCAAACAATAATTTAAGATTAAAATTTCAAAAAATAACAACGTTGAATCAAAATTAAATGAAAAAAAGAGAAGAGATTTAAGTAGCCTAAAACCAATTTCCAACCTAAAAATATGGTGAGTAAACTTCTAGAATTGACACATTCTTTTTCAAAATTTTCTCAGCAAGCTTTGAAAAAAAGGATAATTTCGAAAAGATATTACAAAAATAGTAAAAGAAGTATGAAAAGTAAAATAGGAGGTGCATTTAGCAATTGTGTAAAATTAAGAGTGCCTTATTAAGTGGTTGTTGTTACCGGCTGTCGTTATAAAGCCCATTTTTTTTGGATACATTTGTACCTGCTTTTCTTTCCTCACAATCTCGGTTGTTCCAAATGAACCATGAAAGATACAAGGGAGACTTTAGATAACACTATTGAGCACCAGTTAGCCTAATCCATATATTTGTATATCTGATAAATTGAAAGATAATTTATTAATTTAATAATATTCAATTTATCCTTTACTTTATTTAAATTGTGTTCTCACTTTTTATTTGAAGGTTGCATATCCGATACATTTTTTCATTGGTGAGAAAAATTCTTTTTTCTTTTTTCATTTTTTGCACTAATTTTTCATTTCGGGTGACAACAATTTTTTTTCTTTTTATTTTTTGCATTATTATTTTTTAATTCTGGTGAGAACAAATATTCTTAAAATTTCTTTCTTTAATTAGTGTCTTCAAAACCCATTACAAAATTATTTTTTAAAATTTATTCCATTACATATAACTACATTTTACATTCACGTAAATAATACAACAATACAAATATTCTACCTACCTTAACATCAATAGAATAGAGAGTTCTTTGAAATATTTTCAAAAAATAAGGCAACCTATTTATAGTTAGTACAAACTGTAACTAAACAATTACAAATGTTTTAACAGTAGTAAGACCAAATATAAATAACCACTACATCAGAAACAAGTGTAAAGCTCGTGCCTCGTGAAAAAGCGTGATCGACTCATTGCATCATTCTTTTCCGTTTCCTGTAACTACTCTTTCTTATGGATCCTGAATATTTCTGATATGCATTTTATTTTATTACGGTGTAGTTTTCTTTTCTTTTTTTTTATAAATTTAATATCTTATTATTATATATATTGTTTTAATAATATTTTATTGTAAAATGTTATTAATATTTTATTGGTAGTATTTTTTAGTAATATTTATTAAATATAAAATATTGTTAATGATATTTTATAATATGATTCAAATAATATTTATTAAAATATTACTAAAATTAATAACTAACATTTTGTATATTTCTTAATATTTTTAAATGTGACCAAAAGTTATGTAGCCGTGTCTGGTTGCATTACCTGACTTCGAACTGTGTGAAATGAATCAAAGGATAAAATAGCTAATAGAACCTAAACAACTAATTGCATTTGGAATTATTTTGAATGAAATTTAAAGTTGATAAAAAGATATCTCTTAGATAAGGAGAATTAAGAATATACACGCACAGATTACTAGCTAGGATTTGAATTTGAACTGTAAGTTAACGTCATGTATAAAATTGCTAACCAACTAAAACACATAAGAAAGTCTTTGAAAGAGCTAGCTGTTATAAAATTTATTTGAACTTTAAAATAGTTTATAGTTTTATAAGTTATTTTTATTTTCATGAACTTGTTCGGTAAAATTTATCAAAATTTTCTTATAACTTAAATTTATAAAATTTATGATCATATTTATAATGTTAACTCTTGCGTGATAAAAGTTTATTAAATAAGTATTTAATTAATTTATTTATCAAATGACACCCACCAAATTCTAAACTTAAACTCGTTACTAAAATACATGTACGAGATTGCACTTATATAATAGGTGTTGCATGACTGGTTCAGTTTTATTCAACTTTGTATACTAAAGACGACTTTTGTGGATACTGTTATAATTATAATTATAATAAAGTGTGACATCTCAATCGCTGTCTCCCAATAAATCATCTTTATTTGGTCAGCCATAGTATTTTCCAATTTTCTAACCGAATGTGGCATCTGTTTACATTCTACCATGTTTTTAAACTCTCTTTTTATTCCATTTCTTCAACGTTTGCCAGAGCTAATTAAAAGAAAGAAGGTATAATTGCAAGTGGCCAATTGCCAACCATTTTCTTTAAAGACAAAGAAATAACCTTAGAAAGTGGAACTTGGAAGGCTAAGCCAGCTTTATATATATATATATATATATTGCATTACTTTTTTACTAGTAAAATAAGATAAATTCATTTTTTAACACACGTTTTCTGACTTTTGTCTTTCTTCTTTTACCAAATAAAGAAGTTTAGAAAAAAATATATAAAAGATTCTTATTTGTATGAAATATTTCTGAACTAACTAAACTAAACAAAGACACACAAAAAAGTTGTTGCATTGATGATTTAACGTTAAATTAAGGTGTATTTAATAAAATTAATTTATAAGTTAAAAATTTATAAACTAAAGTTTATAAGTTATAAAGTTAATAATTGAAAAACTAAAAATTTATAAGTTAGTTAATTAAATTGAGAGTATTTAATAATATTAGTTCATAAGTTAGTTAATAAATATAAAATGACATATTTAAATATTTAATTTTTAAATTTTATGTAAGGTAAAAAGAGATTTCAAAATATTAATGAGAATAAAAAAATCTAGTTAGTGTATAAAAATGAAAAAAAAAACAATTATAAATAAAAATTTTAAATAAAAAATAGACAAAATTTTGTAATTTTAATAAAAAATAATTTTAATATGTTAAAAAAAATGAGATGTTTTATCAAGTGTGTACAAATTTTTATAATGTCCATGAAAGAGGCAGAAAATTTTCACATCATATCATTATGAGAAAGTTTAACATGAAATAATCCATTCTCACGTGAAAATTTAACACGAGAGGATTGAGGCTCGCGTAAGAAGCAATGTTTGTAGATCTTAATAATTATATGGAGCATAAGCACGTTTAATCTATGTACTTAATAAATTATGCATGAGAAGTGCATTCCTAATTGTTTAATGAAAAGCGATGAAACATGACTGATTCGGTGGTTCTAATGAAAGCTTCAATTCATCGACCTAATAAAGTCCCCACTGGATCACCTTTCACTATAAACACAACATCAAAGATTTAAAACTTTTGCAGCAAAAGAATATCTATCACACATGTCTTCTCTAAGATCCACCATGTCCAATGACCATCATTCTAAATCAACCTTTGACGAGCTCAGATGGGTGATTAACATCCGCAAAACCCTGGAAGAAGAGCACGAAGAAGATGGTGAATTTTCTGTATCAATCTTCAGCGTTCCCAAGCTCCTCATGGCGAGTGATCCAGACTCTTATGTCCCTCAACAGGTTGCAATTGGTCCTTACCATTATTGGCGTCCAGAGTTGTATGAGATGCAAAGGTACAAGATTGCAGCAGCAAAAAGATTCCAGAAGCATCTACAAAGTTTGAAGCTAGAGAATCTCGTTGACCAGTTGACCAAGTTGGAGCAGAGGGTTCGAGCGTGCTACCACAAGTTCTTGGACTTCAACGGGGAAACGCTGGTGTGGATGATGACGGTTGATGCTTCGTTCTTGCTCGAGTTCCTTCAGATTTTTGCAATGCAAGAGGGAGGCAAGGTTCCTGGGGTTTCCTCTAGCATGTCTCATTTGGTGGACTATGCTGGGAAGAAATCAGCGCATAATGCAATTTTGAGGGACATCGTAATGCTCGAGAATCAGATACCGTTGTTTGTGTTGAGAAAGATGCTCCAGTTCAAATTCTCATCACTGGAAGCTGCAGATCACATGCTGAGCTTGATGTTCATAGGGCTGTTCAAGGAGATTTCTCCTTTCAAGATGATGGAGGAGTATCCAAATCCAAACATTCAATTATCTGAGAGTGTGCATTTGCTAGATTTTTTGTATGATGTGATAGTACCAAAACTAGAACAACAGCCAGACACAATTGAAGATGAGATTCAACAAGAGGGACAAGGAAAGGAAGGGAATGAAGATACAACCTCAGATTCCAGCCACGTTAAGCAATTTTTCAATGAACTTTGGAACCTGCTTTCAAAACTAAACAAAGGGCCAGTGAAGTTGATAAAAAAGGTGCTTGTGTCTAAGCCTCTCAAAGTCTTTGTTCAGCTTCCTTGGAAAATTGTTTCCAACCTTCCTGGAGCTAAGCTTCTGAAGCAACCTGTTGAGTATTTCTTTTTCTCTCAAGAAAAAGGAGATGAAAAGGGAGAAAGTGTGAGTTCAAGCTCGAAAAGTCTCATGAACAAGCCACCCTCGGTTGAGGAAATCACTATTCCTTCTGTCACACAACTCTTGAATTCTGGGGTTCGTTTCGTAGCCACTAAGGGAACCATATCAAACATCAGTTTTGACGCCAAAACACGCACGTTTTACCTTCCCACGATTGGTTTGGACGTTAACACTGAAGTTTTCCTTAGAAATTTGGTTGCATATGAAGCTTCAGTTGCATCGGGGCCATTGGTTGTAACACGTTACACCGAGTTGATGAACGGGATTATAGACTCGGAGGAAGATGCAAAGATTCTCAGAGAAAAAGGGATCATTCTGAACCACTTAAAGAGTGATAAAGAGGTGAGTAACTTGTGGAATGGGATGAGCAAGTCTTTGAGATTGTCAAGGGTGCCATTGTTGGATAAGGTTATTGAAGATGTTAACAAGTATCACAATGGGAGAATGAAGGTCAAAATTTGGAAATTCATGAAAGTTTACGTTTTCAGTTCTTGGCAGTTTTTGACATTCCTAGCTGCTATTTGCCTCTTGCTCTTGATGGCTTTGCAAGCCTTTTGCTCTGTCTACACTTGTAGTCGCTTTTTTCGCTCTGCACTAGATTCCCAGTGATTCATGTCATCATCATGATGTCACGTATTAATAAATGGAGTCTTTTTTGTTTCTTATATCCCAAATTCACGATGTGATGCCGGTTGCTACTTAAACGTATCTCTTGTGATAATGAAGATGATTCGTCTTGTTTTAATATTTAAAGGTGTCTCATGTTTATGTTTATTTTATCTTATTATTTTTAAATTCTCTTTTGTAACTTTCTGCTGAATTTATATAATATATGTTCTCGTTGTATCAACTTGGTCTGTTTAATAAACTAGGCCAACCACTAGCCCTGCGTGCTAAGGCTTCTGTATTTTAGATATGGCGTTTTCAATGAAGTAATATTCCTTTCTTAATACCTTAAAACCTCCGAATCCAAATTAACGTTGGTTTGATAGGTTTATCAATTTTTTAAAATTAAAATCCTATATCCAATAGTACTAATGCTTGAGCAACTATGATAATGATATAAATTAATGTTTGTTATGACTACGTTAATTAAAGGGTACGTGCTTTGGTTAAGATGTTTAATTTATTATTCAATCCAATTGAGTTGAGTTTACTGTTTTTTCTTTTAAAGAAATCTGAGTAAACCTTAATTGAGTTAAATTGTATTGAATAGTCAGGTTAATTAAAAAAAATATTTTTTAGAAATTAAAAAAATAAAGTATTTAATTAATTCAAGTAAAGAAGGAAAAAAATTATATATTAATTATGTATTTTGTATAATCACTATTATCCTTTTAATGAGTAAAAATTATGCCTAAAAAAATAAAAAAATAACAATAATAGAAAAACAAATATCTCATATCTCCTAAAATATTTCATAAAATATTTTTGATTTTATAACAAAAACATCTTTTAGAATATTTCTAATATTTACAAAACTTGCCTTTAAGTTGATAAATAGATATCAATCATTTTCAACTTGCCAACAAGATCTTGAAATCTAGCAATAGAAAGTTCCTTTGTAAAGACATTTACCACTTGGAGCCTTGTAGGTATATGTGTTGTAACAATAAGGTCGCAATCCAACTTCTCTTTTATGAAGTGTTTGTTGATTTTTATGTGTTTCGTTTTTTCATGTTGGATTAGGTTATGAGCAATGTTGATAACTGAGTTGTTATTAAACAATTTCATGGGATCCTCATATTTAATTTTGAGGTCATCAAGGATAATCTCCATCTATAGTCCTTCACATATGTCATGTATCATGACTTGAAACTCAACTTCAGCATTGGGCTAAGCAACAACATTTTGCTTCTTGTTTTTCCATGGCACCAAATTCCCTCCAAGAAACAAACAATAATCAGTGGATCTCTTATATGTGATTGATCTTGCACAGTCAGCATCATTGTATATCTCTAGAGACAATGAATATTCTCCCCTAAATAACAACCCTTTACCTCAACTTGTCTTCAAATAATGGAAGATCTTCTCAACTGCCTGAAGGTGTCTCTCACAAGGATCGTGCATAAATTGACTACCACACTAACAACATAGTCAATATCTGATTTAGTGTGATAAATATATTAGTTTCCCCATCAATCTTTGGTATTGAGACTTCTTGACAGGTGGACTTTCTTTACATCTAATCTTATGGTTTTGCTCAATGGATACCATTGTAATCTTGCATCCCAATTTTCTTGTCTCCTTGAGCAAATCAATCACATATTTTCTTTAGGAAATAAAGATGCCCTTTTTGGAATATGCAACCTTTATTCCAGGAAAATACTTCAACTTTCCCAACTCTTTCATCTCAAAATGTGTTGACAGACTTTCTTTCAAAGTCAATCGTTCTATCTCATCATCACATGCAATGATCATATTGTCCACACACTAGGAGAAGAGTGAGTTTGCCATCAAGGGAATGTTTTATGAATAAAGTATGATCACCTTGACTTTGTTTGTATTCTCAAGATATCATGACTTGAGTAAATCTTTCAAACCACACCCAGGGAGATTATCTAAGGTCATACAAAACCTTCTTCAACTTACACATTTTATTTGTTACACCGTGAAATTCAAATCCTAGGAGAATCTCCATATAAACTTCCTCTTCCAGGTCTCCATGCAAGAAAACATTTTTAATGTCAAACTACTATAGATCCCAGCCAAAGTGGGCAACTAGGAACAAAATAATTCTTACTGTATTCATTTTTGCCACGAGGGAAAATGTCTTCTCATAGTTAATGTCATAGGTTTGTGTGTATCCTTTTGCAACAAGTCTCACTTTATTTTGATCAAGAGTACTGTCAGATTTACACTTCATAGTGTATATCCACCTGCAACCCGCAATTCTCTTATCTTGTGGGTTTATCAATAATATCACAAGTTGAGTTCCTTTCTAATGCTTTCATCTCTTCTCTCATGGCTAAACTCAATTGCTATCTTTTATAGCTTCTTGGACTGATGCAAATATTTTGTTTGCATCAATAACTATAATAAAGCTTTGATGCTGGAAAGAGATGATTACTATAAACAAATTGAGATATGAGATACATGAGATACTCGACATATGATCTCTTGCCTCTCCTCAAGGCAATAGGCATATTGTCAATAACTTTCTTAGAATCATTATCATTCTCAAGGACATTTACTTCTAGTTTAGAGGACTCAATTTGCTATAGGACCAGAGTGAGTTTCTTTTGCCTTTTAATATTTTATTCCAAAGAATCGATCCCCCTTTTCTATTTTATTGTGATCTTCCTCTTCTACTACCTTATGATCTTCTCTTTCTACTTCCTTATGATATTTCCCTTTTGCTTCATTATAATCTATGTGCGTTTTCATGATTGATGTCTTGGACATCTTGCAAAGATAAAAGAGGTAATGACCCTAAGACAGACTCAACTTCTGGAATACTCTTTCCTTGAAGTTGAGGATTGACAAAGAAGGATTGTATTTCATGAAAAATGACATCTATTTACACAAAGAAATGACGACTCTAAGGATGATAGCGCTTGTATCATTTTTTATTTGGAGGGTAACCAATAAATATACAGTTGATAGCTCTTAGGTCTAATTTACCGCAATTCTATAAGAATGGACAAAGGTAACACATCCAAACATAATGACAAGATGTGTTCAACTGGACTAATACCTTGTAAGACATGGATGGATAGCTTGCTTATGAGGTATGTGGTAGTTAGGACAACTTCTCCCTAGTAGACATTTGGAACATACATTTGAGAGAGTAGAGCTTTGGCAATCTCAAGAAGATGACTATTCTTTTGCTCTGCAACCCCATTTTGTTGATGGGTATTGACGTAAGTAAGCTCATAAATAATACCTTGATCTGTAACAAACTTAGAAAATTCAAGATTAACATATTTAGGACCATTATCTGAAGGATTCTTTTAATAAATTTACCAAACTAATTTTTGACAAGATGAAAGAAATTAACAAATATTTGACATACTTTATATTTGTGTTTCATAAGGTAAGTTCATGCTAAATGAGTACAGTCATAGTTATGAACCATCTAATCCTAAAAATGATTCAGTAACAGGTCCCCATACATCATAATAAATAAGATCAAAAGGAGCGACACTTTTACTATTACTAGGAAGAAAGGAAGCATAATGGTGTTTAGAAAATTGACAAATATCACACTTAAATGACTCAATAGACTTTTTGTGAATAAATGTGAAAATAAAGATTTAAGTAAACCAAATGGAGGATGTCCAAGATGCTTGTGGTGAAGCCAAATTTGGGAAGCTGTCCAAGTTTCTAAGGTTGCTTGGTGAACGGAAAACATCTCCTTTTTTCTGTTTCTATCATCAATTGACTTATGTTGTAAAAAGTATAACCCACCTTATTCTTTAACAATCAAAATCGTCCTACTAGAGGCAATGTCTTGAAAGACACAATGAGATTGATAAAAAGCTACAACACAATTCAAATCTTGTGCAAGCCTATGTATAAAGATAAGATTGTTAGTCAAATTAAAAACATGAAGAAGATTGTGTAAGGATAGAAAGGGTTGAAGTTGGATGTTGTCACACTCAACAATAGGGGCATGATCTCCATTAGCAATTGTAATGAGTTGTTTTCTATATGCTATTGAGTATGATGTCAAGTGTGAGGAGAATGAGATCATGTGATCGGTTGTCTTAGAATTAAGGATTCAAATACTTTGGGAAATAGAACTAGAAATATTAAAAGAACTCTCATCCTTCATGGTCAAAGAGCAAGTGTTAGAAAACTTACTAAAATATCATTGGGACCTAAAGACATAACCTTTACTTCAGTTATTAGAAAAAACTCTAAAACAAGTAGAGGCGTTGTTGATGATTCTTTCTATGGTGACTTCACTAAACGGGTCACGCCGTAAGGCAATGCATGACTTATGAATAACAAAGTGTGAACGTGTAAATAGTAAGAGTGAACAATTCATGACAATTTTTTTTATTTCTTGGTCTAACCATCGATCTCGTAGACAATGATGACATAACCAAAGGTGACGAATAGTAGCTTCGATACTAGGGAGTAGCAAAAACAGAGCCCCATAAAAAATTATTATGTTGAAAGGAAAAAAAAACATATATTAATTGTATATTTTGTACGATTACTAATATTCCTTTTATAGGATAAAAAATATGCTTAAAAAAGAAAAAAAGAAAAATAATATTAATAGAGAAACAAATATTTCATGATATCTCTTAAAATATTTTTGATATTTATAATACAAATCTTCTAGAATATTTCTAATATTTGCAATAGCAACTAATAATAATTATGTTACAATTAAAATGACAGTTTGTATTTTATAAGAAATTTAAAATGACTTACAAATATATCATTTCAACTTATATAATAAAAAGTTTAAGGACTTCCACATATTTTTAAATTAAAATATAAATTTAATGGTCTAAATCAAAAAATATTAATAAATGATTATAATTTTATTAATAATATTATAATATGATTAAATTGAACTTGTCATATTAAAAACTAATTAATTCAATATTTAATTTAATTATAATTAAATTAATAAAAAATAAATTCAAGAGTGCCCATCCAACTCATTATATTTCGTTTAGCATGGAGTTCGTGGATGGACGTACCGTGCAACCCATAACATTAATTATCACAGGTGAGTGATAATAGGAATCCCCGCTGGCTAGGTGCCTATGTGGCGGATTGTCAGATTTGTGTTCTTTCGGAAAATACATGATGCTATAAATTTTGTTGGAAGATAAAACACAAAAGAATCCATTTCATTACCATCATTTTTTATAGGATTGCTTCAAGTTATCTACTTCTATTCTTCAGAATAATATTTGTGGAAATATAATGATGAGAATGACATATGTTGGGTTAACAATTAAAATTTGTCGGATTTTATTTTATTTTTTTACAAGTGAAGTGCAGAGGAAATTAAAAGGATATAAATAGAAATTATATATATATATAGTATTATTTCCATCCCATGGGATAACATAGTCACCTCCTCGAAAGAATACAAATATGGGAATATGGAAGCTATTATTATTATTATTAATTAATTAATTAATTAATTAAAAAATAATAATAAGAGTTAGTGATGATTGTACACCTGTAAATGTGTATATCATTATCATGTAAGCCATTTTTTAAAAGAGAAAGAAATAAAGATGATGTTGTCACTATTTAATTAGTTAATGAAAGCGTGAAGATTGTGTGAAGAATCTACCAGCAAGTAGCATTACTTAATTATCAATATCAATCATTTTTTATTCTAAAAATGAATTTGGATTTTCATGCGACATCCAAGGCATGAGGACAGGGAGTAATTGTGGATGCAAAGAAACAAAACATAGATAAGAAGTATGCTTATAGTTAGTGAGAGACACGTAAACGAACCAAATAGGATTTAATAACTCTACCTATACGTGATTGTATAATTGAGAATAATTTAAAAGATTTGATTTGTACTGCCCTATACAAATAAGATGTATATATTATTTTAGTAACTACTCACTTAACAAATTTATAATCAATTAAGTGTATTTGACTGGGAGCAATTAGTAAAGATTTACCAACATACACTTTTTTTTTTATATACAAAGTACATTAGCAAATTATAATTTTAAATTATTTTTTAAAACACTCAAAAATCAAAATACGATTATTATTAACTTTTTTTAATGATGACTTTAAAAATATAAAGATGTGAAAACTATCCATATAGATCATACAATCATGATAGATAGATAAAATTAAATATTAGTTAACGATGATATGACTATTAAAAGGGTTGTGTATAATTTTTTTTAATTTTTATCATTTAAATATTATTTAAAAGTCTATAATTATAATTCTCAATTTTCACAATAAAAAAAATCAAGTTCTTACTTTTTATATTAATAAGAGTTCTCATTTTTCTATATATATTTTTTTGTTATGAGATAAGATAATCCTGTGCCTTGAGTTTTTTATTTAAAAAATTATATGCACATCCTTTACTTTATTATATATCTATGCATCCATACAAAATCTTTTATAATAACACCATATAAGTATATTTAATCTCAGCTTAATATATATTAAAAATGTCCAAGAAATAGACATACAAATTTTCTCACCTCATTTTTTTTTCTTTTTTGCCTTGAAAACAAAAAATTAAAATTCTTGATTGGATTCATTGGAGTATTTTTCTTTTATTCTCTCTTCAAATTCTCTAGTTTCTTAAATAAGGGAAAATCATCGCAAGAAATATTAAAGCTACAAGAATTAAGTGATGAGTTATTTTTAGGCTCCCAACTATGTGGATAAAAAATCCAATATTCTTAAACTTCGTTAGGTCTCTCTTTATAAGAGGACAAAATGTCAGATTAATCAGACACACAGAAACACAAGAGTGTGAATTTTCACCAAGCAAAAGAGAGAAGAGAGGGGAGAAAAGAGAAAGAAGATGTTATGTTTTCATTTCAACACAGAATGGTTACGTTAAAATTGAGGTATCTATTTCGTTAATCGTTGGATTAGGTTGGAAATTTGACAGCATGTTCAACATATATAGTTCTACATCTTGATTGTTCGGATTTTGATTTAGAGGTCTGTGGTGTAAGAAATTGTGCTTGCACAGTAGTTCAATTTTGTGAGTTATTTACTTTTTTGTTCCTTCATCTTGTTCTTCATCTGCAAACTTTAATTGCTTGCTTGTATTGGTTGATTGTATGAACAAATATTGTTTTTGAGCTAACATTCTTATATCTTTATTTGATCATAGTTGATTGATCTCTTTCGTCTAAATGACCCATGGTTTTTATCTCTCATACAGAGGAGGTTTTCCAAATTTATTTGTGGTTACTCCTTAAAGATTTTTGTAAGTTATGAAAATTTATATCCGCTGTGTTGTCATCACATTAGTGGTACCTCCTATCAGAATGTTATCATGTTAAAGTCACCAAAATTAAGTATAATCACTCATAATTATTTAAGGTAGTAATGTTTCATGCAGTAAATTATAAGTATATTATAAGAGAAATATTATTACATGTTTAATTTTGCTAGGAATTATGTGCATGCCATTTTATTTAAACTTTAACATTTTAGCTTTAAATGATAATATGACGCATCACTAGTATTAATTCATAGTTTTTTATTGTTTTTAATTTATTTTATCATTTACAAACTCAAAATTAATATAAGTCGTGAATCCCCGTTACAATGTAAAAAATGAAATGTTAAAGTTTAAACGAAATAAAAAATAGTCTTATGTATCACTTTAAAAACATAGAACTTATCCTGTTTGATCAAAGAATGAAGCCTTGAGTTTAACTAATAATAAAGAAAAAAAAGAAAAATAAATATTACAAGATACATTTTATGAAATATATATATCATTGATCAATTTAAGCAAACATAGTGATATTTAGGATTGTCTAAAAAAATAAATTAAATAAAAAAATAGTTCATACAAATTGAATTGAAAAAATATTTCATACAAATTAAACTGAATTGAAAATTAACTTATTTGAATTGAATTATTTTTTGGTTCATCGAATTGTTTTATTAAATTTGAACTGAATCATTCTTTTTAAATTGAATTAGTTAAATTATTTTTAAATTAATTTAAACAATTTTTTTCACTAACTTATAAAAAATTGAAAATAGAAAGAATTTTATCTTTTATAAAATTAGTTTATTTGTTTAACAATTCAGTTGGATCAAGTTTTTTTTTCCACTCCTAAAATGAATCATCCAATAAATCATCCTTATTTGTTCAGCCAATTATACTACTTCCTAGCCAAGGTCATTCGACATATTACTATATTTTATTTAAAACTATTCCCTTCTGAAACTTTAGCCTAGAGCAAGGGAAAAGAAGGTACATAAGTTGAAATGTTCAATACTTTTTTAAACAAAGAAATAACGTGAAAGTGGGAATGCTCATCATGGGGTTATGTCATGAAATGGGCCCCTTTAATTACGAGAATTATCGGCAACAAGCCAACTTATACATTTTTTTTAAAAGAAAGTGGGAGGTTACATATTTTACCTTTTCTTCTAATCAAAGAAATCTTTTCGATTAATAAAACTATTAAAACGAAAGTAAGACTCAACATGAAAAACAAACTCCTTTTTCCCTTCATCAATTCCACCTACTGTAGCATTCCTGATGAAGAGATTGTACTTACTTGGCTCGTGTTTCTCATTCATTGGCCATACTATATATTATATTATTGTACAAAATGTAAGGTAAATTAGACCTACGTAACACTTAAGAGATCCAAATTTCTAAGTTAAAGCGACTTAAAATTTCAAAGATCAATGCTATTGCCAACTTGCCGGAAAGGGCAATGACTTTCAAAATTAAGCACGAGAGAAACATTTGTTTGAGGAGAAGAAGTGAATCAAGTGATCAAATATAAACTACATGTATTTAAAAAATTCATTCTTATCTTAAAAAATAATGTCTCGATGCTATATACAAGAGAAAGATAACTATTATATTATTTTATTAGTTAACTTTAAAGATTAAATTAAATTTAAATTCAAAATTTTAAAACAATATTAAAATATATTTTAAATCTATTATCAAGTTATTCATTCATTATATTATTCATACATAAGAAAGTACAAATTAACTTTTAGAATTAAATTAGTTGAATACTACCAACATATTTCTTATATATAAATAACAATGTTCATGGGATTATGCCAAAAAAAAATTAAGCTTCATCCTGGTATGTCCTAGGTCCTAACTCCTCCTACAGTAAAGATAATTAATATCTAAAGATTCAACACTACCATTACTTGCAGTTAGCTTTTACATTAACATCATATATACATGGCTTCTCTGAAATCAGTTATGTCTCTTGACTCAAAGTCTAACTTTGATGAGCTCCAATGGGTCATCCAAATCCGTAAAACCCTCGAAGAAGAGCTTGATGAAGATGGTGAATTCCCCGTATCCATCTTCAGCGTTCCGAAGCTCCTTAGGGCTTGTGATCCCGATTCGTATATTCCTCAACAAGTTGCACTTGGTCCTTACCATTATTGGCGTCCGGAACTGTATGAGATGCAGAGGTACAAGCTCTCAGCAGCAAAAAGATTCCAGAAACAACTACAAAGCCTCAAGTTAGAGAATCTGGTTGACCAGTTGACCAAGTTGGAGCAAAGGGTTCGAGCATGCCACCACAAGTTCTTGGATTTCAACGGGGAAACATTGCTGTGGATGATGGCAATTGATGCCTCATTCTTGCTTGAGTTTCTCCAAGTTTGTGCCATTCAAGATGGAACAAAAGTGCATTGGAGGAAATCATCTCATAATGCAATTTTGAGGGATATTGTAATGCTTGAGAATCAAATCCCATTATTTGTGTTGAGAAAGATGCTGGAGTTCAAATTCTCATCACTAGAAGCTGCAGATGAAATGCTGATCTTCATTTTCATTAGCCTCTTCAAAGAGATTTCTCCTTTCAAGATGATGGAGGATTATCCAAATCCAAACATTATTCAAGTCATCTCAAAGAGTGCACATCTTCTAGATTTTCTATATCACATGATTGTACCTAATATATTACAACACCAAGATACAATTGAAGTTGAGTTTCAAGAACAAGAAGAAAAGGAAGAAGAATCAAGCGTTGACTCCAACCAAGTTAAGCAACTCTTTAGTGAACTATGGAAGCTGCTTTTGAAATTAAACAAAGGGCCAGTGAGTATAATAAAAAAGGTACTTGTATCTAGACCTATGAAAGTCTTTGTTAAATTGCCATGGAAAATCATAATCAACCTTCCAGGAGCTAAAGTTCTTAAACAACCTGTTGAATACTTATTTTTCTCTCAAAAGGAAGGAGAAAGTGTGAGTTCAAGTTGCTCCAATAGCCTCATGAACAAGCCACCCTCGGTGGAGGAAATCACTATTCCTTCGGTCACACAACTCTTGAATTCCGGGGTTTGTTTCGTAGCCACTAAGGGAACCATATCAAACATCAGTTTTGACACCAAAACAAGCACGTTTTACCTTCCCACAATAGGTTTGGACGTTAATACTAAAGTTTTCTTGAAAAATTTGGTTGCATATGAAGCATCAGTGGCATGGGGGCCCTTGGTTATAACACGTTACACTGAGTTGATGAACGGGATTATAGACTCGGAGGAAGATGTGAAGATTCTGAGAGAAAAAGGGATTATTGTGAACCTCTTGAAGAGTGATAAAGAGGTGGCTGATATGTGGAATGGGATGAGCAAGTCGTTGAGATTGTCAAGGGAAGCGTTGTTGGATAAGGTGATCGAAGATGTTAACAAGTATTATAACGGTAGAATGAAGGTTAAACTTGTCAAGTTCATGAAGGCTTATGTGTTTGGATCATGGCAGATTTTGACCTTCCTAGCTACCATCTTCCTCTTGCTCTTGATCACCTTGCAAGCCTTCTGCTCTGTCTATACTTGTAATTACACTTTTAATGACACTTCTGGCTGATTATGTCCATTTCCACCTTTTTTTTTTATCCTTCCTTTTAGAAAATAATGATAAATACTTGTTATAATATAAATACTCTATTTAATATTTATTTTTATTACATCATGTTATTTATTATTTTATCTCTATGTCTCTTTGAGTATACGATGATAAGGTGTTTTTGTTCATTTTATTACATCGCGTCAATTATTTTTCTTGAGACAAAAACAAACGTTTAAAGTATGAGTGAAGAAAAGAAATATAGGAAAAAAAAATAAAGAAAAACTATAAATATAATAAATAATGTAATAAAAATTAATAATAATAATAATAAATAAATAAAATATTTAACAATAACCATTTCTCTTGACTTGATATATCTTGTAGTGAAGTAGAATTAACTAACTTAATTAATCTAAATTATTGACAAATTTAATTTAATGTTAACTAACTTTTTTCTAACTCTTGTGAATTTACAATTAAATGAGTCTTATATATAAAAATATGAGGATTATATTATAGATAATATTAAAGTTATTTTTATTTCAACATCTTTCTTTTACTTTTTATACATCTTAAATGACTCTCATTATTACACATCATTTATTTTTATTTTTTTTTATAATTTAAGCAATTCTTTTTTACTAAATAAATTCCACAAACAACTTAATATTTATATATTTCATCAATATTAATTTTTAATTTCACAAGTAATTTTATAATAATTAATTTGTTTTAAATACTCTTAAGCACATGTGAATAAATAAGCCACCTATTTATTTAGAGCTTGCCTCCAAAGATGAAATGCTTAACAAGCAGAGTTGTTAGTGTTAACAAGAATGAAGCCTTTTAAGGATTGTTGTGGAGGGAAATGGCCTAATTTTGATAACATTGTTCTTTTCGTTAATTGTGAAGGTGATATCCGTGAGACATAATTTTTAACAGAAAATAATACTTACACATATATTGTAGAAAGCAAGAGAAAAGGAGAGAATATCTTCTCAATGTATTCTTTTATCTTAAATTTAATTTTTTTGTTATACGGTAATAGTCCCAAGCGAGCCAAATTTATAGGCTTGACTCTATAACTACTAAATCTAGAAAGTTGGAAACTATCTCACACGCTAACAGCATCAATCCTAAATGTGGGTAATAGAAAATCAAATAATGAAATTGAGAAAGTTGAAAACTACTCCACACACTAATAACATAATCCTAAATGTGGGTAGCAGAAAATTAAATAATGAAATCGAGAAAGTTGGAAACTACCCCACACACTAATAACATAGTCCTAAATGTGAGTAACAGAAAATTAAATAATGAAACTGAAAAAATAAAATTTTAAACTAAAATGTTTTGACTCAATTAACAATAAATATTAACCATACATAGATACTTGATTTATTTATTTCTAACTGAAGAAGCTAAGCATAATGATTTATTGGTTACTTGTGAATATGATTAGGTGTTTCTAATCATTGCATTGCGCATTTGCTTCATTTGGATTCTTTTCCAACGTGCATGCATAATTCTTACATGTAATACTGATGTGTATTTGTAGAATTAATTTTAAATTAACGTAATTTTATAAATTTGATTTTAAGGAAATATGAGTTTAAAATAATAAATATTAAAAATGATATTTCTTTTATAATTAAAAATAATTTTGAATATGTAATTATTAAAAAGGATTTTAATGTATATATATAATTTTTTATGTAAAAACTTTTTATATTGTAATTAATTACATTGATGTTGATATATATACATTAATTAATAGTTGAAAATAAATAATTAAGTTTATAATGTTTTTATACAATAAAATTAATAATTGGGTCTCGCGTAATTAAGAAACAAAAATAAACAAAAGGTTTAAAATAACCAAAACACACAAGTACATTAATATTCGGCAGCAAATAAATAAACCAAACAAGAAAAGACAGATTTCATTGTTGTATTAATTATTCATCTTAAATTGATATGTTTGAATTAATTTAAAGAAAAGATCTGTGGAAGAGTTAAAAAAAAATTAATTAAATTGAATAGAAATTTACCAAAAAATTACTATATTACTATTTTATAACACTAAATGTTATATTTTTAATAAAAGTTTTAAATTTAAATTTTTAATGACTGTTTTAAAAAACATTAATTAATATTTTTTTAAAAGATAATAAAAATATGGAAAAAATAAAAATATGAGAAAAAAAAATAGTCGTAACAAATCTCCTCCCTCCATCACGGTAATAAACCTACTCTTAGGTGAAAAATTAAGAAACCCTAAACTATTTTTGAACATGAACAGATTTCATCTCGTTTCAATGAATTTTATTATCAATTTTTAGAGATTTTAGGAACAATTAATTTTTTAACCACACTAATATTTTGCAAATGAATATTGGTGTCAATTGGTAAAGCCACCATAAATTGTACCAAGTCAGACAAGTAATAAAATAAAAGTAAACTACCATTTTTTAAAGAGTGAATTAAATACATATTTTTTGACTAAGTCAAACTAATTGGATGTAATTTAAATTGAAGTAGATTTTAGAAAATTAAAATACACAATTGATATAAAATAATAGGGATTTAAAAGGTCAAAAGAGTTTTAAGTCAAAGTTTAGAAATACATAATGATAACGATAATTAGTATGTAAAATATTCACTAATTGTTCATATGATAACAAAATCCTTTACCATTTCAAGTAATCTCTTATGATGTTTAAGATAAATTTCTACTAAATTGATTCATACACCATATTTTGGTACATAAAAATGAATTTATACACAAAATTAACTTCTTAATTTAAAATATACGAGAACAAGGTGTTAAATCATGAGCAAATCACATTCACACACTCAAAAATCTCTATTCCTAGAAAATAAAATGTTAAGACTCAAACTATATATGAAGGATTATTCATAACCTATAATTCTATTTTCGAATGTTAAGAAGGTTCATCCAAATAAAGTATGAGTAGTTAGTTCATATGCCAAGTATTAATAACGGATTTATTAGTTCAATATTAAAAATAAATAAATTTCAGTCAAGGAGCAATTTACGTCACAGTTCCAAAACAATTCGTTAATTTTAACTACAAAAAATCCAGGAACCATTTACAAAGATAAAATATAGACAAAAAAAAAAGAGTTCGAAATCTTTCTCAAATTTTGTTTTCCAAGTCTCCAACTATAAGTGTTAATTAGTTTTGCCTTTTTCCTATCCAAATTAAATATTTTTTATTTCCTAAATTACAACCATATATGATACATGTAGATTTATTATCTCTTTTAGAATTCATCATATTTTTTAAGTGAAAATTAATTAAATTTATATGTTTTTTTAAAGTTTGAAACCAAATTTATTAATATAAAAGTATTGAGAATTAATTATGTTTGACTGAAAACATATTGTTTCCTTAAAATAAATAGTGTAATAATATTATTGAAAATGATAATCGTGGGATTTTATTAAAATGCGGAGGATAAATTCTACCTTGAGAATTTAGGAAATTAAAATAAGCTTTACCTTATGTTAAAAATCCATTAGAGAGATATAAAGATCAGTCAAATAAATTATATATACCTTTAATTCCCAACAAAGTTTTCTCTTTACTTGGAAGAATGATCGTCCCTCCCATATTAGTTTTAATCTCCTCCTTGTTTCTTTTGTTTCGTCATTTACCAAAACAAAACAAAACAAAAAAAAAAAACTGTAATACGATTAGATTTGGAACCATATGTGGTAACCAAAAACCATGTCCGTGGATTTGATTTGGCGTTTACTAAACTTAAAACGTTACCAGATTTTTTAGATACCGCTTATATCTAAATATAGTTGAGTAGGTTGTTCAGAAAATTGTCTTTCTTTCTCACCATGTTTCCTTCTCCAATTCTCCTTGTTGGGAAACATCTTTGACTTCATAGGCATGCATGACACATTATTATTATATATTGCCATAAACTCAACAAACTTAACATTCATACATATTCATGAGCATCCCAATCACAATTGCACCACCAATATTGTGATTGGGAAGCTATCATCACCATCGCGCTTGGCCATAATTTTGAAATTAACACAATGACCCGTCTCAACCTCCTTCCAATTTTTGTTGTCGTTTCATGGACCTTGTTTTTTGCTTGCCATGCAGACAATGCCGGCCTCCTAGAAGGTTTAAATTACTTCTATTTTTATTTAATTTTCTGTCCTCTAAAAAGGGTTTTGATTGCATTATTCAATTCCCTTGATCATTTACGGAGTTTTGGATCTTAATTAACTTTATCTTTCCTCTTGATCATTTACTTTCCAGCTGTTTTCTAAATCATGATTATGGTTAATTAATATGGGAAATGCTTTGTTTATCATAGGATTCCCGAGTGGAAAATCTATAAATACAAATAGCTCAAGATTACCATTAGCTGCAGAAAGAACGCGCAGGATTGACCCTAGTAGTGACTTCAATTACTATAATGATGGATGGGATATTACCAATAAACATTATATTCTGGTGTGAGCCTCTTGTTTTTCTAACTGCATGCATTCTGATTTCCCACACATTGTTTTTGACACGCATTTCTGCGTTATAATATTAAGCATATTGAATTGATAATTGGTTCGATAGTTTGAGTAAAAAAGGGCTCTTAATCGCTTTGGGAATACCCAACCTGAATAATCCTTCAAATGAATAATTCTATAGAGATTAATTGGACAAGTTTCCTACCTCAAATTCATATTTCCTACCTCATATTTTGGACAGTAGCTTATATATTTAATAGACAACTTCATTTAAGACTAACTGATTTCAAGATAAAATTTATCATGATATCTGAGTTTATAATCTATCTTTGTAAATCACTTATTCTAGTATGCATGGTCTGTAATTTATATATTTGATAACAACTTTTCTTAATGTCAACTGGTTTTAAAAATGAAATCTAACGACATATATTAGACTTCACATGTTGCAACTTTTGTATATGTTAAAATATTTAGTCTCCATGATCAAGCTATCTTCTTCTGATTCACTTCCTACAAACTGGATGGAGTGTAGTCTCTTGCTTTTTCTGGTATTCCTCCGGTTGTGGTTGGTGTAGTCTGGTGTATCATTGTGGCAATAAGCTTCTTCATCATAGCTTGCTTGCATTGCTGCGGCTGCTGCAAGAAAAAGAGGACACATTACTCTCAAAAGACTTATGTTATATCATTCATCTTTCTCTCACTCTTCTTGATCATTACAATGTAGGTCCCCCTTTTCCCTTCCCATTCGTGTAGAAAAATCATGTTTGAATTGAATCCAAGTTAGTGTTCACTTCAACATTGCAGAATTGGAGGGGTTTTCCTTTACACTGGACTGGAAAAATTCCAAAATACTGGAAGCGATGTATCAGATGTTCTGGTCACAAAAGCAAACACAGTAGTTGATATTATTCAGAATGTATTGTGCAATCTTGAATCGGCTAAGAACATACAAGTAGCTAGTTTTTATCTTCCAGACGATATCAAGAAAAGCATTGAGAAGGCTGAAAAATTTTCCAATCAAACTGATTATATTAAGATCCAAGCAGAGGAAACAGCAAGAATCTCAAACGAACTCCTGGATTCTGTGTGAGTGAATCCTACTTTATTTGTTTTCTTTATGAAGCTTGCATATATGGTTTAAGGAATTGGATTCATTTGACTAAACTTACGTTTGTCAACTACAGAAGTTACAGTCTTATGGCTGTTGGCACTATGATGCTTGTCTTGACAGTGATTGGCTTCAGTAAGTATGTATATCAAGTCTACATGATTATTTCCTCTGAACAAAGAATGCATTTGGCTCACTATATATTCTCTTAATTATTCATTGCAGCAATCTCAATTTTTGGCTGGAAAGTGGTCGTTTATATGTAGGTGACTCAGTTCAATTTTGTCTTCTTAATTTTGCTCTTGAATTAATTAATTGTCTGATTTTTAAGTTCTCAATTGGACAAAACTTAGATACAATATCATAAGCATTATAGTGTTATTCTTCGATCAAAACTGAAACTTCGTCTCGATAATCCATGTAATAAAATATTCCACTAAATGTGACACATTATCAAGGTGAAACTTCAACTCTAATTAAAAAACAGAACCAACCGCACTAATATAATTTTTGTCTTTTGCAATGGATCCTTAGTTTTCTATTTTCTTTTGTGATTTCTTTTAATTCTTTTCCAAATAAATTACTGCAGCTTGCTTTTCTTCGGGTGGATCCTTGTCACAAGCACCTTTATATTAAGCGGGATATCTTTAATTATTCACAAGTAAGTTCCATCAAATTATTTAATTTCAGAAATCAACCATACTGTTATCTTAATTTGTAGGCTTCTGATTGGGATTTGGGTGACAGGATGGCTATGTGACAAGCACTTAGATTAAAGGCATTAACCATATTATGACAAGATGTCAGTAAATTAGAGAAATTAGTTTGAGATGTTAAAACTTGAATGTAGTTGATTAGTTTATTAATTATGCAATTGCAGTGGGGTAGCTGACACATGCGTTGCAATGGAGGAATGGGTTGAGCAACCACGAGCTCACACAGCTCTAAGCAAACTTCTTCCTTGCATGGATGAGACAGCAGCACAAAGAACGTTGGACATAACCAG
Source organism: Mucuna pruriens (assembly GCA_025330945.1). NCBI lineage: Eukaryota > Viridiplantae > Streptophyta > Magnoliopsida > Fabales > Fabaceae > Mucuna > Mucuna pruriens. The sequence continues at coordinate 1,048,722 of JAENHJ010000529.1, forward strand.
AAACACCTCATTCCAAGTGGTAACTTTGGTTAATGAATTTGTAATTAATATAGCCAACGCTCAAACGCCTCGTTTAGAATTACAAGATAAGGATATAAACTACAATCAATCTGGTCCATCCATGCCCATCCTGTGCAATCCATTTACACCTAACTTGACTGAACGAGCATGTGGTCCAAACGAAGTAGCGTTAAAGGGTGCACCTACAGTAAGTTAATTTATTATTGCTTCATTAATTCTCAACCTTTACAAATACAAATCTTTAGTAATTTCTCCTTTTACATTATCTTCTTCTAAACAATATTTCAGTGTTGATAAGGTATAATTAATGGACAGGCCTACAGAAGTTTTTTATGTGTTACATCCTCATCTGGTACGTGCATTAGCATGGGGAGATTGACTCCTTCACTCTACTCAAAGGTTATGGTGGCTACCAACCTGAGTGACACACTGCATCGACATGGTCCACTCTTGGCTCGATTAGTAGACTGTTCCTTTGTTGTTGAAACCTTTGATCAAGTCAGTAAGAAAGATTGTCCTCCGTTTAAGCGATACAGCAATCAGGTCTTCATTGGCTTGCTCTTGATTTCATCTGCAGTTATGTTCTCTGTCATTTTGTGGGTAGTTTTTGTTAAAGAGAGACAACTTCAAATATCTTCAAAGAAGCAGGAGGAATCACGTATTCAAATTAATTAACATGAACAAAGCCATTAGAAACCTAACTGCATGGAATGTAGTTTCTCTCATATGCAGCTTCCACTCTTTACTCACTAAACTGCTCTTCACTATTCCTAAGAATCAATGCCCAATTATCATACAAATCATTTAAATTTGGATCTAACACTTCTAAAGATTTTATTTATCTTAATACCTCAAATGATATTTTTTACTTTAAAGAGTAATGTGTTCTAATCTTAACAATTATAATTGCTACATTATTATTGTAAATCATTTAAATTAAAAGTTTAATTTTTATGGACTACTGTATTAAAAAAATTTACATAGTTAATCAATTATAAATTTTTTTGATATAACTTTTAAAAGAATTATTATAAAAATTATTATAATTACATATTATAATTGGATAATAATATACAAATTATTTATATTATTGTTGCATATACTATTTACTCTTAAATTAGTCCACCTTAGATTTTTAAAAATACAATAAGGAAGTTGTAAAAAATAATAATAATAATAAATGACTGTCCACTCTCAAATGCTGAAATGATTGTTCCCTTTCTCTTTGTGCTTTGCTACATACATCCATCTTTGTTGCATACTCCAATCTAAACAACACAAGAAGTAATCTTTCAAGTTAAAAACAAAGGAAGGAAACTATCCCCATTTAAATCTTTATACACCAATTTCGTGGTCAGAAAGTGCATATTGGAAATTATATTACAGCAAGGTTGAAAAGTGCAGGATTGTGCAGCCGAAACAGAACCCAAGAAGTAAAGGCTGCATTTTTTAATAAAAGCTAAGTTGAAAACTTGTCACAAATAATAGCTGAAGTTACATTTTAATACCTTAAATATTCAAAACAGGCCCTTAGTCTCAATTCACATCAATTGTCATTCGTCACATAAGTTACAAGTTTAATACTTCACTTCAAATACTTAAATTATAAGGCAAAACATACGCCAACCCTCGCCCAACCTCAGGATTTGGAAGAAAACACACCACTAGCACGATAAGTACTGCTGCAATTCCTAAAAATGACCCCCCTATTATTAAGTATTAATGAAGAATCAAGATAAAATTTAAAAATCATTAGCACTAGTTGAAACAAGTTAGCTACAGGACAGGAACATAATAACAAAATGGTTTAATCTTACCTGTGCATTCATATGGAAGGTTGGTGTGCCCAGGGTAAGAACTCCAATTGTAATAACATATCCGCTGCCAATATCAAACTTCACTTGGACTACCTGTAAGTTTACCAGTATTTTCTTTTTTTGCAATATGCAAAATTTTCTGTACTATGAAGTGTATGCATTTTTATTACAGAAAAATGCTGAATAATTTCTGCTTTCAATCATGATCTTGCATGCTTCTTAATGCATCTTAGAATAAAATTAGCAGAATTCGCCCCATTTATGCAATTCATATGCAGATTCAAGTTGTAGGCTACTTAAAATAATCAATGTCAAAATGGAATTTATCTCAAATAGTGTAATTACAATGAGATCTTTTGTTTCATCAATTTCATCTATTACTTACACAAACATTCATCTTACACTTTTTTTATCAATAAAAGATAGCTTGAAGAATCCAATATAAGAGAAGCTGGTGCTATTCATAAATAGCATACGTACTCATTAGCCGGAGGCATTTAACAATGGGAAGATCATACGTATCCACGTCCTATATTTTGTTTATGTTGCTGATAAAATTTATTTTTCAAATCATATAATCATGTCTTGGACACCCTGAGCTAAGGTTTCACCAGCACATACACTAATAAATTTGTTACGATCATTAATTTTCCTACTTGAGAATTAAGGGTAGCTCATTTACTCTGCCATTATGATAGTTGAAATAAGCCTCTTGAGGATCCTGGTTGACGAAACACTATTTATTTGATAACATGAAAGGAATCTGCGCATTTAATTTTCAGTTTTCCCATTCTTATGCTAGTGAATTCATTTGAGTAAAGACACAAGGTACTCCTTGCATGAGAGATATATATTTTTCTATTATTTAATTTTGTATTATTTGACATTGTGGGGGAGAAAACCTAACTTTTATTACCTTAATATTTTTTGTTACAACCTACTAATATCTACAATGTTAACAATTATTCACGCTATGAAAAAATGAATTGAATTATATATTTGATAGAATGTGTATTACAAAAAGCAATATGACTAACCTTGTTAGTATAGCTGGTAACAAAGTAATTACCAACTAACTTTTTAACTATATACTAACTAACTTTTCAGTTATTTCAACAATCTTTGAATTATTCCTAACGCTCCTTTTTAATTCAAAGTTGCATTTACACAAACAATTCCAATGGAATCTCTCAAACATCTAAACCTCTCTAGCTCCAAAGTCTTAGTGAGTATGTCTGCAAATTGAATTTTAGTTCTGCAGTGCTCAATCTTCAACTTCTCATTGCTGACTTACACTCTCAAGAAGTGGAACATTGTTTCTATATGTTTGTTCCTTCCATGAGATGTTGGATGCCTTGCTAGATCAATGACAGATTTGTTGTCTACCAACAACATTACTTTGCTCGAATTTTTCACTTGCAATTCTTTCATCAAGGCATCTAACCAAACTGCTTGAAATGCAATTTTAGAGGCTACAATATACTCAGCCTCACAAGATAATGCTACTATAGGTTTCTTTGTAGAGGTCCAAGAGATTGGAGTGTTGGGTTATTTTTGGGCTCCCAACTATGTGGACAAAAGTCCAATACTCTCAAGCCCGTTAGGTCTCTCTTTGTAGGAGGAGAAGGGGTCAGATTTGGAAATTGAGAGAGAGTGGATTTCTCAGGCAGAGAGAGAGAGTGGATTTCTCATGTAGAGAGAGAGTGAATTTCTTAGGCAGAGAGAGAGTGAATTTTTTCATAGAGAGTGAGTGAGAGATACAGAAAATAACTCTTGTACTCTTAATTAATCATAGCGGATTAATTTCTTTGGTCTTGACGACCCGTGGTTTTTACTCCTTACGTTGAGGGGGTTTTTCCACGTTAAAAATATTGGTCTCTCTTGTGTGATTTTTCTCATTGTTACTGTCATTTGCATTTGTGGTTACTCCTTAGGGATTCTTGCAAGTTAGGGAAATTTTTATCCATTGCGTTGTGTCACCACATTGGTGGTGCCTTATTAGTGGTACCGTACTACCTTCCCATCATCAAAGTGGTGGCCTTTTCCCCATCAGAGTGGTATCAAAGCTCTCTGGTTTGAAGGGTGTTCTGCTTGCTAGAATAATGGAGGTTAATACAAATAGAATGGTGAGTCTGAATGGTACTAATTATCACTTGTGGAAATGGAAGATAAAAGATTTATTATTTGTGAAGAAAATGCATCTTCCTGTTTTTGCTGCTAAGAAGCCAGAATCTATGTCTGATGAAGAATGGGACTTTGAGCATCAACAGGTATGTGGTTTTATCCGACTTTTTGTGGATGATAATGTTTATAATCACATTGCAAGTGAGATAGATGCCAAGACTTTGTGGGAGAAGATTGAATCCTTGTATGCCTCAAAGTGTGGGAATAACAAATTATTTTTGTTAAATTCTATTGTGAGTTTGAAGTTCAAGGAAGACACTTCACTGTTAGATTACTTGAATGAATTTCAAGGGATTATTGATCAGATGTCAGGAATGGACATCAAGTTTGAATATGAGATTTTGGGATTACTACTCTTGAATTCTTTACCTGAGTCTTGGGAGACTTTTAAGGTCTCTATCACACATTCAACCCTTAATGGTGTTGTCTCTTTGCAAATGGTAAATGGTAGTGTACTTAACGAGGAGATGAGAAGGAAGGCACAAGGTTCTTCATCTCAATCTAAGGTACTTGTCACTGAAAATAGGGGGAGAAGTCAGAAAAAGGAAAGAGAAAATAGTAGAAGTAAATCCAAGTCTAGATACAAGAATGTGGAGTGTCACTACTGTCACAAAACAGAACATATACAGAAGCATTGTTTCCTGTGGAAAAATGAGAACAAAGGCAAAAAGGGTAAGTCAAAAGAGAAGGATGATGATGATGATGATCATGATCGTGTCACCACTGCTACAGGTGATGATCTTGTCATTCTTCGAGACTTTGAATCGGTTAATCTTGTATCCGATGAGAGCATGTGGATTATTGATAGCGGTGCTACATTGCATGTTACACCAAAGAAGGAGTTCTTTACATCTTACACTGCAGGTGATTTGGGAATGTTGAAGATGGGCAATGATGGTGTGACCAAGGTGATCGGTGTTGGTGATGTTTGCTTGCAAACCAACACAGGAATGCAGTTGTGGCTTAGAGGAGTCAAACATGCTTCAGATGTTCGCTTTAACTTGATATTTGTGCATATGCTTGATGATGGTGGTTATGATAATCACTTTGGTCATGGAAAATGGAAACTCACCAAAGGTAACTTGGTTGTGGCCAAAGGGGAGAAAATTTCTAAACTGTATTAGACAAAAGCTTTGGTTGCTAAAGACAGTGTGAATGCCATGGATATGGAGGCATCTTTGTGGCACCGAAGGCTTAGTCATATCGTGGAAAAAGGGTTGACTTGTTTAGCCAAAAAGGACATGCTTCCAGGATTGAAGAATGTAGAGTTGGAGAAGTGTTCTCATTGCATGGCTGGTAAGCAGACCAGAGTATCCTTTAAGAAGCATCCTCCTTCAAGGAAGTCAGAGTTGCTAGAATTGGTGCATTCTGATGTTTGTGGCCCATTGAAGGTAAAGTCATTTAGTGGTGCACTTTTTTTTGTTACCTTTATTGATGATTGTTCTAGGAAGCTATGGGTTTATGTGTTGAAGACAAAGGACCAAGTGTTGGAGAAGTTCAAACAATTCCAGGCTTTGGTTGAGAGACAATCAGGCAAGAAGGTGAAATGTATTCGTTCTGACAATGGTAGTGAGTATTGTGAACCATTTGATGTATATTGCAGGCAGCATGGTATCAGACATGAAAAAACTCCTCAGTTGAATGACTTAGCAGAGAGGATGAACAGGACATTGATTGAGAGGGTTAGGTGCATGCTTGCTGAAGCAAGGTTACCTAAGCATTTCTGGGGTGAGGCACTTTACACAACAGTGCATGTTATTAATCTCAGTCCTGTAGTTGCTTTCAATACTGAGGTGCCAGACAAGATTTGGTTTGGCAAAGATGTCAAGTATGATCATTTGCGAGTCTTCGGTTGTAAGGCCTTTGTGCATGTTCCAAAGGATGAAAGATCCAAGTTGGATATGAAGACTAGGCAATGTATCTTCATTGGGTATGGTCATGATGAGTATGGTTATAGGATGTATGATCTTGTTGAGAAGAAACTTGTCAGAAGCCGTGATGTGCAATTCATGGAAGATCAAACCATTGAAGACATTGTTCAGAATAGTGAGCAACATAATGTTGGTGATCAGCAGCTTGGAGATGGCTTTGATATTTCTCTTGATGATGATGCTGAAGAGGAGCAAGAGATGTCACAAGATGAGAATCTGGGTGATGCTCCTGAATTGCCTCCAGTTCAACTTAGGAGGTCTAATAGTCAGAGACAATCATCTACAAGGTATACTTCTAATGAGTATGTGACCTTGACAGATGGAGAAGAACCTGAATGTTACCTAGAGTCCATGGAGAGTGAAGAAAGGCAAAAGGCTTGGCAATCTAAATTGCAAAAGTATGTTGCTTTGTCCACTACCAAGGCAGAGGTTGATTTTGTTCAGGACGAACATTGGTTATTCTATGACAGCCAGAGCATTGACTTGATGACCAAGGTAGTTCCAAGAGGGAAGTTTCAAGCTTGCTGTGAGATCGCCGGACTGGCGATTACCTCCACATAGTTGTGAGGGGGGAGATATGTTGGGTTATTTTTGGGCTCCCAACTATGTGGACAAAAGCCCAATACTCTCAGCCAGTTAGGTCTCTCTTTATAAGAGGAGAAGGGGTCACATTTGGAAATTGAGAGAGAGTGGATTTCTCAGGCAGAGAGAGTGAATTTTTCACAGTGAGAGATACAGAAAATAACTCTTGTACTCTTAATTAATCATAGTGGATTAATTTCTTTGGTCTGGACGACCCGTGGTTTTTACTCCTTACGTTGAGGGGGTTTTTCCACGTTAAAAATATTGGTCTCTCTCTTGTGTGATTCTTCTCATTGTTACTGCTGTCATTTGCATTTGTGGTTACTCATTAGGGATTCTTGCAAGTTAGGGGAATTTTTATCTTTGCGTTGTGTCACCACATTGGTGGTGCCTTATTGGTGGTACCATACTACCTTCCCATCATCAAAGTGGTGGCCTTTTCCCCATCATGGAGCTCCTCCATAGAAGAAGATGTATCCTGCAGTGTTTTTTCTATCACTTTTGTCTCCACACCAGTATGAATCAGAGTAACCAATCAATTCTGGTTCTGCATCAATTTCACCCTTTAGAAATAGAATTCCAAAATCAACTATCCCTTGCACATACCTCAATATCCTCTTTGAAGAGATTGTCTTGGCTCTTGCATGAATCTATTGATTAACCCAACACTAAAGTTCAATTCAGGCCTTGTGTTGCACAAGTATCTTAAGCATCCAACTATCTTTCTGTAGTGAGTAAGATCAACTAGTTTTTCATCTGTTTCCTTCTCTAAAACAAGTCCAACCTCTAGTGGTGTTCCTACTGAATTGCTTTACTACATATTGAGCCTTCTCAATGGATCCTTTGCATTTGATGCATAATTGTTTCATACTGAGTCATTTTAAATTCAATCCCCAAGTAAGAGAGGAGTCCAAGGTCACTCATCTCAAACTCATTCATCATCTGTCCTTTGAAATTGACAATTGCTTCCTCACTGTTGTCAATAATCAAAAGGTCATCAACCTCTTGCTTATATAGCTAGTAATAAAGTAACTACTATTGGTTAAGAATAACAAACTTAACTAACTTTTTAATTATAGACTAACTAACTTTTTAGTAATTTCAACCATCATTGAATTATTCCTTACATATAACACGCTATTTGGGTTCTGATTTTTGTGAGCCTCCATTCTGCATTTTGTGACTTTCCATTTTGCATTTTGTGGTTGATTTTTATTGAGTTTGTGCCTTTAAATGTTATTAAGTTATTGGAAGAGTTTCACTTTAAACTTGGCCCCACTGGGATATAGTTCGAAGAAGTTGTTATATTGCGTCCTTGAAAGGAGATTAGGAGAGCAAGTGCCTATGGCTCAAGTCTAGTAGGAGTCAAAAAATAAAAATAAAAAAAAATAATTATATTATTATATGATAATATTTTATGATAATTTTATAAATAATTATAACTATTATTTTCAATGTCATGTTTTATTTTTTTTATTTAAATTAAAATGTAACATATAATTATAAAATATTCTTGTTGTTATTTTTTTCTTCTAATAGGTTAGGTTCATAAATTTATATTAAATGAATTTTTAACTTACTATGACATATCAAAAAATAGATTAAACGTGTAATATTGTTCACACTTTCTCTAATTGTTTTTTTCAACTAAATAAAAAACACAAATTAAAAATAAAATTATAAAAAAAATTTATTTCCACAATATAAATTAAAATTTCTAACTTAAATAGTGAAACTCACACTCTCCTAACTCTTATCGGAAGAATTTTAACATTCTTTCTCTTTTATTTGGAAGGTGCATTTCATATACCTTGTTAGTAAAAAAAAATCTCTTTCAATCATCTCAAACAACTACACAATTTGTATATATATATATATATATATATATATATATATATATATATATATATATACATGTACATATGAACATATGTATAATTTTCATAATTGTCTATTTGTTTTAATTTAAAAATTGATTTATATTACAATTTAAATTATTTTTATAAATTTAAAACATATTATATATTTTATATACTTTAAATATTTATTTATTATAAAATAATTTTATATAAAAATAAATATTTGTCTTGCATAATACTGAACCTAAAATACTAGTTAAAACTAAAAGTTAATATACTAATAAAGAATATCCATGTATATGTAAGATTTATTCTTAGACAATAAAAGTAAATTGAATAAAAAACATAATATTTCTTTTTGAAAATTTTTAAAATTATTTTATTCATTTAATGTAATAAAATATATAATTTTGAATAAAATTATATGTCTATTTCTTTTATATAATATATTTTTACTTTAACAAATTTTATATATAAAAAGACATTATTTAACATTTTGTCCTAAACCCATAAAATATTAGGATCAACCTAATTGAATCAGTCCATAACAAAAACAATAAAAATTTAAGTAAGAGTAAACAAAAAAAAATTTTTTTATACAACTTAAGGATGCATGTTTGACTAGAATATTTGTAAGTCTCCTATAGATATCAGAGAAAGTAAATGTATATTAGCAAGTATTTTTATATTTGATATTAGAAAAAATGACTCAAAATACATTTACATATAATTAAATTAAGGACCGTCTAAAAATTTAATTGAATACAAATATTAATAAATCTTTTAGCAAATATAAGTGTTAATCTCTTCTTAATGTGTCATGAAATTCAGTCAAAATAATTAAACAAAACAAATATGAATTCAAGTTGAATATATATATATATAACAACTAAAATAAGATTACATTTATCATTAATTACTCAATATTTTAGATTAATTCATAATTAAAATGAATATTATTCTTTTTAATATTATTTTGTTATCGGTTACTTTTTAAAGTTATTTATTTATAAAAATTATAATATGTTTTAAACTTTATATCTGATCATTTAATTTTACCATTAGTCATCGATTATATCCATCGACTTTGATAACGTTGGAGGATGGTATTGTCTAGGTTTGGCTTCTATAAGGACAGTGTAGTCTAGGTTTGGACGTTCGTATTGTCTAGCGTGGAAAGTAGGCTGTAAGTGAACTGAATTAGACAGAGGAAACCTCAGCACTCAAAATTCCTCCTCTCTCATCAAAGATCACGGTAGCGTCTCTTTCTTTTCTCGTTTCTGTCTTTGCTTTATTTGATTCAATTCCATTGATTAATACAATAATATCTCTCTCTCTCTCTTTATCACTGATTTTGATTCAAGGCCTCGCTCTATGTAAATGATGATGAAATTGGAATTTCTGACGAGGATTGAATTGTCTTATAATGTCTTTATTTTGGAAAATAAATGGAGAACATGCATGGAACTCATATCTAGAGTATTCTAGAGAGGAAGAACCCAAGGTTTGAGGAATTCATTAAGGAAAAAAATACAATCAAAGATGATTGGAGGAGAGGAGAATAAATACAAGCTAGTCCTTTTTATCTTTTGTTGGAGAACTTAGTTACTTGAGATAAAAACAACTTTATTAAAGTGAGTCAATATTTGACATAAGAAATGAGATACAATTTTGCTATTTTTTATTTTGGAATTATCTTTTTTTCAATTTTAAACTCTAGGTGATGTGTAAATTGTAACTAGATGATGCAATTGTTTCTACTTCGAACATGAATCATCCGACCACCTTATACATGGTCACTTCAACAACTTTAGTCAGTTTTGTTAGGAATAAAATTTATTAAAATTTTAATATTTGGTATATTTTAGATAATATTCCTGTTATAGAGGGGCCAAAGAGACTGCAATATTATTAAATAATTGTTTTAGCGCCGCCATCACGCTGTAACATATTGTTTTTCGACCCCTCTGCCATAGGTCGCAATGGTGTGTTTATATGGGGGAACTTTGGCCATCCTTCATTGATAAGAAGGTTTCATCACGCATTTCTACTGATATTTGTATTTCGGTCTTGTTATAGTCTTCAGATGAAGGGGCTTCTTTGCTAAGCTTCCTTGGAAAATTCAGATCCCCTTGAATGGTCAAGTCTTTTATTTGGACAGTAATTCTTAGTAAAATTAGTACAAATGATGTGCTACAGCTTCATAGACCAAAGATTTGTCTTTCTGTGTTTTGTTTGATTCTAGTTCTGAAAGTGCTGCCCTTTCATTTTTATTTCATACTGATGCCAGGTTAGTTTGGTGTTTTGGGGAAGTACTGGGTTTAGGCTCATTTGGACAAACAGTTTAATTAAGCACTTATTCAATAAGTTTATTTTTATAAGCTTCATTTGATAAGTTTTACTGTTAATTTATTGAAATAAGCTAAAAAAAACTAATAGGAAGATTGTAAGCCACTTTTGTATACTTAACCAAATAACTATAAACAGGGATGGATCTACGGGGCAGGGACACCTTTTATATATATTCTTATGGTGCAGCCATAGTATTACTATACTAGCTAATTCTAATTCTATCAACCTGTGTTATTATTGCTTGCACATACACTAATGGGGGGCTACATTTTGCTGCATATCCAAGATTTCTACTAGTCGTGCCATTTTGCCAAGTAATATAAGTAGGCTTTTGATACTCATCAGCTCTGCTGCAACTAGACTGATCCAATTAATGACTATAGGACATTGGTTACATATCTCTTGTGCTAGTTAAACAGGATATTGGGAATCAGAGCATTGGATACATTCATACATTTCTCCTAAATCACAGTTTCCTAATTCGGTGCTTTCACTGTCAAATTTAGTGTTCAGTACTTTTCCATAGTTGCATTTTACCTGCCTGGGGGTATTTCATTTATTATCTCAATATGAATTGGAAAATAACAAATAAAATTGGCAAGTAGATAAAATATCCATACAGACTACTCAGTATTTTATCGTTTGAAATAAAAATATTTTTTAGTTTTATGTGTAAGATTTGTAAATATTTGTGTAAATTAGTATTTGTTAAATAATTATTTATTAGAAATTATATATTTAAATAATTGTAAAGAGAAAAAAAAAAATCCCCCCCCCCCCCTCTAGTTGATTTCTGGATCCGTCCCTGCCTGTAAAGTGCTTATATGATAAAATAATTCCAAATAAGTTACATGGAAATTCTTCCAAATTTGCCCTATAGCATTTCTCATTGATTAAATTTTGAGGTTTTGGAAATTTGAAGGAGCAAGGATGGCAAAACTTTATGCTTTTAGTTTGTTTGTGTGCTCATAGTTGTTACTAGCATGCCATAGCAACAATGGAGATATATAATGTCTCTTGCATGTGTATGTGCCCCCTGTACATGTTTCCTTTTAAAATCTGATTTGATTAGAACATTCTTGTATTGGTGCTTCAGGTAACTTGAATTTGATGAATTCCGATAATTGGAGACCTGATCAAGGCACTAACCCCACTATGGATACAAGTGATTGGAGAGCTCAACTACCACATGAATCACGGGAAAGAATTGTCAACAAAATGTAAGCTTCAATTTCAATACTGAATCATTGGGGGTTATTTGAATAGTTTTTTTTTTTTCTAGCAGTTGTTGCATATCAAAATATTAAGGTTAAATACTCTGTAGGTTCCTATAGGTTTATCCAGATCTTAACTTAAGTCCCTGTAATGTGAAACCTTTTAATGAAGTCCTTGTAATTCTAATTTTTTTAAATCCTTATAGGGATTTAATTAAAATTACAGTGATTTTATTAAAAAGTTTTAAATTATAAGGACTTAATTAAAAACTTGACAAAACTATAAGGACCTACGGAATAATTTAACCTAAAATTAATAAAGGAATAATCAATTCCTAAATTGGCAACATTTCCAAAAGGTTTCTTTTGTTTTCCATGTAGAAGCAATTCTATCCAAGAAAATAGAAATACATGATTGTGAAAGAACTAAAGCAAACATGAGACAAAAAGCACCTTTCTGTGTAATTTTCTAATACATATGAAGTACACAACTTTTCTCAAAATTGTATTTGATATGTGAAGAACAATAATCAAATAATATTTTCATTATCTTTTTCCAAATGAATGTTATTTATTTGAATCACTAATGTATTGAATTATAATGTTGTATTCAAGTTCCATGCACAAGCATTAGCATGTCTGTGCTACATTAATACTTGTTGGATGGGTGAGCAGGGTATGACCGTAATTGGATGTTAATTTTATTATTATTATTTTACAATTTACTATACTAATCATTTGATGTTGCATTGCACAATTTATTAGTATAAACCTTTTTGTATCATTGGTGAGTATTTGGTCTGTGCTCTAAATGTGTAGCATCTCTCTTTCATTATTTTGGAGTTTTGTAAAGAGGACGGAGAACAATGCTTTGCCAGTTTGATATCTTTGCAAGACTTAGCTTTTGGTTAGTGGGTAGTGCCATTATAATTAAACTAAAAATCTTTGTCTCTTGAGTATACTACATTAGGATTTTGAATTTGGCTCCCCCATAATGTTTTTCTATTTCTTTTCTTTGACAATTTTGGTCACAGATAGATATTTATTAACATTGGTTGAAAGGTTATTGTAGCTAAATCCTTTATATCCTGAGAAGATGTTACTAAGACCATCATTGCAGCCCAGGGGTGATTTTCTTTTATGATTTCATCAACCTTTTTACAGCTAATCATGTTCTGTCTTTTAAGGATTGATTGATATTCTTAACATCTCCATCACTTGCATTATCTAATTATAAAACTATTGTTTTTCATTTTATAGAATGGACACATTAAAAAAACATCTTCCTGTTTCTGGTCCTGATGGATTGCATGAACTTTGGAAGATTGCTCAAAGGTTTGAAGACAAGATTTTTACTGATGCGACAAGCCAGGTACTCATTGTGATAATTTTGGAGCCTCCATTTCATTTATGGTTACCTATGCCAATATATACCATAAAAAAGATTGATGGTTTGACACAGCACTGGTGTTCTCTCTTTTCAGCCTGATTATCTCCGGAAAATATCTTCGAAGATGCTTACAATGGAGACTAAATCCAAAAGCACCTCAGCTAGCAATATGGATACATGTGATTGGAGAGCTCAGCTACCACATGAAATTGGCAAGTAGATAAAATATCCATATGAACTACTCGGTATTCTATCGTTTGAAATAAAAATATATTTTAATTTTATGTGTAAGATTTGTAAATATTTTTGTGTAAATTATTATTTGTTAAATAATTATTTATTAAAAATTATATATTTAAATAATAGTAAAGAGTAAAAAAATTGGCCCCCCTCTAGTTGATTTCTGGATCCGTCCCTGCCTGTAAAGTGCTTATATGATAAAATAAGTCCAAATAAGTTACATGGAAATTCTTCCAAATGTGCCCTATAGCATTTCTCATTGATTAACTTTTGAGGTTTTGGAAATTTGAAGGAGCAAGGATGGCAAAACTTTATGCGTGTTGTTTGTTTGTGTGTTCATAGTTGTTACTAGCATGCCATAGCAACAATGGAGATATATAATGTCTCTTGCATGTGTATGTGCCCCCCTTTACATGTTTCCTTTTAAAATATGATTAGAACATTCTTGTACTGGTGCTTCAGGTAATTTGAATTTGATGGATTCCAATAATTGGAGACCTATTCAAGGCATTGACCACACTATGGATACAAGTAATTGGAGAGCTCAACTACCACATGAATCACGGGAAAGAATTGTCAACAAAATGTAAGCTTCAATTTCAATACTGAATCCCTATAATGTGAAACTTTTTAATGAAGTCCTTATAATTCTAATTTTTTTAATTAAATTAAAATTACAAGGATTTTATTAAAAAGTTTTAAATTATAAGGACTTAATTAAAAACTTGACAAAACTATAAGGACCTATGAAATAATTTAACTTAAAACGAATAATCAATTCCTAAATTGGCAACATTTCCAAAAGGTTTCTTTTGTTTTCCATATAGAAGCAATTCTATCCAAGAAAATAGAAATACTTGATTGTGGAAGATCTAAAACAAACATGAGACAAAAAGCACCTTTCTGTGTAATTTTCTAATAAATATGAAGTACACAACTTTTCTCAAAATAGTATTTGATATGTGAAGAACAATATTTAAATAATATTTTCATTATCTTTTTCCAAATGAATGTTATTTATTTGAATCATTACTGTATTGAATTTTAATGTTGTATTCAAGTTCCTATTTATGTGCTAAATTAATACTTGTTGGATGGGTGAGCAAGATATGACCATAATTGGATGTTAACTTTATTATTATTATTTTACAATTTACTATACTAATCATTTGGTGTTGCATTGCACAATTTATTAGTATAAACCTTTTTGTATCATTGGTGAGCATTTGGTCTGTCCTCTAAATGTGGAGCACCTCTCTTTCAATTTATTTTGGAGTTTTGGAAAGAGGAGGAGAACAATTGCTTTGCCAGTTTGATATCTTTGCAAGACTTAGCTTTTGGTTAGAGGATAGTGCCATTATAATTAAACAAAAAATATTTGTCTTTTGAGTATACTACATTAGGATTTTGTATTTGGATCCCCCATAATGTTGTGCTATTTCTTTTCTTTCACAATTTTGGTCACAGATAGATATTTAGTAAGACCATCATGGCAGCCGAGGGTTTTTCTCTTATTATTTCATCAACCTTTTTACAGCTAATCATGTTCTGTCTTTTAAGGATTGACTGATATTCTTAACATCTCCATCACTTGCATTATCTAATTATAAAACTATTGTTTTTCATTTTATAGAATGGACACATTAAAAAAACATCTTCCTGTTTCTGGTCCTGATGGATTGCATGAACTTCGGAAGATTGCTCAAAGGTTTGAAGACAAGATTTTTACTGATGCGACAAGCCAGGTACTCATTGTGATAATTTTGGAGCCTCCATTTCATTTATGGTTACCTATGCCAATATATACCATAAAAAAGATTGATGGTTTGACACAGCACTGGTGTTCTCTCTTTTCAGGATGATTATCTCCGAAAAATATCTTTGAAGATGCTTACAATGGAGACTAAATCCCAAAACACCTTGTCTAGCAATATACCATGAAATCAAGTTGATAATAACTAAATGTTTTAATCTTACCTGTGCATTCGAATGGAAGGATGTTGTGCATAGGGTAAGAACTCCAATTGTAATAAAATATCCGCCACCAATATCAAACTTCACTTGGACTACCTTTAAGTTTACCAGTATTTTCTTTTTTTGCCATATGCAAAACTTTCTGTACTATGAAGTGTATGCATTTTTAGTACAGGAAAATGCTGGATATTTTCTGCTTTCAATAATGATCTTGCATGCTTCTTAATGTATCTTAGAATGAAATTAGCAGAATTCGCCCCATTTATGCAATTCATATGCAGATTCAAGTTGTAGGCCACTTAAAATAATCAGCAAAATGTCAAAATGGAATTTGTGCTTATAGGAAAGAAAAATAGGAAGAAAAAATGAAATAAACTTCTTCATAAGCTAAAATTAATATAAGTTAATTTGTAGAAACTCTCTTATATTAATTTTTACTAAAACGAGAGTTTCTACATATTAGCTTATAAATAAATTAATTTTATCTTATAAAAAAATTTATTTTATTTTTTCTTTTCATTTTTCTCTTATATAAGTGCTTAGGGAGAAATTTATCGAAACATATCCTTTATCTCAAATATTATAATTATAATTAAATATTTTGTTTCATCAATTTCATCTATTACTTACACATAACGGCAGCTCATTTACTCCCCGCCATTATAATAGTTGAAATAAAAGATTCAAACACTATATATTTGATAACATGATAGGAATGAGAAGCATTTAATTAATATAAAGCTATGCATTTAATTTTCAATTTTCGCATTATTTTTCCTTTTACGTCTTATGCTGGTGAATTCATTTGAGTAAAGACATAAGGTACTCCTTGCATGGGTGATATTTATTTCTCTATTATTTAGTTTTGTATTATTTGATATTGTTGGGGGAGGGGGGGCGAAGCCTAACTTTTGCTACCTTATTAGTTTTTTATTGTTGGAACCTTGACTTAGACTATCTACAACATGCTATTTGGGTTCCGATTTTTGTGAGCTTCCATTCTGCGTTTTGTGGTTGATTTTTTTTTTTTTTTGAGATTGTGCCTTTAATTTTATTCAGTTGTTGGAAGAGTTTCACTTTATACTTGGCCCCAATAGGATGTAGTTTGAAGAACTTGCTGTATGGTGATCATTTAAGTTGTTGAGTTTTGGTATCTGACATGGCTAGGTCTTAGGCTTCTTAATGCAGTGAGTGGAAAGTCAAATGAAAGGAATAAAGCAAACATCTCATTAGTAAACCTCCATGAAGGTATAAACTCAATTCATTTTGGATTTTCTCTTTCTGGTATATCAAACTTATCCACGAGTACCTAAACAATGGAGGCAGTTAAATGTTAACTAAATTTGACCAAAGTGTATCTCTGATTTAGGTACTAATATATCATGTGAACTCATTAAGTAACAACGTTGCTGATAGAATGGAAAGAATGCATGATAAAGCTAAACATGATGAATGTTTTTACTTTGACAGCTCGGTGCATGCATTGCAATAAGCAGACCAAACTTATCTTTAATATTCAAACTTTAGCCAGCAAAGTTGCATCTCAGTTAAGGTAGTTCATAAAATAGATTGAGCATGATTAGGTAGTCTCCTATAAGTACAAAATCAATTAGGACCTATTAAAGCAAGAGTTTATGCTTTTACTGGGATGTGCAGTTTATACCAACTTTTAAGACATGAGTGAGTGAGTAGGTTTTATTCTGTGTCAGGTTTTATTTTCTGACCCCTTTGGCCACACATAAAACACGTTTACATCTGGAATGACGGGCACTCAAGTCTTTTTTTATGAGCACTTTAAGATAATTACTTAGATATGCACCAGCATTTTAAGATTACTTACAGTACAATATTAATGGGATTGGGTGTAAAATATGAAGGTTACTTTCAGATATGGAGTAATAAAAATTTTATGAGCAACTGCTGCACGTTAGTTTGAACATTGTTCTTGGTGGGTTCGGATTATGAATTCCTCCTTTGCCCTTTCTTTCTTACATGAGTAAATTTTAGAAGTATAAAAACGTTGATTAATTGTGGATTGCAACCAAACAAGCTCAAGTTTCAACTTGCCAAAAAAGTGATGTTTTCTGAGGGAGCATAGCTCGCGTTGGGTTGATTTAATTGTTATTACTTAAGGGCTTTCATTGAATCAGTGACGATATATACTTGGCTTAACCTGATATTAGTTCTAATTTAAGCATCATCTCAAATATAATATTTGGGTATTATAAATGACCATGTATAACACTCTATATATTAATGTATATTTATCCACCCATTAGTCACAAGCTCGGGAGAATTTTAGAACTTGATATATGATTATTTGAAAGATTTAGTTAGACAGAGTTGAGGTTCCCTGCTGTTTGACCTTAATTGGTGAAGAAATAGTGACTATGGCTTTTTTTCCTGTACGAAGATTACGGTATATTCTGTTTTACAATGTTCACATTTAATAACTTGAACATATATATATATATATTAAGACGAGTGTCGTAAAGTCGTTACAATAGTAAAGTAAAGTGTAATAAAACATATAAAACTTACAACTAAAATCTCGATTTCAAAAAGTTTTCAAACAATTCCTCAATCATATTAAAATAATTCATAACAACAAATTTGTATATAAATAAAAATTATTATACTTGAATTTAACAATTTCTTTCATGATCATATAATATGCCTAAAATCCCTTAATCTTTACTGATGAATGCAAACACTAAATAAATAAACTATTCATTTATGGGCTTTTATTCAAACAAATATTAACGATTTTAAAGAAAATTAAATGAAGAAATATTAAATTTTCATGTCTCCTTAGTATATTCTAAAAACAATATTTTTAATGAGATATAATATCAATGAGGAGAAACAAGTTCAAAAAGATTTCGTAAATAGTATTTATTCTTAATCCGATAACCACAAACAATAACCAAAAAAAAACTTATCCATGGTACTCGCAAAATAAACTTATAAAAAGAGTATTTTCAATCAAGTATAAATCATTTACCTTCCATATGCAATAAAAATAAAAGATTTTTTATAATCAAACAATTTTAACCTCAAACATTTCATACGACTCAATAACTCTCAAAATCACTTAACTCCACTCATTAGTTATTGGAACTAAATTCCATATTCATTTCTTCATCCTCGATGGAAGTATCACTTAGTATCTCATTCCAAATGCAAGTGTAAGTCTTATTGTCTTCCCCATCCCATATGGAGATATCTCATGTCTCGTACTATATGTAAATACATTTAATAAATTAAATATCCTCTATAGTAATACCTCTCCTCCTATTCCTTCCTAAAATGTAACGACCAACTCCAAATGATAATAAATTTGTCATCCTCGATTACCGTCAATTGGATTCTCAAACCCTGATCACAATTAAAATTTTCACTAAGATAAATATTATTCAATTGAATTTGAACAAACAATTAGGTCCCCCTAAAATTCCTAATTTTCTTATCAAGAACCCTAAAAATTATTTTTCTCCAAGAAATTATTAAATCAAAGACAATAATTAGGTTACACAAAAATTCTCAAATCCTCAAATCTTCCTATAGAGAACCTCATAAAATTAACATCTAAAATTAATACCATGGAATTTTAGAAAGATATTATTTTACTCACCTTGATCAATTGTTAAATAGTAGTTTTCCCTATTCAATAATGTGAGTTAGGTTTTATAATTTTGAGGATAACTTCATTTCTCTATCTTTTTTTTTTCTATAGCTAACAACACATTGTACCCTCACCTTATTATGTCAAACTAAAGTGAAGGAAGTTGTCTTAATTTTTATTTTAAAAATATCTTTTATTATACTAGATTATATCTACTCACTTAACTATATAAAAATATCACTTTCATTCACATATATATATATATATATACACAACAAAAGTCTTGTGTCTTTAACGTATTTATTACGTGGGCACATATATATTATGTTTTATCTACATAACCTAAATTAGAATTATTTTAAAAACAAATTATCCTTTACATGTAATATAACTATAAAAATAATAATAAAATATAAATATGTTAGCTAAACTTTATATATAATATTATATTTTTATTAAAATTTAATATTATAGTAACCATTTTTATGGGATAAGAAAAAAAAATTAAGTTTTATTGTGCATTAAGCATGAAAGTTATCATTTTAATTTCTCAAAGTTTAATTATTATTTATTCTAAATCTTGGAATGTTACCAGAGTTATAATGAAAAAGAGAGGGATGTAAATCTAAATCACATAATCTTATTGAATTATTATTTTTCTTTAAAATATATAAATTTTTGTAAATTAAAATATTTTATTTTGAAATTTATTTTTATACTATGTTAATTTTAATATATTTATGACACTTTGTTCCATTGTCAAACCCTTCTTTCCATAATTGTTGTAATTCAATTCATTTGAACATGTACTTCTTCAATTAATTAAATTTAAGTAATCTATTTTAAATTATGATATAACAAGAAAACAATGCATATCTTATCACTTTAGTAAAATATATTTTTATTCTAGTGAAACTTTTTATATTTTTGAGAAATAGCATGGCTAATTAAGTTTGTCTTAATGTAAAATTTTAATTTTATAAACAAGTATATTTCAAATATATTGTTGTAGTTTAAACTTGTGTATTATATTGGGTTTTTTTTTTTAAGGAGCAAAAGTTTTCAAGATTAATAGTCTCTTAAGAAAGTTACACAAGTTGAATCAATCAATAAAAAAATATAAAAATTCAAGTAGAATGTCAAAAAAACATTATCTTCTATACTAGTTGAAAATATATGTTTAACTATAAGGTTTGTCGGCCTCACGATAGTTATGAGAGAGGATTTTATCGTGTATTAGCAAATTTTGTTATATCTAATATTAGCAAAAATGATTCAAATTACATCCACATGTAATTAAAGTAAGGGCTACGTTAGTTTATCGTATTAAAAATGATTTTTTTTTATATTGCATTTCTATAAATAAAAAAATAATAAATAAAGTAAAGTTGTTACAAATGGTGCATTAGGGATGATATATGAATATGTCTATGTTTTCTTATTTAAATATTCATAGAGAAAATCGTCAATCCCTCTCATCTTCCTACCATTGCGTATTATTACTTATCGAGTATAGAATAAATTTGGTTCTTTTTTATTTCTACAAATATGATTGTTCCATTATTATTGAAATAATACAACAAATTTTAATCTTTTTTCTAAGATAATTTACTGAAAGACTAGAGTTTATAGTATAATTTTTTCCAATACAATAAAATTACTTAGTATCTATTTTTTGTTGATATAAGAAGCATTTTCATGGGTTTACTTTGGTAGTGGGAATCTGATTCAACATAAATATTGATAGACCCTCTAGCAAAATAAGTGTTAACTTTTTTTTAATATGACATATACTTCAGCCAAAATAATGAAGCAAAAAAATTGAATATCATATCACATGCATGGAATGAGTAAGGTGGGATTTTAACTACCATTTAATTACTCAACTATTCATATTAATTCATATTAAAAATTTTTAAAACATAAAATACAAAAAAAAACTGAGATTGATTATAATTATGTGATATTGTTAAAGTTTTTAGTTAATCTGGTGACATAAATTAAACGCCCAACCAGTGCAATGAGATTTATTATTATTATTATTATTATTATTATTATTATTTTAATTTCATTATTGGTTACTACTTAAAGTTATTTATTTATAAAGATTATTATATGTTTTAAACTTTATACCTGATAATTTAATTATTATAAGGATTATTTATTCTTTGATTTTAATTTCATTGTTACTTTTTAAAGTTCTTTATTTGTAAAAATTATTATACGTTTTTTAAACTTTATATCTGATCATTTAATTACTATCGGGAATATTTATCTATAGAAATGATAAAATGGGCTCCAAATGAAATAAAGTTAAGTGGTTAAAAAGTTTTATTGGATGATCTTAAAATATTATAATATTATTTATAATATTATTTGATTTTTATTTTAATTTCCTAAAACCAAATGATGACAATTGGAAGATCATTATTTAATTGTTGGCATCAATTAGATTATATAAATGTATTCTCTCTAACTTAATAGGAAAAAGTTTAGTCTTTTATCTTTATTTTTTATATAACATTTTATCTTCTCCGTATAGTCTTTAATGGTAGTCTTAGTTTTAAAATAATAGTATTTTTATTTTGTTCTCTAATATTGGTGCTTTTACCAATTTTATTTTAGCCTCTTTAGTTATCTAATGGTTGATTTTAATATATAGTAGCTAGCTTTTACTTTTCGGCCTAACAAATAATTATTATTTATAGGTGTTATTAATTTTTTAAAATATTCTTCATATGTTATTATTTTTTCTCATTCTAAGTGAATTCAAAAAGATGATTATTAATAATAACTGTATTAATTGATATTTATTATTTTTTAAGTCTAAATTTATAAGAATTAAAAATCATAATTTCTTCCCATAGATTGTTACGAAAGAATTATATTATTATTATTATTAGAAGAAGAAGAAAAAAGAAGGTAAGAAAATAGAAAGAATACAGGGGATAGAAAGAAAGATGTTGATATATTTTAATATATGAAATTGAACTATTTATATGTACAAATTATAAACAATAACAATGTATATATATTATTAATATTAAAAAATATTTTTTCGAGTTGTATAGTAAATATTAAAATTGAAAACAAATATCATTAATGCGAGTAATTTAATTTTCAACAAATATAATTACATTATTAAATTTGATTAGATGGAATTGTTTCTAATAAAGTTGAAGTTTTTATCCACGCTGATAATATTTTCAATTCTCCTTACAAGTATAGACAGATATAAAGATAGAATATTATTAATTAGTTTAAAAGTTATACTTAATATTATTTTTATTAGTTAATAATATAAAAAAATCACACTCATAATCTATAAAAATTATACCACCAATTTTTTTTTTCTTAATAGGTACTTGAAAGAAAACTTCGACATACATATCTATTAAACTAATAAATTTTGAAAATTAGAATCAAATTTAATCATATCTCCGCGAAATATACTTTTTCCACAAAAGAAAAGCAGATTCTTTACGGAAAAAGACAAAGGAAATCCGGAAAGTCGCTGTGCAGTAACTAATCCATAAATGCGTTAAGGGGCAAAATATTATTGAATTTACTTTAGAATTAATTAATTAACAAGTAAGAATTAAAGTATACCATGAGTCATATTAATTAATTAATTAACAAGTAAGAATTAAAGTATACCATGAGTCATATTAATTAATTAATTAACAAGTAAGAATTAAAGTATACCATGAGTCATCGATCATATCCATCGACTTTGATAATGTTGGAGGATGGTATTGTCTAGGTTTGGCTTGGCTTGGCTTCTATAAGGGCAGTGTAATCTAGGTTTGGACGTTGGTATTGTCTAGGTTTGGGTTCTATAAGGGCTGTGTAATCTAGGTTTGGATGTCGGTATTGTTTTGCGTGGAAAGTAGGCCATAAGTGACCTGAATTTGACAGAGGAAACCTCAGCACTCAAAATTCTTCCTCTCTCATCAAAGATCACGGTAGCGTCTCTTTCTTTTCTCGTTTCTGTCTTTGCTTTATTTGATTCAATTCCATTAATTAATACAATAATATTTCTCTCTCTCTCTTTATCACTGATTTTGATTCAAGGCCTCGCTCTATGTAAATGATGATGAAATTGGAATTTCTGACGAGGATTGAATTGTCTTATAATGTCTTTATTTTGGAAAATAAATGGAGAACATGCATGGAACTCATATCTAGAGTATTCTAGAGAGGAAGAACCCAAGGTTTGAGGAATTCATTAAGGAAAAAAATACAATCAAAGAAGATTGGAGGAGAGGAGAATAAATACAAGCTAGTCCTTTTTATCTTTTGTTGGAGAACTTAGTTACTTGAGATAAAAACAACTTTATTAAAGTGAGTCAATATTTGACATACGAAATGAGATACAATTTTGCTATTTTTTATTTTGGAATTATCTTTTTGTCAATTTTAAACTCTAGGTGATGTGTAAATTGTAACTAGATGATGCAATTGTTTCTACTTCGAACATGAATCATCCGACCACCTTATACATGGTCACTTCAACAACTTTAGTCAGTTTTGTTAGGAATAAAATTTATTAAAATTTTAATATTTGGTACATTTTAGATAATATTCCTGTTATAGAGGGGCCAAAGAGACTGCAATATTGTTAAATAATTGTTTTAGCGCCGCCATCACGCTGTAACATGTTGTTTTTCGACCCCTCTGCCATAGGTCGCAATGGTGTGTTTATATGGCGGAACTTTGGCCATCCTTCATTGATAAGAAGGTTTCATCACGTATTTCTACTGATATTTGTATTTCGGTCTTGTTATAGTCTTCAGCTGATGGGGCTTCCTTGCTAAGCTTCCTTGGAAAATTCAGATCCCCTTGAATGGTCAAGTCTTTTATTTGGACAGTAATTCTTAGTAAAATTAGTACAAATGATGTGCTACAGCTTCATAGACCAAAGATTTGTCTTTCTGTGTTTTGTTTGATTCTAGTTCTGAAAGTGCTGCCCTTTCATTTTTATTTCATACTGATGCCAGGTTAGTTTGGTGTTTTGGGGAAGTACTGGGTTTAGGCTCATTTGGACAAACAGTTTAATTAAGCACTTATTCAGTAAGTTTATTTTTATAAGCTTCATTTGATAAGTTTTACTGTTAATTTATTGAAATAAGCTAAAAAAAACTTATGGGAAGATTGTAAGCCACTTTTGTATACTTAACCAAATAACTATAAACAGGGATGGATCTACAGGGCAGGGACACCTTTTATATATATTCTTATGGTGCAGCCATAGTATTACTATACTAGTTAATTCCAATTCTATCAACCTGTGTTATTATTGCTTGCACATACACTAATGGGGGGCTACATTTTGCTGCATATCCAAGATTTCTACTAGTCGTGCCATTTTGCCAAGTAATCTAAGTAGGCTTTTGATACTCATCAGCTCTGCTGCAACTAGACTGATCCAATTAATGACTATAGGACATTGGTTACATCTCTCTTGTGCTAGTTAAACAGGATATTGGGAATCAGAGCATTGGATACATTCATACATTTCTCCTAAATCACAGTTTCCTAATTCGGTGCTTTCACTGTCAAATTTAGTGTTCAGTGTTTTTCCATAGTTGCATGTTACCTGCCTAGGGGATATTTCATTTATTATCTCAATATGAATTGGAAAATAACAAACAAAATTGGCAAGTAAATAAAATATCCATACAGACTACTCAGTATTTTATTGTTTGAAATAAAAATATTTTTTAGTTTTATGTGTAAGATTTGTAAATATTTGTGTAAAAATTAGTATTTGTTAAATAATTATTTATTAGAAATTATATATTTAAATAATTGTAAAGAGAAAAAAAATTGCACCCCCCGCCCCCCCCCTCTAGTTGATTTCTGGATCCGTCCCTGCCTGTAAAGTGCTTATATGATAAAATAAGTCCAAATAAGTTACATGGAAATTCTTCTAATGTGCCCTATAGCATTTCTCATTGATTAACTTTTGAGGTTTTGGAAATTTGAAGGAGCAAGGATGGCAAAACTTTATGCTTGTAGTTAGTTTGTGTGCTCATAGTTGTTACTAGCATGCCATAGCAGCAATGGAGATATATAATGTCTCTTGCATGTGTATGTGCCCCCTTTACATGTTTCCTTTTAAAATCTGATTTGATTAGAACATTCTTGTATTGGTGCTTCAGGTAATTTGAATTTGATGAATTCCAATAATTGGAGACCTAATCAAGGCACTAACCCCACTATGGATACAAGTGATTGGAGAGCTCAACTACCGCATGAATCACGGCAAAGAATTGTCAACAAAATGTAAGCTTCAATTTCAATACTGAATCATTGGGGGTTATTTGACAATTTTGGTCACAGATAGATATTTAGTAACATTGGTTGAAAGGTTATTGTAGCTAAATCCTTTATATCCTGAGAAGATGTTACTAAGACCATCATTGCAGCCCAGGGGTGATTTTCTTTTATGATTTCACCAACCTTTTTACAGCTAATCATGTTCTGTCTTTTAAGGATTGATTGATATTCTTAACATCTCCATCACTTGCATTATCTAATTATAAAACTATTGTTTTTCATTTTATAGAATGGACACATTAAAAAAACATCTTCCTGTTTCTGGTCCTGATGGATTGCATGAACTTCGGAAGATTGCTCAAAGGTTTGAAGACAAGATTTTTACTGATGCGACAAGCCAGGTACTCATTGTGATAATTTTGGAGCCTCCATTTCATTTATGGTTACCTATGCCAATATATACCATAAAAATGATTGATGGTTTGACACAGCACTGGTGTTCTCTCTTTTCAGCCTGATTATCTCCGGAAAATATCTTTGAAGATGCTTACGATGGAGACTAAATCCAAAAACACCTTGGCAAGCAATATACCATCAAATCAAGTTGGCCCTAGCAATAAACCTCCAGATGAAGGTTAGCATTTAATAGCCTTGATTTGGTGATTATATTAAGATGTGCTACCAAAGTGTCAAATCCTAATTATGTATGTATAAATATTGGAAACAGTGTATATTCAGCTCCCCTTAACTTTTATAAATTTGCAAAGTATTACCACAATCTTTAAAGTTGTCTCAATTTATCACTAAACTTTAGTCATTACTCTAATAGATCCTCCCATCTAACCTTAATTAATATCCTTAACAGAGGTGCCATTTCAAATTTGAAGAACTTATTGGCAAGTTGGGAATGATTCCTATTTATTCACCAACTTGAGGGAAGTGTTGTAAATAAATATTTTAGGATATGAGAAAAATATATTTGTATGTTGATAATATCTTTTCTGATATTGTTTCCTTGTTTCCCCTTCTAGGCTTTAATCTTTATAAAAGAGAGATTAGAGTTTTTATTAAAACCACACCAAATATATCAAAATTCCTTTTCTTTCAACTCTTTTATTTCTTTATTTTTAGTTTTTATGTTGACCTTTTGCATGTGTTATTAAAATCCTAAATACACGTTATATTGTAATCAATATTTTTTTTTCTTCTCACCTAGGCAAACCAATTTTTTCATAGGACATGTTTTGCAGCCTCATGTTCCAAATCTTGGGCAACAACATTCTATTCCTTTGCCTAGTCAGCTCCAGCCACATCAGCAGTTTCTATCTCAAAACATTCAAAATAATGTTGTGTCTCAACCTAACCTTCCACCTGTATCTAGTCTAGGCCAGCCTCCTAGCCAAAACATTCTCCAGAATTCCAACATACAGAATATACCTGGACCAAATTCAGTTGGGAGCACTATTAGCCAAACTTCCAACTTACAGAATATGTTTACTGGTTCTCAGAGACAAATGCCTGGAAGGCAGCAGATTGTTCCCCCACAACAACAGTTGCAATCACAGAATCCACAGCAATTTCTTTACCAACAGCAGCTTATGAAGCAGAAGCTCCATCTGTCTCAGATGCAGCAGCAACAACAACAAAACCTCCTGCAACCAAATCAGTTGCAATCCTCTCAGCAATCTGTTATGCAGCCTTCCATGATGCAAACATCTTCTCTATCTAGCCTTCCACAGACTCAGCAGTCTACCAATGTTCAACAGTCAACACAGTCCATACCTCAGCAACATGCACAAGTTATCAGGCATCAGCAACAACAGACTTCTATTGTAAATCAACAACAAACAGCAGTGACTCAACAGTCAATGTTACCTGCACAACAACAACAGCTTATGGGGGCTCAGCCAAATACAACAAACATGCAACATGCACAGATGCTTGGGCAACAGAACAGTGTTGGTGATATACAGCAATCACAGAGGATGCTTTCACAACAGAATAATCTTACAAACCTACAACAGCGACAGCAACAGTTAATAAATCAGCAAAACAACCCAGCAAATTTACATCAACAACAATTGGGAAATAATGGGCCTGGATTACAGCAGCAACATTTGCTTGGACCTGAATCTGGCAACACAGACATACAAACAAGTCATCACTCTGCACACATGCTGCAACAACCAAAGGTTCCAATGCAGCAACAATCACAACAAAATACATCAAATTTGTTGCTACCTCATGCACAGCAGTCCCAGCCACTGAGTTCACAACAGCAATTAATACCACAGATTCACACTCAGCCTGCACAGTTGCAACAGCAACCAAATCCCTCGCAACGAGATATGCAGCAAAGAATTCAAGCATCAGGGTCCTTACTTCAACAACAAAATGTTCTTGATCAACAAAAACAGTTATATCACTCTCAAAGAACTCTTCAAGAAACATCAACAAGTATGTACTTGCATCTATGTATTTTCTCTCTGTCATTATATTTTTTGGGAGCTAATTGTAGCTTCATTAGAAAATGCAAGTACTCTACTACTCTTCCACTTTTTCTGAGCATTGTATGTTCTTGCATTTGTTATACCATTCCTATTGTAGCTTCTTTGGATTCCACATCACAGACTGCACAACCAAGTGGGGTTGATTGGCAAGAAGAAGTGTACCAGAAGGTACAATGCCATTTTTCTTATCATTTTTAATTTCTTCACTAAAGTTTTGTTAGGACAACTTAATCATAATGTAAATAGGAATGATAGATATCCATTCACTAGCTTGAGGGTAAGTGTTGTGTTATGTTGCATAATTAGCTCATTTTTTGTTTCCTTGTAAACCAGGTTACCTTTATTAGAATCAGTCTATATATATTGTAAATAGCAGCAATACTATAATTTATTTAGAAATAATATTTAGATATTTTCTCTTTCAAGTTTTAGTTTTATGTCAAGTGAATTTTCTTTTGTCACTACCCTTTTTATTCTCCTTTAGTTGCTACCTGTCTGCCATTAAGAAAGGCTCTTTGTAATTATTCATCTGATGCTATATTCATATGCACAGTATTGCTTTAGTGCAAGCTGATGTTATTTTTAGAGATCTTGATTTAAGCATGAAAGTGATACTTGCGATTTATGGATGTCTTGCAAAAGGGGGAAAGAAACTT
This sequence comes from Mucuna pruriens, assembly GCA_025330945.1. NCBI lineage: Eukaryota > Viridiplantae > Streptophyta > Magnoliopsida > Fabales > Fabaceae > Mucuna > Mucuna pruriens. Next base: position 1,077,359 of record JAENHJ010000529.1, read on the forward strand.
CTAGTTATCATCTGTTAGTATTAATGCAATAGTGATATACATGTTTCTGCATGAGAGATCTCAGAGTTACTGATATTTTAATTATTTGATTCTGTTGATTTCAACCTACACATCCAGACCGTGCAAAATCTCAAGGTTGATTATGGTTTGATTATTTGATTTGCTGATTTCAATCTACAGCTCCAAACCATGAAAGAAAATTACTTGCCAGAGATGAATGAGATGTACCAAAAAATTGCTAAAAAACTTCAGCAGGTATATTTACAATTATTGACTTGTCAATTTTCTGTATCTTTTGTGAAAAAAAAAAACATTTCCCAGCTAAAAGAATTGAGTTCAACAGGCTTTGTTGGTAGTTTTTCATGTTGAATAAAAGGAAGTTTGTGGTAGAAATAATTGGTGTTGATAGAGGTGAAATTTTTTAACAATACCATTGGGATTCTCCACCCAGCGTCCCCCCATCACACATGGTTAACCACATGTGTAAATATAGTTAACTTTGTCTTGCAAATGGTTAAGAGTAAATGAATGAGATTGTGTACAATTATTGATTTACACTTGTGGCACTAATGGTTAAATATGCCTCATAAGTTAAAGGAAGTTAATTTTGCCTCACAAGTAGTTAAGGATAAATGAGTGTGTGCTTACAATTATTAATCTATACTTGTGCACTAATGGTTAAATATGTCTCACAAGTAGTTAATAGTGTCATAAGGTTATTGAACTGTTAAATAGTGGTTAACTTTGCCTCTTAGAAGTGTTTAAGAGTAAATGAATGTGATTTTATGCAATTATCAATCTGTACATGTGACATTAATGGTTAAATATGCCTCACAAGTGTTTAATAGTGTCTGAGGTTATTGAAATGTCTAATAGTAGTTAATTGTGCCATAAAAGTGGTTAACTGTCCAGGTGGACGCTGGATAGACAAATCTCAACAGAACATTGATAATTTTTCTTTTCCATTGGCAATAATTGATTCTATATGTGAGATCCACAAAATATATTTATATTTACATTTTAAAAGTGATTCTACTTTACCATCCAAATAAAATTAGTTCGTTTACCAAAATCTAAAACAAATATACCCTTTAACAGATGCTATTGATAAAGCATGTTTTTTCACGGCAATCATCATGGTAAATACTACAATTTGCAGCAGCAGTAAATACTTAAATAGAGCACAACACTTTATTCCTATGTATTTGCTTATAATTTGTTAGTGATGCAGGAATTAGAATAAAAAATATTAACAACAATGCAAAAGTATTTAATATCATGGGAATCCAGAAAACGTTTAATATTTATTTTCTGTAATCAGCAGGAATTATTCATAAGTTAATATTATCAATGGAGGGTATTCAATTCTTTTAAATCTTAATCAGTGCCTTGAGGGCACTTCTTAACAAATGTCATAATTATTAATGTGTTTGCTTTTCCATTATTTAATCCTATATATGCTTTTCTTTATCAGCATGATTCTCTTCCCCAACAGACAAAGTCAGATCAGATTGAAAAGCTGAGGACATATAAAATGCTGTTGGAGCGAATGATGGCACTCCTACAGATTCCCAAGAACAACATTTTGCCTGATTTCAAGGAAAAACTGGTATCATATGAGAAACAGATTATAAGTCTCATAAATTCAAATAGACCGAGGAAAGGCATGTCTTCAGTGCAGCTAGGACAGCTTCCTCCAAATCATATGTCCTCCATGCAACAGTCACAATCCCAAGTTACTCAAGTACAATCTCATGAAAATCAAATGAACTCTCAATTGCAGTCAACAAATTTACAAGTTTCTGTACCAACCATGCAGCAAAATAATATTGCAAGCTTGCAGCACAATTCTTTGTCTGGTGTATCAACAGGACAACAGAATATAATGAACTCAATGCAACCTGGAACTAATTTAGATCCTGGACAAGGAAATTCTGTGAACTCCCTTCAACAGGTTCCAATGAGCTCCCTCCAACAAAACCCTGTTAGTACTCCTCAACAGACTAACATTAATTCCTTACCGTCGCAAGGTGGAGCAAATGTGATTCAACCAAATGCCCTTCAGTCAGGTTCCAGTGCACTTCAACACCAACTGAAACATCAGCAGGAACAGCAGATGCTGCAGAATCAACAATTCAAACAATATCAGCAGCGACATTTGATGCAGAGGCAGCTTCTGCAGCAGCAGCAGCAACTACACCATCCAGCAAAGCCACAGCTATCTGCACAATTGCAGACACATCAAATGCCCCAGCTTCACCAAATGAATGATATAAATGATATAAAAATGCATCAAGGAATGGGTGTTAAGCCAGGGGTCTTTCAGCAGCATCATACATCAGGTCAGCATTCAGCATATTCCCATCAACAGCTGAAACAAGGGAGTGCATTTCCTGTTTCTTCACCCCAACTCCTTCAGGCTGCATCTCCTCAGATTCAGCAACACTCGTCTCTAACGGTTGACCAACAAAATCATCTCCCATCTAAAACAAAAGCTGCAACTCCTCTGCAATCTTCTAATTCGCCCTTTGTGGGACCTACCCCTTCACCTCCTTTGGCTCCATCTCCTATGCCAGGAGAATCTGAGAAGCCCATTCCTTGTGTTTCATCAATATCAAATGCTGCAAATATTGGACATCAACAAACAGGAGGTGCAGTAGCATCAGCTCAATCCCTTGCCATTGGGACTCCTGGGATGTCAGCCTCTCCTTTATTGGCAGAATTCAGCGGTCCAGATGGTGCACATGGTAATGTTTTAGCTGCCACTTCTGGGAAGTCAACCGTTACAGAGCAGCCTATTGAACGCCTAATTAATGCGGTTAGTAATTCATAGAAGCTTATTTGATGCTAGCTTGATCAGTTTTTTGCCTACACTTTGACTGGATTTGACAAATTAATGAGGGAAAAGGTTCCCTTAATTATTCTATTGCTATATGCTTGCAAATTGCAATTATAGATGACAAATTTATGTCTAAATCATGCTTCTAGGTGAAATCAATGTCACATAAAGCATTAAGTGCTGCGGTCAGGGATATTGGTTCAGTTGTCAGCATGAATGATAGAATAGCAGGATCAGCTCCAGGTAATGGATCCCGAGCAGCTGTTGGTGAGGATTTGGTTTCCATGACTAATTGTCGTCTTCAGGCTAGAAATTTCATTACTCAAGATGGTTCCAATGGAATCAAGCGAATGAAACGTTACACCAGTGCTATACCCTTGAATGTTGTATCATTTACCAGTAGCATGAATGATAGTATCAAGCAGTTTACTGCTTCAGAGACTTCTGATGTGGACTCAACTGCAACATCCAGTGTCAAGAAACCAAAGATTGAGGTAATAAATTATATGTCTTTAACCATTATATTTTATTTTATAATTGACAACTTTTACTGTCAATGATCTTTGTTCCTTGGCTGGACATTGTGAATTGGAAATGGGTTTGTACACAGGGATTATAGATGCATTCATGTTATCTACATTACTTCTGCACATTTTTTTATTTTAATATACTGCCTTGCCTGACTGAAAATTCAAGTGTTTTTCTATTTTCTGACTGAAAACCTGAAGTAGTCGGTTAGAGTTTATGAAGTTGCAATTTCATGTTCTCGTTTAAAACTTGGAATTCATTTAAAAGTTATATTTTAAAATGTACTAATGATTTCAAGCCAACCACATGAACCAAATTACAGATTTTGATCCATGAACTTCAAACACACCTAACAGGTGTCACGACACAAGTGAAGGGAGGGGAGGGGAGTGGAACAAGGGGAGAAAGAAAGAAACATGTAATTTAATAATTCAATTTGACCTGATGTATACTTATATTCTACAGAAGCATAATTTATTTGCATGCATTAGTATCTTAATTCTTAAATATGTACGAAATGGGAAAAAATTGTGTTTGTTCTTTTGTATTTAGCTGTTTAGTCAAAGGTTTGAGACAAAAATTACTATATTAGAAATACTTTTTTGTTGTAATTGGACTATGTAATTAAGTAAAACGGCCTGTCAAAGATTCAATAACCCACTTGGTGGGATTGGTTATACAGATCAAAGGATGTTATGTAATTGGGTTCTACAAAAACCGAAGTTTCAATAAATCTGTTTAGAGTAACGTATTTTATTTTCTAATGGTTTCGCTCAAATTTTTCTGCCTTTCACTCTACCCATTCATTTGATCCATTTTTCTACTAGAGCCTCTATTGGGTCTTTCACCTCCCACGACAAAACTATCTTAGGTTAGTTTGTCATTTTCTCCTTGGTAGGTGTTACTCCAACTTTCTCCCAAAACATACACTCCTAGTCCTAATCTAATGTTACTAAATGATGTAGAAATTTCTAATTAGTAAAATTACAATAATAACAACCAATCAAGATAAACAATTATACTAGTAATTGTATGACAATAAGAAATAATTTAGTGGTTAGGCTGATATATGTACGACAATAGTTTATCTCACTAACAGTCTTTATCCACCTCATTTAGTAACAATGATCAAGTATTGCATAAGCTTAAAAGCTTAGAACCAATTGTTGGTGTGAGTAACACATTGTGTATATTATTTAAGTCGATGATGTAGCATGTTGGCATTCCATTAGATTCATCATATGATGATGACTGATGAGAATTTTATGTGATCTGGATACATACTAAAATCTGTTTGTTTCATTAGAGCATGATGGTTCATCAGATAAGTTTTAGAAGAGTTACAAAGTTATTATTGTTAGGAAGCCACATATAATTTCTGGATTTTCTCTAGATTTAGTGTGTAATTTATCTACTGTATTGGTCATTGATTTCTGATATGGAATTTATGTGACTTATTTGGTAGGTTAATCATGCCCTTATGGAAGAAATAAGGGAGATTAATCACCAACTTATTGACACAGTAGTACACATAAGCAACGAAGATGTTGATCCAACAGCTGCTGTTGCTGCTGCTGAAGGGGCAGAAGGGATCATTGTCAAATGCTCTTTCATTGCTGTGGCTCTCAGCCCTAGCTTAAAATCCCAATACGCATCAGCGCAGATGGTAGATTCCCACTTCTGAGATCTAGCAATTACATCAATTTTAATCCTTTTATTTATTTTATTTATTTATTTGCTTATTTAGCTTTATTTGCATTTTCTTACTGTACAGTCACCTATTCAGCCTCTGCGTTTGCTGGTTCCTGCAAATTATCCTAATTGTTCTCCCGTACTCCTAGACAAATTTCCAGTTGAATCCAGGTGAGATAATGAGCAGCACTTTGGTATTTCTTGTGTTATAACTTTTTTAAGCCAATCCCTTCAATGATCATAAACATTTAGGTTTTTTAAGCCAATCCCTTCAATGATCATAAAAATTTAGGGACCATGTATGACCCATAGAATCAGAGTTGTTCATTTTATATTATTTTAATAAAATAAATATTTTATAATATAAAATAAGTATGTACCATTCCTGGTCTCTAAATTTTGGGAGCACTTTTAAGAGCCCTCAAACAAAAATTACGTATTCTTCTCAAAACAACAATGATGATGGTACATAGGTGTTCATATCCTGTAAAAGCCATGACTCTATTTTATTTTATACATGGAACATTTGTATTATTATATCAGACTGAGTAAAGTATTTAAAGCTGATCGAATGTTTGGTATGAGGGTTTAAAATGGAGGTGGAAATTCACGGATTTTTTTTGGTAAAATTATATTAAAAACTCATCCATGAACACTTGTACACCCAATTTTACCCCCTAACCAAATTGAGTCTGAAAATACCTCTTTAATTAATTTTGTCCGGTATCTATATACTTTTATTGATGTAACATATCACTTCTCTCTGCTTCTTTTAAGTCACAGTGTTTGCTTGCCTTTCACCTTCTCTGTAGTTTATCTTATGTTTGATGTGTTCTTAATGCGACTGTGATTCTGTTCATACAGTAAGGAGAATGAAGATCTTTCGGAGAAGGCAAAGTCAAGGTTCAGCACATCTTTACGCAGTTTATCACAACCTATGTCACTTGGGGAGATAGCAAGAACTTGGGATGTTTGTGCTCGCAGTGTTATTTCTGAGCATGCACAACGGAGTGGTGGAGGAAGCTTCAGCTCTAAGTATGGAACTTGGGAGGATTGCTTGACCACCAAGTAATGTTCCTTACTGTTCCATGCAGACCTTTTTTCGGCCTAGAATTTGCCGCCAAACATTCTCTTTCTATTTATATGAGTAATTATTGGATGTAGATAAAAGCCTAGTTATGAAGTTGCATACCATGAAGTTTGTCCATTTGTATATACTGTTTATGCATTTGTCTAGGTAATAATCATGATTAGGCCGTATTAGTGAAACTATATAATGCATACTCGCAAATCAAGTGGAAAATTGTTCAATAATTGTTTATCTTTTCTATTTCATTTTAGCTTTATATATAATTTTGATGAGATGAATTTGATTTTTCTAAAAGCAAAAAACTTTCATTTTTGCTTTCAATTGCTTTCGATTATTAATCATTATCGTGTTTGATTTTAATTGAAATAGCAAAGAGCATTTGTATCTTCTTTATGGCGAGCCTCTTTGGAGTAACTTATCTTTATGATATTTTGAAATTATTTGTTCGTGATATATTTCAAAAGAAAAGGATGTCAAGTTATTCTTTCCAAATTACCATGAATCAAGCTGAATTGTCTTTCGGGAAAAATATTATTGGTATATTTGTTTCTTAATAATTAGATGCGCAACTAATTAATGAATTTATTCCGATAGGCTTTTTAAAAAATGCTTTCATTATGTAGTTTTTCAGAAGTTTTTCTTTTTATTAAAGGAAAATACTGAAGTAGTTTTTTTCGGTTTAAAAAAAAAACTATTCTAATTATCATAAAAAATTTTAAACATTCTCTAATAAAAGTTTATATATATATATATATAAGAAATCACAAACAAATGAGACTTGTATGTCCAACAATTGTTGGTATTTGATTGGGGTAACCCAACAGATCTTTTTCCTGGCCCACGCTTAGATTGTATGGTCCTTTTAGCCATTCGGTTTAAGCAAGATATGTTCTGGATTGATACAAGCTGAATGCCTATGTTCCTTATCTCATTTGCTTGGTTCTTTTAGTTCACTAAATTTTTGTTTGCTTTAGCACACATTCGTTGTTATTGCTAAGCCCGTGAGATAGCCGAGTTAAAGAAGAGTAACCTTTGCATGGAAGTACGTGCTAGATTAATAATAATTACACGAACAAAAATGGGGTCCTCTTGAGGTCACGGTGTTTCTACTTAATTTCTAAACAGTAAGAGCTTGGTTGTGTTACTGAAGTGCCACTTTCTATGGTGACCACTTTGAGTAAAGAAATGGACACCATCTTGTTACGTATGTTGCAGGGATCAGAGGAAAAAGAAGTAAAATAATCATTTGCTGGTTGGGAGAAATTAAGGCTAAGTCAAGAATTCGAAGACAAGAATATAATCCAAGGTAGTATTGAGTATTAACTATCAAATAAATATACTTTGTTAATGTGTGTATTGTCAACCACAAGACATTACATTGCACAAACCCAAGTCAAGCCAAACAAAATGGGGCTTCAAAGTTGCTAGCTGCAGAAACATAATAACTAAACATCTACCTCAAATCATTCTGCCCCCGTAAACACGCTAATCTGATGCAAATTTCGCCCTATAAAAAAAGCTAAAGGGCATGACATGAACATACAAAAGCAAAGTAGACAATCTCATTACTGACACAGACAGGTGCATGCTAAAGTTACCCATCCGCGTGACCCACACCACTAATGAAAAATAAAAAATAAAAAAAGCAACAAAAGTATGGTGGAAGAACCCAAAAAACCCATCTCTCACCAAGTAATTAAAAATGAGGGATAATAGAATTAACCCCAAAAAAAGATCCAAATTAGAAAAATGTATAGTTTTGATCAATTTGGCTTTAGATCCTGGAACATGGTATCCCACCTGATTTCTTCAGTAGCAGCTGACCAGTACCCATCATGATCCCCTTCCATTTTCTCCTCCTTTTGGAAATGGCAAACCATAGGACTAGTAAATGCATCAAGACCATGCAGCACAGTACTATTAGGAATAGGACTTCCATTTGTGAGCAAGAGTCTCTCTTGCTTAGCCACCATCAACCTTTTGTTCCTCCTCATCACATGATGACTCTTCCATGGCCTTGTCCTTGATGATGGCACCACAACAAGTGCTGATGATTCTTCTTCGCAGCTAATGAACGTGCGAATGTAATTGGTTAAGCATCTCTTTGTCCTCTTGATCGCCACCATAAGCCTTGCCACAGGGCGTGGTGGCCTCTTTCCCTTCACTCTCCTTGCAACCTTGAGAATCTCTAGCCTGTGCTTGGCTATGGAAATGCCCATGCTCATGAGAAACTCGTGGTTGAAGTAGATCATGTCTTCTTCTTCAAGCTCATTGTGGGCAAAAGTAAGGCCATACTCATACACTAGGGTTGGCTCAAGACCTGTTTTGGAAAGCCAGGAGAACCAATCCATAGTTTGAAGGAATGTTTGAGTCACTGTGTGTTGTGTGTGATCTTCAACTTCAAGGGTGGTGTATATATATATAAAGAATGGTAAAGATAAACTGAAAAGAGAGTGGTTAAGTCCGAGGAGTGACTTGGTCTTTATAGGGTGGTTATGTATATATGTACTTTTCTTTTCCTGAAATTGGTTATATATTAGTTGAGTCTTGAGAGTGACTAAAGAAAAAGTAAGCATAGGTGTGTGTGGGGTATGTAACCCACCCATTGTTCATGTTCCCTCCAAAAATAGTGTTTGTGAGATCAAACTTTGAGGAGTGAGTGAGACCTAAGAATAAGAATTTCTTGTGGAAATTTAACCCATCAATCACGGGGTTATGGTAAAGTGCCCCCTTGTGGGGCCACCAACTACATGTTTGGTGTCAAGTAGTTGAGAGTGAAATTAACAAATGTAGGAGTTAAAAGGTGTAGGCAACCCATTCAGGCGTTACGTACAACATTGACAGTGGCTTTGATTAATTGAAAAGCAAGGTCTTTATTTTTTTTTTTAAAATTATCTATATTCTTTTATCAATTCTAGTCAAATAAGACTATATTATAAATATTAACATTTTCATTCTAAATATTTAACGAAAATTTTAACAAGTTGGATACCTAAAATTCAAAATCGAAACAACCTCCCAATAGTTGTTTCAAGCGCTGAATAACAAAGGCATTCCATTCTTTTGCTATCAAATGAGTTACATGTGATTGATCTCCCATAACTTCTGAAACTTGTCCCAAGAGTGACACTTGATTCTGAGGCATCGTTTTCTTGTTGCACTTGGGGGGGAAAGAGGATAACTTTTTAGTACTAGTACATTTCCTCAACTTATTACTCGGATTAAGTCCTGTACTACTCCTATTTGAGGCAAACAATGATGCTTTATTTGTATTAGAAATAAAATAGAAAAGATAGAAACGAAAAGAAAAAGTAGAGAAGATATATTATTTGAATGATTAAAATAAGAAAAAAAAATAAGTAAAGAAAATTCTCTTTATTCATTTGGGTGAATAGAAGAAAGAATAGAAATAAAGAAATAAATTATATAAAAATACTTTTATACTAATTAAAAAATAAATTTAATCTCAAAAAATAAAATTGTTATTCTATTATTTTTTTCTTAATATTAAAAATTATTTATTATTTTTAAAATTTTGTGTTATGAAAGTTTATTTAATTTTTAAGAAACTAAAAAAATAAAAAAGAAATATCTTCTTTTATCTAAATTTTTTCGGGGGGGGGGATAAGTTTTCGTATGTCTCTTCTCAAATAAATAATAAAAAAAATTGATATTTGTATTCTATTTTCATTAATTTTTCCCCTTGTTTTTTTCTAAAACAAACAATGGGTTAGGATAAAGAGGACAGGCAAGAGAGAGGGAGAGATATAAGTTGGACTTTAGTTATAAATAGATATAAGTTAGACTTTCATAGAATAAGGAAGCACTGACTACAATTATTTCATTAATTAATCTTACCCAAACAGTCATTAAGAAAAGAAAAAAAAAAAAAGCTTTATTTAAGATGAGTATTATTGGAGTCTGTTCTGCTCGAGACGAACTTGGGGGATAAAGAGAAGAAAATTTGGAAAATATTTATCATTATCCATGATTGATGACTTTGACTTTTAATATTACATTGACTTTGGTTTTGCGTGCCATCACCACCCAATTAGCTTCTAATCTATACGTATTTTCTAATTAATTGAGGATAATATAATGGCTGATTAGTTTGCACGTTTGAACTCTTGCAACTGTCAAATGTCTAAATTTGCAATAATGATGATGTTTCTTTCTCATTTACAATATCATACTCTCCTATATCATCTAGTCATAATATAAATTTGAATAGTCCTTTATTTTTTTTTAAATGAGATAAAAAAAATTATATGTATTCTTTTCATGTATAGTATATTTTTTCAATTCATAATACGTGCTTTTAAAACTTTTATATCAAATTAATATTTTCTCTAATTCATTATTTAATTTAAAATATTTTTATTTTATTTATTTCTTTTACCAATATTCCAACTTATTCAATCAAAATGGTGCAAATGACTAAGGACATGTTTTTAGTTGCAAGTTTTAAAAATCAAAACTAGTTTTAGTTTTAGTTTTTTTTTTCAAAAATTAATTTTTAATTTTAAAATAATTTTATTTTAAAAATTTCTATCTTATTAAAATTAGTTTAATGAAATGTTTGCGTGTTGGTAAGAATGGTAGTGGTGGTGACGATAACAATGGTGATGTAGTAGTAATAGTAACAATAGTGATGATAACAATGGTAACAACAACAACAGTACTAATATTGATAATGATGATAATATTAAATATAGTAAGAAAATATTTTTTAAAACTAAAAATTAAATTCACAAAAATAAAATTATTTTGAAGATGAATGAAAAATTATTTTAATCAAATACCTTTTGTTTTAAAAAATATATTTAAAAAACAAAAACACCAAAAACAGGTCTTTAGATATTTGAGCTAGTTTCACACAAGATAAATAGGTAATGAAAGAGCCAATTTAGTAATATACAAAATAATATTATGATATTTTTTATAGAAATAATATTCTTACTTATTTTGACTACATGCAACACAGAATCCAGAGTTCAAAAATTAGAATTATATCGTCTAAAAAAAGGGAAAAGATAGTTTAGTATTAAGAACTTGCCAAATTTGATGCAAAATATCAAATTAAAGTAAATTGATTTTTTTCATTCTGAAGAGAGTAAATATTTTATTTGAACTTTCTTCATTTTTTTATAATTCTAGTTGTTATGTGTATATGATAATTCTACATTTAATGTGACCTAATTAAGGAAATTAAATCAATACATAATAAAAAATCACACAAATTTAGTATATAAATTGATAAAATATTGTAATAGTATAAATTTTACTTAGAAAAGCAATATATATATATATATATACTAATAAAATTGTTTTAATTATGCAGGATTTTTGTTGATTTTGTCACCTAGCAATGGACCATTTCATCACCCAACAATGAGCCTATAACTAGCTAGAATCAATTGTTACCATGCACTCTGTGTTGGAAAGCATTGCCCAACAATAGTGTTTTGTTAAACATTCATTCAATGAGGGTGTTTATTGCTAAGCGACCACTTTGAATATTGACAAGAGTATAAAAATGTGTTTGTAACCATTTTTTAAGGATCTTTTATCACTTTCTTTAATTCTTTACACGAGAACAAAGTTTGGGGGTGAATTATTGTTATCCTTCATTGAGAAATCAATCTTGGATAGATTGTTGAGCTTCTGTGGATTCAAGATCTACCAGTCTTAGTTCATGTTAAAAATTGAATGTTTTCTATTTTCTTCTTTTGTTAGGCTTTGTTTGATTTTGTATGTGTATTCTGGACTCTTACACTGTAATTGATTTTAACTCTCTGTCTTAGTACTTTCTCTTGATGGCAATCAATTGATTCATCACATACTTAAAGTCGCAATTGAAAAATTGGATTTCAAAGTAGGATATAGGAATCTACAAAATGTAGATTTTATCTTAGGAATAAAAGCATGATTATGTGCATCCTTTGAACTTAAGGTTGTCTCTATTTGATTCCACCAATGGAATTAGGATTTCGCTTAAAAGGAAAAGAGTTAATCACTAAGAAATTAGGGTTAATTTCGAAGTCAATTGAGTGTGATTGTGAATCAAAGATACCAAAACTTAATCGTTAGCTTTTCATTCATTCTTTACATTCTTTTTAATTGTTAAATTTTAGTTGCACTGATTAATTCTTTATTCATTATACTTGATCTCATGACTCGCTGGATTTGCATTGGACAAATACTGCATGGTAATTGATGTTTAAGACTTCATTGGAAATTATACTCATACTTACATTTTATTACTTGTTCGACCAATAACTTTACTATATTGAAACTATTTTATTTCATTATAATTCAATTCATACATATTTCCATATCCACACACTTACGTCATCACTTTCGATCTCGCAAACAATAGTATACAAATAATTTTATTCAAAAAGATAAAATTAAATGTATTTTAATGTTTTCTATGTATCAAAGAAATTATGTTTAGCTTTAAACTAAACAAATATTTTTTTATATATAATTTTTATAATATCTTAGGTAGACGATATGGTGGGACTATCTAGCACAGACACCCCTTGAGTTACAGCAGGCAGAGGCATCGCAAATCGGAAAGTGGGCAGTGAAGTTTCAATAGAAAGAACACTAAGTTCTTGCAATATGAATGATATCTCAAGACAAACTTAATTTTCTTCCTTAAATTTAGACATATATTGTAAATTTGAATATTAATTTACAGTTATATTTAAAATTTAGGTATTCATTTTAATTAATTTGTTTAAATTTGTATTTATGATAAATTAATTTAAACCTGCGTTGATGTATTTTAATAAAATTTATTTTTTATATTTAGAAACATTTACATATTAAAAAATATTCAATCTAAATTAATTAAAAACAAATAGAATGTACACCAAACTGAAATATAAGAAAAAAATGTAATGCACTAAAGTATACGCGAATTGTAATTAATTTTACCTATATTATATAAAAATACCTTTTATTTAATTAAGATTATAATTTTAATGATTATTTTTTACTTTTTATATCGAGTTATAATGAAGGGTTGTTTAGGAAAATTATTACTTTTAAATAGTTAATAAAATCAAGTTATATTAACTAATTTTTTTAATTAGTGTACTTATATTTCAATATGGAAGGAGTATATGTTAAACCAAATCGAATAATTGATATTATAAAAAAATCAATTAAATTAGATTAAATATATATAATTTAATTTACTATTAGAAAATTATTAATGAGAATGATATTAGACTCAAAATTTTTAAATATATTTTTAAAATTTTAAATTCTGATTAATGTGTAAAAAAAATTATCGAGAGAATATAACTTATCCAATACATCTATTTATCATATATATGAAAAAAAAATATGCAAAAATCCTAATCAACGCATTTATCACATTTTGGTCTTTAAATTTTACTTAAATATGATTTTAACATGTTTGAAGGATTTTTAATGGTAAGTTTTAAATTTTTTAAAAATTAAAATGTTTTTAATTTTAATTTCTTAATTTTTAATTTTAATTTTTAATTTTTAATTTTAAAATATATTTATTTTAAAAAAAATTGATTAAAATTAGTTTAATTATATATTTACATATTGGTAGGAATAATATTAATGATAGTGGATATAATGGTAATAAGATGGTAGATAACAAAAATGATAATTATTAGATGTAATCAGAGAATATTTTTTAAAATCAAAAATAAATTTATAAAATTTATTTTTTTATTTTAAAAATAGATGTAAAATTATTTTGAAATTAAATTAAAAATTATCTCATTTTTATTTTAACTAAATATATTTTATTTTAAAAATTACATTTAAAAAAAAAAAAGCAAATACTCTTCTACCACCCCCAAAACATACCTTAATACATGTATACACACGGGGACAACTGCATTATTCAGTATTCTTAACTTTTTCTTTTAAAATGTTACGAGCATTTAATGCACGAAACCTGTTTCGATATCAGGGGATTCACTTTCAGACATCGGGGTCGGTTGCCATGTGAGGTTCTTTTCCTTATTTTCTTTTTTTTTTTTAAATATAGTCAATTCAACAACTTTCAAAAGTTAATGCTGCTTTTTCAAAAATAAAAGTGAAGTTGAAAATAAGAACAAAAAGTAATCTATAACTTGTTTTGGCTACAAGTGAAGTCACGCTTGCCCTGAATCAGACGAGCTTGTCACAACGCTTAATAAATGGCTCAAACACTACCGATTATAATTTGAATTTGAATCTACACAGGTTCACGGACTCAAATTGAATGAATTATGATCCATTGTGAATAACACCTACTTCCATGCAAATTGTAAATGAGATGAAATATCTATAAATTATTTATATTTAATTGATTTACTAAATTCTTGATCAAAGTTTGTTTATTTTAACAAATAAATAACTCCAAGCTTAAATTTCGATTCAATTTCATAAATGAATTTAGTTAAAGTTTTATCAACTCAATATTAAAAACTTGGAAATAATTTGCGTGTATACCGAAAAATATCAATTTCATATAAAACAGATAGAGTTAATAAATTGTAATTTTATTTTAAAAAGTTATCATTGCATAATTTTAATGTACAAATATTTTTTTTATGAGTCTCATTTAACCATTTTAATTTTAATTTTAATTTGTCTCATTTAAATAAAAGGTTCAAACTTGACTACCATATTTTTCACAAGTCAACCTCTTGACTTGATTCATTTACACATTTTATTTTATGTACATAATAAAAACTCACAAATAACTCGTTTGCTTTATACATGTTTATGATGATGCAAAATGTCAATTTCATATTAAATATATATTTTATAAATCATAATTTTCTTTTAAGAAATTATCATTACATATTTTTATGTTTAATTTTTCTTCTTACTTTTATCTTGTCTTCAAACATGAAAATGTATGTTAAATATTAAATTAATAAACTTAAGAAATACTTAAGAATATATTTCATAAATAATAGTATAATCAAGTTATAAATAAATATAAGTTTCATACTTTTCTAATGATCGCAATTCAATTTTTTAATGTCTCTCATTTAAATAAATTAGAGTTGAAGTTGAAGTTGTTGATGCAAACATGAGTGAAAAAGTGCATATATGAATTAATCGTAACCCGCTTAAATTAATCCAAAGTTTAGATTTCACAACACTCCATATTAGTTACGTGGCACTTGCTGCCCATGAAAGCAATCTTTTTTTTTTTTCTTTTGGCTTTTTATCTGTTTGGTTAAAAGGACCAGCCAATCCCATGTTTGTGTATCAACCTAATTAAGTGAAGGCAAAGATAATTTCAAATAATATACACGAATTTGAAGTTCTTGAATAACCGTTTAATAATGAGAAATTAACACAACTTTGTGTACGGTGTCATTTAAACACCATGCAAATTGCCTAAGCAAATGAATTTGTCATTCCTTCTGCCTTGAGACAAAACACATAAAGCATAATTGTAGAAGATAAAAATTAACATGTCACAGTTAATAAATAGCTGAGTTTTTTTAAGTATATTGTGGCATGTTTGATTTCTAGTTATATCAATAAAACAAACTTAGTTAAAAAAGGTAAAATTTATTTCAATGATCTCTTTACTTAAAAAAAAAAATTAATCTCCAACTATTTATTGAGAGATATTTTTAGTACAAACAAAAATGTATATATAAAAAATAAAACAATATGAGTATTAATTAGCGGTCTAGTTATGTCAAAGTTAGAAATAATAATTAGTTAATTGTATTTGGTTGGTAAAGGTGTTTTCGTTTGTGGACCACATAATTGAGTTTATGGGTATCAACAAGCATTAATCATCAGCGTCTCAAACCTAATATTCCACTTTTTATTAACACAAGACTAAGCAAAGATGTTTAAGAAATGATTATTTGGTGCGCTGTGAATTACTTAGGAAAATATCATATTCTCCCAAACTTCGATCCTGCAAATAAGAGGGAACTAAAGAATTTGCAGCATACAAGGGAACTTCGTTAGAAACTATAGAAAAGTTGATAATTTTCGTGCAGAACATATTCTGTTTTTTATTTTATTTTATTTTATTTCCCACGTATGTTTTTCTTTTAGAGATAATTAGATTGGAGACACGTTCAGACATTAAATATTAAATATCTTTTTAATAAAAACTCAAATATTAATTTATTAGACTAATCATTTCTATTAAACTTAACTCTCGTTAATTATACTCTGTTTATCACTAACACTAACAAAGCAGCCAGAAATGACATGGTTATAAATTATGGGCCACGTGACTCGCAACCTCGCGTGAAGTGTGAGAGCCCACCTTTAAAGTAAAGTTCCTAAAGTACTGTTGCATAACATAAATGGGCTAACCCATGTTACTTCATTTATTTCTTCCTACACACATAAGATAATGATTTTTTATACAAACACTGGAATACCTGATGTGTCATCGATATCATGTTCTAATACCAGCTAGAAGTTGCTGAGAATTTCTCGTGTCTATTTGGGTAAACGCATTTTTTAAAGAAGAAATAAATAAATAAATTTTTTTATAAATTAATTTAGTTTATATATAAGTTGATTTATAGAAGTTATTTTATATTTATTTTTTAAAACTATTTTTTAGTTTGTGTATAATTTATGAAAAAAAATTATATTTTTTATAAATACTTATTAAAAAAAAAAGTTACCTAAACATACTTCTATAATTTTTGTTAAAAAAATAACAGTTCTGAAACCGATACCAAATAAATGACATATAAAAAGAGAAAAATATAAAGATAGTAGCATTTTTTGTTCAAAGATAAAGCTAGCCTTATTCCAAATTTCAATTACACACGTTTTAAATTCAGTAATTGTTCTCAACGTTAGGAGTGTTGAATGAGGAATTGAACTCATCCCTAAAAAAAAAAAAAGGTTAAGTTGAGTTAAAATTTTAATATTAGATTAAGAATTCAATATACGCAAATTTGATTGAATTGAGATGTCAAGGTTTTTAAAAATAAATATAAAAAAACCAATAACTCTTAAATTGGCTCATTAAACCAATAATTTAAACATATTATCATAATTATTTAACTAAATAATTTTAATATAAATATTTTTATAAACTGTCATAAATTAAATAAATATAAAACAAACAACAAAATTTACAAATATGATGTCTAATAAAATAATATTTAACCAAACAATAATATAAAATTAAAAAAAAAATGTAATCGAATAAGTGAATCCAACTTAATTTATATCTTAATCCATTAAATGAACAGGTTATATAATTGAATTATCTAAGCTAAATAAATAATTTGAGCAAGTTAAATGAATAAATTTGTTGAATGATGTGTAACCACAATTAATGAGATAGAAGAATATCCCATGATTGGAAGCAGTTACAGGCCGGAATTTGAAAAGTATCGTGAAGCACAGGGGATCCAACTATAGACGCCCGTCTTCATCAACAACTGAAATGGATGAATGATTGGAGGCTGCAAACTTTGAGCCTTTGATTGACAAGCTAGGAAGAAATAAACTCACACAGGCATTTATTTTAAGCCACTAATAGTTCTCAGTAAGCATCAAAATTAAATGGAGTCACAAGATAGATGTATATGAGTAGACTAGTCTGTGCTCCTTTCAACTTTGATTCACTATAATTATTATTTTATCGGTGCAAAAGGCTCCTAATCCTAACTCTTGACTTGACATATTACCCTCTTCGCTGCCACATACAAAACCCACCCATTTCACATTCTTCGCATTTAAAAAAACTGAGTAACGAGTTATTTCACTTTTAAAATAATATTTTTTAATTTCTATATATTTTTATAATTAAAAGAAATAAATAAATTATATTTCATTTTATTAAAAAATTAGGTAAATTAAATCCAAAAAACTTATCAGAATTAAGACACACTTTAAAGTTGAAATAGTAATTACTAAAATATTTACAGTTTATTTATCAATATTTTCATGTGGGGGGCGAGATTTCAATTTACATATTGTGAGATGTGAATTTGACACAAATTGATAGGACTGATTTTTATTAAAAAAAAAAAACATTTTCTTAAACCATGTTAGTCGACCGTCCTTTAATTTTCCATACCCATATTTTTTCCTGAAAAGGATAAAATATAATAATTCGTACAATTGCTGTCGGCATACTTTCTTGCACTTTTTTCATCCACTTTCGCAACATGTCTATATTTATTGCTTTAAACTAGTGCTGGTTGGTGATGTTAGTTGTTTGCTAGCCTAATAGTTAGATATTTTAATTTAAAAAAGAGCATTACAAATAATTATGTTAACTATACTAAAGAAATTATTTATGTAAAAATTATTAAGAAATTATGTGTGTCTCGAAAGTTATCACACTCACATAAATAATATTTTCACGTAGATATTTTCGTGTTGACAAATAATTTTATCATACTCAAAAAAATCTTATCTGGGTATAGTTAATATAGTCATCATTTTAGATAAAAATAAAATATCTTAGTCTAAATACTAAATTGCTTTTATATCATCTACAAACCTAAAATTATATTATCTTAAAAACAAAATACGTGTCACTTGTCTTGTCATATAACCTCACATTTATTTGTTCTCATTCTAATTCTTTAACCTGTGTGTTAATTTTCTCTCACCAAATATTCATCTCCCTTTCTTCGATTCTTACTTACTTGATCTTTAGAGTTTCTGTAAAAACTTTCTCTCTAGAAGCCTTGCAATTGTAATGATTTTGAAATGCTGATCGAACTTCACCAACTAAACAGTGTACATTCATTAATAAAAATTTATTTATATTAAAATTCCATATTCATATATAAACCAAGTTCATGCCTAAGTATATAATTCGTCTTTTATGAATAAGATGTATGTAATTGGGTATTTGATTTGTAGTGGATGAATACGATTAAACTTTTAATATCATTTTCATTTAAAAGCTAATACCATGTTAAATAAGTTGCAAAGTCTTTATCAATAAAAAACATACAGCTTTAAGTCTTTAACTTACATGCTTGCACACCTATAGTACAAGAAAAGAAAGTATAGTAAATAAAAGAGTAACTTCCCCTCAAGTTTCACAAAATGACATTTGACCCAAATTTATAGTTGCAATTGCACTCCACTCCGTTGAACTCTTTTTGTTAATATAATATAATAAAATTAAGTATCAACCCATTAGTTTAAAATTTTCTTCTATTTTTTTCATTTTAAAAAATATTTTAATTGTTTTAATAACAATTTACACTAAATATTTACAATATCATATTTAAATTGTATTATTAAGAAATATACTTTAACTCGATTCACTATTTCGTTCTATCAGGAAACCTAAAATTATATAAAAAGATTACTTTGAGAGAACATACAATGCTAAAGTTACATAAATAAGTAAAGATAAAAACATGTTATTTATAATGGTCTTATGGATGGATCAAAATTTGAAAAACAAGTAAATATTGTTTAATCTTATTTTCATCTAGGTCATGTTTTACTAGCTTGCCTAACTAAGGAAAATCAATCCATTTTTTTATGTGTTTTTTTTATGTATAAGAAAAAAAAAAGGGTCAAATAACAATACATGATATATACCTACAAGGAGCTTGGGATTTGAGATTTGGACCCAACTAAAGTTTCATCCACACATTTATTACAATGTATCTTTAAATATTATTGTTACAAGTTCACACATTTATTACAAAGTATCTTTAATGGAATCATTGTTACCTTAAGCATGGAAGTATTTTTATGGATATATTTTATCATTGATGTGTAAGTTCAAAATCATTAAATTACTTTCCCAATGAAAATCTCTTTAACCCTTCAGTTAACACTGTTAAAGTCCAAACAAGTATGAAACTTCAATCTATCAAAATATTTAGTATTATATTTAATTATGTTAAGTAATATTTATTTTTAATCAACATTAAGTATAATAAGGTATTTACAAATGGTTATTCAAATATTAATATTTTAGTAATTGATTTATTTTTATTATATCTATTGGTTAAATAAAATACTAAAAAAATATTTAATCAGATATTTAAGAAATATTTAATCATTTTAATATATCTACACCCAATATTTAGTGTTTTTAATCATTTAAGAAATATTTAATCTTTTCGTCAATATTAAATATAAGACATTGGCAAATCATCATTCAAGTGATATTTTGTTAATTAATTTAATTTTTCTGATTTTTAAAATAAAGATGAAAATGTATGTTTTTTACATTAATGTATACACAGATATTATTATTCATAAAGTAATTAAATGTTTTTTCTAAAGTTTAATATTCTATATTAATTTATAAAACTACGCAATGTATAACATACTTACTAGTTAATATCATGTACCAATAAATAACATAAAAATTCAGTCAATCTTTTGCACATAAACTAAGAAAATGATGATTTATTAGTATACTTACGAGACGCGTTATTTTTGGCATTGAGGAAAACAATCAAGAGGAATTATAAAAGCAAGTTGTGCACAAAATAAATGATAGTTAGTCCAAAATAAATTCACAAATATTCCACTACTTAAGACTTAGCTCGAAATAGAAATATAGATGATAATTCCACCCAAATCTGTATTATATATATGCCAACAATGATTTCTAATTATTTTTTCATAAATAATATAAATTTAATGAAGAAAAGTGTAAAAGAAAAAAGTAGATAATTTTGCATTCAGAAGACGTCTCATTCAAAGAAAGTTGATTTCGTCATTGAATTGGTGGTTGAGCGTGCTTGTTGACAAAGGAAAAACCAACCAACGATAGCTAAACCAATCAATAAAACGAATAGTATTATCATCACAATAGTAATAAGGATTATCTCAATTAGTAGTATATATATATCAAAGACAAACATCACTACATTGTTCTTTTGCGGCATGTCTTTCTTTTTTTAATTAGAAAAATAGAACATACTCATTTTAAATTGTTTCTTTTAAAGCCCGATTTAATAAACAACTTAATCAAATTTTATTGAATAAATATTTATGTAAATTATTTTAATAGAAGAATATGTTAAACGGTTTTTACATAAGTTATTTTGAAGAGTTTATTGAAAAAAGTTGAAAATAATTTACATACCATAAACTATTTTTATATGTTGTGTCAAATATTTATATTAATGTTTATATAATAAGATAAGTAAAAATAAATTATAAATAAACCATTTTAAATGGAGTTTAAGTCTTTTAATAATCACACCTAATAAAAAAAAAAATACATTATTACTTGTTCCATTATATGTACACATGACTATGTTAATTATTGTAAGAAATAAATATAATAAATATTGATAATTTATAATAAGGTAAATATATAATTTTATTGATAGTGTGATTATTGAATAATTTTTAATTTTGACTTCATATAAAAGGTTATATGATTATAATTTACTACTCTTATAAATTACAATAAATTATATATATATATATATTAACATTCATTTTTTATTTGATATATGCATGAAATTACACGATCAAAATAATATTATTATTTATTAGAATTAAATTTATTAGAAAAAAATAAAGTGACAAATTTATTATAATTTTAAAATAGTAAATAGATAATATAGTTTAAAGTAAATATATAATCAATAAACATGTATACATGTCCATACAAAATAAAAAACAAAACTAAAGTTGTTATTGTAAAGAGATTAGCCAAGGGAGTTAAATTGCTTATTTTATGTTGGATTTGTCTAAGTTGATTTACTATTAACTTACACTCTCTTCTCTGTAGTTTTTTTTAATAAAAAATTGTGTTTTTAATTCTTTTAAGCCATACCTTAGTTATAATACTTGTAAATAAACTATTGTATGTTAGATTAGGATCACCCGGTCATGCAATGACGTTTGGGGAACTAGTCCTCTCCCATAAATATGCATGTACAGGCTGAGATGTGGTCATGTAGCTTTGTTAGCTAACCCGTTCCTACTTTTTCTTCTTTCACCTTAAAAAAGGAGGAGAATTTTAGGTCAAATTGAATTATAAATCAATTTAATTTCGGGTTAAAGTTTTATTTGTTTAACTCGATCTTTTGTGAATTAGGTAAAAAGAAAAAAATTATTTATACAATAAATTGTATAAAAAAAGAGAGATATAGATATAATTAATAATGTGATTGAGATAGATAGAAAAATAAATAGTATTATATAAATTGTTATATAAGTAGTTATATGAATAATACAAGTATGTATCAAATGGGTTCATTTATTGGTCTATTTTTGAAAAAGATGAAATTTTAATCTAATTTTATTACACTTTAAAAATATTGTCTTTAATGACCTATATGTCCAAATTATTGATTATTTTAAAAATTTTAAACTTAAGTCCAAATAAATTTAATAAGTTTAAGTTAAAACAATAAATTAAATTAGTTAAAAATAATACTCAGATTAGCAAGCTAATCTGACTCATCTTTAATTTTTTATTTTGGAAAATGTTAGATGTATTTTTCGGAGAAAATATTTTTGTTCGAACATAATAGAACTACTATAAAAATAATTAATTGATTTGTTTCAAGTCATCTGAATTTTAAGCTAAATTAGATTAAAATTCAGTCAGAATTTTTTTTTTTCAAAATTAATTTATGCTTTATTTAATGGGTTAAACAGGTTAGTTTATCAAATTTAATTTATTTGAGCAGTCTCATCTCAAAATACGATATTCTTTACTTTTGTGGTAATAAAGACAACAAAATAATAAGTTGATAACGATTAAAAACTTATGATAAAATACATATAAGGGGAAAATAGAAATAAGTACAATATACCTGGATGATTTTTTTTTAAGATAACATTATATATGAAGTGGTGACAAAATGCGATAAAAAAATATTTAAATATATTTTTAGTTTTTATAAAATATTAAATTTGTTTTTTATTTCACATAAAATAAGTAATTGTTAACTTTAATCCACGTAAAAATAATTTTTTGAAATTCATCTCTTTAAAATATAAGATTATTATTTTAATTTTTAATATTTATTTAAAAGATTTTTAACTAAGATAATTCATATTGATATAGTATTTTATACACTATTGATTATATCTAAAATGACCTTAATTTTTTAAAATACACAAGTAATTAATGATTATATATTTTATAAGGACCAAATTTTGATACAAACTAAAAATATATTTAATTAAAGTACTTAATGAACACTTTTTCTCATACAAATTTAAAAGTTTTTTTCAAAAATAAATTTAACCTTATTTTTTTATATTTACTTTACATATTTCTCTGTCACTTGTTTTTATCTCATTATCTTGATTATTTCAATTTTTCTCTCCATTTTTATTTTTCTCTTTATCTCTTAGATTGGAGTCTTGACACTACTACATATACACATGTAACTTTTTGTAACATTTTAAAAAATTAAAAATATATATTATTTAATAATTTTGATAATATTTTAATAAATATTATATTTAATCTATGTTGCAGAAAATAATTAATAATATTTAAATATTACTACAAATATAAAAAATATTATTAAAATAAATATTGATAATATTTTTACCATCAAATATTACTTGAAATAATATATGTAATAGTGTGGTGACTCGTAAAGTATATATAAATAAAAGACAAAAAGTTTTCCTAATTTGGTGAAGTACATTAAAATGAAACTAAAAACTAAAAAAAAAATATGAAAATAGGAATAAATTAAATAATACTTAAGTGTATGTTTAAGATAAGTGAAAAGGAGAAGAAAAATAGAGAGAAGCAGAATATGCTTCATTTCTTGTTTAATATGTTAATAATAATGAAAGAAAGATTAAAATTTATGTAGCACTCATATTTTGTGTTCTTCCTCCAATTTGGAAAAAGAAAAAAAGAAAAAATGTCTTGTTTCGTTAAAAAGATTAAATTATCTTTATTTTGTATATTTTACATCATAAATATTTATGTTATCTTATTACATATACCTTTTATATAATAAAATAAAATATTATAATTTTCTTTCATTTCAATTTAAATTTTGTCTTATCAAATAATCTGAATGATTATTTTTGTTTTATTTTATTTTATTGATATTTCTTTCCTTTCAAATTTTGTTTACTCATAAAATAAATACATTTTTACGAGAACCGTAAGTTGATGAAGCGGTTAGCACTTTTGATAACTCATTATAATCATAGAATGAGTTATAAAAATACAAGTTTTTGTTGTTATTTACTTGTTATTTGAAATTGTTTATTGGGCACAGTGGGTACAGTAATGACAGTAGTGGAGAAGAAAAACCTTTGAAAATTGATGGGTATCACAGCAAGTCTATAAAAATGTTGAATTATTCCATGAAACGATGTTCGTACACTTTTACTGCCATGCCAGCTGACATCGCATTCCATGTACGCCACACAACGCCACCATTTTCTCATTTCTCATTTCTCATTTCTCACCCACCGCTTCAATACTTATCGCGCTATTTTCCAATACGCCAATCTCTTCTCTTACTGACATTCATTTCAAGACAAAGTAACAAACAACACTATTAAATACTAATTAGCATAGTACTTGGACGCGTGGATGTTACTACCATCATAAATAAAATATACTCTTTTTTACGGAATCAACTTTACGATCCTCACCCCCAAATAATTGAACTTTCAATCATTTAAAATCGACTAATAATTGAACATATACCCATTTCACGCTATTCTATAATTCATTTAAATAAATTAAATCTCCAACAAAAATCATGCTCTAATAAAAATATAATTAGCAACGCTCTCTCTTTTTTTATTAATTAAAATTTATTAAAATTACAAATTTTATTAAATTATATTTTTATTTAATAAATAAATATTTCTTTTAATTTAAAAATAAAATTTACTATTTTTAATAAATTTTAATTAATAACAAACGTGCATGTGTTCTAATAAATATTTAAACATTAATTTATTACGTTATAAAAAATTAGTCTTAGCTTTTGTAAGTATTTATAATATTATATAAAATCATTAACTATTTCAGTAAAAGCAAGAGTTAATAATTGATTTATATGTACACTAGAAAATAGGAAGCTATGACTTTAATTTTGAATATAAAAAAATTGTATTTATTAAGAAAATTATTTAATATACTTTAATTTTATTATTTTAATTTAAAAATATTTTAAAATTTTTACTCTTTATTAAAATATGATATTAAAAATAAAATATTATTTATAAATAAAATCTTTAATAAATAAACAGTATTTATATATAATTTCAAGTAATATATAATATTAGCACGATGTAATTGACTGAATATAAATTAATTTTTTGTTTTTGTAAGATATGATATGATAAAGTTGCGATGTAATGGGGACTTTTCTTTCTTTGTACGCAACTTTGTTTCATAAACATGTAGCGGAAACAGTGACAAAGTTAAGAATGACGTTGACAGCCATGGAAGCAGGAAGCTCGACATCAACTTAGAAAGATAATGGATTGAATTCAATATTCAATTAATTGGAAATGTTCGTTTTAACAACAAAAGTGAAAACGATTTTTGCAATTTCATAATATATTTTTAAAATATAATATATATATATATATATAATCACATACGATATTAAATTTGTATATTTAAATCATGAAACTATTAAATCAATATTAATTAGAGCCTGTGCCAACAATGGCTTTAATAAAAAATGAAAATATCTACGTGCACAATAATAGGAGAATATTTTGATAAGAATTAATGTAAAATATATTTTTGTTTCTTCGAAGTATCTTGAAATATTAATTTTAGTTTTTATATAAAAATTAATACGATTTCATTCCTTGTATTTATATAAAAAAAGTTATTTTAGCTTACCATCAATAACTAAATTGAATTTTAATATTTTTAAAATTACTAATAGTTAAAAATAATTTTATATCAATATTTGAATTATTTATTATAAATTTAATTATATAGAAAAGTTATCTATTAAGTTTTAATTGCAATATAAGTTATACATTAAAATTTATTTATTTACTATAAATTTAATTGTATAAAAATAAATATTTATTTTTATTATATATATTTTACAAAAGAAGTTATATTTTAAATACCAGAAAATATTAAATGTGAAGATCTCTCACAATATATATTCAACTCACGATCATGATTTATCTACTCCTGATTTGTAAAATAAATTACAGAGTTAAAAAATTATAACTTTTATTATTTTTATTATCTTAATTATTCACTCACGATCTACCTATTTTAATTTATTTATTTTTATTTTATAGATTTTAAAAAACTATTAATAATTAAAAATAAAATTATATTGTAATTTAAATTATTGAATAATACCTAAAATCAAACCTTAGTTTACTCAAATTCTATCATTAACATCCCAAATTAAAGGTACTTTTATTTTTATGTATATTTTTCATAAAATAAATTTCTATTAAAAATAAAATATTAAACACAAATACTTCATATTTATCTCGAGGATACGAAAACAAATTAAAACTAACTCTATCATATATTAAATATAAATATCTCTTTTGATAAAAGTTTAAATAATTAATTTTAAGAGATTGATAGAGTAAAATAAGATAACATATATAAAAGTTCACAAAGTTAAACTCTCACTTATTTTTCTCATAGTAAGATGAATGTAACTAACACTATAAGTGATCTTTAAGTTTGGAGACCTTCTCTTAAATGTCATTCTATCGTCATATACTGTGTAAAAAAAATTAAATAATTTGGTATCTCCTCTTATATTATAATTTAAAAATAAATATATTTTAATATATTTTTTATTTTTATTTTTTTAATTATTTTTTTTAAATATTAATAGTTAAAATAATTTATATCATAAATTAAATTATTTATTATGAAATTAAAATATAATTTATGTATTAAAAAATATATATCAATTATTATTTAAATTATAATAAAATCTATATATTTAAAAATATTTCTTCACTTAATTTTTAATTATATAAAATAAACACTTATTATATAATATACAAAAGCTAAAATACTACTTACTCACATAAAATTAACATATTCTACTGCATCTAAGAGAAGTGTTAATAATACACTTTCCAATATATTTTATTATTTATTAAATTTATTAAAAATAATAATAAGATATGATTTTACAAAATTTTGTAATTTCTAAAATTAAGAAGAGATAATATAATAGGAAGTGCCATTATATTTTCATGGTCATAAATATGAAAAAGAAAACTTTATCCAAAGAGATAATATCTACTTTCATAATGTCTATATATAAAAAAGGACTGATAAAAAGTATTGTTAATGTAAACAAACAAAATAGAAAGTAGAATTATGTTGATAGCATTTCGGCCTATAAGAAAAAATGTGTTGATGGATAACGACAGTTCATTCGGCTGTTTGATATTGCATTTAAAATGTATATAAATAAATTTTGTATATAAAATAAACTTGTAAAAGACAAAATAGGAACGAAAAGTCAGATGTATCCTTAATTGCATCAACATCAAGAGGGTGGAATGCACGCACCATAGGTTGACAGTGGTGATGAGTATAGAAATCTGTTCATTGATGTGTCGCTTTCATGATATATTAGCAATAATTTTAATTACTAAAAAAAATCTTTTAATTTTTTATGACCAAATGGAGTCAATCCTTTTGTTCGGTCACCATATCACACCACCGATTCGATATTTATTAACCATTTTCTATACCTTGATAAATCACGAAATATTGACCCTGCGAGAAATTCCTTTCTCGAGAAAGTGAGGTTCATAATTTGCTCTCCATTCTCTCTCTTGTTTGCTTTGTGTGGACACAGAGACTGACTCAGAGAGGAGTTGCCCAATCTGAATGCGAGCGGGTAAAACTCTTTAATTTAATTTCTTAAATAATATTTTCTAAAAATGTATTGTTTTTTCGTCACTCGTGTATTTTTTATTTTTTTTTACTTCTAGAAATGTGTTATACTACTAATATACGATTCTTATTTTTCTAATTTTTATAAAAGAAAAAACTAATAACGGAATAATCATCCTTATATAAAAGTATAACAGAAAAGTACTGGCTTTAAGTATAACGGAATAATTTAAAATCTTTTGGTTATTCCTCCTTATAAACATGTTATAAAAGTTTTACATTATTAATGAATTAAAAATAACTTTTATTATGAACTTTAAAGTAATTATAAATTTTAAAATTTTATTATATATGATAATTTTGTAATTATATTCCTATAAAAAATTAATTTTTAATTATATAATAGTGTATATATTTTTATTTAAATAAAAATATAATTTTTTTCATTCTTATTTCATTGGAAAATGAGTAATTATTAATATTTTAAGATGTCTATTTAATATTCCTCATTTGCTTTTATTTTACTTTTTAAACTTACATTTATTTAAGTTTTTTCTTTCAAATAAAATTTAAAGTATTTAAATTTATTATATATATTAGTAAAAATTCGACCAACCAATTGATGTGATTTTTTGTGTGATATTTCAAAAATCCCAAATTTCATGTCGCCTAGGATTAAAGAATTTAAAGAGAATTTATAAATCAAGAAGCTAGAAAAAAAAAAAAAAACCTTGTAAAATGGCTAGTAAGTGATGTAAGATTTATCGTATGAACTTCCTTCCTAAGAACCTATTGTATCATGGACTATGCAGATAAATTTATTGTGGAAGCGCTCACGGACACCTAAGTTAATATTATCACCTAATAAGAAAAGCACTATACATTTTCATTATATATTGTGATTAAATAAGTTATAACAAGTGTAAAATGTTTAAAATATAACCACCAGAGTCGGCTAGTTGTTGGGAATTGGGGTACGTGAACTTTGTTGTTACGATTGTATTTTAAAAACGTTAAATATAATATTGAATCAATTTTGATATAAATACTTGATTAATTTACGGATTCAGTATTTATATTAGTCTTGTTTTCCTAATTGATTCATTCGAGCTGACCAATTTTCTAAATATATTCAACGTTATTCTTATATTAAGACTTTATTTGGATATTTTGTTCAAAGTTAACGTGTGAATAATTCACATCATAGAAAAACAAATGAATGTTTAACTTGGTCCTTAAAATAATTGTTTAATTCAATTTAAACCTTAAAAAAAAGTAGAAAATCGCAAAATAGTTAGTCGAATTGTTTTATTAAGATGTGTTAGTCTTTCTGTCACGACAAAAAATCAAACTCAATTAAGAAAGATTCTTCATGTTTCCTTTTATGTACCCAACATCCCAGATGATCATTAAACCTATTCGAATAGATGTTTGTGCTGTGAGCATATTAGTGGCATGGACAACATTTACCTTATAAATGCCCCAAATCCTTAACACGTGGCAAACCACCACGAATTAACCGACCAAGCAAGGCTTACCCATTATCTTGTTATATTTGGTTAATACGTAGTATGTTGCAGCAAAATATACAGTGACCCACTTAGAAATTTCATGCTATGTAGACAACACATATATAAATATGTAACATAAAAAATAATATATTGTTGAGACACTTTGAATTTTGTTAATGCCCATCTGAATTGTTGTCGTCCTTCACCCCCCACCACAAAACAAAAAGTTGCCTATCTGAATTGTAATTAAATCCAATGTGTTACAACTCAATATTTGAAGGAAAAAAATTGTTAGGTTTGTGATTATATTTTCTTGAAATGTTAACCATTTTCTGTATTGCAAGGTCAGAGTAAAATAACGGGTGCTCATTATATCATTGACGTAAATTTCTGAATAAATATTTGTAAAAAATAAAATGAATATTTTGTTAATTAAATATAATTTATTTATAAGTTAAAATTAATTTTTAAATAAGTTAATATGTATACAATAATTTTAACTTATGAAATAAGTATATTTTATTTTATCTTCTTATTTTCTCTTTTATAAATATTTATTGAAAAGAATTATCTAATTTTTTTTTATTACACCCATTCTCTAAAAGAAACAAGTAACTCACTAATTATCTATAAGTCATGTTGTTCAAACCACGACCAATTTATATATACGACCAATTTATATATTTTACTTTATCTAATTTTGTTGCTTTACTTTCATCTTTGATGTATCGTATACTATTATTATTATTAAAAGTTAATATACATCATAACTATTCTTTTAAAGTTTTCAAATAGTAAAACCATTAGATGATTTCTCATTCTCTATAAATATCATTTTATGTATAACTAATCGAATAATCATTCAATCAATCATCTCTTATTTATAAATAATAAATAATATTATACAAATATTGATCTTAAACCAAGATTCCTAACAATATTTTTAAATTAGACTCTAATATATTTTTTATGGACGAATCCATTATTCTATTTCCGCATCATCATGTGTTTGTTTGAGAAATTATTCTTTTTTACATTACAAATTGAAAAGAAATACAGTTAAGAATGTCAAATAAAAAGAAAGAAAATAGTTTAAGATCATTGAGCGATGAGTATTTTGCTAGTTAAAGTGAAATACATATTAAAAAAAATCGAAAATGTATATTAAAAGAATAAAAAAAAATAAATATTCAACTTCTAAATTATGCATGCTAGTTTATAATATATGAGTAAGTTTTATTTTTTAAATTAAAATCAATATAACTACAATTATTTATAAGCATCAATATTACTACAATTAATCGTATGCTCAGTAAAATAGTTTGCTAAAAATTAGGAGTAAAATGAACAACAATTTTATTCTTATAATACTATAAGTCAATATCCTCAAGTTGGAGAGTGGAGAGCTAGCTTACTCACTTAATTAGCCATTATCAATCCTCTTTCTTCTTTCATTGCGAAGTACATTCCACACATTAGGCTGTAATTAGCAAAAAAATAAAATAAAAATAAAATCAACTATATAAAATTACTACATTTTTTTCTTTACTTGTAAGAAAAAAATTACACCAAAAACAATATTTTTTAACCTTCTACTTATTTTAATTTAAAATAAACTTATATTATAATTTAAATTTATATTATAAAATTAAGAATATTTATTTATTATGAGTTTTAATTATAATATAATTTATATATTTAAAAATATAAAAATTAGAATATAACTGTATTAAACTATGACAGTTTTAGTTTTTATTATTCATTTTAAGATATTTTTATAAATATTTTATCTTTTTCATTTTTTTTTCTGGTGGGAATCTATCACCTATAATATATATAGTTCTAATTGAATTTCAGTATTTTTTAAAAAAATGTCATTAATTAAAAATAACATTATATCATAATATATATTATTTATTAATATAAATTATATATTAAAAATATTTATTTATCATAAATTTTAATTATAATATAATTTATATATTTATAATTATTTATATATTATCAAATTTAATTATATAATTAAATATTTAATTAGAAAAACTATATAGTCTTTTAATATTTCACTCTTTTTCACATTATTATTATTATCGTTCCAATACCTCATTCTCCATCATGTACTGCACTATTCAATAATGCATCCTTGTTTTTTTTTTCTCTTCTCATTCAAAATTCATGTATTTTTCTTTTTGTAATTATTTTTTTATTGATGATTATTTATTTTAATTATATGAAGTTAATAATTTTTTAATTTTTTTATGATAATTTATTATAATTATTAATAAAACTTAGATATGACATTTGACCTGAACAATGTGGGGGCTAACTGGTAGTTAAATAAAAACGAAATATTTATTCTGTATACTTAATAAAAATAATAATAATAATAATAATAAATAAAGGAAAAACACTATATTAGTGATGGAGTGAAGCCGTGGGAGATTGATTGCTAACTTAAAAATATTGAAGTTGCGAGTGCTAGAGCTATTACCTTTTCAATGTTCATAGTTAGCCATACCTCTACTTTGCTCAGGATGTGAATACGAGTTCAAAGAAAATCTCTATCACGATAAGATATTTAAATTAAGGGATAAGTCTGTTTGTATTTTGAATTCTTAAAATATATTATTGCATTTGATTTAATAAACTAATAATAAATCAATATTTTAATACCTCTATAGCATAGAATAAATACTTATATTCATATAATTAATTAAAACTTATAATAAATACGTTTATTTTAATTATACAGATATTTGAAATTTATAATGTAAATTGTTTTTATTTATCAACATTTTTTAAAAGTATTAAAAATTCAATTTAAAAATTATGGATAAAAAATAATGGACGGTTAAAGATGCACGTGGTCCGTTTGAGAAGAACTCATAAATTTTGCTCGAGTAGCTACCAAAACTCAACCGTCGCAATCAAAACGAGTTGTTAAATATAATATGTGGAGGTTTGTTTCCATGTTATCAAAATGATTATTGTGCGTTTTAATATAAGTTTGTAATTAGTGTTAATATAAATATTTATTTATATTAATTTTGTGAATTTATTTTAAACCAAGAGAAATATGGGACTTATGCCCAATTAATCTTCATTTTACCGGATTCGGTATTAAATTCTATGTATTAGAAAAAAAATACAAATATTAAATTATTTTTTGTTAATAATATTATATAAAAGATTATTTTTTAACTTTAAAATAAACAAACTTTATATTGCTTATCAATAAAAAATATACAACAAGGACTAATGAAAGAGCTTGCACTCAGTGTATTTTATTTTATAAAAAGTAGTTTATAAAAAGTAATTATTATATTATAGTTATTATGACAAATAAATAATTATATTTGATAAAATTTTATATAATACATTTGAATGTTAATTTTTAAAATGAGATAGCTTATAATTAAATGAATTTTTTTCTGAATATACTCGATAAAAAGCAGATTTTATATAAGATTATATTTAATGAAACGTTGACTGGTTATCAGTAAAAATCATATTTTGTTAATTAAATTAATTTTTGAAATTTTATGAAATTGATATCTTTAAAAACATATTTATAATATTGGTTGAATGTATTCAATAATATTTGAAGAAGGAGAAAGTATTTAGTAATTATAACTATAATTAATGTTAAACAAAAGTGAGAAAAAATGACTCACATGAGACGCAAGGAAGTAAATATAAATAGGAGCCAGGTAGACAGAAACAGACAGACACACAGCTACTGATTCTTATTTATTTATTTTAATTTCTGAAAAGGCACCTCACAGCATGACAGCAGATGCAGCTACTGAATTTCAAAGTTTGAGAAAGAAGGTGGGACCCATCAGACCCAAGTTGCACCACCCGCTTTGTACCGTGTCATTGTCACTCATCAATAGGTCGTGGCCGTGGGTGGGTGGTGAGGTGAGGTGAGTGGTGACCGTTGCCCTTTGTGGACTCTGCCCTTACCATTCCCATTTGAATCTTCCGCTTTTCTTACCCTTTTCGATTACAATTATTCCTTTAACAATATTTTAAATACTTTTTTTAAGTTTTATTGTTTTAAAATATAATTATAAAGGCATAAAAAAATTCATTAAAGAATATAATCATGTAAATATTTATTATCTTTTAAATATTAGGTTAGTTTGATAAGTACTTGACTCAGATTTTTTAAATAAAACTTTAAACTCAAGTTTTGTTAATAAAAAATAATAATTAAATGAGAGAATTTTTTTAAATAACCAATTGAATTCTTTTATACAAATTAATCACCGATAAATTAGTAAAAACTTTGTATATATGATAAAAAAAAATTTAGATTTTTGCTGGTCAAATATTTTCACAAAACAACTTTTCCACATAACTTGCACAGGAGAATTTTCAAGGACGGGCCCACCTTATGTATCGTAACGGAAACATATTAATATGCGAATAGTTTAATTGTATTTTGTAAATTTAGATTATTTCATTTAAAAAAAATCAATACTTATTATTTTAACAGTGTAAATTTATTCACCTGTTAATTTAATATTTAATAAAAATATCATTAAAAGGTCACATCAAAATGAATTGTTGACGTATTTAGTAAAGTTTTTAGATGATAAAAATGAATACGTTAGAGGATAATCTTTTATGTTTTAACGTTATTCTAGAAAATAAAGAAAAAAAAAAACGAAAATGTTGGCGTGTTTGGTAAGAAGGAAGAAAAACAAGAGAGTATTGTTGGGAGAGGCATTCCCAAATTTTTTAGCATGAATGAGCCCTTTCTCTTGTACTATAATTGTTTTAAGCCCATAATTATTTTTAAACACTTTACTGATAGGGACGAATTTAGGAGGGCCATTCTTCAGATTTTTGTATCCCTCAACGTGAACATATCACTTTTAGTGGCTATACTTTTTTTCTCTTCCTTCTCGTGCACATGTTATAATATATATATATATATATATAATGTAATAATAAAAAATATAAATTTAAATTATATAATTATATATATATATATACATAGTTAAGATTATAAATTAATTATTAGTTATATAAAGACTTAAATAAATTATATGTACTCTTAAATAAAATGTATTAAGTTAGATGAATGTTTTGATAGGTGAGAAAAATAAATTTGAATTATATAATTATAAAAAATTTAAATTAAATAAAAAATATATAACATTTTTAAATGATTATGTAAATATTAAATAATATTTTGTTCTAATATTTCATATATGATTGAATGATATAAATTTATTCATCTCAATCATTTATTATAAAAATTTATCTTATTTGATATGTTAAATTTTAACTGTTTTTTAAAAGTAAAAATTAGTAAAAATTAATATAGTTCTTTTTAGTATTAATGAAGTCAGATGTAAAAATACTAAAATAAGTAGAAAAATGGTATTTATATAGTTCAAAATTATGTCCATCCCTTTAAATCTATATTTTCTTTCAACCTATCCCTTTATTTTTATATATAATTACTTGACACATTTTTTACTTTTTCGTTTTAACTATATTCTAACTCTTAACTGTTATACCCTAAAATGTAGTGTATATTTATCATTTTTCAAACTGAATCGGATGATATTTTTATAAACCGAAATGGGTTTTTTAAAAGTATTTTCCCATCCGAAAAATGAGTTATTACTTACTCTTACTTACTCTTTTGTGGTTAGAGTAATATATATATATATATATATATATATATATATATATATATATATATATATATATATATATATATATATATATATATATATAATAATAATAATAATAATAATAATAATAATATGTTAATTATAATTTTAGTTTAATAATCTATACAAACTTTTAACATTGAATTTTATCATATAAGATATAAGTTATGAAGATAAAATTTTAATTTAAATTAAAAAGCAACGTCAACATACTCATGTTATTATACCTAAATACTGTCTTACATATTAGGGTAAGAATCTATATTCAGACCATCCACCAGGGAGCTTTTGATTTACTCTGTATATATTTTTCTTTAGCACAAGTTTATTTTGCTAAATAAATTAATTCTATATTTTAAATAAAATATTTAATTTAAAAGTTTAAATTTAAGTCGTTGAAAAATATTTATATGTATATAAATATTCGGTGATCCACATAACAAAAACAATATTTTTTTCTTAAACGTGCTATTGAATTTCAGTTCTATAAATGAAAATAACAAGCTTAAAAGAAATTTAGGACACTAAATAGTTCCATCCGATTCAATACATAATCCTTAAAAATGACAAGTTAACTTTTTTTTTAATACTTTTTTACATCACAAGTTATTAACCTTTAACTCTTGAATGTATGTAATTTTATAATTTAGTTTTTGATATATCTTTACATTAATGGACATTAATAAAACGACTTAAAAATGGGAGCAGTAAACTTTCGGAAACAAAATAGTAAAGATACATATATTCAAGATCAAATATAACCAACTCGTCACTTTCAAAAGAAAGTTTGAGTTAGCTAATTTTTGAGTTTATAGAAATTTAATAATGCCACCAATGTAATGCTATAAATTTTTAAAAGAGTTTTACACTTTTATTTAATTCTAAATTATTATTTATAATTATTATAAAAAACAATAAACTTATCTAATAAAATATATTTTATATTTAGATAATGGGTTAAAATTATTTTATAATAGTAATACGTAGTTTGTTTTTTTAATCCTACTACTACAAAGAAAGTATTAAATAAATAATAAAGTATTTAGTGTCTTAGAAATTATAAAATGCATTTATAGTATTTACAAAAATAATCAATAAGAGACCAATTAAAATTTTTTAAATACTATTTATACAATAATATATATAAAATTTGTATAATAAAAGAAAAATGTAATTTAATTATTAATGTGATAAAAAGGATAGACAAAAATAATATTACATGAATTGTGGTAAGAATGATTGTATGTGTATTATAATTTTTTATGTTTAATTTTTAATTTTTCTAATTTTGATTCATGACTTTATTTTGTCAGTGATACGTGAATATATTTTTATTTTATTTTATTGTTACTAGGTGGAAAAGAACAGGCAGACGTACACACCTGACAAGGACAATAACCTTCACACCTCTCTGACCACACATTTAATTCACTTCACTTACTTTATTAACTTTCTTCTCGCGACACATCTCGCCTTTCCCACTAAACAAACCAAACATCTCGTATCGCACGCAATCAAGATCTATATCACACGGTGATAAAGCGGGCATCTCGCAGTGGCAGCCACTGTAATATTCCGCAAACTCCGGGGTCAAACAAAATGGGACCCCCCTCCGAGAAACTTTGTCGTTACCGGGGGATCTCAACCCAGTAAAAGTCGCTTTCTCAGCAACTATCCACCCCTTTCCCCTACCCTTCAACCTCCCATTTTCACCCTACGATTCTCCATGTCATCATCTCAACGAAAGGAATGCGAACATCCAACCGCGCACATGGTAGACGTGCTCCATGTCGCACCAGCACTGAGAAATTACCCACATTCTGGAGCTGAAGGACAGCTGTTAGCTCGAGATTCCGAGCCGATTGTTTAGACAAAACCGAAGCCGGCTTAGTGGGCCCCGCAATTAACTGCACTTGTAGTATAAGTGCGTCCACTTCCCAGATATCTTATCGCCCGAGATTGATACGTAGTGTAACTTATCATCTCCTCTATCTGTCGCCTCCTATATAAAAAAAACACCCTATTTGTGCAAGTTCAAATGCCCCCTTTCTCTCTCTATATATATTTTCGAGTTTCTAGAGAGAGAGCGAGTAGATTAGTCCATTTCCGCGAGGAGAGAGAAAGTGCAAGAATCGGAAGAGAGAGAGCGTCTGGTTTGTGATGTGTTTAGCTTTGAAGGTTAGAGTTTCTCCCTTTCTCGTGTTTCCGAATCTGTGGCTTTTTCAATTTTTTTTTTATTTTTAATAAAAAAATTATGGTCTCTCTTTTTTTTTAGGTTGAAACTTTTGGTTCATGCATCTTGGATTAAAGGTTGTTTGTTGATCGTGTCGGAGGTAGATAGAGTCAAATCGTTTTCGTTTTTTCTTCGTTTTCATTTGGCCACCAAAAACGCATCGTTTTTTTTTTCCTCTTTGGTTAATTTTGGAAATATGGATGGTTTTCTTCCATAAATAAATGCTTCTGGTTAGATGATTTCATTGACGGTGCGGATTTCGATTATTATATTTTTTATTTTTATTTTTTTTTCTGTTGGTTTTATTTATGACCGCTATTTTATTTTTTATCTTTTGGTTTTGCAGATCTAGTTCACTGTTGCTCATAGTGTGTATCTAATCGAAGACGAGGGAGTTCCGATGTCGTCTCTTAGTAGGGAATTGGTGTTCTTGATCTTGCAGTTTCTTGACGAGGAAAAGTTCAAGGAGACTGTGCACAAGTGGGGCTAGTTTGTTATTTTGTTAGGTTATTTTTTGTGTGTTTCTTGCTACATTCATTAATTAACTAATTACTTTGTTTTTTTGTTAAAAATAATAGGCTTGAGCAGGAGTCAGGGTTTTTCTTTAACATGAAATATTTTGAGGATGAAGTGCACAATGGCAATTGGGATGAGGTGGAAAAATACCTATCTGGTTTCACGAAGGTAGATGATAATAGGTATTCTATGAAGATATTTTTTGAGATAAGGAAGCAGAAGTATCTGGAGGCTTTAGATAAGTAAGATCACTATGAGTTCACATTTAGATTCTGTTGTTGACTCTATGCATTCTAGTTGTAGGCTTCTACTACTAGCATACTAGTTTAGTTGAACTGTTTTAAATTTTTGTAGGCATGACCGGTCCAAAGCTGTAGAAATATTAGTGAAGGATTTGAAAGTGTTTGCTACATTTAACGAAGAGTTGTTCAAGGAAATCACACAGCTTCTGACATTGGAAAATTTTAGGTACCAATCTTAATTTCTACTCCCATTTTCAGTGCAAAAGTTCTGTAAGATGCAACTAATGAGTTTCTGTTAACCTTAGGGAAAATGAACAATTGTCTAAGTATGGTGACACAAAGTCTGCGCGAGCAATCATGTTGGTTGAGCTCAAAAAGCTCATTGAAGCAAATCCCTTATTTCGTGACAAATTGCAATTTCCCAACCTTAAAAACTCAAGGTTGCGGACTCTCATCAATCAAAGGTAATTTTTCTGATGTCCAAGCATACTAATTTCTCAATATGAAACACAAATTTGTGCCCTGAATGTGAAATAACTTTCTGGTGCCTAATGCAATCATTTAGTATCTTTACTTACAATTGATGGAGATCAATATTTAGATTTCTGTGTTTATTGGTTTGTAAAAGCATGATGTTACTGTTATTCAATCATTCATAATTTCCATTTATATGTAATGTAACAATTTTTTTAATCAATAGGAGGATGGGATAACATTAGTTCCATCAATCTCTATCTGTATCCAGTGAAATGTGCTGCAATATTTGACTGTGCATTATCTGCTTCCGCCTATATTACATATTATTCTTAAGCGGTTATGGTGCTAGATTTTTGCATTGAAGATACTTTTCTGACAATTTGATTTTCTCTTTTTTCTTTTTAAAAATAAATTATAGCTTAAATTGGCAGCATCAACTGTGCAAGAACCCACGGCCAAATCCTGATATAAAAACTCTTTTTGTGGATCACTCGTGTGGACAACCAAATGGTGCACGAGCTCCTTCACCTGCTAATAACCCGCTACTTGGATCCTTACCAAAGGCTGGAGGATTTCCTCCACTTGGTGCACATGGGGTGGGCTACTGAACTGATTATCAACCTTTTGGTATCATGATCATCATATCATATGTCTCTTATGTTTCGATTCTTATTTTGGTGCTGGACCTTGCTTTGCTTCTTGTTACAGCCTTTTCAGGCTACTCCAGCACCAGTGCCAACACCCCTGGCTGGTTGGATGTCAAATCCTACCACTGTAGCACATGCCGCGGTTTCTGGAGGTGGTGCTATAGGTCTTGGTGGTCCATCAATCCCTGGTATTAGTCACCAACTCTTTAGGTGTAGTCATACTGCGATCATATCAAAATTTATCTTTGACTTTTAACATGTTTCATTGCTCTGTTAAGCTGCTTTGAAGCATCCTAGGACCCCCCCAACTAATCCTTCTGTTGACTATCCATCTGGAGACTCAGATCATGTTGCTAAGAGAACAAGGCCAATGGGAATTTCAGATGAGGTATTCTGGCTTTGCTTATGATCATATCATTAGCAATTCGTAGGTGGGCATATGTAAGTTTTTGACCTTATGTTTTCTGCTATTCATCACTTTATGCAGGTGAATCTACCTGTCAGTGTGTTGTCAGCAACATTCCCAGGTCATGGTCAACATGGTCAAGCTTTTAATGCACCTGATGACATACCTAAGACTGTTGTGCGAACTCTTAATCAGGGTTCCTCTCCTATGAGCATGGACTTTCATCCAGCTCAACAATCTTTACTTCTTGGTCTGCTGCTCTTCTAAGTCATTTAATAGCATTGATTTTTTTTTTCTTTTTTTGTTGCATGTATTTGCTATCAAATTGCCATATAACTTTTATTTGATGCAATATGTCAGTTGGTACAAATGTGGGGGACATTGCTTTGTGGGAGGTGGGTTCTAGGGAGCGGTTGGTCTCAAGGAACTTCAAAGTTTGGGATCTTAGTGCATGTTCAATGCCATTTCAGGTTGTCTCTTTACCTTTACATATGAATTTTCTTGATAGAAAATTGTGCATAGTTGCAAGACTTGTAATTTTGCCATAAATGAAGAGAAAACTAATTTGATCAATTCAGGCTGCTCTTGTCAAAGATCCAGGTGTTTCTGTCAACCGAGTGATTTGGAGTCCTGATGGTGCCTTATTTGGTAAGTTGAGAATTTATTAATT
The DNA here is from genome assembly GCA_025330945.1 of Mucuna pruriens. Classification (NCBI taxonomy): domain Eukaryota; kingdom Viridiplantae; phylum Streptophyta; class Magnoliopsida; order Fabales; family Fabaceae; genus Mucuna; species Mucuna pruriens. Next base: position 1,117,702 of record JAENHJ010000529.1, read on the forward strand.
CTTCAATGTTTGAAATGATGATGATGATGATATAATATATACCTTGAGATGTCAACTGAACCAATCAGTAATATCTTGAGTTTGTTTGATGAACAGGGGTTGCTTACTCTAGGCACATTGTTCAAATATACTCCTATCATGGTGGGGAGGAAATACGGCAGCACCTGGAGGTACACACATGCATGTGTGCATGCATACGTACATACATACATATATACATATGTGCATTTTTGTATTTGTTTCCTTATGAACCTATTTTCTAGATTGATGCTCATGCTGGTGGAGTAAATGATCTAGCATTTTCTCACCCAAATAAGCAACTATGTGTGATAACTTGTGGTGATGATAAGACCATTAAGGTATGTTTGTCAAAACATGAGCTTGGTTTGCTGAAATGGAGGAGTGGAGTATGTTGCTAACTAAATTATGTAATTTAAGGTATGGGATGCTGCTTCAGGTGCAAGGCAGTATACTTTTGAAGGTCATGAGGCTCCTGTTTATTCTGTCTGCCCACATTATAAAGAGAACATTCAGGTACAAATGGACTTCTGTACCTTTAGGGTTGGTAGTTCAGTTTGTTGGCAAGTTTCCTTCAGCTATATTAATATATATGAAAATAGTATCCCAGAAGGAAGTCACTATTTTTTCTGGTTGGTTTTCTTGCTGATGCTCATTGTGTTGTGGTGTTGTAGTTCATCTTTTCAACAGCATTAGATGGAAAAATAAAAGCATGGTTGTATGACAATTTGGGATCTCGTGTTGATTATGAAGCTCCTGGTCGTTGGTGCACAACCATGGCTTATAGTGCTGATGGTACAAGGTATATAATCTCAACCATGGTTCATTGTATTGTGCTGAATCTTGTTGCATAGTTGAATTACACTTCCTTTTAATTACCCAATGTTCAAATGTTTTTGGCCATGAATGTGTACTACAGGCTCTTTTCATGTGGGACAAGCAAAGATGGGGAATCCTCAATTGTTGAGTGGAATGAAAGTGAAGGAGCTGTGAAAAGGACTTATCAAGGATTTCGTAAGCGATCTTTGGGTGTTGTACAATTTGATACTACCAAAAATCGATTTTTGGCTGCTGGTGATGATTTCTCCATCAAATTCTGGGATATGGATAATGTTCAGCTTTTGACAACTGTTGATGCTGATGGGGGTCTCCCTGTAAGTTCATTATTTTATTGCAAATTGGAAGCCAGCCTCTAGAAATAATGGTTGCTTGCTAATTGTTGCCTGATCTAAACTCTAGGCAAGCCCACGTATTCGTTTCAACAAGGATGGAACTCTTTTAGCTGTCTCTGCAAATGAGAATGGAATTAAAATTTTAGCCAATGGAGATGGTATTCGTTTGTTGCGTACACTAGAGAATTCTTTATATGATGCATCAAGAGCATCAGAAGCCTTGGCAAAGGTAGACTTGTAGATATTATACTTTCCTCACCTCTTATTAATAAAACCTAATCTAACCCAATGCTTTATGGCAGCCTACAATTAATCCAATTTCTGCTGCTGCTGCTGCTGCTGCAACCAGTGCTGCACTGGCAGAGAGGGCTTCGTCTGTAGTAGCTATTGCTGGAATGGTTTGTGATCTTGTCCTCGTAACACTGGAGCTTATCATTTGTTTGCATGTTACTTGTACCTTTTTTAATGTTTATTATATTGCTGAACATGCAACTCTTGTTGAATAATGTATTTTCTTCTTCCTTTAACAGGACATAGGAATGATCATAATATTTATGATGATTATTATTATTTAATTTAACCATATGTCAATTTCATCTTGTCAGAATGGGGATACCCGAAACTTGGGTGATGTTAAACCTAGAATAAGTGAAGAATCCAATGACAAGTCAAAGATATGGAAGCTAACTGAAATCAGTGAACCATCTCAATGTAGATCTTTGAAGCTACCAGAGAATGTAAGAGTAAACAAGGTATGTTATTTACTTCAAATTTATTGTATACCCTCTCATAGCAATTTTAGTAACAAACTCTGATTGCAACTTTACAAAAGTTTGTGGGATTAAAAGTAGTTTTTATCTACTTTTACCAAGGAAAAGGCTCCTCTAAAGTGAGTCTATGCATCATTAATTTAATCTGATGTGCAACATGATCTTAATCACTAGGTGATTAGATACTCTCTTTCTTGTGTTCTTTAAAGGAGCCTTTTCCAATTATCTGGTAACACTAGTATCTTACGGACTTAGCTTTACGCAACTAAGGTGCATTGTGGATATCTTGCATCTATTTACTTTTGCAGGAAAAGTTCTCCTGACCCATGTAAAATTTCTTATTAGCCAAACTCATAATTCCAGTTTGTATTACCATTTAGATAGAACATGTTGTATCTTGATGCATAAATGTGGGAGCTGAATACTTATTTTTTCATGTAATTTCTGTCTTATGCTGATGTCACATTGTCTCATCGTAACATTTGAATATAAAATAGTGTAAAATTAATGAATCCTTAATCATTTTATACAAAACTTTTTGTCCCTAAATATGGCTCAAAATTTTAAAATATAAAATAAATTAGAAAAATGATTGAACAGTTTTGACTTTCCTACTTGCAAGATTTCTCTGTCTCACTCCTCTCCATGAACAAAATTGTTCTGATCCTTTTTGACAGATATCAAGGTTGATATATACAAATTCAGGTAATGCTATTCTGGCATTAGCATCAAATGCCATTCACCTGCTCTGGAAATGGCAGCGACATGAGCGTAACACATCTGGCAAGGTGTGAGAACATGTGAAGTTACTTCTGTTGGGCTATTATTATCTATTCAGAAATTAGCAATGGTAATTATACCCTCTTTTGATGTTGATACTTCATCCTGTAGGCGACTGCTACCATGCAACCTCAGTTGTGGCAACCATCGAGTGGCATCCTGATGACAAATGACATTGCTGATAGCAATCCTGAGGATGCTGTACCCTGCTTTGCATTGTCCAAAAATGACTCATACGTAATGTCTGCATCAGGAGGCAAGATATCTCTTTTCAATATGATGACTTTTAAGGTAACCTATGAGCCTCGTCATTATTAAAGAGTCAAGACTATTCATTTTGGAATTATGCCAATTAACCAATTTCAATCTTGGCTAAGTGCAGACAATGACAACTTTTATGCCCCCACCACCTGCAGCAACCTTTCTTGCTTTCCATCCTCAGGATAACAATATTATTGCTATAGGCATGGATGATTCCTCCATTCAAATATATAATGTCCGTGTTGATGAGGTAACTGAGCTGTCTGTCTATAAACAGTTTGTACTCATGATTTGAGATTTTTGGTGTTAATTCAAAATTCTATTGCAGGTTAAAAGTAAACTCAAAGGCCATACTAAAAGAATAACTGGTCTTGCTTTCTCTCATGTATTGAATGTATTAGTTTCATCTGGAGCAGATGCTCAGGTAATAATTGCCTAGTATAGATTTGTCTTCAGAATCTGGCCCTTCTATGATTAAATTGCACTAAACAAACTTCTACTTTTGAATCTTTAACTGGCTTTTATTGAGTATAGGTCCCCTTTCAGTATAGCCAATGCAATTTTCATAGTAATGATATGGAGAGTTACTTTTGAGTGCTGTTTATTATGCAGATTTGTGTTTGGAATACTGATGGATGGGAAAAGCAGAAGTCTAGATTTTTGCAGCTTCCTCCTGGGAGGACACCACCAGCACAGTCAGATACCCGTGTACAGTTTCATCAAGATCAATTACAGTTCTTGGTTGTACATGAAACTCAGCTAGCCATTTATGAAGCAACGAAACTAGAATGTCTAAAACAGGTTAGTCCTAGAGTTCAACGGTTGTGTTTGGTTTTATATTTCTCTATCTGATACCAATAGCTTCAATTGTAGTGGTTCCCGCGAGATTCATCTGCACCAATATCGCATGCAACTTTCTCATGTGATAGCCAGCTGATATATGCCAGCTTTTTAGATGCAACAATCTGTGTATTTAGTGCTTCTAACCTCAGATTACGGTGTCGTATCAATCCTTCTTCTTATCTTCCTGGAAGTGTCAGGTAACCCTTTTTTTTAAGTAGTTGAGTCAACTGTGGCATGGGGAAGAGTCAAATCTAACATGCTGTAATTTCTACACTGCTTCTAAAATGAGAGTCAATCTAAAACTGAATCTAGTTGTGCCATTGCCTATAATTTAGTCATTTTTTAAAAATTACCCTGGATTATTCTAAATTTAGAATTTGTTTTATAATCTTTGACACATTTTATTGAATACTAACATTGTCTCCATGCAGCAGTTCCAACGTACAACCACTTGTAATAGCGGCACACCCACAAGAAGCAAATCAGTTTGCTGTAGGACTGTCAGATGGTGGAGTTCATGTTTTTGAACCCCTTGAATCTGAAGGCAAGTGGGGTGTGCCTCCTCCGATTGAGAATGGGTCAGCAAGCAATGTGGCATCTAATTCAGTTGGACCTTCTTCAGATCAAGCTCAAAGATAATCTATGTCAGCCGAAAGACAAGTTTCTTTTACATACTTGGCTTGCTGGCCATTTTAAGAACTAAATTTGTACTTAAGTTAATGCAGGGCACTCTCCAATTCAGTTGATCCAACTAGTTAAATCCATCTATCAATCATGCCAGAGCTCTGGAGCAACTCATTTGGTTGAAGGCCAAAACCACATTGTAATTTGCCAATAGATGTGAAAAATTCTTTTGAAGTTTAATGCTACAGATGTACAAGTTCTTTTGAGTACTTTGAAGCTGCTTCTGGCTGGCTATTTAATTAGATTGGTTGATCCTAACTTGTTGCTTTTTGTTAGTTCCATTCCAGTCTTGCATGTAATTTACTGTGCTAATCTTGTCTTCATCGTTCCCATATTTTCTATATATTTTTTAAATGGGCACCTTGTAACTTGTGTCACCTAGATTACTGAAGAATTATACCATCTGCTGCTTCAGAATTTAAAAGCTGGTTTGATCATTTCATTTTTACTGATTATTTTTGAAATTTAGTTTACAAGATGAACACATTTAAAATTAAATACAATTTGTTTCTTCATTCCTGTTACCCTAATTACTACTCATGAAGGAGAATAAGGAGGACAATCAAAGCTGAAAGGGTGATTTATTGTTGGTTTTTGATTTTTTGTAAGACATGAAACATTCTCGCGAAAATGAATTATATATAGACCTTCCTTTCTAGGAATAACTTTATGAAATTAAGTTTCAAAATAGGTTTTGAGCGGGAATATTTTTCAAGCAAGTCTAATTTTGATATATTGTTACGGTAAGAAACTTAACTACTAATAAATTATCTTCAACATTATTTTAAAGTTATAGTTTAATTAAGAGTAGAAATAGGACAGATGGTTTGTAGCATGTAGCTTGGCTTATTTATTAAAAAGGATAGAGTTAAGCTTTTAAAAAAAAAACATTTTTTAATTAAAAAATCAGGTTTTAGACTTAAGAAAATAGCTTATTAGATTGGATAGACTAGTTTTTTTTTATATAAATTATATTTTTTATATTATATTATATAATATAATATATATATAAATTATATTTATTTATATAATTATTAATAAAATTTTTAATTAAAAATCTCTTACATGAGTGAAGTTTGCTAAATTAAATCAAAACTTTGATAAGATAATTTACACAATTGTAAATTTAATTGTTCGAATACTATTTCTGTACTCAATATTTTTATTTATTATCCCTCACAGCATGTCATATCATGTTGCATGTCGCATGCACGTAGTGTTCGTATTCAGTCACATTCTACTGGATCAAACTACAAAATGATTATAGAAATTTTATAAAATAAGTTACATATTTAAGTTAGATCAATTCATAATTAGTAAATAGGTCAAACTCAAACTTAATAATTATAATGTAGGTCAATCTCAAACCTACCGAAGCTTAGCCTATTTTTGTCCTTAATTACAAAAATTAATAATTTTACATAAATTTAATTTATGATACGATACATTTTAATTAAATTATAAAACATAAAACATTTTATATCAATATTGCCATTTTAAAGAATATTAATTACATATTTGAAGTGAATATTTTAAAGAAAGTATCTAGACATGGAAAGATTCAAAAATAGCTTTTTATGATACAATAATGTCAATAATAATTTTTTTATCTATAATTTGTTATGTTTATATACAAAATATTATGGTTAATTTTATGATTAGTTTTCTCACCAATAACTAAGATAGTTTATTTTATCCTTTAAAATGAGTTGATTTCTATGGTTTTTAAAATATATTTTTATTATTAGATGAATTTTATTGAAAATTGACCCAATAATAAAATTAATCTTACACCTAAAAGAAAGTAAAAGATACCACGAGAAGGGCAAAGGAAACGATCGCTACTTTAGTTTTGTGCTCGCTGTCATTTTAAACATTGTTGCAGTCTTGAACTGTTTGCAAATTTTAAATATAAAAAAATGTCTAATTTTAATTTGTCAACATTAAATTTGGGGATGACCTCTTCATCCTCTTTCAAGGAAGCTGGCAGGACTGTTGCGGAACTATACATTAGACTATATGCTGCAACTTTTGGTCCATAAATGCATCAATTCACTTTGGGTCAAACATGAATATATGATTTATTTTCATAGAAATACAATTGATTGTGATCCACCGCCTGCCAGTGCTGTGACTTGTTTGGCACCTAAATTGCCAAGGTCTCCAGTTCATTGTTCAGATCAATTTCAATCTCCCGAATAAGAAAATAGGAGCACAGGTAGATTTGTATTAATAAATACAAATTCACACTTTTATTTCTTTCATGTTATTATACTATTAATCAATATGTTATGTAACCTTGACTTTCAACATGAACGAAATGAGAATAAAGGATATGGGAAAAAAGCATTTATTCATGTGAATTATTTTGATATAATTATTTAATTGTTTATATATATAAAAGGAGATTTTTAATATAATTAATGACCCGCATAATCCATTATGCTTAATCTCTACATCGGAAAACTATATAAACATGTGGCAAAAGACCATCCAAACAAAATTATTTCGCTGGCTGAAAACTTTTGCCAACTTTGGATGACTTCATACCGTACTGCTAGAGTTTTTCTTCATTATTATTGAAATAAAATTTTAGAATTCCTTTGGGTACGGTGCAAATAAGAGTAATTTAATTAAAAATTAAATATATTTTTAGTTCACGTAGAATAAATAAGTTTTAATTCTTAAATTAGATATTTTTAAATTTTTATAGCTTTAAAATTTAAAACTATTTTTTATTTGTGTAATGAGTGAATTTTAATTCTTTTTTTACTAATTTTGTTTCTTTAACTATTCCTCCCAAATTTATAATTATTTTTTATCCATAACTACAAATAAATAAAACATGTATTTTAATCCGGTTAAAATTCATTGTTGAAAATAATAAGATAACATGACACTGCGATCGTATTATTAGAACTAAAATACTCACGTGACTTTCCATTAAACATGTAAATATTTAATTAAGATTTAGTTATTTTACAAAAGTAAAAACATATTTAACCATTTAAACAATTAGAATCATGTTATAACATGTAAATATTTAATTAAAATTTACTTATTTTACAAAAATAGAAACATATTTAACCATTTAAATAATTATAATCATTTTTATAACACGAAGAATTCACTTGGGGTACAAAACACTTTATTTTATAAAGTCAGATGTGACAAACAAGTGAATCATTAATCTATCAACATCTGCCGGGTAATGTTTTATTCACCAAATTTTCACCTTAAATACTAAAGAGCAGCAAACACGCCTTAACATGATTCTTTTTCATCATCTAGATTTACAATAATAAAATAAAGGAAAGCTTCGCAGCCACAAGCAGAGTGTAAAGCCATTATTATAGCCTATGTACAATTTGAGGTTGTCTTTCCATTCTTCTCTAACATATATAATAATAATATAATATATACATAGATACATATACACAGATCAGATCATTAACTAGCCTGGCCTAAAGCTTACCAGATTGGGGAGGTACGTTGATTTCAGTTTCTTGATGTCATTTGCTGTCACCTTACAGGATTCCAATGTCAGAGATCTCAAGTTCTTTAGAGTTTTCAAATGCTGCAGTCCAGCATTGGTGATACGAGAATTTGAAACATTCAAAGAAATCAACCCAGTGAGCCCTGAAATTATGAGCATAAACATGTGATCACAGACATAGCTAACTACAATCACCTAAGTTTCACGACTCAAGAACGGAACAAATGCAAACAGTTTTCCATTCTGAAAATACCAATGCCAAATAGGGGAAATCTATCGCAGCTATGAATGGCACAGCCTACACATACAGAAGAACTACATTAACAAAGATCAGGTCAAAGGGGCCAGGAAAGCATCAGTAAAAAGCAGTGGGAATTTGTGACGACATGATAATCCAGGATCTGGTTATACCAACCACCACTTGACTATAACATTGCATACTGTGTTATACCACTTCCTTATATTGGAGTGAATTTTAGATGCCTTTTGCTAACTTCAAATTGGGTAATTGCCTTGCTAACCTAATTTAACTCCACTTTTCAGCAGAACCAAAATATCTACATGCTTACTGCAGAATTCAAACCAATCGTAGAAGCCCCTCGAATGGCCTACTAATTGCAGCATTTAGTATAACCCAAGCGCCCTTCAAAAAGAAAAACATCTTTTCAACTTTAATCTATAACCCAAGCCCTACAACTTCATTTGTATATTTTGATGTGACTATTTAGGTTTTCAACTTGGTCAAGAAGAAAACAAAGCAAACAAAATAAGACCACGAGCTTCTCAAAGAAAACAAAGTTCTGCAGAAGTACCAGAAATTAACTCCAGGGTTTTGTCTGTAAGGTTGCTGTTTTGTGATAAATTTAAGCACACTAGAGAAGAAAGCTCTTTGATATTTTTCACACCAGCATCAGTCAATCCTCCACCGCATATTTCCAAGGACCTCAGGTTCTTAAATTCTGCTTCACCATAAAGAGAGTTGGCAAACCAATGAACTTACAACTGATATGGGCTCAATCAAAGAACTTTAACATGTAGTTAATTCTATATAATACGGTTGATCATAGGGGGATTTAAGATTAAATTTGAATCTTATTTGACAAGAGAGGTTCATCAAATTTACAGTGAATATCAGTCAGTACGTGCATAATCTTTTTACTAGAGACTAGCAAAAATCTTGACTGGGACAGTGGGAGCTCAAGACAACAAACTGCATATTAAGTTTGTCAAATTGACATTTAATGATCAGATCAAACTCATGCCAAAATAATGTTTCTGTAAACTAAGCATTGTAAATTAAGAGAGAAGCATTTTCCAGTTACATATCAGATAAATTAACCTCATTTAATTTAACTGTAACAGTAAAGCCAAGACATCTTTTTGTTACATAAAAATAAGAAACAAAAACAAAATGCCAAAAAATGTAAGAAAACCATATTGTTGGAAAAATGTAAACAATATATCCATAAATAATCATGTTGGAGGTTAATATTCAGTTATATATTGCATACTTTTCAAAAAGTTTGTCCCAGCATCTGTGATTCGTGCACCAAACAAATCCAGGTCAGTGAGGCTAGTCAAACCTGCATCGGCATATTCAAAATTATGCATGCTGCAAAATTAAGCTTTATGCTTAAAAAACCAAAGAGCCGGAATACTTTTAAGCTTAAAATAGGAATGACGAAATTTGTGTTTTGGGAAAGTTAAGGTATGACCAACTCAAGGAAAGACTAGCTGGAATTAATGGTAATATATTTCAAGAGTTTAAATTTATATGCACAGTTGTGTATTTTTTTTTTTTTTTATACAGACATCCAATAGGAATTCACTCCACCGTCACATCATATTAAAGAATAGGTTGATGTGGTGATAGGGTGAATCCCTGTGGGATGCATGTGTAAAAAAGATTACACTAATGGTGCATATAAATTAAATTCATATTTCAAACCTTGGTATAAAAAAATAGTAGGTAATCAATTGGATTGAACAAGATTAGAGCTCATGAACAAAACTCAACAGAAATAAACAAACCATTCTTTGAATTCTAATTTTTTCAGAGAAACACATACTTGTAAGTTTTTCCAGTCCAGCATCAGTAATTTGGTAAGCATCCAAATTAAGTGACTTCAGAGATGAGAGTCCACACAATTTCCTTAAACCACTATCACTAACCATGGTAAATGACAGATTTATTTTCTGCAGACTAGACAATCCTACAAGAAATAGAATATAAAATAATCAAAGAAAAAGTAGAGTCCATGTACAGATAGTCACCGAATTCTACATCACAATATCTCAAGCATATACTACACCTTATGTAGTAAGAATCACAACCCAAAGAATGCCACATTTCTCCCTGACAAGTTCTATTCATTATTCAGCAGTTAACCATGTCAAGAGATTATCAAATGAGAACATCAGAAAGTATCTCTCAAAATGGCTGACATAACCAAACCATAGTTATCAATAGCACACTATAGCAGTGTAGTACTGCAGGGCAGCCATGGGCCGCTACAAAGTTTTGAATAGCAGTATATTTTCGAATCGTGGCCAAAATAGCGGCTGTAGCTATGCCTTAATAGCGCTTGAGTGATGCGTTTCTGAAAAACCCATTTTTACCCGCAAAATAACATAGTTTTGGGGTTCTTTTAGGGGAAAAGTTGAGATTTCCCTCCCCATTTTTAGAATTATAAAAAATCCCTAATTGGATTAGGTTTCCACACTTTCATCTACTATGCAACACCCGCCTCTCTACGGCAGTACTTTTGGCGACACTCACCTTCTATTCTTTTCTCTACTTTGAACTCTGAATCACCTCTGTTCTGAACTATGCAGCATCCACCCTGGCCTCACTTTTTATTGGATGGATATTTAAGATGTCTTGTATTTGAAATTTGATATATGTATATGCCTTTGAATTTTGTTTGTTTCCCTGATTTTTATTGTTATTTACTCATGTTTTGCTTAAAACCCATGACCTTTTATTGTAAACTATGAATATGTCATTAATGTTAAGTATTTTTTTTTTTAAATAAAAATTGTGAGCATTTATATGTATATAGTATAAATTATTTAATCTATATATAAAAATTCGAAAGAGGCCATCCTGTTATATGCTACACCGTTATAGTGTTTTATGGGTTGGCTACTACACGCCGAGATTGATAAGTATGAATTTAACATTGAAGTACAAGCAGAAGTTAACCCAAAAAGCATACTAACTATGAAAGTAGTAAGGAACTGGCATATCACACCTGATAAATGGTGTAGCCCATTGTTTCCAACTTCTGTATCAGACAATTCCAAGCAGTTCAATTGCTTATGGCCTAAAAGCATTGGGAAGAAAATGCAAGTCACACATTCACTCAAGAAAGAAATGTGCATTTCCAATGGCAAATCACATGACCGCGACCATCCTTCAAATTAATCATTTGCCACTAACTATGCCCAAGTAGATGTGCTAAGTTATTTTTTTCATTTTCTTTATCCAAAATTTTTAGGCAACAACTTCATCCAGAAAGTAAAAAAAAAAGAGACAGGGAAAAGGGAGGGAGTTCCCTATACAGAAAAAGGAGGGAATTCAAGCATCTACCAGCCAAATTGACCAATCCTTCATCACCAATCTTACATGAATCAAGGTTCAAGCTCTCCAATTTTGTCAATCCTGCTTGAAAACACACATCGGCTTATTAGATACAATCATTTTCTTTCAAATATAATATCTTTCTTTTGCCCTAGCACAACTGCTTTATGTTTTTCTGTTATGTCTGCTAATAATACAGGAATATTCTGTATACACAAGTTAATATAATGTTACCGTGTACAAGATAAGTTACAAGTTATATCAAGAACAATAACTGCAAGTAAGATTATAATATTGAAAGAGAAACTCCTCAAGATGGTAATGTTTTGTGAAGTAGAGATTAACCGGTCTATATCATTGCTAGAAAGGTAGTCTTGTTACAAAGAGTGAACACATTAGAGCAACGCTACATGTCCCAAAAATTGTGCCAAAATTATTGCCCCAAATGAAGAAATTTCCAAGTCAGCAGTATCACGTCATCAAACCAATTTAAAAAGGTATAGTTGAGGCCCACAAAAGATGACAATATCTACAACAAATTATGTTAACTTAGATTGAGAATAATTTTCTTCATTTTCTTTTAATTGCAATTTTATATAATGTTGAATGTTAGATTTCATCTTAAAACCAATTGACATTAAGTGAAGTTACCTAATGAAGTAGCAAAGTACATTAATTACACTTAGTAATTTAGGCAGGCCATGGGGGACTTTCCAACAGACCCTCCAAAGAAGTCTATCGGATTAGGCAATACATGGTGGAAATTACAAAAACAATGGAGATGCCCTCCAAAAACCATGAAAATGATGGAAATGGGCTATAGGCTCTAAAAGACCACATTAGATTTCATTTTAAAACCAATTGGCATTAAGTGAAGTTGCATAATAGGTATATAAACCACACCCCAATAATTTAAGTAGGTGATGTGAGACTTACCAAATTGTTAAGATGTCTCCCATTGGCTAGGAATATGGTCAGAATACTCCTTATAAAATTAGGGTAATCCTCCCCCCTTAACTAGCTTTTGAGCTTGTGTTAGGCCCTATCCATTTCTAATATAATATAAGAGTTTATTCAGTCTTGATGTTGGGCTGCCCACAAATGTTTAGTCATGCAAACTTCAAGTTCCATATGTCCAATCTTGGACGCGAGATGGATGTGTTAAGATATCCCACATGGCTAGGAATATGACCAAAATAATCCTTACAAGACTCAAGCAATCCTCTCTCTTTGAGCTAGCTTTTGGAGTGAGATTGAGTGAAATTCTATCCATTTCTAATATATAATTTAATTGATGGATGACAGAGCTGACTTTGACTGCCACATAATTGGAGACAACAATCTTAATGTTATTTATGGGGCATTTAGCATTAAATTTTTTATTCCACATCTTGCATTCATGGAAAAGGTTAGGTTTCACTTTCTAGCTGCCCAGATAGCACGTAAAAATTCCATTAGACAGATAATACAGGTATCCACTTAAAATTTTAAAGATGAATTGTATCTTCACAGTATTGCAGGATGAATAGGAAAATAAAGAGAGCAAGAGATTGGAAATCACCTTTCAAGTGAACTAAACATGCATCTGTTATGACATTAAATCCCAAGTTTAATACTCTCAAATTTTCCAGTCCTGTGAAAAAAAGGTATTGTTACAAATGTAATGCCACCAATAATTCTTATGGTGTCAAAAAGTACAACCCAACAATCTTATTATTATAAAACATACAATTAAGCATGAAAGAAGTAGCTATACAATTCTTAACCACTTACGTGAAAATTTTTTGCATCCATTGTCAGAGAGATTACATCTATTAAGATTCAAGTTTGACAATGCAGGAAGCTCTGGTGCAAAACATAACAACATCAAATCAAACTTCAATGGACATTTCAGGTTCATTAAGTCTTATATACTAGAAAGACATAATGATGTTACACATTTTACATTCAACAAACAAAGTTCACTGATAATAATAAAACTAATAGCAGCTGGTTCAAAATAATATGCACGTTCAGCTGAAACCTTTTCTGTTTAATTGAATCAAGCAGACAAGCATAAGATTAGAATCTCAATGCTACAGAATAACCAAAAATGTGAATATAAATTGGGTTCCTTCAGTACAGGTACTACGGTTTGGACCAAATACTCTCCCATCTGGGAAAACTAAGTTTAAATCTTGGAAGTTGGAATCACGCTCCACATCCGAAGTTTTTCTTTATAAAGTTTCACAATTAGTAGACTTTCCCTGCTCAAATCACAATCTGCTTGCAGTGATTAGGATGCTCAAGGCATCCTAATAAACACAAAATGTTTCAGCTTCAAGATTTAAGCATTCATCCATTCAAATAGAAGAACATGATTAAAGCATTAATGGGCCAATAAGGTATTAAGGCAGTAACCAAGAGATTATATCCTAGCAAACAGTTAGTTATAGGAAGCCTAAATATAATCATAACTATTAATAGGATAAGCACAAAAGTTTTTTATGAAGGAATTCAACCTGCAAGAGAATCCAAGCATGCAGCTGTTACAAGGCACCCTTCTAAATTTAACAGGGCAAGCTTCAGTAACCCTGGAATGAACCAAGACAATATTGAACATAAATGAGACAAAGATGAAAGTAAGGATGAAATTTGAAATTTCCTTTTAACTGGTAAGCTGGGGCACTCATACATTGGCACTGGGATATGTACACTCCTGTACAACTTCTCTATTTAACCAACTTAACAAAGATCAACTTTAGAAGGATAATTGACAAATTATTACATCATAAGAAGGTCGACTTTCTATGAATGAATTTTTAAATCAGCATTCTGGCTTATACAAAATTAGAGTTTACATTTAAAAATTGAAGCACAAGTTAAAATTGAATATCTAACAGAAAATAAAAAAAGAACTAAATTGATCTTCAAAATAAAACATCAACTCTTTAAAAATGAATAGTTGATAACTGCATACAGCACAATACGGTACTGTAAAGCTTTTATTGATAACTTAGTTGAATAAAATCTTATTACATACAAATGTAAAAGCCAAAAGCCACCACAAAACATCCCTCATCCTTTGCATCTTCACACAGACACACACATAGACAGACAGAAGAGACAAATGAATTGAGGAAGATGAAAATGCTAGGTTGAACCTCTCTTTCAAGTTTCACTCTCCCAAGAGAAAAATATCAACATGGAAGAGTGCCAGGAATAAGATAATCATATAATCCCTATTGCTCTGAAATGACAATAATAAAAGGAAAGGCACAATACCTTTTAGAAAACTGATGCCAAAATCAGTGACTTTACTGGAAGAAATCTCTAGACTTTTCAGGCTTGCAAGCTCTGGAAGTAAATGGAATTAGATAAATTGAACTGTTTATTATTGAACCATATGTCTAATAAGATGGCAAGGATTACTTCTATAAACACAAAGGCATGCTGACAATTATATGTTGTCAAATCAAATACAGCTGTTGCAACGTGTTCTTTTCAAGAGATATAAAAACATTCTAATCAAGGTAAATAAACTTAGAAATATGTGTAGGAACTACCCCATAGTAGGAAAACACACTAATTGCATAAAAGAAAGTTTAGACAATTAATCTTGGGCAAAAGTTTCAGCTACTATGCTAAAAAAAAAAGCAAGATGCAACAAACCTGAAAGAGGTTTCATATCATAATCTGTTATGCAATTACACCACTTTAAATTGAGAGATTCCAACTTGGTCAAACCTGGAAAAAATATGGACCAAATCATTGGACTGAAGTTACATGGAAATCACTTTTGTTTTGCTGTTCAAGTGTTCATGCTACAGCATCACAGATACTGTAATAAAATTCCTTCAACCTTTTATTATTTTCTCTTATGTGAGTTCTTCTTAGTTACATTGTATCCATATCACTAATACATAATTGTAAATGAAAAACAACTAATATCAGGAGAAAAACAACTAATATTAGGAAAAAGTGTAGGCAGTTATTGATTCCTTATTTTAGCCATCCACAGCACTTGGCAAGTATAAAGGCAGAAGCTCAAAAAATATTACTCCAGTTGGGTGCTCTGTAAATTGCATTCCACTTCATTCACAGCACAATGTCAATTGTAAGTTGAAACAACTAATGAGTGTCATAGACTAATACACCATCATGGGATATCTGCCTTACGAATTAAATAAGTTTAGCAGCTAGAAAATTCAAACATTTTTTGAATGTTTTATAATAATTGGGTTAGTAAAACTTCACTTTCACACAAAATTACATCTAAAAACCAACCTCGAAGATGAACAAGGCCTCCATGAATCCCAGGACATCTCTCCAAATCCAACTTGACCAAGTTAACAAGACCAGAAAAGGTACTCATTCCTTGAGCAGAAATTGAATCATTTCTTCTAAAACTCAAACTTGTCAAGTTTGACAGACCTGGAATATTTTATTACAATTGTTGTAAACCTTAAGTAAAAGCATCTTATGGACAAAGCTTCTAAACATAAGTAATTTCACATGAATATCAACACTGTATGGAAGACACCTAAATGAGGAAAAGTTGGAAAATGTTATGTAACAAAAAAGCTAAGCCAGATGGCAGAGCTAAACAGAAATATTGATAAACAATATATTACACATGAGATGCATAAAAAACACTTTAACCTCACTATGCAGAATTCATTATGTCAAATTAGATTAACTGATAGGTGGGTGTTGAAAACATTTCCACTCTTTGCTAGAAACCTCTATGGCGGGAGAATAATCATGTCAATTGCCCTCTGCAGAATTTCATTCTTTGAACATGATATATAAAAATGCATAACATTACAGTAAAAATAGAACAAAATTAAATGTCATAGCATGCATATTATTCAATATTAACTAAAAAGTAAATTAGAAATAGGTGTGCAATTTGCCAAAAAAAATAGAGAAAGCTCCATGGGGAATTCTTGGTAAAAGTATTTCCAATTTGGGGAATTAACCACCCCAAGTGGTTAATGATATTCAAATATAATTAATGAGTAAATACTTGTTCATTTAACTGATCACTTGAAGGATCAATGTTCTTAAATTGAAAAACATTTACCAAGAATTCCTTTACTGAAAATTTCCAAGAAAAGATGCAGCTATCAGCATTAAAAAATTATTTTTACGAACTGGCAGCAAGAGTATGCTAGGCTAACTTTAAATAAGTTATCATGTAGAGTGAAAAATAAGGCAATATGTAACCCATTTCCATACTAATGAATAGACACAGTTTACCCAAAGGATATTATTAAGATATATTTATTCTTTTTTTAAGAAGAATAAAATATAGGACTAACACCCAAGTGAAAATATGGAAAGTGAATGAATAACTGCAGATGCATTGAGTGTGATTCCATAACGACAACACAAATACAAGAAAAGAAAGAGTACCACTGATACGCTCTAGTCCACGATCTGAAATTTGGTCACAGTAATTTAGATTTAAGGAAATGAGATTTTCACAATCTTTAAGGTATGTCAGCCCAAAATCAGTGACATCAGACCCAGAAAGATCTACAGAAAGTAAAGATGAACCCTGGGATGAGATGATGCCCATCCAATTATCATTAACACTATCATATTCTCCCAAGTAAAGATCCTGTGAAAAAAAAGAGATAAAAACTCCAACTATTTAGATCAAGAACACACAATTAACTGGGTTCGTGATTGATTTAAAATTATTTACCTGGAGAGCACAATCTCGAAAAGCTTCCAGGGAAGCACTGGTTAGACGTCGGGAGTAAACCAAATTATTAAAAATTAGTTGACTTATATCCCGTGGCAGCATAGAAAATGTGTTATATTTATCAATATCCTGTTAGATAAAGATTGCAGTGATTAAATCAAAATATAAAGGGTCTGGACAAAGTAAAGTAGCAAATATTTTGTTAAAACAATACCTCATTTATTTTCTGTATGCACAAGTCCAACAGTGATGGACATTCTCCTTTTCGACAGTGAAAATCTACAGATGGATAAGAAAAAGAGGATGTCCACCATTTCAAACTCCCACATTTGCAATATCTCCGTGATAGTCCTCTGGTAAGACTATCTTCATTGTCCTGCTCTTGCTTCCTAGAACACGCTCCCCCATCCAAGAAATAATTCCCGTAACTAATGTGTCAAAAAACTTGCAGCAGAAAACTAGTGTAATCCATTCAATAACCATAAACGATCATATGCAACCAAATTCACCCTGTTAAAAAGACACCAAAAGAGTATAGCTGAATAAGATTTCAGCAGATTTGATCATTCAGGAATTGTCTTCTCTTGAAGACTTTAACAGTTCTATTTACAACATCGACCTCATCTAAAAGTCAAGGACCAAAACTGCCAAATCAACTCGAAATATCAGCAACCACACCATAATCAGCACTTACCGTCTTTGTCTTAAGCAATACCGCACAGCATATTTCTAATAACATATATAACTACCAGCGCCTGATGCATAAGGTCAAATGCATATGAACCAAGCAATTAGCCTAAAAAAAGCATGCATACATCAACTTGATAAATAACAGGAAAAAGTAGAATACACTCAGTACTCACTGTGCGGCAAAAAAAGGGCATCTTCACGAAAAACCAAACGGATTCATCCTTATAAGAATACACTAGTTCAAAACACGACAACAGAAAATTACAGTTACACAATAAAAACAACAGGAAAAAGTAAAATACACTCAGTACTTACTGTGCGCCAAAGTAAAAAAAAAAACAAAAACAAAACATCTATTTACAAAATAAACAAAAAACGGATTAAAAATACAGAAGTTCAGAACCCTACAAATAAAAATTACAGTAAAATAATAATATTAATAATATAAAAATACACTAGAAAGAAACTCACAGTTAAATAATAATATGAAAAAGAAACAACGGCATAGTAACAAGTTAGGAGCTATGATCGAACTGCAGAGAACACAAACGGCATAGTAACAAGTTACGGACGATGATCGAAGTGCAGAGAACACCAAAATTCAGAGAGATAAAAAAAACAACAGAAGGAAAGACGATTGTGGAAACTGTGAAACGAAATAGTAGGCGAGTTTGTAACGAAAATAAAGGGAGGAAGTAAAGTAACCGAACCCTGACATGATCGATTGGTAGAAGAAGCCATCACCGAGTGCTCGTGTTGCAGTTGCAGGTGAAGTTGAAAACCTGGGAGTGAGTGCGAGAAAAAAAAAAGTGGTGGTTGGGGACGTGGCTCGTAACCGAGCTTCTGTCCGAACCAACCATCTAAAGACACGTGGCAAATACGGTAGGTGTGAAATTAAAAGGGTAGGAAAGGGATCGAGGGGAGGTGGGATTCTCCTGACTTTATCCATTTGGAAGAGCATGTGGGACCCACTCAGTTGCCTTGCGAACTTTGTGCACGCAATGATGCAATTTAATCATCACGCTACTTAACCTTTGCTTTGTCACTTGATTTATGCGTCCATTTATTAATTAACAATACGTTTTCAGTTTCAATCATGATATTCTGGACAAGTTTATCGAAGTAAATATCTTCTTTCTTAATAATTTTTTTTCACACTTGTATAGTTATCTGTGTTGAAATTTTCTAGTTACTCTTTTCTTTTCTTTTTTTAAAGTGTTAATATTTTAGAACTTTTTTTTTCTTTATTTATCTGTTATTTTTAATTTTTAAGATAATATTAGTTGCTTGTTTATTAATTATATTTTACTTTTTATTTAATTTTTAATTAATTTACACATATATAATTAGTATATATTTCTTGTAAAAGAAAAGTAAAAAGTATAATAAAAACACTTAAAAAGTATTTTATAAAAATAAAAAAATTATTACATTTCTTAATTTGTATATAAAAACCTTAAAATAAAGTTAAGAAGTAACGGATTAATTAACAATCACGGCATCACTTGTATGTTTCTACTTCCACCTTACTAGGCATATATCATTTACTTTACGCTATTGCACGAATTCCAACAAATTTTAAATTGTAAAATTAACGGGATTCTCTTAAAACTTAAAAGAATGCTAAAACATTTGAGAGATTAATATTATGTAAATATATAATTAATTAAGCACTGTACTGAATAACTGGAGTAGTAACTTCATTGGTTCAAAAGGAAAACGATCAAAATAGTTATTAAATGTAAAATAAATTTCATTTACACACCTCATCTGCTTTTTTTTTTCTTTGAAAGGGAAAAACAAAAACCGTTTGATCATTTGACAATGGAAATGACGAAATCAACGTCGGTATGAAACAATTTATTTTCATGGTAAAAAACTAAACATGTTTACTCTTCTTATGAGACGTATATACATGTTTCAATAAAACTGTATGTCCCAGCAAAAGAATTGCAAATGCCATAACGGTAGAAATTACATTACACATTCTAACAACTCAAATCTTCTCTATGAGTTCTAATAACATCACGTCTGATCTTCACTCTCCATGCTTATAGACAGTGGAGAAAGATGCATGAATTATTATATATAATAAATGATTGAGAGTAAAGTTTGTAAATATATCAGATTTTTAGCCCTGAATGGATAGCAACCACTCCCCCAACTAGATTCTCATATTCTACTTTCTGGAACCCTGCATCCGCAATCATCGAAGCAAATTTTTCCTGCAATCCATCAACTACAATAGATTAGTCAACACAGTAACAAAAACAAGTAGATAACTCAGACGCAGACTTCCTTCAAATCAGAATCCTCACCAGAGAAGTTTCTGCACAATTCTTATGATGCCAAGCAAACAAGCATCATATATAATCAAGCTTTCCAACATTTATAGATATTAAATAAAAACTTCACAAAACTAGGAACAGACAATATTGCCAAGTAAAAACTGAAAAATATTAATAATTTTGTGACAAATTTTTTTTTTATATTTAATGTTATACTTGGCTTCATAATTAACCGGATAAAGCGTGGGCCTAAAAACGAGTGTTTTTCTGCTCATGCTATTATGTAGTCAATTATATAGCTTTTATTAAAATGAAAAGATAGTAGCTACTCCTACCAAATGTCCACCCAAGCATCCTTCCTCATTAGGTTGAATGTAGGAGACTGAAGAGCGATTTGCAACACATTAGTAAGCAAAGCCTCTAATTGCTTGCTACTATCGGGCTTCAATTAAATCATAAATAACATGGGAGATGGTCGCCATCAACCGATTAGGCTAGGACTCATCTTCCTCACTCAAAACTTAGTTCAAATCACTAACATACTTGAAGGGGGTGATAATAAACTGTAACCAGCCATCTTGAGAAGCACCTATAGGTCCGTTCACAAATGCAAGCCCTGCCAGCCCCTTTCTTCAAGAAATAAAGAAGTAAAAAATATGGCAGCTATCAATAGAAGTATCTTAACCTGTGAGGGGAAACGGCGGATACTCTCAACTAAGTACTGATAGGATTCCCGATCACCAGCAACCATCTCACCGATGTATGGAATAATAGAGAAAGAATAATAGTCATACCTGAAAGAGAAGATGAGTAACATTAAACTTAAGGTTGAATTCAAGTATGAAAGGAGGCCATGATTGTATGGCAGTTGGCAGTTTATGTAGTTCAGGTAGATTTTGTTGGCAGGGAATGCATGTATTTTCAAGGATATCTCTTCACCCTATCATCTATTCATGACAGTTTCAAAGGAATTTTCACAATTCCATTCTTGTATGCAAAACTTGTATTTTTTAGTTATTTTTTTGGTTCCACCCCCGAAAAAAAACCCCATTTTTTAGGAGTTTTTATTACCCTACCCCTAAATATACATTATTATGTTTCTCTCTCTATCAATATACTATTCTCCTATAAAAAATTTGAAGTATGAAAGTAAAATGAGAAAATGAGAAAGTTCTATATAAACTTATATTATGTCATTATGTAAAAACTAAAAGGTATACAAATTAAAGGGTATATTAGTTCTATTTTCTTTCTCAAATGTGATTAGAAACTAAGAATGCATATCGCCATTCTCTATCTTCTTTCTCAAATGTCAACCACCAATACTCTTGCAAAATAAAGCAAATGATACTTACAAATCTTTAAATATAGGAATACCAACGTGGCTCAGTTCAAGGCAAAGGAACCTGCCTCCTGGTTTCAATACCCTGTTAAAGTAATAATAAATATAACAGTGATCCACCACACATTTTAATTGATAGCCATCAGCTGCTAAGGCATACAACTTATATATAGCAATCTCTTAAAGAAGTGCAAACTTACCTATGAGCTTCACTAAGTACTTTCTCTATGTGTGTAACATTTCGTATCCCAAATGCAATAGTATAACCATCTATTGAATCATTTTGAAAACTCAAGTTTTCAGCATTTCCCTCAACCCATTCAAGGGAACCATCTTCTCCAAAACCTATTATAATAAGCAGAAAATATTCATCCCTAGCAAACGAAGATACATTACACCAAAATCCTTTATGAAAGCTCAAACTAACTGATGACAATTTAAGACATTCTCATTTACCCTTCTCTGAGGCCCGCTGTTTGCCAACACTTAACATATTAGGGTTAATGTCACATACATATATCCGAGTTTCTGCCTCTAAACTATCTTCAAAAGCATCTCGAAGTTCTCTCTGCTTAACTCTGTTTATGTTCTCCAAGATTCTAAAAGCAATATCCCCTGTAAAATCAAAAACTTTAAGCTTGATACAAAAGCCCTTAAACTTTTAAGGATTGCATGCAACATCAGCAGCACTTTAATTCCTGAGAACATTACTGAGGAGAAGCAAGCTTTATATTAAATACAAACACATCTTACAACTCTATTCCTTTAAAGAAACTTAAATGTACATGAAGCACGAACAGCTTACCTTAAAATACCACCCTATGAACATGATGATGCCTAAATATTGTCCAAATTATATCTAATTTATGACTTCTATAGCCAGCAACAAATTGCTCAACAATAACATAACCCAAAAATTAAATCTTAAAGAAACAATAACTTCTTGTGCTCTTAGTACTCGAACATGCAACAAGAATGATTTGCTCCAAATTAAAAAGTTCTATGAAAAATATAGCTAGATGTTTGCTTCATCAAGTAGCTCGTGAACTAAAACACCTCCCTCTAACCAAACCACAATTCCTTAAATTCTTTCAGGAACTTCACATGTTTTTCCAGACTGCATCAATTTAATTCACATTGCAATCTTCTAAAGCCTATACACAGAAACACAGTATAAAACATAGTGACAGTGTAACGGACCTGTGCCACCAGCGACATCAAGATGCTTCATTCCAGGAAATGGATTCAACTTGGAAACTAATCTGAGCAGAAAATAAAAACAGCAAGATAATGTAATAGCAATAGCAATAGCAACATGAATGAAATTATTATAGAAATGAGAATGTAATGTAAACCTATCCTTCCATAATCTATGCAATCCAGCACTCATTAGGTCATTCATGAGATCGTAGCTTGAAGCAACACTTGTGAAGACATCACCAACCATGCGAGCCTTCTCTTCTTCGTTTACTTGTTTGAACCCTGAAAAGTTTGTTGTAAAGTCATTTTTTATTTTCTTTCTTTTTAAATAGCGAATTGAAATTTGAAAGCGGAGAGTGTAAACGAACCGAAACTGGTGGCGTGAGAATGGAGTAGCCTGGAAGTGAGAGATAACACGGGGAAGAGTTTATTCCCCAACCGTCGAGTCACCGTTCCCAAAGCCATGGTTTCAAGCGCCGATAAAGAGCGAAAAATTGAATCGCGATCAGAATCAGAAATGTTGATTGATTAATTGAATGAACGTACTCGTGATGATTTTACTTTTGTATGGTATAGATGGTTGGGCATAGGGATAGAGGGAAAGATGAAAGAGCAGGGAAACCACACGCCAGGCTGAGACGAGGGCAACCGCCATACCCGTCGCCTCAGCCTCGCTGTTGGACTTGGACCGCTTACTCCTTCAATATGGGCCAGCCCACTCCTCTGTCAAGGACCAAAACACCCACAAACCCCAAGTCCACCTGTAAAAAAGTCTTCCCACACTATTTAAAAATATAAGTATATAACTTTGACACTATTTTTCGTTTGTTTCTAATATAAAAAAGTATTTTTTATCTTTATAAGAGAATAATATTTACGAAGTAATCTCTACCATTTTTTGACCTTATAATTGTGTTAAAATAATTGTCCTGACAAGTTTTTTTTTAAGACAATTATATTCAAAATATGGTTTAAATGTGTATATTTCTTCTAACGAAAATTTGAACCATGATTCGTTACGCTACGAGAAATTCATCTCTTTCGCTGTACCTAACTCACATTTATATGTATGTTAAATTTGATTTTTATACTTGACAACATTTTTAATTGTAATTCTTGTACGAGAAAATTCAACACTTCGTTTGATCTCTCCAAAAAAATTTTAATTTCAACATTTGTCACACCGTTATTGTTTTGGTTCTTATTCGAAGAAAATAAGCACTGTTATAGCTTTGAAAGACAATAAAAATTAATTCATAAATATTTTTTTATGTCGGACCAAAAATATTTTTATGTAACGTGTATGGACTAAAATGAAATAATAACAAAATTTTAATTTAACATAAAAAAGAACTAACAGTATTTGCATTTTCTTCATGTACAGAAAAATTAATTTAAAAAGCTTCAAATGTGCTATGTTATATCATGGCTGGCACTAGATGTGGAATTATCATTTTATCTTAAGAAAAACTTGGGAAATTCTAATTCAGCTTCCTGTATTCATACTTCCACTTAAAACACCAATTCCTCTCATGTTCACACTTGACAAAATTGCTATATAATATGAAGTGTTTGACTACTCCAAACACAATGCACACTTAGCTATCCGAGCCTTAAAAGCCTTAAACATAGACTTCATGGAGATTGTCAGATTGACGACGAAACAAATGCTACAGGAATTTCTAGTTGTTACTTGATAATTGTTAGTGACATTTTTATTTTTTCTGTTTCCGATCTCTCTCTTGCGTGATTCATATGGTTTTCCATTCCCGTAATGGGTGCGCATTTGAACCGGTTAGAAATTATGGCCAAACCTCATTAATTTGTATTTTTTGTAATTTCAACCATTAATTTTTCTTTATAGTTTGCCCTCAACAGTTATTTGGGGAGAAAGAAAAAATGGGTAGACCTCCGTTATGGATAGAAGAAAATTACTACGGATGACCACTAGATTTTTATGTTTTCGTCTATACTCAACCACTTATACAATGTCACCAAAATTGTTGATTTTTTTTAAAGATTTCATACATGTCAGGATTTGTTTTCATGACAATGATACTGTTGTAGTAATGAAGTCCTAAGCAACCCCATATAAGAAAGAGTTCAAATTTCAGTAATATATTATTCAACTGATGCAACTCATCTGAAGACCTAAGCATTTCTTTATCCTGCTTATCTTTTAATTTTAATTTTTTTTACTTTTATCTAATTACGAAACTTTTGTAATAATTAAATGTGAAGTTGTAAAGCAAGAGTATATGAATTGCTAAATATAAAAGGCGAATATTGGAAAGCTGGTTAATTGAAAATTCACCTAGGCAAAAAGTAGATTTTGTAACAAAATTCCAGTCGTAATAAGTTAAGAGCTACACCCCTAAAGGTATTGGTACAAAGAAAAATGAGTAAAGGCTCCGACAAAAATAGGATAGGATTAATTGATAGAAAACTCTACCCTAAGTGCGTTCGTTATTCCCTCAAAAGATCTTGAAAAGCAGGCCGCCATGAGTGGCAAAAAATGGAGCGAAGACAAGTGACTCCACCGCCATGAGCTTAATGAGGATGTTGAGTGAAGGGCCTGAAGTATCTTTAAGAGGGTCTCCAATGGTATCACCAATAACAGCTGCCTTGTGCGGTTCAGATCCCTTCGGACCCAAGGTCCTTGCATGTTCAGATGCACCAGCCTGAAATTTCAACCCCACAAGGAATTTTACCAATCAACAAAAACCAAAAAACACAACTCAATCCTATTTGTTGATAGCGCCAGTAGTTATTACCTCAATGTACTTCTTGGCATTATCCCAGGCACCGCCAGTGTTGGATGCTGATATTGCAATCTAATGAAAATCAATGCAGAAGAACAAGATTCAGCAAACTTCGCATATTGTGGTACTTGAGACCAAATTTCACGTAATGTGTGGCCATAGTAACAGTATTACCTGCACGCCAGAAACCAGAGAGCCTGCAAGAACACCTGAAAGTGTTTCCACACCAAAGAAGATGCCAACAATGAGTGGTGTGAGCATGACAAGGGCACCTGGAGGAATCATCTCCTTGATGGATGCATCGGTAGAAATCTTGACGCAGGTGGCATAATCAGGCTTGGCATGACCCTCCATGAGTCCTGGAATGGTGTTGAACTGCCTACGAACCTCCTCAACCATCTTCAAAGCAGCACTTCCGACACTCTTCATGGTCATGGCAGAAAACCAGTAAGGAAGCATGGCACCAACTAAGAGTCCAATAAAGACCTTGGGAGTTAAGACATCAACAGTTAAAATTCCTGCTCTGCTCACAAATGCACCAAATAGGGCCAAAGATACCAGAGCAGCAGACCCAATAGCAAATCCCTAGTACAAGAAAGACAGTAAACTCAGTAATACATACATGGAGAAGAATAACTCATCAAATGTAAATTTAGCTCCATATTCTATAACCATGATCATAGAAATGAAAGCAATTAATATCATTAGAAGCCTTTGACCTATTTTAGAGATAGCAAGACTATAGCTCTAATTTTGTAGAGGTAGATTTCAGCATAATGCTTGGGAAAATCCATCAAGTCATCTATTACACAGAAATTACTTCACTGAATAAATTTTTTTTCCCACATTTATATTTTGGCACAGCAATCTATGTAGCATTCCATTTGAACCAGAAAAATTGATAGCCTGCTGCTCAGGATAAAGTGCAACATAGTACCTTGCCTATGGCAGCAGTAGTGTTGCCAGCAGCATCAAGGGCATCGGTTCTCTCCCGAATACGATGGCTCATGCCTGCCATCTCAGCAATACCTCCCGCATTGTCACTGATAGGCCCATAGGCATCAATAGCTAACCCTGTCGCAATGGTGCTCAGCATCCCAAGGGCAGCCACAGCAATACCATACATTGCAGCAAAAGTAAAACTGACAAAAATGCTGATTGCAATGGCTAAAATAGGAATAATAACAGACTTGTATCCTAGAGCAAGGCCAAAGATGACATTGGTTGCAGCTCCAGTCCGGCAGGAATCAGCAACATCTTGAACGGGGCTGAAGGCAATCAAACAATGATGGTCAAGACCATTGAGACAGAAAGAATAGGAAAGATTGCTCAACTTTGTTAACATTTAGTTACCTGTAAGCATTGCTTGTATAATATTCAGTAACAAACCCAATAATAAGTCCAGCCCATAGACCAACACCCACACAGAGGAACAGCTCCCTGGAAATTTAAAACATGTTAGTAGCTGCATTTCAATTGTCAACCACGATCAAGAAAACAAAAACAACTGAAATAATAGTCTGTCACCTTGAAATGAAGACACCACCACAAATGATTTTAGAAAAAATATGGCTAACATTTAAATAGAAGCCCACCTATTGTGTTTCCCTAGAGGAATTAGAAAAGAAACTACTAGACACAAATGAAGATCAGAAACTTCGATATGGCATGCAAGATTGAGTGTTTTGTAAACATTAAACAATTACATCTTACCAGCTCTTTACTTCCTTCTGAGCCCCAAAGTTAAAAATTGTGAAGGATGGTGGCAGAGCAACCCAACTAATGATTGCAATTCCAACTGTCATGAGTACTGTAGAGATGATAAGCTGCTTTTTTAAAGCTGGTTCAATTTCATTGACAGCCTTGATCTCAAAGAAATCAGTTGCGAAGAGTGTAGTAATCAAACAGACAATAATGCCTATTGAACTGATGAGCAGGGGATATAACATTGCAGTGAACTCGTGGTTGACTCCAAATGAAGAAATGGAGGCCACAACTAAGGCAGCACAAGATGATTCAGCATACGAGCCAAAAAGATCAGAACCCATCCCAGCAATATCTCCAACATTATCACCAACATTGTCAGCAATCACCTGATGAGACCATAAAAAGGATCAATAGTCAATACTAAATACCGTTACAAACTCAGAAAATAAAAGGATGAAACATTGATGAAAATGCACCGGTTTTTAAATCACTTGTTTTTCAAAACAGGAAGGGAAACGATGGAGTTGAAAAGTGCAAATGTGACTTACAGCTGGGTTTCTTGGATCATCCTCTGGGATATTTCTTTCAACTTTTCCTACCAGATCAGCACCAACATCAGCAGCCTTGGTATAGATACCACCACCAACTCTCCCAAACAGAGCCATGGAAGATCCACCCAAACCATAACCAGTTATAGCCTCAAAAAGGCCTTCCCAATCATCGCCATAATATAGCTTGAAGAGATTAATGGTAATGTAGAGCACCAAAAGACCATTTGCTGCAAGAAGGAAACCCATCACTGCACCAGACCTAAATGCAGTAATAAAAGCCTTTCCAACTCCCTTTCTCGCTTCCAACGTTGTCCTTGCATTGGCATATGTAGCAACTTTCATCCCAAGGTAACCAGATAGGACTGAAGTTATAGCACCAAGCAAGAAAGATACGGTGCTAAACAATGCAGTTGCAAGGGCTGGCTTGCATAGCTTGCTCTTATCATACGTGCAGGGCTGGCTCTTAGTACTGAAGCTTTCCACAGAGCCCAAGAAAAGGAAGATCAGTATAGCAAAAGCAGCCATGAAGATCCCCACATATTGATATTCAGTGAACAAAAAGGATGTTGCACCTGTAAATCCATGCACAACTTGTAAGTACATTATTAACATTATCCTATTGAATTTAGAAATCACTTTTCATGGACAGGGCCTACAAGCTAGGGTCCCAGGACAAAGAATAAGAGAAGACACACATGAACTAGTGCAGGTATTCTGGGTACTATTGAATACTGAGAAACTTAAAACACAGAAAACTATAACTATCAGTCTATCACATGCCATGATGATAAAATTGAAGGAAGTACATTCAGTGTCAGCATTCCGGATTGAAGAATGAAATCCGGAAAGGCATCAATTTTATTATTGAAATATAAAACTTCTTACACACGCGTGAAACAAAATTCTATTTAAGATCCATAATTGTTGAATATAATAATACAATCTGCAGTATTAAATCAAGTCACAGTAAAGAGGACGACGAGTCTCGTCCGTACTAAGTATGCCATCTCATTACTATAGAATTTTAACAATAATGAACGTCCTAAAATTGGATATTAACAATGCGAAATACTCCTAAAATTATAACTAAAACCATGTAATATAACTGCCGACAAAACTTCATCGCTGTTAAAAAAATAATAATATCAACAATAAGTCCAAAATGGAAACTACATATATGAATAAAACAGGAAATGTTTAGCTAACAAACAAGTATGGTTCAGGTATGTGTCTACGTACATTTTTACCATTTAAGATAGAATATTTATATTTATTAATAGTAATTAATTATTAATTACTAGTAAATAATAGTAATAATTTACTACAACGAAGATGACAAAGGAGAAAGGATCACGTAAAAACCTTTCACAAGAATGACTAAAACACATTTGAAATCTGAGAAAACCATAACCAAACCCGAAGAACTAAATGTTGAGTTCAGTTTAAGACAAGCACGAAGAACGTCGTTTTCGCGTTACGAAAACGACGTGTTCAATTTTTCGCGTTTCGAAAGGTGAAATACGCAGGGATGCATAAGCAGATCTCAGAGGTATATGCTCAGATCTAAAGCGGAAAGGTTACCTTCGGAGATAGCATTCTGTATCTCAGCGCATTTGACAACAACGCTATGGTCGTTGATGCCTTCTTCTTCCTCAATGAGGTAGTCACCGTAGCCGTTCTTGTTGTTGCGTGGAGACGATGTCGTTCCGTGCCGTTCCGGCGTGAGCTTGACGCGCGAAACCAGGAACCACTGCACCAACGAGAACGCGATTCCGATGACGGCGCACACCGGAACCACTATCTCCGTCGCAAGCTCCGACAGCAGAGCCTCGCCCATCCTCGCCGGAAACCTAACTCCGCCGCTGACCTGAACGGGAAAAAATGCTGCGTTCGGCGGAACAAAGGCAGTCACAGAGAACGTGTGAGGGCAGCTCGAGTGCGGCGAGGCGAGGCATGGGAACATTTATATTGGGGAAAAGAGCGTGTAAGCGTGTTGGAGTACGTTCAGTTTCTGATCGTTAAGTTGTACCCCACCTCTGCACCGTTGGATCCGTTTAATCGAGGTTTCTAGACATCCAAAGGTAGATGCTAGGGAACATTCCAAAGAAATGTGGTTTTAACTGAAATGAGTTATTCATCTTTTAGAACTAACTTATAAGTCTATTTTCAAATGAGAAAGTTAATGTTTTAAGAAAGGCTTAATTTTTTAAGAAAGGCTTAATTTCTATACACGGTGGTTTTAATAAATTTTACGATACTAACTAATTAATAATTAATCAAATTAATAATTAATAATTAATAATTAATAATTAAGATAATAATTTAAAATTTGATAAACATGAATAATTAAATAATTGGATAAAAATAATTTACATTATTAATGCAAACATCCTTTTTATTTTAAGAATTTTAGTCTTGTAATGTTAGATGAGAAAATATAATATATACATGGATAATAAATAATGTATGTGCTCAAATATTAATTATTAATTTGTCGTTAATAATCTATATTACTTATTTTATTATGTAGAGTGATTGTTAGTTTAGAGGGATATGCCTCTTAATGAATAGAATAAATAATTTTTCGAATATTAATAAAAAATAATTATTAATATTATGCATACATATATTATAAATTAAAATAGTGTGTTAAATTTATGCATATCAATAAATTTTAATTAATAATAAAATATGTTAAAAATATATTTTTAACATGTTGCTAATATTTTTCTAGCAAATATATATATATTAAAATATTAATCATTGCATATTTATTGATAAGTAAAATAATTTATTTTATCTTCACTTATTTAAGAGGAACAAAAACAAGGTTAGAGAATTCATATCCATGTTGTAAAAATGAAAGTGCTTTGCCTCGTACCTAAATTTCTCTGGTATAAATTTTATTTTTAAATAAAATGCGAAGAGTTTTAGTATTTTTCTAAAAAAATAACCGTTAAAGATATTATCATTTAAATTTATTCTTGTATAGAAATAATTCGTATAAACATTAATACGAGTGAAGAAATGGAATTAATTATCAATAAAATTAGTGATATTATATATATATATATATATATAACTCGTCATTTTCACGAGTGTAAGCATGTTTCTATAAATCGGTTTTATGAAATTAAAATAAATTTGAAATAATGTTATTAATATTAAAAAATTATTTTAAGATTAATTTTGCAGTGGACTTTAATATAACATCTTTTCTAACATTAAACTTTTTTACTTTTAGTCCAGCATAATTTTTTTAGAACAAAATTATATGTGATGGAAAACAATTAAACATGAGTTTGTTTGTTTTTTTGACAAGTCGTGTTTATAGTGTTTCGACAAGTGCTTTGCAGTATAATTTAATATTATAAGATTCGTATTTGAAAAACATAAAAACTTTTCTTTTAACTTCTAGTCCAACATATTTTTTAGAACAAAGTTACATGGATGAAGAATAATTAAACATGAATTGTTTTAGACTATAACGTTTCAACAATAAAGTTTCTTAGCAAATATCAATTACAATATTGGTTAAAAAAGTAAATAGATTTTTAAAATCGTAAATATACATGTACATTATAAAATTTAAATGTTACAATCCAAAATTAAATTTACTAGAAGAATAGTTAATTCAAAAATAGATTTAGCTACTACAAAGCATTTCAATAGTAATTTAATAATCTAAATTTTATATTAAATATTTTGTCTATGTGATGAAGGACAAATATCCAAAAATATATAAAAAAGAATATCATGGGACATTCTCAACTCATTATATCTTAAAAAAAAACACTAGAAGTCTATTTAGAATATGTAATCCAAAATCTTGATTTTAACTTCATTAATCTCACTAAAAAAAATATATGAGATATTTTGACTTTCTAATTATTGGTTAATTATTTAATAATCATATTAAATAATTAAGTATAAATTAAATTGATTGTAACTTTAAATTATCCAATATTAATTAAATAAGCTCCAGAGTTAGAGCTATGTTAATAATTTTAAAAGTCTAAAAATTAGAGATGTTTCAATATTTGTATCATAGGATAAAAAAAATGTGGTTTAATTTAATTCAACGTCGTCATTTTATTTTATTTTATTATTAGCCAGTTTTATTCAAACAATTTTGATTTAATTTATTTCAATTTAAAATGAATTAATTTGAATCGGAATTATATATAAACAAATAATGAAAACTCATTTAAAGTGTTGACAATCTGAGTCATGAAAAAAGTTTTGGATAATTATACTTATTATATTCCTTCTATTTTTATTGACGTTTTCCGTAAAAGTAACTTGTTCCATTTTAATTATTGTTTTATAATATTAATGGATAATTAAATATTTTAAAATTTTACCCTTACAAGTAAATACTACTGCCTTACTTAATCTTTGTGTTGGACCTAAAAAAAATACTTTCAGAGGAGTTAATAGAGGCATTAATGCATAATTTTAAATAATAAATGTTTAATAAAAACAACATGAAAATGTTAAATAATCACAATTTAATAAAGATGCATTTAAATAAACAAATTTACTAAGCATTTATTTAATAAACTCTTATAACAATTTTAATCTGGCTTGCATGCAAGTCGTGTAAATGTCATAAATCAGTTTGACTCACTGAATGTCACTCATTTTAACAACTGAACAAGAGTGTTTGTATTATAAATTCAACAAAAACTTGACAAAACAAGTTAAGAGAGGGGTTCAAAATCTCTATAAAGTTAAAATTTTAACTACAATAATCTGAATCCTTGAAAATATTTCTTTTTGCATTAAAATAAAGCATGATTTTGTTCTTCAAATATTATGCAAACTCATGCACAGTTGGATTATAACTGCACGAGGTTAGTTTAATTTTAAATGATAGACAATTCAATTTCTTAAAAAAGTATTCGTCTGAGTGTGTTTGATGGCTCATTTCAATTAACTTATAGTATCAATTAATTTATCATTTATTTGACTGAGATAAAAGTGTCTTCTTAACTTCTAACATTTTCTCATACTTACTTTTAAAATAACGTTTGGAATTATAACTTATTACTATTATTTTTATTTTTACCATATTCATTTCAATAAAATTTTCCTTTACCACTTTTTCAACACTACTCTCTATTTTATATTGAAATTTCTCTTAATATTATACTATTTAATTTAATTACACATCATAGACATTATTTACTTTAATTGTTTGATAAAATATCTTATCTATAAAGAAAACATTACAAGAGAATAGAATAATTTAAATCATAGATATCTAAACAAACTTGTCTATAAAATAAAATAAATTTATATAAAAATAATGTAAATATGTCTTCTATTTTTTATTAATTATTTTAACAATTATTTTTCCCAAATTTGTAATTTTATAAAAAAATATTCAATTTTTGAATAGTTACTTTTATAAAAATAAGACCTTAAACGATATTCACTGGTGAATATATTAAAATAAAAACAATTTATAAAATTCGTAAAAAAATCTTATAAACGTTGCCTCAAAAATTTATATATATATATATATATATATTAATTCGATTTGAAAATAAAAATTTAATATTAATTAATTTTTTTAATATTTTTCGTTAATATGTGGTCGTTTTGATTTATTTTATAATATACTATATACTAAATTAAATTAGATTAAATGTGTTTATTAACGTCTTTAGTCAGAAATAACTTTGGTGCGTGCATTTAACATATTCGTGTAAACAATGATTTTCGTTAATTGGTGACGTGTCTCTTTTGGGGTTGGCATCAAGGAATATTCTATTTCTATGTGCGTTGGTGGTAAGTGGGACCAGGAATTCAAGCAATCGTTGGATGTTATGGTGTCGGTGATGCTTTTGATGGTAGTGCCAAGGGTGCGTGATTGACGGGTTCGGTGTGCGCAAGAGCAGAGGATTGTGATTTGTTTAGTGACACTGACGTCACGTGCATTGAATGTGCAAAGCATCCTATCCCATTGGATAACAATCATTTTCTTTCCTTTTTTATTTTGTCTTTTGATAATAGTTTTTTTGGTGTCTTATTTCTATATTGTTTTGTTCTATGCATCTAAAAATTACAAATAAACATTTTTAATATATAAACTAT
Source organism: Mucuna pruriens (assembly GCA_025330945.1). Lineage (NCBI taxonomy): Eukaryota > Viridiplantae > Streptophyta > Magnoliopsida > Fabales > Fabaceae > Mucuna > Mucuna pruriens. Next base: position 1,151,643 of record JAENHJ010000529.1, read on the forward strand.
ATAATAATTAAAACTTATAATAAACAGTTTTAATATATATTCAGGGTTTATAATTAAATAATTTAATTGTGATATATAATTATATTTTAAAAAATATTTAATTTAATTTAAAAATAGAAAATATTTTAAAAGAGATTAATAATTAATATTATCAAATATACAGATAAAAAATATTTTAAAATATTTGAAAATTATTTTTTAACTAATTATAATGGTAGTGTATTAAATACACATCTAAATGAAAAAAATATGTTGAAAAATATTTAGTTGAGGAAGTAAAAATAGTAAAAATTTCACTTTTGAATTAATATATTTTAATTTACAATATAAAAAAATAGATGGTTTGTCTTCTATTCTATTGAGTGAATAAAATTAATTGAAAACTTAATTCACCTATTTCGTCTCACTAATTTTATTTTTCTTAAAATTAATTTTAATAAGTTTGAGTTTTAAAAGATAGATATGATATATTTCAAAGAATAACTTAGATTATGCACCAAGTCATCTAATATGGTGTCTTGTGTTTTTATTTTTAAATTATATTTAAAATGTTATATGTTAATAATAAAGTTAATAAATAATATTCTACATAACATTATATTATATTTATATTAAGATTATTTAGCATCAATTGTGTATTATAAAAATATACAATCAAATAATTTTATACGTCTTTAATTCTATAATTTAATTATTTATAATATTAAAATTAATATATTATATAAATAAATAAGAAACAACTTGATCTTGTCCTATAAATTATCATAACTTAATTGGGATGGACTTAAGTTCAAATAAATGATCCACCAAAAATTTTAATATTACTCTTAATTTGGTGTAAGCTCGCAATGGATAAGTGGAAGCAATAAGTTTGTGATATTAGTTTACCGACTCCAATCAGTTATCAGACACATATAGCCTAACATTTATAAATAACAAAGGCAGCCACCATCAAGATATAAGATTTTTTAAAACTGAATTATTCATTGAAGAAAACTTGTAAAAGGATCGCACCGAACATATGTAGCAATTAAATTGGTGATAATATATAATTGTGTAAACTCCATCGGGTATACATACCATTGGCATAACGGGTAGGGACATCTTGCAAGGGACTTAATTGGTGTGGCAACATGCATGGCTATAAGAACATCATCTTTGATTCATATTTCTTTAAGTTGTTAACTTCCTCAAGCATGGTTCTATCTTGGCTCCATATTTCCTATCAAGTTTTAACTTGTATTGCTGATTTAATTGTCCATGAAATTTAGTAAATTTGTTTTCGTAAAAAAATAAATAAATTCTTCAAACATGGTTGGAACAAGATTCGTCATTTCAACATCACTGCTTTCAGAAACGGAGGAATGGTTTTTCAATGGCAACCCCGGATATATTAACAGAATGATTAAATTTGAATATTTAATATTTTAAGAATTATTTATATAATTTTATTGTTTTAAAGATTATTAAAAAAATAATATTTGAAGGAACAGACTAATAATTTACTCAAATTTTCTCATTCCCTCCTCATGCTTTCCAAACCAGGGTGCATCGTTCAGCAGCAAGAATTTATACTCTTCCGCTTTTGGGGGGCAGGGGCAGACACTAGAAGATAAAAAGGAGAGTTTAAAATAAGTAAAGAAAAGAAAAATAGAAAAAGGAAGAAGAATCGCATAAGTGGTTCCCTAGACTATCAAGGAAAGTTTGGTATTTTTATTGATATTTTTTTAAAATGCGTGTTGCGAGAATATAAGTTGTGGAGAAAAGTGGCAATTGATTTACATCCTTGGAGCGCACTAGATAAAACTCCATAAAGTATTCATTATTGTCATTGCACTTGACTCTTGTTATGTTACTTAAAGCATTATAATTTGTAAGCATATTTTATGGGTGCAGACTAGAGAGAATCATGTTAAGCACGTGGTTATGAAGATAGAGTGCGATGAAAGATTGGAGTACTTGAAAACATGAGACATTATTAATTCAGTTGCGCCTCACTATACTGTCGGCTAATCGGAAACACCGCTCCCACTCCTTAATCTCCCTTACTATAATTGGTCATGCTATCTGTCCTTTGCCAATTGGACAGTCTTATTAGGATCAACTTGTGTTATTAAAATAATTTTATATTTATTTTTAAAATTAAAAATAAAATGAAAATTTTATTTTTAGTTTAAAAAATATATTTTATTATATTTAACAATAATGATAATAATTATTGTTATTATCAATATCATCGATCTACTATATCATCTTTACTAATACCTGGTATTATTCATATTACTAGTACAATTGTTACCAGCAGTAAACATAATTTTAAAAAATTAAAATTAAAAAATAAACTAATTTTGATTTTAAATTTTTTTTAAACTTATAGTTAAAAATTACCCTAAAAATTCTAGGTTATTTTGAATATGTAATTTTATTAAATGCTTAAATTTTTTTATTATTTATACTAATTTTATTCAGATCAAACGTAGAATTAAATAAAAAACAAACAAGCAAATGACAACGAATTTATACACTGTAATATCACAAGTCTCAATCTTCAAATGTTTTTATTATTCTTTTATTATATGTAATTTTATATCAGAGGGTAGTTTTTATCTATTATTGAGTTTAAAAACAATCTTGAGAAAAGTAAAAGTACATTTATCTATAAATATTTATAAAAAATAAAAAATAAAAATAGAATTAACTTATACATTTTAATTTCTAGAAATTAAAATATATAAGTTAATTTTAATTAAAATTTTAGTGTCAATGATACAGACAGACACGTTGGGGGCCCAAACCTATTTTCTATGTCTTGTTATTGGAGAGGCTAGTTTGGATTTTGGACTGGGCATGAGCACGAGTGGAGGAGCCGTCACACCAACAAGTTAGGATACATACAGCCCGCAATTTCGATATTTTTGTTTTCCATCATCCAAAATGTCCTACCACTCTACACTTCACGCAATGACAGAAAATGAAATTTCATTCATATCATAAAGACAAACAAACAGACAAAGCACGTGATTTCTTTTAACCAATATACTTAGACCTTTTTAATTTTTGGTTTAGTGGGTCTTTTCTAGAAGAGAAAGGCAGTAAAATTAATATGTAGTTTGTCTGTGTTTTTAGTTAGAGTGGAGGTATGGGAATAACTGAATAAGAAAGGAATTAGTGGGTATACCTCAGTTGTTGGTTGAGGAAGGTGTGAGTTTTAATATGCTCCACGAATAAAAAAAAGAAGAAGGATACAGGGTATTTAATGGAAATATCAAATTGCCTCTTATTCTTAGAGGTAAATTAGTGAAATTTAATTAACTTCAATTCATTTATCTTCACTCTCTCCTACCCCAAATCAAATATATCATTAAGTTTAATGGGCTTTAAATATCCATTTACCAGATGGGTCAAGTTGAATTTGGGGGTACGAATCTATAGGTACAGGCCATCCAATTTGATGTATCATTACATAATTTTTCTTAGGTGTATAGTATTCTTAGAAAAAAAATAATAAATTTTTTAATATTATTTTTTTTATATTTAAAATTAAAATTCAGATCTCTATCATTTTAATTAAGAAATATAAGTAATTATTATTTATATCCATCAATATTCACCTAATTATCATGACATAAAGAAGTAACATGATGCTTAATCTCTGTACTTAAAATTATTATTAGATATATATAAAGAACAAAAACATAAAAGAAAGAAAACATTGTTTAAAAATAAAAATTTAATTGACATGTGCAGTTGGTTTTAATAAATCAAAATTTTTTATTAATACAATTTTTAAGATTATTATTATAAGAATAAAAGAAATTATTTTGACAGTTTATTATTAAATAAAAGTATAAAAAAATATTATTTATTTATTCTTAAAAAATACAATAACATGCATACAGTAATGAAGATAATTTATGTATTAATCAGCATTTTTCGTATACAATGAACAATGAACAAAAGAGCATAATCGGTGAGATCCACCCACGAGAATGTGGGAGTAGTTGAAGACTTGAAGGCATAGAGGAAGGTCAACAACTACCTCCTCATGCGGCAACCAATGTTGTTCACCAAAAACTGCGGAACACCGGCACGCCATTCAATTCTGAATTCACTGATCATATACATGGCCATAAATTTTCTCACATCATTTTTTTTTTCTTCAATTTTTTTATTTTTATGGATAAGAGCTTTGACTAGTTGGGTATATCTGATAATTTATATTGTGTTTGGATAAGTTCAAAGAAATCTAATGATATATGTTTATTTGAAGGTGAAAGAATAGTTTTAAAAGTGTTTTTTTTTTTTAAGTTTTATCTCAATTTATTAACAAATTTTGAATTAAAAATACTTTTTCTAAAACAAAAACACAACTAATTAAATACTATCAAAACCCTGCTTATTTTTCCCCCTCTTCACGGTAGCACCACTCTTCTAATTTTGATTTGGGTCCTTCTGAATGGGGCCAATTCCTACGATAAAACATCTTAGAAGCTAAATTAAATAGGTTTTATTCACAATAAAATTAATTGGTTTTTGATAAATTTAAAATTAAAATATATGCTCAATATGTACAATTACTCATCTCCAATCGTGGGGGAAGGGGAAGGGATTTGTATTCGATGAAATTAATGAAATTTAAAACCTAATTGCTTCAAAAGCTAAAAGAAATTTCAATGATCCATATTTTTCCATTTAATTATACTATTAGCCAAAACAAAAAGATTTCCAGGACAAATTTGGTACATTATAAAAGTTCACATTTATATTTAATAGTATAATAAGAAAATTAATTATATGGATAGTTACACAAAAATCGGATAATTTCCTATTGTTTTGGATGAATGGATAAATCTTGTTCCTTACAGATCGATATTAGTTTATGCATATTATCTGCGGAGAACAGTGGTCCACGTGGAAGAAAACAAAAAAGTTTAATGTAAAAGAAGCGAGTGGTTATATTATATTTATGAGGATGTTTTTAAGACTATCTATTCACATGGAGTGGTGATTATTTTACGGTAAATAATATTGTGAATTGATTATGTGGATATGAAAGGAAGGAATAATCGAATTATTTTCCTAAAAAGAAGGATTAGCATCGGCATTCCCAAAGTGCGGTCAACAGGGATAAATAAAAGAGAGTGAGAAAGGAGGTGGTTGGGAGGGGGAGAAGAGATGTCGAAGGAGGAAGTGTATATTGGCGCCATCGATCAGGGAACGAGCAGCAGCAGGTTTATAATATACGATTCTTGTGCTAGGCAAATAGGATGTCACCACGTGGAATTCACTCAGTTCTACCCGGAAGCAGGATGGGTGGAGCATGATCCCATGGAGATCTTGGAGAGCGTCAAGGTGTGTGTGGCCAAGGCCGTTGACAAGGGCACCGCCGATGGCTTCAACGTCGATAAGGGATTGAAGGCTATTGGTCTCACCAATCAGAGGGAGACCACTCTTCTCTGGAGTAAATCCACTGGTCTTCCTCTTTACAACGCCATTGTTTGGATGGATGCTCGTACTTCTTCTATTTGCAGGTTATTCTCAATTTCTTATATACCGCTTCAATTCTCTCTAACATCATTTTAAATAAATATATCTTTACCTATTTCCTTTCTAAATTATCGATTTCATTATGCCTTCCCATTTTATTTCATAGGTAGTTTTTTAAATTTTAGAACAAAAGCATCCAAATACAAAATCAATTTTAACCAAAATCAATTTAACAATTATCTAAAAACAAATAGCTATTGTAAAATATTTGATTATCATAAAAAAGATGTTCTAATTCAAAATCGATTTTCAATCTAGAGTATGTTCTTTATTATCAAACCAAACATGTGAAAATTTATCTAAACTTACATTAGTTGGTATTTTAACGTGATTTTTGTATGATCCAACCTGAATCTGAACACGTGTATAAACTGTTTATCCATCATTTTTATAAACTTGTACCTGAATCCAAAGACTTCAAATCATTTACTAATCATTTTGTGGGTGAGTATTTCTTCATTTGTATTTACTTGTATGGATCCGTTTGTATATTATTTTTACGGACTTCCAATGCTATGTATGTTTGTCCCACTTATGTTCCGTGTTTGGAATTGGTCACTCTTTCATTCCTGTGTTGGATTTTTGTCAAAACTGTCATAGTCTGATGGATCAGATATTGTTGACTTGTTTTGAAACAGGAGACTGGAAAAGGAGTTATCCGGTGGTAGAAACCATTTTGTGGAGAGTTGTGGCTTGCCCATTAGCACATACTTTAGCGCTGTGAAGCTGTTGTGGTTGATGGAAAACGTGGATGATGTGAAGGAGGCTATAAAGAAAAAGGATGTACTGTTTGGGACTATAGACACTTGGTTGATATGGAATCTAACTGGTGGGGTGAAGGGGGGATTGCATGTTACTGATGTTTCAAATGCATCTCGCACAATGCTCATGAATCTAAAAACTCTTGACTGGGATGCCTCTACCTTAGAAACCCTTAAAGTTCCTGCTGAAATTTTGCCTAAAATTATTAGTAATTCTGAAATTATAGGAGAGATTGGGTCTGGATGGCCAATTGCTGGTATCCCTATTGCTGGATGTTTAGGGGACCAACATGCTGCAATGCTGGGACAAGCATGCCGTAAAGGGGAGGCTAAAAGCACTTATGGCACAGGTGCTTTCATACTACTGAATACTGGTGAAGGGATCATTCAATCAAAGCATGGTCTTTTATCCACTATAGCCTTCAAGCTTGGCCCAAAAGCTCCAACCAATTATGCATTGGAAGGATCAGTTGCTATTGCTGGAGCTGCAGTGCAGTGGCTTAGAGACGGTCTTGGGATCATTTCTAGTGCTCCAGAGATAGAGGAACTGGCATTAGAGGTTGAATCCAATGGTGGAGTTTACTTTGTACCTGCTTTTAATGGATTGTTTGCTCCATGGTGGCGTGAGGATGCTCGTGGCGTTTGCATTGGAATAACAAGGTTTACAACCAAGGCTCACATTGCTCGAGCTGTGCTTGAAAGCATGTGTTTCCAAGTGAAAGATGTCTTGGATTCAATGCATAAAGATTCAGGAGCAGGTGAATCCAAAACAAAGGAGTTTTTGCTTAGAGTGGATGGTGGGGCAACTGTTAACAACCTGTTGATGCAGACTCAGGTTTGGAACTAATTGCATATTATTTTTATGAATCTCTTTCTTTCATCATATATTTCTACTTTCTTTTTTTTTTTTAATTTTGTTAGTTATCATGTTCATTTTGCCCTGACAATAACATTATATGATTTCTGGTTTGTAATGCTTCTTTAGTGTTAATAGTTACTGAAGTGTTCGTGTTAATAGGTTGATGTGAAAGCTTTGTTACTTTGTTAATGCATAACTGATGAATTTTTGTTAATAATGCTGTACAGGCAGATTTGTTGGGAAGTCCAGTAATTAGACCTGCTGACATAGAGACAACAGCACTTGGAGCAGCCTTTGCTGCAGGATTAGCTACTGGGATTTGGAAAGAGGATTATGTTTTCGATGCTGGGGAGAAGATGAAGAATGCTAAAGTTTTCCGTCCCGTAATGACCGAGGAAGTGAGGAAAAAGAAAGTGGATTCTTGGTGCAAAGCTGTTAGTAAAACTTTTGACTTAGCTGATCTTGCTCTTTGATGGTCTTTTCATAGTTTTTTTTTTTATGTCCTTCACTTCTGGGTATACCATTTTATTTTTAGCCAGTCACTAAAATTAAGAGAATAATTATGTTTACTATCAAATGAATTTGACATTTTGTTTCTTTTCTGTTCCTTCTTTTCCTTGTATTTGTAGAAGAACAAAAAAAAGCATTACATAAAATGGAAGAACTATATGAGTGGGAGTTTCTTAATAATCTATTTGGTATTGATCTCTGAGAATCCTGGTACAGTATACCATCAATACTCAAGGGATGACGGGCTTGCAATGACAGATAATGATACATCTACGAAACAACCAGTTTTGAGTATTTAGTGGTTTTTTAGAACTGTTGATTTTAGGTGTGGAAATTGAAGAAGAAAAACGTAAAAGAAATTGTATCATACAAAGTGTCCGACAAGGGGTACGACTCCCAGGCTTAGTCCGCCATAAATGAACAACCAAACAATATTTGTTAAATCAAAACATATAAATTGATCAGTATGTCAGAAATTTGCTGTTTAAGTCGAAGATGCACTTGTGCTTGTTTATTTGATATCCCATTTCTATCAAGAGAACGAATGTAGAGAGCAAAGTGGGCGGTGGTACAAGCGTTTACTTGGATCAGTGGGCAGTTCAAAAGATCCTGTGAGCGAGTTATCATTCAAAACCATCGCTTCTAACACTGAATTATTGTGTAGCAACCAGTGTTTATTAAGCCACGTTGGTAAAAAAGAAAGCTGAGAATAGTTCTCTTCCCTTGTGCCTTCAACTGATGAAATGAAGGAAACCAGGAGGGGCTCTCTCTCTCAACTTGAAATCTGTTTCCATGCATTGCTGGTGTTAGTACCTAACATGCTGATTGAACAGAGTATTAAATAGTATCCATGTAGATAGTATTAGATAAGAAGAAATTCAAACTGTTATAATATTTAGGAACTTTTAATTATTATTATTATTTTAATATATTTTAAATAAATAAAAAATGACATAGATATCATTAGATAAAATTAAATTAAAATTTTTGTATTGATATTTTTTAATTTATTAATAAAATTTTAATATATTTTTTTATAAAATTAAATTAAAATAAAATAAAAAGTCCAGTAGAAACAAAGAACAAACTTTTCTACTCTCACAAGTCACGCTCAAAAGAGAAAGGAGAAAAAATATAGATAATGAACTAATTGAGAAAGCAAAGAAAGTGAGTTTTTACTCTCTAAATGTGTATACTAATTTATATATAAAAAAATAAATTGATTATATAATCTTATTTATATTTTTATATATAATTTTTATTTTTTGTTATAAATAGTATCTTTAATATTTTATTGAAAATTTAAAATTCCGTAAAGAATAAGAATGGTAGTTTTCCTTTTTGGAGGGAGAGAGTAAATTGATTATATAATCTTATTTATATTTATATTTTTGTTTAAAATAATATCTTTAAAATCTGAAAAATCCCGTAAAGTAAGAATGGAGTGGGTTTGATCCAAAACTGTTAAGTGTATTACGCAATATGCATTGGGGTTCTCGTGCATATGCAACATGTCCATTTTTTCAAGTCTAAAAATCCAGATATGGTCCTTGGGCTTGTTCATTTACCCAAAAAGAAAATAAAGTGAAAACGAGTCTGTCTTAGCCATTTTTCTAAAGAAAATAAATTTTTAATTTCTTATAAGTTAAAACAGTTTATTATTTTGATTTTAAAATTTTCTCATTAAAAATTTTAAAAGCTAAAATACATTATTTAATTTTAATTTATAAAAAATTAGTTTAGTTTTTGTTTTTATTTCTTTTTTTATAAATATTTGTAGAGAAATTTATTAAATTAAATTATTGTCATCTTTTATTTATGCTATACTTATTTTGATAAAATAATTCTTTTACACCTTTATCAAAGTTTTTTTTAGAAAAATGATTTTGTTTTTCAAAAATAAGGTCCCCTTTATTTATGTGTTGGACCCACTAGGACAATTTAAGCCCACATAAGAAAATGAAGCAAATATACCGACTTAATACTACTAAATTCAATTATCTAATCATACCCCCAATACCCTCACGACTTGAAGAACTTCTCATCACTAAGATTGGTGTAGGTGCAAAACACAAAATCATGAACCTCATTAGATAATAACAGATACTACAAATTAAGGTATTTGTCCTTGAGAGATACTTCTCACACATCTTTACACAAGAAATACTATTCTAATTTAAGAAGAATCTTGTAGGTAAGTCTAATACGCTTGAAGTAAACAACATACCCTTTAATTTTATCATTTTTTTCTATTTTTTTAGATATTACTTTTAGGGTTAGAGTTCTTGCATGTATCGTGTACGAGAACTTGATTTGTAAAAGATCATTTGAGATTTTCGATTCTGCTTCAAACATTTACAGCTGATGCTAAACAATTTAATTTTTAAATAGGTGATTTTGTGATAGATTTTTTCGTTTGTTTTTTCAGAAATTGTTTTAAGCTCGTCAGGAAAATATTAGAGTATTCTTTCTTGAGATTTTTTGCCTTTTTTAAAATAGAAAGTACCTAATCTTTATAATTTTAATATAGTAAAAAATGTCAATTCTTTTAGCACTGTTACATACTATTGTTCCCACAAAATATCAACAAAGCTCCGCATATAATAAAAATAACGTTATTTATTTAATGAATGACTAAATAATAATAATAATAATATATAATCTCACTATAAAACACATATATTACAAAATAAGTAAATAAAAATTATGAGACCTTATCAAATTATGGGTTGTCATATTATATTTATATTTATATATAGTAAACTAAAATTTTTGTTGAACCTTGTATGTGGCAATGCTTTTTTACCATTTTCTGTCATCTGAAGCATATTATATAAGTTTAGGTTATTCTTCACGGCTTCACCTTTAAAAACATTAGAAAGGGAGTGCTAGAAAGATGCTTTACCAACAGTTCAAATATTTAATTATCAAGCGTACGCAATTCAAATTAAAATAAAAAATAAAAAGATTTGTGTCGCCTTATCCTTAAATGTTAATCCTTCATTCGTTCTAATTCCACTAAAATCCGAACGCCATGATTTTATGCTTTGTCGTAGACACCCTCCACTTGTACCCTAAGCAAGAGCCATCATCTAAAACCATGTGATAAAAAAAAACAAGTGTATGAAACTGGTTGATCAAATTGGCTATAATTATTTGTATTCGTTCACATATTGAAATCATTTTAATAGTCCAGTCTAGTGGTTTGTTTGGCAAGAATGTAATTAAAGTATAAGGAGGAGTGCTAGCAACAGTGCAACATGATCTTTAATACAAAATTTTAACACATATTTGTAATTTATTAAAAACTATAAAATCTCGTTAAATAAAGAGTGATATTTACCAAAAATTATAATTTTTAATAAAATTTAGTTAATAATAAAAATATATTAAAAAAAATATGTTAAAAAACGGATGACTATCATTAATCCTCTTAAAGTATTAAATTGAATAAGAGTCTCTTGGTTAGTTAACACAGCACTCCACATTTGCCTAATTACTCAGTCTCCTTTGGCAATCATAGTGTCCTCCACAGATGGATCTTATGATTGAATGTTCCCTTGGCATCATTCACATTTCTGAATGGAATTGAAAACGATGGTTTTCTATATAAGTGCCCCTTTTGACTAAAAAAGAAGAGTGCTGTTAATTTTGTCAATTTCATGGATATTTAAGGTATTATTTTGGCTTATGGATCATATATACGTTGCTCACTTAATTTAAGCAATGGCAAAAGTTTCTGAAAGTGGGCCATTATCGATCGGAAAATTCGAACAACAATATCATATTATCTGAAGGTCGTGAATTGTACACGACTAGACTACACGTGATGGGTGTTTAATTAAACATCATATATAAATGCATAGCTAATAATAGGTAAGTTGATTCACATGCAGTTTTCAGACAAATACAGGACAGCTTATTCTCAATTATTCTTTGTTCGGTTTGCTTAATTTGCGTTACAAAATTTAATGAAGCATATATTCTTGCGCGTCCTGTCCTTTCTTGATGATGAAGTGTTTTGGAGTAAAGCACTGAAGTCTAATTAAACCACCACCGTCTGTATGAAACTTTTTTAAACAATGCACAAATTTCATTTATCAAATTAATTATAAATGCATGTCAATTTAATACTTGAAATTATAAAAAAAAAAATCATTTTAATCATTCAAATTATCAAATGTTAGTTATTTTTATTTTTATTTTTGTGATTTCAAGTATCAAACTCACCATTATTTAGTAATATCAAACCCTAAAATAATCGTGATCGATAATTTCAGAAATTAAAATGTTGTTTTTATAATTTTAAGAATTAAATTCTTGCATTTTCAAAAATTAATTTAACATTTTACCCAGACATTTTTTGGACTTTTTTTTTATAAGAAATTTTGTTTAATCTAAATCTAGAATAACAGTGTTTTACACTCTTGCGCGATAAGTGAGAGTAAAAGAAAAAATGGAAATTATTTTTGCAGAGGAAAAACTTTCTTTTTATTTTTTACCGAAAAAGGAAGGAAATTGTTTTTTTATTTAATTAAATGAGTAGATAAATGAATACAAAATATTAATTCTTAAAAATTCACTCTTTTTTATTATTTTATTCTATGACATTTTTAAATTTTTTTATAATTAAACAATACATAATATATTTTCCCCACTTTTTTATTCACTTTATTTTCATTCATTTTTAATTTCATCTAAGATATTCGACTTTGACTTTGGCCAAATTTCAAGAAATTCTAGCATAGGCTTCCTCTTTTGGGACAATTAGGTTTTAATGGAGATGGGTTGGGTATTTGTAAAAGTATCCAATACTCAAGTTAGCAAGGATTTTGATAGAATAATGGTATATATAATAAATGCGAGTATGACAATACTAACAATTATTGCATTTATAGGTCTCCTACGTGGGCTAGAATGCATGGCTCTGGACCCAAGGTTCTAGTTGAGAGATTTTTTTATATGCTCTGGAGTAAAACACTGTAAGTTAAACTAAAGTATGTTCTCTTATTCTAGGGTGCATAGGTTGCCTGTGGTGAACTTTGATTGAAGTGTCATTGGGACATTTATTAGCTAACAGCGTTGTAGAGTTTATCTGTTTCAGAGAATTGAGCTTTTGAAGTCTAGTCAATAAATAATTTTTTCTTGAAAAATGATATATGTACAGTAAATTTTACTATTAAGAGAGAAAAAAAAGAAAATTTTAAAATATAATAAATAATATAATGAACAAAGATCAATACAAAAATCAATATTGTATTTATTGTAAAAATAATTTACATGATTATTTCTTTTCTTTTCTCTACCCAAACAAAGTATGAGAGAAATATTTTATGTGAGATTATTTTCCTACAAATAGTCTAAAACAAGTTATTTACGCTTATTTTTTATTTTTATTTTTTAAATGCAATTTTAAAACATATATAGTTTGATTAAAATGAAAATGATTTTTAATTTATTTTTAAACAGTTTTACATTTTTTTTTTTTAAATAATTAGGTTTTATAAATTTGATTTTTAATTTTAAAAATTACACTTTCATTACATTTTACAATTATTATTCTTATTGTCACTACTCTCACTATAATCGTTGTTACTATAATAGTTGTTACTATTATCATTATCAATATTATTGTCACTACTATCACTATTGTCTTGATTGTCATCACCACGTCCATTATTATCGTCACTACAAATGTTGTTATTTTTGTTACCACTACCTCCCCATCACTCTTACTATCATTACCATCATCATTATTATCATTACTATTATCACTAGACCACCATCACATTATCATTACTATTATCATTGTGGTTGTCATTATCATTATTACTATAGCCGTCGTCATTATTATTGTGCAATCACCACCACTACTTATATAAACACGCAAACATATTTTAAAAAATTTTAACAAAATAGATAAATTTTAAAATAAATTTATTTTAGAACTAAATTACTCTTAAAAAAAAAATTTGATTTAGTTATTAAAAAATTTAAAACTTGTAACTAAAATTCACTTCAAACCAACCATAGATTTTTTGCTCTTACGATTTACAATAATTAAAAAAAATCAAGATTAAGATACTCTGTATCAGTTGTTAGGCTATATAAAACATGCCTAACCACGTTGGCTTAACCCAATTAATTTTTGAAAATTTGAACTAAAAACATAGACATATATTAATTATATGGGTAGAAGTTAACAATCAGCTACAGGCAAAACAAACAATTTGATAATGAAGCTTGCACATCTTAATTTTATACAGCTTCTGCTCCTAACATTTAGTTCTATTTTCACTTATCATGCTTATGTAATAAATATTAATCACTTATAAATATAGTTTTTTAATGACTTAATTGTCTGATTTGAAGACTGTATGGATTGTTACCGGGGTGATAGACAGCCTTTAGCCCTTTACTGTCCTTGTCATGGGAGGAAAGGCCCAGAGCTGATCACCATATATTACTTTCTCTACTCTGTAGCCAGTAAATTAAAGAAGTTCACGTCTTCGAATGTTCAATCACAACACAATATCATTCTTATACATTCATTAATTATATAAGCTTATATTTAGTTACAAAAAACTTACATTCAGTTATACTAAGTATATGATCCTTGTATATTCACACAAGTATTCACGCTTTAAACTTATTGTTTGTTAATTTAATTAGTTAGATGATAGATGAAATAACATAAGAAAACATGTTTACTTATATATATATCACTTTTAATATTTGAATTTATTTTAAATAATTTATCATCTTAAAAATTAAGACAATAATTTTTAAACTATATATTATAAAAAATGGATTTCTTTTATAATTTGTTTAATTCTCCTCTAACTAAAATAAAAAAGAGTAAAATTAAATTTCAACTAAATTATTGAAAGTAAAAAATAAATAATCTCTTATACACTATAAGCTAGTTGTAAAAAAAATTATAAACTAGTTGAAACAATATAAGTTAAAACTATTAAAATAAACCGGTATATTAAATAAACTTATTTTATTTAAATCAACTTATAAGTTAGTGAAACTATCTTATATATTACTAGAGTAATTTTCCAAACTAACTTATTCATGTATTTTATATTTTATTTTTTGATATATATGTTCAAATAAATATCATAACTATTAAGATATATTACTATTTGATCTAATAAAATAAATATATTTTATTTGTTTATTTATGCAACTACCGCATATTTGTACTCATCTTCTCATGAGTAATGTGAGTTCAAGACAAGAACATATTTTCATATTTTACAATATAAAAAAATTGAAGCAACAACACATTGTCCGAACATAATTCAGATTGAAACTAACCAATACAATAGTGGTGATGGATACAAGGGTATCATTGGAAAATCAGGTAAAAAGCAATTCTTTCCCACAAAATATAATATTAGTATATAAAATATTATCTATTAAATTAAAATTTATTATTAATACATAATTTAAAATATATATATATAAATTTCTGAATTATATTGAGATGATTCGAAATATAATTTGAACATATTTTATTTTATTTTTAAAATTTAAATATATCAAAATTAGCATTAGGTTATTCATCCCTAGTGAACAATATAGGAAGAAAGAAAAGTAATTTGTGCCTTAATCCAAACAAGAAAAAATCTCTAAAATAAAAAAATAATTATAAAAAAACTTATATTTACCTAACTCTAAAAAGATGGGTGGGAGTTTAAACTTGTAACTTGTGAGATACAAGATTGTATCTTATTCTACCCCAAATTTTTAGTTTTGAATGTATTGTTTAATTAACTTTTAATTTTAATATAACGAGTCAATTTTTGATAAAATTATATATAAAAAATATTTCATACATATATATAAATAATGTATAATTTCAATACCTACTAAGAATGCATAATACCCCTAGATTTAAATTAATATATCCTTATCTTATAGAAAATTATTGGAACATGAAAGAATTGAGTGATGTTTTTGTTATTTAACTAAAAACGATAATACAGATGAGTTAGACAAGTCAAAAAATGACAAAGTGATTAGGTAGTTCAACTCATTAGTTCGCGACAAAACGTCTTGGAATGAGTTGACTCACTATTTTTTAAATATATTATTATTAATATTTTATTTATATTATATTTATGTATAACTTTTAGTGAGACAATACAATTGACATTATTTTATTTAAGTTTTTAGTGTTTTTCAAAATATATATTTATTAATTGTTCTTTTTATTAGTTTATTTTGTAAAATCAATTAATCTAATAAAATATATTTATTATTAATTATTACTATTTTAAGGCTTCTAATTAAATTATAGTATTGCAAAATGAGAAATTTTATTTTATTCCCCCTCCCAAGACACAATACAACTTTCAACCTGATTGCCTAAGGTAGGTTAGCACCCTAATTCGTTTTTTTTAGACTATTAGTAGGGAGAAATAAACCAGGATGGATCAACCCATTTTGCTGCATCAACTTTTCTCTCCCTTTTTTTTTTTTATCTATTATTATTAGTTTATTGTCATAATAGGTTATTGGAGAAATGTACAACTTTTAATTTAATTAAACATATTGATGACATTACTCAAAAATAGTGTAAGTCAATTGCCAAATATTCATGAATTTAGTCAATTAAACTTCTAATAACATTTTTATGAGTTGAGTTGAATTTATTTTGTTTAATCCAATTATACTCAAATTTGATGTTAGGTTAATCAGTTTTAAATCCAATAAATCAAATCCAACTTGATTATTTTATAATAATACTAATAAAATGATAATTATTCATTAATCATGTTGGATTTAAAAAATTAAATATGTATTTTAATTTATATACACATTAAAATTTATGATAATACAATTAATTTATGATTATGCTTAAGTAGATATAATATATTTATGAATCATTCTAAACTTCTTGCATAACATATACAATTCTTTTGATTATTATATGATTATATATAATTATTGTTTAACTAACTTTTAGATATTTTAATGAGTTGAATAAATTAGATAAATTTTTTTCTATATTTTAATTTAAATTTTTAGAATATTTTATTATTTCATTAAATTAATCAACCTACTAAACCTAATCTAACCCAATTAAAATGGAATTAGATTAAGATGGGTTGTTTTAAATAAAAACCAATCCAACTCAATATAATAATACTTTATTAAATTGAATCTTAAATAAGATGAAAGTCAATTTAATATCAACCACCGAAATGTACAGAGCTGTCCCCGGATATGAATTTGTGATTTATAGCGTTTTAAATTCTGTTTGGGGAAGTGCTTCATATACAGAGGCTGCTAATGATGGAATCAGGTAGAAATTGACATAGTGGTACCAGTTGAAAACAAGAGTCCTGTAAAGGCAAGAAAGCAAAGATGTCAAAAAGGGTCATAAGACAAGTCAGAAAAATCAAATCATCCAGCAAAGCAATCCAAGAGTAAAGCAAAGAAACTGCGAAGAACCATGCCAAGCCTTGAGTTGAGTTGAGACAACTTTTGTCCCCAATGTCAAAGTGCAATTCTTCACGCAATCTAAGGAAAATATACACAAACACAAAGCATTTACCACTAGATAGATAGATAGATATGCGCACAACACAACTAGTACTAGCATATATATAATAAAAAAGAAGAAAAAAATACTTAAAAGAAAGACAGAATCACAAGGCACATCAGGTTTTCTGAGACTCTGACCACAATTCAGACTCTGCTTATTACTGCTGCTGCTGCAAATACTTTTCTCTCTCATTGTTTCAATGCTCCGCTGACCCCGCATGACTCATCATTCAATGCCAGCTTAACCTCATTCATTGTTCCTTTTTCAAATTCAACCTGGACCACCCTTCCTTTCTTTATTACCCACCAAGTAAAACACACAGTAAATTAAAAAATAAATAAAAATACATTGCCATCTTCTATTATTGCACTAGCTGCTACTCAGACTTTTCATCAAGTCTTCATGTATCTGTAGCAATCAATCATGCCCCCTTTGAACTTGCCTACCCTGCATGTGAGATTAAACCATAATGGATTCCTAATCAGTATTTCAAATGAAATTTCCACTACAAACCTTTCACGTGATTTTTGCCAGCAAACTTGAATAATACTCACATTAAAAAGCTACCTTAACTTGATGATAATGAATTTTCACTTGCAAAGGATAAAAGAAAGATACAAAGTTCCACTCATGAGAAAAGCCCCCTCGTTTTTTTTTTAAAAGCTGTGTTATTATGTGCTAGTAGCCAAACCTTGCATCCAACCTTTTCAATTGCATTACAAACGGCACAGTAGCTACAACGTACAATCTTAAGTGTATAGTAAAAAAACAAAAAGAGTGTGGTGTGTACAAGTGGTAAAAGAAAATAGTGCATGTACATCGATTTCCTATTAAATATAGAGAGAGATAGAAGAGAAAAAGTGTAAATATAGTATACAATTTAAATATAATTTTCAAGTATGGAAAGTATTGTTTTTAAATTAAAATTATTATTATTTTAAATAATTTGGCTAATAATTTTTTTATTATGCATATTATGAAAGTAAAACTTCAATTTTATCTAAAAAAAATATCAACAACATATAAAGTTATATTGATTTTTTTTATAAATATAATAAGTAATACGATGAAATAATAAAATAAAAAAATAAAAAGTGTCAAATAGATTATATATTAAGTGTTTTACTAGGTTCATTTACTAAATTATATGTCTACCTTATAAATAACTAATATAATATAATATGATTACAAACAATTATGTCTTTTAAATATAAATTAAGAGTTTATTTTCTAAATTTTTTCTTCTCTTTTTTTTCTCCACTTTTATATATATATATATATATATAAATAAAGAAATTAAGTTATTCTAATTAATAATTATTTTGAAATAATTTATTTTTAATCGTTAGATTAAAAAATAAATAATAAATCATTAAAATTATTCTTAAATAGTTTTTATCTTTGAGGCTCTTTATGTTAAGAAAAGTTAATAAGTTGGTTGTATCTTTAACACTGAGTCTTTTAACTCAAAAGATAGGCTCCCATAAAAAAAAAAAAAAAAAAGAAGAAAAAGTTTAGCTTAGAAAGTAGTATGTATGAAGTATTTGTATGA
This sequence comes from Mucuna pruriens, assembly GCA_025330945.1. Classification (NCBI taxonomy): domain Eukaryota; kingdom Viridiplantae; phylum Streptophyta; class Magnoliopsida; order Fabales; family Fabaceae; genus Mucuna; species Mucuna pruriens. Next base: position 1,170,434 of record JAENHJ010000529.1, read on the forward strand.
GTGGAAAGTGTATTTTCATTAAAAAATAGTTTCCAGAGCGTGTATACATATATATATCTGACAGTTGCAGTTGCAGAGAGGAAAGGAAGATCCTGAAAGGTGTGTATAAAAGGAGACATTTCATTCCTCTTTTCCCGCTTCCTCTCCAATAATAATAATAACATTCTGAGAGAAAGAATATCTGATAAGTGTGTGTGTGATGGCTGGTTCCAACTCCACCACCACATACGGACCTGACCCCACAACCCCAAACACCACCTTCGTCCAAGCCGACCCCTCCAACTTCCGCGCGGTTGTCCAGAAGCTTACCGGCGCCTCCGATGACCCCTCTGCCCACAAGCTCCCCCTCACCCTGCCGTCCCGACTGGGGGCCCGGCCCGGCGAGCTCATTGGGCCAAAGAAGCAGAACTTCAAGCTCCATGAGCGCCGCAACGCCGCCTCGAAGAAACTGGAGCTGAGCATCGGCGCGGCTGAGAGAGGCATGGGCATGCTTAACATGGTGATGGCCTCGCCAGTTTCGCCACTAGAGCTTCTGGCGCGTGGGAGCCCACGCACTCCTCATGAAGAAGAAGAAGAGAGAGCCATAGCTGAGAAAGGGTTTTACTTGCACCCTTCCCCTCTCTCCACTCCCCGAGCCTCTCAACCTCCCGAGCTATTGCCTCTTTTCCCTTTGCATTCTCCCACTCACACCAATTCTTGACCACACTCAACTCTTATTATTATTATTTTCTGGGTTTTTTCTTTTATAATTTCACTAATTGCCTTGCCACTTTCAATGTTTATATATTTAATTATGTTTCAATCTTAGAGGCTTTAATTTCATTTGTGAATGCTTAGGTGGTAGCCTCACACTGTTTATCTTGTTTCTACGTTAAGAAACTTGGTTTAGATACATCATATATATCATATATCATATTACTTTCGTATCGTAATCACCTTTTCTTTCTTTCTTTTTATCCTACACTGTGCCATTCTCATGCCACCCTCAAATTTCAACACTGCACTTTTAACAAGAACCAATTAACACTTCAACTTGAAGCCAAACATATACGCCTCAATAATTTACTCTCAAACACATCACTATAATTCCATGATAAATAAATTTTAAAATTTTCGGTGACTTTTGTATTTACAATTAATTTCATTCAAAATTTAAAGGATTTTTTTTTTACATCTTTACAATTAATTTACTATTATAGAATACTTTCAACAACTAAAAATTTACTCAAATAATATTATCTATTGAATCACTTTATATATGAAATTAATTTTTCTCATTGTGATAAGATTTATAGTTAACGCTAACATTAACATTAATTACTTGTAATAGTTTCAAATTAATTTTTTTTATAAATATAATATTATTCTGTTTTAAAGCAAACACACCTCCAATCTGATGCATGATTTAGGTTTAGCTTGTCTGGTTCTTTCCGTTTTTTTGGCTCTCTTCTCCTTCAAAAATTCGTAAGCTTGATCATGAGCAGATGTAACTAAAGTGTTTAGAATGTGTATATTATTTAACCATCATAGTGGTTTTTTTTTTCAAACAAAATGGAAATATTTGACAATAACGGATCTTAGCTTTTTTTTTTTTTAAATCAAAATTGAACTTATAACTTTTTTTTATTCTTAGTATTTTAATAATTTTTATTTATTATCTTAATGTTACACCATTTGTTTTAGTAATTTTCTAAATATTAAGAATTCAAAATTAATTTAAAAATTATAATTACCTAAAAATATTTTTTATTTATGAAATAAAGATTTAAATAAATATATCATTTCATATTTATTAACTAGTTCAATAATTAATTTATCAAATATTTCAAATATAATAAACCAACTTAATAGTTTTGATTTTGTAACTTCTAAACTTTCAGTCTAATTTCACAATTATTTTTACTAAATATAACCTCAATCTATCTCTAACTTATAAGGTGTTTGTTTTTTCTCATTCTTAATTCAAAACAGTGAGATGATATATAAATAAACAAAACGTCCGCCTTTCATGAGCAGCTAACCTGTAAATCTTAATAATGAATGATTGTATATTTCGAATCTTAAATATCAATTTTCATTTTTTTTTCTTTAGTACATTTACTTGTTAATTTCACTTACTCACATTACTTAAATTTGTCAACCACTAATTATTATATATTTAGTGAATCACAAAAAAAAGAATTGTATATTTAGTGAACTTTCTTGTAAGATGTCTAAAACACATAATACCATGATGGACATTTTATTCCACTCATTTGTTTTATTCCACTTTGAGTGTAGCGGAAATAAATAAATGAATAAAGTTCTTATCAGTTCATTTTCATGGCAAATATGGATATATTACACTAAACTAATTTTATAGGAACAAGGTATAAGGTCTCTCGTTTTAGTTAGACTACACAATCATTACAATGTCCATTTCGCAATCATTGCACCACCAACTTCTATTTCGTGTCTTACGTAAGAATACAAAGGAAAGAAAATGCGTGTTCATAATATAATTCCTATGTTCTCACAATATCTCCATCAGTGACGATTAGTTACTTCCATTGAAACTTAAATAATGTCTTAAAGAAGCTTATCCGTAATGCAAATTAAGAATTAGTGTGAAAGTAAAACCCAGTTATGCTCTATTAAGATAGAAAATTTTAATATTTCATATTGTTAATATATTTGGATAAGCTTTTACGTTCAGAAAATATTCATCAAAATGATGCACGCAAAACTTTTAGCAAAACATTTATTTTTAGAATAATATTAATCAAGTCCTTCTGTACATATAGACAAAATTTAAAGAATGTGTTTGACGTGAGAACGAGCACAATACCTAAGTTGAAATAAGAATTATAAATGTCTCACATTAATAATTGCTCTCCCCACTACCAACGGGTATATGTATGTTTGAACGTTTTATTAGATCAATTTTGTTAACTATTACTCTTAAAAGAAAAAGTTAAGAAACTTTAATTAAAATTAAAAATGTATTAAAAATATTAAATGTTATACTTTTAATAAATATTTTCTATTTTAATTCTAACAATGATTAGAAACATTGTTATTCTACTTTTAGAAAAGATAAAAATGAATGTTTTGTCAAAGTTTTTATTTACTAAAATACTGCCACGATAAAGAGAGGGAGGGAGAAGGAATATATTTATTTTTTAAGAATAAGTCTTGTTTAACTTACTCTATGTAATAATTTCTTTAAACATTAAATCTCATTAATCTAATCACTGAGTTGAGAACACGCAGTGAATAATTTTAATGTAATTTAATAGTTATTTAATATTACTAATTTAACTTCATTCTAATGTATAACATTTTTTTAAAAATAAATAAATATCACCTATAAAATTTTACACATAAATATTTAATTCATCTAATATTTGATATGTACTTATGATCGTCAAAATACACACTTTCCAGGATTTGTCCGAATTTAGAAGGAAGGAGGATGAAAAGTTAGTTTAAATAAACATATAAAATACACACTTTTTAAAAAAAAAATAGCAGAGATATTTATGCTATTTTATATTTATAATTTTCTATACAACTAAATAGGAGAAAGAATTTTTTTATAAAATTATTTTATTTTATTTTCCTTTTTCTTCCTTCCTTCCTCTTTCTTTCTTTTCTTTTTTTAAAAAAATATCACAAGATAAATTTTGACGAAAATTAAAAAATTTAAAACAGATTTTGTTGTTAACTTCTTTTTTAAAAAAGAATTTAACTTATACATTGCTCAGAAAGTAATTAATTATTAATTTTCATTTTGGTTTTGAGAATTCGTGCAGATAAGAAATCGGAGACTGATAATCGTGGATCCTCAGTCATGTGTGATCATTTTCTGCAGCAGGATCATGTCGGTTTTTCTTTCTGGGTAAAAATATTTTAGTCTGCATTTGTACTTCTTTGTTGCAAAAAAGTATATTCTAAAAATAAATTGAAACTGACGCATCCCAAATAAAGTGTGTAAACTATCTTCTTCTTTTTTTATATAGGAATAATAAAAATACCTTTTATCTGTATACTTATTATGAAATATACTCTGGTACTAATAGGTAACAAATAGTAGTTTGACAGGAATTATTTATAAGTTTAATGGTTATGTTAAAATAATATTATATTATTAGTATAATTTTTAAAATAATTATTATAAATGTTAATAAATTTAATATACAGTAACTTATAATAGATGATATAAATTATTTTATGTTATTTATATATAGTTTATTTTCTTATTATTTATTGAATTAATGAGTTATCTAATATAAATATAATATTAATTTACATTACACAGTTATATGTTTAATCCACAAGATTTAAGTTAGCTTTTTAATTTATTTGATTAATTTAAAATTTTATTAATCTAAATTAGGCTTGTTTGGTTGAAAAAACCTTATTTAAATAATTTGTATTGTCTTGTAATGTTATTTTAAAGCTACTTTACGTATTGTTTGAGCTTATAATAGATTTTTTATTTTTTGTTCTCAATTATATCTTCACTGTATTGTCATATTTTTTTAATGTTATTTTCAATTAGTTTTAGCACTTTTAATTTAATCAATAATCTTATTAGCTTTAGCTTTAAATGAGTTTTTTAATTTTCAATAAGCTTTTGCAAAACAGGCACTAGAGTAATAACGTCCTGTTTCTTTTAAACTCTATTAATTTTTTACTAACAATGTCAGTGTAAACAGAATGCTGGAGATTTATTTGAATACACATTTCAATTATATTAAATAATTCAAAATTAGTTTTATTTATTATAAAAATTGTTTTATTCAACTTTAAATTAAATTAGTACTATGTTATCTATAAATAAAGGATTTTTGTCTTTATATTACGTGCAATTTAGTCTTTCCTTTTTTTTATATTAATTAAGTGCTTATATTTTTAAAAGTAAAAAATGGTTGATATATTCAAAATCTTATTTTTCACTTAAAATTCTCTACAATTGAATCGACTGAATTGTTTCAAATATTTTTTTTTCTCAAAACTTACTAACTAAAATATCAAATTTCACTATTGTTTATTTCTAAACTTTTAAAAATATTTCATATCCCAGATAATTTATAAACCTCCAAATATGTGGGTAAAAATAAGAATATGGTAATTCTAAATAATAAAAAAAGTTGAGAACAGAACAGAATTTGCTTAATTTTAAAAAGGAAATAACTTAATTAACTTGAAAAAACTTTGAAAGATTAAGATAACACATGCTTCAAATTGAGGAAAAAAATACAGTTATATATATAATGAAAGGATGAGATGAATAAATATGAAACATATAATTATATCTAAAATGTTATAATTAAAAATTATTAAATACTCACATAATTATATAAAAAAATTATATAATTATGTGATTTAATCCAAACCATCAATATAAGATTATATGGTTGAAATTTACTTACTTCATTTTCTTATTATAAAAACTCATCTCACATTATACTCTCTTTCTCTATATATATTTATTGATGAACATATACAAAGTTATGATACTTGTCTAAAAATAATGACACTATTGATTGTGTGTACATGTAAGTACATAATGAAAATAATTTTTATTTTAAGAATATAAAAATTATAAATTTAAATTATATGATTATATTTAAATAGTTAAGATTAAAAATTAGTTAATTAGTAAATATATAATAATATTAAAATATATAAATTTATTTTTTAATTTTTATCATTCAAATATAATACAATGATCCATATCCATATTTATTGTTTGATACTCTCTCCTAATCTCCCTCTCTCTTACATTATATATAATTAATAAATATTAATTCAGTTAATAAAATTATATTGATATTTCATAAACATAGGAGTTAAAGTTCTATAAAAATTTTGTTGGTAACTAATCTAGAAGTATATATTGAGGCTTGTACTCACTTTAGTGAATATTTGAATCTAATTTACCTAATTTTTTTTATAAAAAATACTAAAAGCAGATATTTTCGTTTAAAAGTGATATGAATGCTTCCATAAAATTTCTAAATATCGAATATTTGTGGTCACCTGCTTTTATCCAATGGGCTGGGAAAGTAATGCATAATTTCTGAACTTTTGTTATGTATGCTAACACGATTTGGACGTGTTGAACTGATAATGAGATCAACTTAGACAAATGAACTTTTCCCTTCACTTGGATGTGATATAGTATCCAACTCTAACAGAGAAAACAATCCTTGAACCGCATTCTTTCCCTGATTGTTTGGGTAACATTTCATAATTTAGGGTCCTACTCCGTGATCAAATCAATAACAGAGTCTCATAGATGCATGCATTTAACCCTAGGGCTATGCTATTAATTTACCCTACTATGTCACATTTTCTCCTCTCAGTTACTTCAATTGCAAACTTGTTTTATCATAATTTCATGAATTTTATTTGTGGCCATGCATTGGAGAGGAGATGTAATTTCTCGTGTTTCACTACAAATCGTGCTAGTTTTATTAAGATTTCACTTCTTTAAAGGAAGTATATATAATAAGTAAAGTAAATTTGAGTTAAACCAATTACTATTTTTCGTTAGGGCATGTGAAAATGGTTAATTATAGTCTTTTGGACTTAGATGCTCAAAGCAGAGAAATAGGCACTAGCAAATTTTGCTTAATTTAATGCAGCTAATTATATAATCAAAGATCTTTTTTTGGACAATACATATACTTTATTAAAATGATGATAGCAAAATCATGTTCCACTCAGATTCTGTCAAATGTTGTACACATGGATTCATAATAATTTACTGCGAATTTTGTGGCTTTGTTAGTGATTGAATAATTAAACAAGCACATGTCCCAGAATCCAACAAAAAAGGGTGCATAACATCTAAATATTTAAATATTTTGAAGTAAATCACTCCAATAACTTTGGTCATTTTTGATCCTCTCTTTTTTTGCCAAACAATGTTTACTTTAGAGAACCCAAGATGCAAAAGTCATACTGATATGATGTACCATGATGACAATAATGATTGCTCTGTGTTTTCACCTTCAAGCTATTCTTCTATGCAGTGGTTATAACCCATTCAGATGTGATGTGCCTCAACTTTATTTGACAAATTATTTAAATATCTTCATAATTAAAGTAGACCTCTTCCCTCATGTGGTATTCGACCCCTGTCTAATCCACAAAGAGCAAATGAAATTAATAGTGTTTAGCATTATCTCTCTCCTTCCCTTGCAAATAACAATATACGTGACATGACTGATTTGGTTAACTATCACAATCTTCAAAATGGGGTTAAGTGTTGTTGAATTTTATTTTGCAGTCGGTTTGGTGCATGACTTGCTTCCCACATTGAGTCCATTAAAAAGACCTCATACCCTTGAACTAGTTCACAAAACTAAATTTCAATTCTTTCTAGTTGTGGATAATATTCAACAAACATGCACTGTATTTGGACTCATAAACTTGAGAAAATGACTAAACGCTAAATGTTGCTACCACTTCTTAAGTCATGCGTCAACCTTAAGTCATAATGATATTAATAATCTCGATATTTATTACCCAGTTATTAAGAAATGAATAAATTTTTGTGGCATTAAGGTAAAAACAAATAGCTATCAACACATGAAGAGATATAATAACAGAGCTATATCTTATTAGTTCAGATCAACTACGTGAATAATACTATGTGATTTGACACGATTAAAATTTAAAGTTTTAGAATTATTTATCATGAGATTTTCCTTAACAATTTTTTCCAAAGTGTTGAACTATTAACAGTTAAATGTTGACTATGGTAATAAAGACCAATCCTCCATCTCCCTATACTGTAATAATTAAATTGGCACAAACTGTGGTTCATGTATGACCAAAGCCCAGCAAGATAGAGACTAGGTCTTGTTTCCTTGACAAAGCCCATGAGAATAGAACGAGATAAAGTGTGAAGTACTCATGTTCAGCTAGGAAGAAGAAACACCAAGCGGCTATTTTCAACTCCAGATGTGAAAGGAAACTATCCTCACCACAGAAATGAACAACAATAAATCTAAAATGAAGTTTCCAACCAACTTTTTATTGATAAATCAAAATTTCTAAGCATCAGAACAAAACGAGAATAAACAAATCCCGAATAGACATATTGGCAAAAAACAAAATGAAATGAATGACCAAAATTCTAGTCCATGAAGTTATATACTATTAACAATGTGATGTCCAGAGCTTTGGCCAGACAAGAACACTCAGATGGAGAGGCAAGTATTATTGGTTATTCATTGCATAACTTTATTCAACGAACTGAAGCACAGATGGACTGTTGGTTGTACAATTCTGTGACTCCATTTGTGATCTTCTGCCTGTTTTTCCTCCTCTTTGAGACAACTATAAACCCTTCACCATCTCCATTCTTTTTTTCAGTAACACCTAATTTCTCTTGCTCATCACTATCACTCGAATGAGGCACTGTCTTGTTCTTTTCTTCATTTCCATGCATAATGTTTATGACAGCACTGTCTTTGGCTATTTCATCATCACAGCTTTCCAAGTTCTCAGATTTCCCTTCACTGTCCTTAGATTCATCCACAGAATCAATATTTTGCTTGACAGATTTCACTAGAAAACTGAGCAATATCTGTCTTGCTAGCTCGGATTTCTCAGATTCAGAAAGAATGTTTTTGTTGGAACTTTCCTTGATTTCGACAAAATTTTCATCTAGCTTATTCTTTTCTGCCATGCCTACCTCAGACAAAGAGTTACGCTCATTGGAAGCATTTGAATTGGCATCAATGGCTTCTGTTTGAGAAGCACTTCTAGGAACAAACTCAGGCGCATGTGGATTCATTATTCCTGGAGACCCAAATCCACTTCTTTCCCTGATAGGGGTTTGGCATTTAGCAAAACCATGTTTCATGCGAAAAGTATGGTTGGTTCTATAATATAGAGGTGATCTAGGCCCACAAGGGACCCTAGCAACAGCAGGGGGAAGCACAGGCTCCACGTGCATGCCTTGACTAACATTTGTATCATACATGCTTGTGAAGGAAGCTGAATTTAAATGGTGAGACATGGATAATGCTCCTGGACTGAATGGTTTGGCTGCAGCTGAAAGCTTACTGCCATTTGTTTCTGTAGGTTTTGCCTGATCAGAAGCAAGGGAAACCTTCTCAATTTCTGATGCAGAATTTTCTTGTTGAGGTTCAACTTCATGAGTTTCCTCTGTTTCATCATGCTGAGAAACTGTATTAACTATGGAACTTTGGCAGGTACCTTCATTTATTGATGTCACTGGTGGAGTGCTGCTTATCTCATCTTCAGCATTAACCTTGTCCAACTCAGCCTTTTCCAACAATGGCTTTAAAACCGTACCTGGTGGTGCCAAAGCCACTTCTTTGTAAGATATAGACTTTGAAGCCAAGGAACTTAGAGATGCTGGAGATGAAATTTTGGACAAAGAAGCTTTTGTTGGATGATGAACAGAATCCTCATTCAAAGTTAACTTTCGAGGTTTTGGTTGTCTAGATGAAGATGACATATCAGACGTAACTTTTGGAACTCCTCTTTGTGGTGGCGAAGTAATGTCATTCCTAGAACTGCCTTCCCTGTAAATGTAATTATTTGAACCATTAATGCTGAGCTTTGACAGAAGAGGCCGCTTTCTGTGTCCAAGCTTGCGGTTAGCAGCATTTCCTGACCGCCCTTTTGAATTGGCTTCTTGCCAACCTTCATCAGATGATGTCTCAGAAACAACTTCACTTGTCACAGGCATGTACTTGGTGAAATCACCATTTTCTTTCGGTACTTGAGAATCAAGTGTGGCATTTGTTTCTTCTATATTGCCTTCTACCATACTTGGAGCATCTTTTGAGTTATCAAAAAGAATGCTCTCATCAGCTATTGTGTCGTCGTGTTCTTGACGGTTGTTATCACTTGTTGGGAGTATCTGGAACATAAAAGCAACAAGTCAAATACACAAAATGGTAAATGATATAAAATGTTTTCAAAATTACTTCCGATTTGAAATTAAACTATTATAGCACTTCACCTAGAACTATAAGCTAACTCCAAAAGAATGTAATAGGTTGCATGCCGTTCAAACTTGACTTTAATAAAGGTAAAAACTTCCAAAATCTTTGGAACATAGTCTTCTTGTTTCCCTTAAGGACAGTACTTAATGAAAAGCACGTGAGCAATGAAACTGGAACGAGGTATTTAATCAAGAGAAAAGCACGTGTTACCTTAGCATATCATGAGAACATAGAATAAATTTGATCAAATCAGTTCTGGATCTGTTGCTTACAAGCAAGTCCCCGAGGGGAAATGCCATCTAGTTATTTTGAGATAAACATCATCTAGAAAACCCACCTTTGAACGCCTCTGTTTCCTCTGAGCATCGTTTCCTTTTGGATCAGGACTAATAAAATCCAGGAGATCTGACACGCTGCATGGAAAAGGTTAAATATACATGAACCCTGAAATATAACCTTTTTGAAACATAGTAAATTGGGGATACCATGTTAGTACCTAAGGTGACCTTTACTTGCAATGGATGCATCAGGCTTTGGAGTTCCATTTTTAGCTGCTTCTTGCTGCTCTATGGCTTTTGATTCAAAATATTCAAGCCATGCAGAAGCATCCTGCTTTGGGGAAAAAAAATTTTTGAAAAATGGTAAATCAGCCAAAACCATCTATCAACTCCCATATTTTTCCAATCCATATAGTTCTATCCTAGACTGGTATTCTTTGACATATATTAGTAATACCATCAGAAAAAGAAATGACCTGTGTACGAAGGTCGTCTGACCCAAGCTTTGTTTGAAGTATCTTTAGTGTAGTTTGCTCATGTTGCACACTCAGAGAATATGCATCCATTAATGAAAGCGCTATAGCTATGGCGTGATAGCTTGCAGCAGTCTATAACACGAGAAACACTATATAAAACACTATTCCATCTGTGGGGGAAGGTAGGGGTAAGGAGAGAGTGAGACGGACCTGGATATGGTCTGCTCCTAACAATCTTTTGTTGCATTTAAGAGCTTCATGCAAGTATCTGAGTGCCACATGAACATTTCCCATGCCCTCTTCCATCATAGCCACATTTATATACGTTGCGGCTGTGTTTGGATGAGACAGCCCACATGTAAAATGAAGAAGGAATAGAGCACGATTAACATACCTGTCAAAAGATACATTTAGTTAGTTAAATGAGAAAAAGTAATTTTCAGAATAATAAGAAAGTCATAACTGAAGCATCTAAACCAACTCAAGAAAGTTTAACTTACTTCAAAGCCAACTCAATGTGTTGCAGACGATAATAGAAAACAGAAAGATCCCCATAACTTTTCATAGTGTCAGGGTGGTCAAGCCCAAGCTCCCTCTCATTTATATCCAAGGCCTTTTGCTGATAAATGGTGGCCTGAATAAAGAAAAAGTAATAATTAATATATACCAGACCTTCTAACAATCACTACATAAAGACACCAAACAGGCCCACACCATGCATAAAAACCAATCATATGTAGGTTCAGCAAGTTTACAACATGTTTTTCTCCTTTTTCTTTCTTTCATCTCTTTCCCCCAGTAGCTTAGGACGAACGACACAATATTTTCCCCTACTAGCTGAGACATAAATCTGAACTGTTCATTACCTGGTTAAAATCTCCAGTGTGGTAGAGAACCACAGCTAGAAGACTATATGCACTTGCAGTATTTCGATGATAGGGGCCACAAACAGCTATCATCTTGGCCAATGCCTGCAATATGATAGCATTGTCAAAGCACTGCCATATTTATAACTAGTAAACATAAAAATGATGCATCATGCAGAGCCTGAAGAAAGTGATTTGTACCTTCGTTCCATAATTCACAGCATCCTCAAGCTTTCCTTTATCAAGAGCAATTTTGGAAGACTCCAATAAATTGCGTCCATCTACTGAGGAGCACCCTACATGCTGTAAAAAAAAATGATCTTGTTTGTAAAAGGTTCAATGAGATGAAAATTATTGAATTATACATTTATACAGATAATAGATTTGGGGACTACTGCATAAACATGATCTCACCTTGCAAACAGGAACCAGGCTGATAATATCGTTCTTACCAAAGGGCTTATTGGACTCCATGTCATAATCTCTTGGGAACAATTCCAATCCAACCTGAGAGAACAAAAACAACTGCAATTACTAAAAGCTTCATTTAAAAGAAAAATATAGAATAAGAATACGAATGCCGATACCTTCTGACAGAGTCCTCTGAGAATCGATAACTTTCTCAAATGTTGAAATTCATCATTTAATGTCCACCCAAATCTTTTGGACAAAAACATACGTAACCACTGAATTCTGAGATTTTGATCATCACTCAAACTTTGGTCAGTATCTTCTGTTCGACACCCACCAAGTAAGAAATTCAGCGTTGATGCAATGGCTGCAGATAGATCGGCTACATTGTCAACAGAGGCAATAACTGCTTTAAGTTGATGCTTGAAAGCTCGAGTAATCATCTCATGAATACAAAGGGATTGTATGTGTGGAAGATTCTCTGAAAGTTTAACCTGATTCATACAAGAAATTAGTGCCAACAAAAGCAAACTATATTACCAAAATTAGTTCAACATGAAACTATTTAGACAACAATAGCTGCTTTCAAGCAGTAGAATGATTGGAAGATGTTAACATTCTTTATTGAGCTGCTTCAGAGATAGAAAGAACATTGTTAAGACTAGATCCAGAAGGGTCATCCTCAGGTTGCAAAGATATTTCTAGAGGAAACAAAGAAATAGAGAAAAGTATTCTCACCACTTTACCCAAAGATCGCATCTGTAATCCTCTTAAATGCATAAAGTCAGTCAGTGTACGACCATCCACTGGAGAAAGTTCAAGTGATCCAAAGTCCATAGCCTAAAAAAGTAATACATTCAGTTCTTAATCCATGTCTAAAACCTGTGTTATTTAAAGAAATGTAATGTTACCAGCTTTGGCAGGGCAACTTCATCATAAAACTTGTGTGCCATGCTGATAAGCTCATCCACTGACTGTTGCAAGAAGAAACTAATTGAAATGATAGGTACAAGAAATATGAAAGACACGTTACCATAAACATAGCTACATAAATATCACCCAAAACAAGCTAAAATATAGAATAAATAATAAAAAATTGGAAAATGACAATAATCACAAGAGATGTAACAATTTACTGTTTACTTTTCAAAAAAGAAAAAGCAAAACAAGTAGCAACATGAGAATACACCAACATCAAGCATCACAATCTTCAAAATATTCCACAAACCTTCAGGTGAAGATGAGTTCCAGATTCTTTGAGACGCAAAAGTGCTTCTTTAGAAAGTAGTTTATCTAATTCATTAGAATTACTTAAGTCATCATTGTTTGGCTCAACTTTACCAGCAACGTCATTCACATTTCCAGGTCTAGAGTCATCATTTTGCTCCCTAGAATCTGCACCATCTAGATCATTTGATTTTCTCTCTCTCCTCTTCAAAAATTTAAACTGCTTTCCAAGACCCTTAACAGCTTGCTCAATGTCATTGTCATCTTCTTTGTTTTTGGAATTGTTATCTGTCGAAGTTTCTTGCTTTTGCAAATGCTGCATCCAACAGGAGCCAAGTTCCCATCGAATAGAACTTTTTGAAACACTTGGCTCCTCCTTTATCTTTTCCATGCATTCTTGAACCAACTTCCGAACAAGACTTTTAGAAGCATCCAAGTCATCTGAATTTGATAGGGACGATAAAGGCCCTTCTAATGACTCAGCTCCACTCTTGTGAAGCAGTAGCCTCAAACTGCATAGTTCATAAAAATTTGTCAGGCATCATCTCAAATTTGCAACAATATTAATCTATATGTGTAACATTGCTTGCATTGCAATGAATCTAATAAACCAATAGAGAAAGATAAAATAAAAATGTTGTCTGACATAATATGTGACCTAGAAGAAGTGCTACAGTTTTCAGATCATTCACACATATCATTTTGCAGAATAGTTTATTGTTCAAACCTGTTGATGTTAAGAGCATTGGCCCCTCCGTCTGGCTGATCATCTATCTCAATATCTCGAACTTTAGGCTTCCTAATGTTTACATTACCCACAACCTTTACTGTTGCAGTATATCCACAGTGGTGTACAACAACAATACCCAAGGAAGAAGTATCCTGTAATAAAAAACAAGGTGAAAAAATGAACAATCACAATGTATTTATAGCCTTGGAAGAGGGGTTATGGACTTACATGAACGATTACACTTTCATCTGCAGTCAATCCTTTGATTAAATTCTTCTGAGCATCCTCCTTATGCATGCTGGACTCATCCAGTATAGAATCATACTTTCTATTTCCACCCTGGATGTTGTCACGTTGGACTATAATGGATAAGTCTCCCACATGATCCTCATGCAGAATAGAACCTGGAGAAGAATTCAATTCGTTCTTCATGTTTGACATGGATTCCATGACATGCTGTATAGCGGCGACAGCCTTAAATATTGAGGTATCAACAAACTGACTGTGAAGCAGAAATGCTTTTCTATCTCTGACCACCCTCTCCTCCTCGGTTTTGCAAGGAAGAGAGGCCAATATTGCAAAATCTGTTGCCCATGGTCTAAGATCGAATTCGCCATTTCTTCCTTGGCTGCCACCATTGCCGCCCCAGTTTTCATCCTCAGCGGGCAATGCCAGAAAGTTTGAAGGAGACTCAGCAACAGATGGAGGGACAAGCCATGTATTTGCTCGGTACCCATACGGAAGATTTCCAAACTGAAGGAGATAATTAAGTTGTTTGAGAAACGTTTTTTAAAAGAAAGGGAAATAATCAGTTTCATTTGATGAAAAGTGTACCTTATTACGTTCCAGAAAAGCTTTCATCAACGATTCATATGCCTGCATTGATGAGTCATTTGTTAGAATCACTATTTAAAACATCGAACTATTTGCTCAAGATCAAACTCTTACAACTATTTTTCTGATAGCTTGACATGCAAGCTTATGCAGTGGGAGCAGAATATAAAAAAGTAAAAAATATGGATAATTTTCTAGAGAAGTAGACTTATGAAAAACTAGCTGCTAATTCACAAGGAAATCAATTTCGATCAAGAAATTAAAGTTTAAAGGTAGCCTTTTGTTAAAATATATTGACCGGGCCAACAAAAAAAAAATGATGCAGTTCGAATTTTCGAACTTCAAGGTATTCTAACACAGGAATACAAATGACGGAGTTTTGGAATAGTTAGTTTTTAGATTAATAGCATTTAAACTCCAGCTATGTCATATTTTATTATCTAATAATAAAATTAATATATATTTAAGTTTATTTTCTATTTAATTAAAAAAATTTAAAATTTAGAAAATTATAATTATTTTAATTAAAAAAATTAATTATGCCAGCGATGAAAAAGATTAAAATATTTTTAAAATAGTAATTAGATTTCTTTTAATTGAAATAGTTATAATTTTAAATTTTAAATAAAAATTAAATAGTTAAAAAATAAATTGAAATAAAATATATTTTTTACTAAATTACAAAATAGATTATGCGTCACCTACTTGTATTTTTATTGGTTTGAAAAACAAATGCTATAGTAACTTTCTAATTGATATTATACGTATATTGTCTTCAATTATGTTTGGATAAATAATTTAATTAAGTGTTTATTGAATAAGTACTTATAGTATAAGTACAAATTATTTCTATAATTAATTGAAGAGAAATTTAGGTAAAATTTCATATAAATTATAAGTTGTTTTCATAAATTATTTAAAAAAAATAATAAAAATATTTCTGAAATACTAACACAAATAGTTGTGTAGTAAAATAAATTGAAAAAAGTTATAGAAAAGTTTTTTGGAAAGAAATTATAATGTAGAAACAGTGAGAAGGTGAGAACATAAGACATAAGGTGGATAAGTATGAGTATAAAGTGGAATAATATGATAGTTAAGAAATAAAAAGGCAAAGGAAGGTGAATAAAGATGAAGAAACCTTAGCAAAGCCTCGGCTGAGCTGTTGGAGAAGATCAACCAAGGTGTGGCTATGGAGAGACTGCTTCCCTACACTGTAAAACCCTTTCTCCGAACCAACCACTTCTATTACCTTCCCATTGCATATTTTAACCTCAACATCAAAGTAATCTCCCTTCCGCCTATCCTTATCCTTCACTGAACATCTCTTCAAGTCTGCAAATAACACAAATTCCCATTATCATAAAGTAATATTTCAAAACAAAATTCAAGATAAAGTAAGAGGTACCCACGTAAAATCGGGGAAGACAGGTGAGACAACGAGAAGAACTCGTAGAAATCTGACAGCTTCGGCGTCGGGTGAATGGCCTTCATTCCCACGTTATCGGAGATCACCGACGACAGCGACCCCCCATTCGGTGTCCCCGGTGGGCTCAAATTCAAACCCGTCTTATTCTGATCTTGGGCCTTACCGTTTTTCTTCGCCTTTGACTCTGGGCTTGGTAAGCGTTTGGGCCTCCCGAACCTGGTCGTGCAGGCCACAATGTCCAACACCCTCCGCACGTGCGCAATTGCTTGGGCCTCCTCCGTGTATTCCTCTGTAACAGTCGCACAATATAATATAAATAATAAATAAAACAATCTCATTCCCCCAAAAAAAAATATATAAATAAATAACTAAAACAAACAGTAATGCCAGCCACACAATTCAAAACAAATTGTGTGAATCGCATCCGTGACACTGATATTGGGATAAAATACTTAAAAATAAATGTGTGATAAACGTGGAGGAAATGTTAGATGGTGATTTTTTTAATCATTGTATAATCAATTTTCCTCATAATTAATAACTTTTAATTTTTTATGTAAAAAATGCATTAATAATTTTTCAATGAATAATAAACTGAAATTTCGAAAGATTTAAAAAGATAAAAAAAGCTTCGTACAAATAAACGTTATTTTAACATGTTCGTTTCCACATACTTTAAAAAATTAACTACTCTTTAGATCCCTCTTATTTTTTTTAATTATTATTTTCCTATATATGGTCAAACAAATAAGGGTATTATACGATGATAGCGGCGAAAGAGAAGTAGGGTTTGGTTTTCCACCGAAATGCATCTTGAGTAAATGACAATAACTATCCTCGGCGAATCATAAACGTGTATCACACAAAAATAAAATATCACCGATTATGAAAAGGACAGCAATAGTATTTCTTTCAAATAGCAATAAGTGTATAGATTTTAGATTTTTTTTTTATCCGTTGTAGTTTCGCTTGCATTAAACACAATAAACATATAACCAATTGGAAAAACAAATAAAGACCACATTGAAAGGTTTTCTTAATTTTTTTAATAAATGACATATAAATACCAGTAGGTTTGAGCATTCAATTTCTTTTCAAAGCATTTAATAATGACCATAAATGCTTGAGGCCCACGACAAATGATGCTCCCTCCTAACTTAAATATAATTAATTTTTTTTTCTTAAATTATTCTTCATTAGAATTTAATATCAAAAATAAAAAATTATTATTAAAAATACAATCTTGACTAATGAAATTTTTTTGATAAATAAGATAAAATTAATTAAAATTTGCTTATAATTTAGACTAATATATATAAATTTTCTTTTGCTTATAAAATATATTTTAGGAAGTATTAAAAGATTATATATTTAAAGGAACAATGTCTTCTCCAATATAGAAGTTAGTAAAGAGCACCTCAATTCTGACTTATATGTCAGGTTACTACACATGCCCCTTTGCCTAAGAAGAGGTGCAAATGACTAAATATGTAAAAGAAAAATAAATATTTTCAGTTTAAGAAGTGATCCATAAATTGAGAAATTAATATACCACGTGATTCACGGTCGCCATTGTGTAATTATTCAACAACAATATTGAGACTTTGACATTATTGACATAGACAAATTTCAATATAGCATAAGCATGATTTTTCATAGAAATCCATTGATTTTCCCGTCTAACATCTCTTCTATACCTTGCAAGATACATAATGTTTCTTAAAAAAAAGCCTTTTCACCTGCATCCAACTACAGAAGGATGCCTAGTGTTTCATAAAAAAATACCAAATATTAGGAAGCATTGACAACTTCAATGTTAAAAAAACCCAGTTAGTAGAGGATTGGATCTTCTGAAGTAAGAAAAAAAATCTTATCTTTTCGGTATTCCAATCTCATTATTTATTATTTTAAATATTAATTTAAAATAAAATATATTATAATGATAAAAAAAAAAACTTTGAATGGTCAAAATTTTATGCAATGATAATGACCATTCCAGGTGGACTCAACACTACCTTCATTATTTATATTCACCCCTTTATTCATCCGATGAGCCTAAATTAAAAATAAATCAGAATTTTGGAGTTTATTTTTCATCTATGCATAATTTGTACTAACTATCTAAAAACTTGTTAACTCTTTGGTAAAATATGATTAAGTACATTAAAGTGGTAACCTAGAATGGTAAATTCAACTAAATGCACATGCAAATGAGACACAGATGGTGGTTGATGGTGAATGACAAGTATGCTGACTGCACCTACCTTCAACCATTCTGAGAAGACATGGCTTTAGGGTAACAACTTCCACTCTGTCATTTAATCGCTGACCTTTGGCCTAAAGGAGGAACAGCAGTGAATGAGCATAGTATTTAACAGGAAAATAAAGAAAGGTGCAGGGGTTGGAATATTAATGAAAAATGACTCAATTGATAAATGCCAACCTCATGAGATAAAGAATAGTTAGTGAAATGGCATGTCTCCACCTTCACAGCCAATAGTCTTCTCACATCAAGTATCTTATCAGTGGAGATACCCTTTGGAAAGATTCATCGTACAAAATAAAATAGTCGGTTATATGAAGCCACAATGACAAACAGTTCGGAGATTAAATACTGGAAAAATGTGAAATAAAATATTTACCTTTAAGAGAATCTGTGTGTCATATGGAGTTATGACAGTGATGTCAACCAGTGAAGGTGCAGCTGCTAAGAACACAGAAGAAACAAATATTGGAGATTGAAGAGAGGAGAGGTAGTTTAGTTAGAGCAATAAGAGGATACATTAATATGTGATAATTGAAAAAACAGTGTAACCTTTGTCTTCCTTTTTCTTCTTCTCTGCCTTTGCTTTATTTGATTTTCCTTTCCCTGATCTTGGGGGCATCTTTTTCCTTTTCTTTTGGCACTGCCACAGAATAAAAGAACAGAAAGTTGAGAGTACCTATTTGGGAAAATTCATTATCAATCCCAAATTTGATTGCTGGAAGGGGAAAAGAAAAAAGGAGATCGAATGTTGATATGATGTGCGAGAAGTGAGAAATTTTGTGTTGTGTTGTGTTATAGAGAAGAGAATGGTATATTGTAAATTGTGTTGAAGAAGATAGATAGGATAAGGGTCATCGAGTGTTAACCTTTTTGAGGATTTGAGAGCAATTGTGGCCTCTCCTTGTTGCTAATAAGCCGATACCCTCTCTCTCTTTATATGAATACAAGTTATAAGCAAGTTAGAGGTGCGCATACACTTGAGCTGTGGCAAAAGACAAAACGGCCAGTGTTAGGGGAACCTCACCGTTGATTTACTTCCACGTGGCACTAAACTGTGTGGCAGATACATTTTTGTTTTATCACATGTTTGGACCTTCAATTGTTCCTCCTGCCAAGTCTAACTCTGCACCGTTGATCTGTCTTTTTTCGAATCACAATAATTTTTCAGGACCAAGTACATTATTGAACCTCATGCACCTAAGCTTGTCAATTGTCATCTTCTCATTGGTTACTAGCCATTGTATTTACCATTTAGTCATTCCCTCTCTTCTCTTTCTTTGCTTCCTACCTTCAATCATTTTTGCTTTATTTCTTAGCAACTTAGCATTATTGGAAATAATGATAAGCAAGCAATAAATCAATAAATGAGTTATTTATTCTTTTAATTGTTTTTGATCTTGTGCATTAAGGGATGCATACTTTTCTCTTTTTAGTTTGACTTTTTATAGAAAGATTTTAAATGTATAATAAAACTTCCAAAATCACTTCTCTTTTATCGGACTAAAAAAGATAGAAACGGGCAAATTAAAAGAAATAGAGAAAATATTAACTACTGTCTCAAAAGTAATAAAACTATAGAAAAAAAAACATTTATTAATATTAAAATTTTAAATATATTTAAATGCCTACGAATATGACTGTGTATCGATTTTATTTCTTGCAAAAACAAATTCTTTTTAGATTTCTGACATCCTTTTACTGGTTTTTTTCTTTTTTATTATTAATTTTAGTTAGTTTAATAATAATATACTTAATAAAATAAATAACATTAATTAAAATATCAAAAAATATTTTAAATTAAAATAATTAAATTATGTAAAAGTATGTAATTTAATTAAGTAATGTATTTACTATTTTATATTAATAAGATAATTACCTATAATTTATTTTTATAACTTAATTTATAATAAATAATTTTATTGTTTTTAATATTATTCTTAATTTTTAATTTACTATACTTTTATCTTATTTTTAAATCTTAATTCATTGGTTGTAATATAATTTATTTTAATATATTATATTTCAATTTGTTTTGTTTTTAGAGACAAAAATACTATTACATATATATTAAAAAAATTATATTATAACAAGTCAAAATTAATAAATTGAAATCTAAATATAATATTAAAATTAAATTATAAATATTTTAAAAATTAAAAATAAATTAATTAATTGAAAAATAAGAATAATATTAAAAATAATTATTATTATTTTCATAATATATTAAAATTAAATTATATGTAATTACTTAATTTATATAAAATAATAAATATATTATTTAATTAAATTACACACCTAAAATTAATTTAATTATTTTAATTTAAAATATCATTTATTATCTTATTTATCTTAATTACTTTTTTATTTTATTAATTAAGTGAATACTAAGCTAATTATAGATAATAATAAAAATTAAAATAAATACTAACAAAATGTCCAAAAATAAAAATAACAACAAATTTTGCCATACTAAAAATCAAGCATAGCCATGTATTTAAATAATTATAAATACATAACATAATGTATTTAACATATTTAATCCTAAAAACAAAAATTACTTAACATGTGTCTTAAATAAATATAAGCATTTAACATACTCCACCAGCTCAATCATAGCATTTCCTTTTTCCTCTTAAAGGCGTGTCTGACTTAGCAAGTATGCACAAGCTTCAACTTCAAATTGCTGCATGATAATGATGTAACTTTGGGTGATTATGGTGATCAATTTTTTCAAATGTGATTACCTATGAGTAATTACGGTTCATTTGACTTCAATGATAACCGTCCAAATTAAAAAAAAAAAATCAAATAATCGATAAAAGAGTGATATGTTCAACAGATATAAAAATGAAATGAACATTTAAATATTTATAAATTTCGACGACTAGAGTTTTTTTAAAAATAAAGCATTTGAATAATTAATTTTATTCAAAATAATTGAAATTTTAAAGTAACCTAGAGAGCAATTGACTTCAACAGTTCAACGAATCATACATTTGTAAATGTATTTTGTGCAATGCAAGATATGCAAATATACAATACAATGGATTGGTTAGTAATTATTTTATATTACCTTTTATAATTACTTTTACACTAATTAAACAAAAAGTAACAATTTTCTTATCTTTGTCAATTATTTTATTTTTATAAAAAAAAAATATGTGAGAAGAAAAATCTTATAAGTTTTCCCACACCTTTTATTGACTATTTTTTTTTTGGCAAAGTAACACAAGTTTTTGAAATGGAATTTTTTGAACATTAGTATTTTCAAATGGAATTTTTTGAACATTTTTTTAATGCCATTAAAAATTTACACAATTTTGAAATTATGTGATATACATATAAAAGAAAATTTGTTCCAAATTCATCCTAAATCTGTTTGAAAATTTGCATCCTGAGGATAAAATATTTGACTCATCTAAAGCTAGATAAGTGCACTTTAAATAATAAAGAACAATAATAAATATTAGTTAAAAATAAACAGTTAAGATTATGATTAATTTTTTCTTCAAAAAAATAATTTTATAATATATATATATATATATATATATATATATATAATTTTTCATAAATCACAATTTTTTATTTTTTAATTAATGATTATTATTAATATTATAGTTTATCATTTAAAGTACACTCCTCTTATTTTAAATGAGCTAAATTCAAAAAAACTAAATATATTAAAAAAGGATTTTGAATGAAAGTAAGATGTACTAAAACTAAAAATAAATATTTTGCAATCTTTTAAAAAATATCCAAAGTCTGTCTAAAAATTCAGTCAGATTTAGGATAATATAAATATTACAGCTTCAATGTCAAATTTGTTTCTAAATTTCAAACACATTTGAGATAGAAAAAGTCCTTCAATATTCTTGGCATCATCACACGATGTATTAAATGGATGAAAAATAATTCATACATTGAGGATATAATGCGACTGTAAAATTGATATACATAATAAATTATTCAAATCATTTCAGGTCAATCCATTCCAAATTCATCTCAAATATTCAAACGAATTCAAAACATATTATAATTGTATTTTAATTATTGGATCTGACTTGTTTGATCAAGTATCTTACTTTTAAAGAAAAATAAGTATTTTCGGTTATTAATAAAAATAACAATTGTCCATAATATGTACTTATGCATAATTTGTGGATATTGGATCTGACTTGTTTAATCGAGTATCTTAGTTTTAAAGATAAAGTAAGTATTTCGGTCATTAATAAAAAAATAATTGTCCATGATATGCGCTTATACATAATAAATTTTAAATATATACAAATATTAAACGATTAATTTTCTCATCAATAATTAAAATTATTTATTTTACTATTATGTTAGATTATTTTTTAATTAGATAATTATTTTCAAATTATTAATTTTTCTTCAAAAACTTAGATATCAAAATATTAAAGTATATATTAATTTTGTATTATAAATTTAATAAATTTAGTTATATTATCTAAGTGAAAGGTGGGATTATTTTTTAGACAATTATACTCAATTATTAATTTTTATTCTGAATCGAAGATTAATTAGATTTTAAATTCTATTTCACTTGCTCTAAAACCTGAATCTATTCCAAAAAAAAAATGTATGGATTACGAATTATAATTTTTTTAAACAATTTTTACTCAACCTATTCCATATTTGTCTCAATTTTTTAGATGGATTGTAATTGTATTTTAATTCTTTCATATTACAACTCAATCCATCCCGAATCTATCTTAAAGATTCATAATTTCATATAGATATGAGACAAATTATAATTGTACTTTAATTATCTTAGGTTATGAATAAAGTGATTAATTGGAGTGACGATAAATCCAAATATCTTGAACAACTTGTTAAAAATATTCAAATTTTTATTCTTGTATATAAAAAAACTTAGTTGGAAAAGAACATTTTACCTTTTGAGTGTCTTTAGACCTTAAAAGATATTAGTTTTTTTTTTTTAATACTCAAAATATTTTTAGCAATTATATTTGTCTAAAAAATTCTTTTTAACTAACATTGTCTGAGTAAATAACTGCTGTAATAAATTTTATTAATTAAATTAATTTAAATAAAAATTTAATTAAAATACAATGATTTACATTATCGTTAAATTATGAATTTTTATACAATAAGCAAATATTACATTGATTCTAAAAATTAGTTTATAGGAAACTAGTTCTCTTTAATAAGACATAATATGCTCCGATTCAATTTTTAAAATTTAAACAATTTAATTTGGGATGTAGTTATTATATTTAAATGAGTTATTTAATACATGAGACTTAATAAAAAAAACACTCACGAAATACTTTATTTAAGAACGAGAATTTAGATTTAAATATAGCAATAAATATTAAAATCCAATATCTCAATTCTTATTTTTTTTATCAATTAGCCAAAATTCATTGTTTGTTGATATTAGAACTGATTTTTTAAATTAAGGCATTTTACATTTTTAATACTAACTTCAGTGCATTTTAAATATAAATATAAATAAATAATATATATATATTACATTTTTTTATGTCGTTGTGTAATCACAAACGATCAACTATAATAAATTATTAATTTTTATAAGAATTATCTTAAAAGATATACTAAAAATAATTTTTTATTATTTTTTATCATGTAAAATTTTATCAGTATATATCTATTAAACTTTTTTAATTTTAAAACATATAAAAGAAAAAATCGGACTTTAAATCTAATGAAAAAGCATATCGTACTTTTCAATATAATTAATATATTTTTAGTATTTAATATAAGTAATTCAAAAAATTTATAAATATAAATAAATTGAAAAAATAGATTTTCTCATTAATATTACTTTCTTTACCAAAAAAAAAATATTAATTTGTTTTCATATAGTATACCGAATTTACTTCTTCTTTTAAAATAAAAATCTTGTGTTTTTTTAGCATATTACTAGCGAAGTGAAATTTTCAAATGTTTCACACTCTCGTAAGTAATTGTCTTCATTTACGTTACGCTTGGATTAACTATTTTTGGAAAAATAAAGAAATGAGGAGAGAGAAAAAAAGGAAGATAATATATACTTTTAACTTTTTTATATTTTTTAATTAAAAGAATTTCAACTATAGTGTGAATGTGTGTTTATATATGATTAGTTAATTTTTTACTCACTATTTCACTCATTCAAATAAAATGATTGTTTTCTTCTTCTTCTTTTATTAATCTAAATAATACATAATATTACGTAATAATAAATATTAAAATGAAATTATTTTTATTTAATTAGTAATATCGAGTTTGACTACATTAAATATTAAAATAAAAAGTTTTTTCATTTCCTGCTCAGGATCGTATCCCACGTGATGTATAAAAAAATCTAAATAATAATAAATAATAAAATTGGGTAGGGTTAAGATAAAAGAAATACTAACGATGTATTCATTAATACATATTTTTTTAACATACTTTCTATTTTCTATCATTGATTTAGTTTTATCGAAATACTAAATAACATAGGCATTACTAACTATTTGATAATTTTATTCATAATTTTATATTTTTAATAAATTTTATCAATAATAGATAATATAATTGAGAATGCTCCTAACACCCAGAAAGTAGATAAATAGTTCTTATAATTTTAAAATGCACGTAATCTATCATTGATTTAGTTTTAACGAAATACTAAATAACATAAGTAGTACTAACTATTTAATAATCTTATTCATAATTTTATATTTTTAATAATTTTTATCAATAATAGATAATATAATTGAGAATGTTCCTAACACTCTTAAAAAAGATAAATGGTTATTATAATTTTAAAATGCACATAATTTTGAGTCAAAGAAAAAGTTGTAGTGCTCCGATAAAAACTCAACATAAAAAAAAACACATTTACATTTCTTAAAATCATATTTAATACGTAAATAATAAATTTTGTATATGAAAACATGATCGTGTTATAACTTTATCTCAGTGAGATCTGTTTTGTAAGATAAGAAGAAAATTTAAGAATGTTTGAAAAAAATTATATGATACCTTGTGATATTTTTATTTTCTTTTTGTTTATTTTAACGAGCTTTAGAGAGAAACTTATTAAAATAATTTTTTATAATTTTATAAGAAATATTAACTTACTTAAATACAGTCCATAATTAATTTTTTTTTATATAAACTCTCATGTATAATTTTATTAAATAAATACTTCGTTAAACATGTTGCTCTCATGCACTTCCATGACTTTTAGCTCAATTTCCTCCATGAATTTTAATTAAGCTTGGAGCATTAGGTCATATTGAACCATACATCAGTGATACTTAACTTGTTCAACAATCTCATAATCCTCAAAACTCTATTTACTTGCTCCACAATTAAAAAATGATCTACCTACACTACACTACAAGAAAAGTATGTTTTAAAGTTACAATCTTAGTCTCGGTCATGATACCGACCAACGTTAAGCGGACGTCACTTTTCATTTTTTTTTTTTATCATAAGTATATTAACATTAATGTCATTTTGTAAAAAACCATATTTGTTATTTCTACATGAGGATATTATAGTATGCGTTGCAATTATGTTATTTTATAGCACTTTGTACATATTTGATATATTTCATTTATTTGGTATAACATTTTGTTATAATATTTGTTACTTTTGTAGATATATAGAGCGAAATTAATTTTATAAAAAAATATTTAAAAAATAACAAACAAACATTGGTGTGTGTAATACTAATTGGTTGCTACCATAACATGAACTTGGTCAATGCTGTTTAGAATGTAGACTCTATACATTGTCTATTATTTTTAGTCTAACTATAATGACTGCTTTGCATGTGCTTGGTTGACACTAAAGTAAATTTAACTTTGACTAAATTAGTGTTGATCATAACATCTACGTTGAATTAATGTCTAGTGTAAAAAAAATTACCTTCTATTTTTTTGAAGTGCTAATCTTACGTAACTAAATTGTTTGAGGTATCTCAATTGCACTAATTCATCTAGAATATATGATCTAATTAGTAAATTCTTGTTTGCTTTATTGATAAAAAAATCTTATATTTATTAATAAAGTGCACACTTTTAATGTATTATATATATATATATATATAATTTATTACAAATAAAATTTATCCAATTATAATGGTAAATAAAACAAACACCAAGTCTAGTGAGTGATGGATTAAAAAAATTTAGGTAATTAAAATTTCACATAAAAAATTAATGTGATGATCTGAGAGTTTTAATAACAATAAGACTTAAGATAATTTAATACTAACAATATTAAAACAAATTAAAATCAAGTGAGTTTTAGAACATTTTTTCATAATATGATGAACATGAATTGTTACAGGTAAGCCAATTTTATAATAGAATGCTCACTAAACTAGTTGCAATCATAAAGGAAGATCTTGAAAAATACCATATCCGACGTCCTCTGTAAATAAGAATGACTGTACCTATTTTTTGTTTTTATAGTAATGTTATATCATCTTATATATTAATTATTTTAACATAAACTATTATATAAATATAAATATATTTAATATATTAAAATGCTAAAATATTTAATTTTTTATTTAATAAATAAAAAATATTATAACAGAAATTACTTTTAGTTTTTTCAAAACTTATAAAATCTGTAGCCACTTTTTTTCGCGTACGTTGACTTGGCTATGGAGTAACCTTGGTGCCCTCCTATGTCCTCCCAAACTCCACCAGTTTTGGGCAACTTATAAAAATATATTTCATTTATAATTACAAAGTCCACAATAGTGGCGTGTGTAATAATAATAGTTTTACCTTAAATATATTTCTAATATCTATAATATACTCGTTATATGCTTTTTTATCTTAATAATTTTAGTTAATGATATATTTTTCTTTATAAAATTATAAATTTTGTTATATCAGACTCTCTTAATTATAAGATATTTATTTTAGTTTTTATCATTTAAGAAATATTAGAGATAATTATCATGTTATCTATGAATAGTAATAAAAACTAAATTGTAAAATAAAATTTTATAAGTACTAAAATTATAAGTTATTTTTATGGAAACTAAAATCATAAAACGAATCTATTACATAAATTAGAAACATATTTAAGGGTAATATTTTTTTAGAAAGTACATTATATCGATTTCGACCCAAGGATAACCTTCTTTCCAATATGAAAAAAAAAATTGTTTAACCTCAAAACGAAAAATGAGAATAAAAGTAGAATATTGTCGCGTGTTAAACCTTAAATAAGCGATATATGATTTTCCAATAACTAAGATTAAAATTCTAACAAATGTTTTAATATTGAATAATAATATAAACAAAAAAGTTAATGTCAAAAGCGATTTTAGAATCATAAGATAATCTTTAATATAATAGCCCACTTACGCACACTATTTTTAAGCAGATCTTCTCCCCCTTTCCCTTTTATCTTTTCCAAAATCCTTTCATTGAATTCATAGATCAGATCCTCTTCTCATAATGTCTTTTGATGAATACTTTGGCTTCTGGAGATATAAGAATCAATATATATATTAATTTTAATTGAATACAATGCAACCAACATTCATTGATTGATAGGTTAAAATTATGACAAAAAAATATATATATATAAAATTACAATTGCTCAATTGGTATGTCTCTTCTTCTTTATCCTTTGATGTAGTAAGAAAGTGAAAGAAAATCTTTTATTTCTTCTTTTCACGTGCAGCCATGCTACTTTCCTTTCATTAAACTCTTGTCTCATTCGCAACCATCTGTTTGCAACCAACGTTCCATGACTAATGATTCTTTGTTAGAAATGGAAAGTGCATTCTTATGGCTATATATTACCTCATTGTTTATTAGAATCTTGCTTGGCTAAGCAGGGACTTGTCCTATCTCATTTATCTCCAAAATTATTTTGATGTATGTAAATTTAATTATTTACAACTTCGAAATTGATACATCATGTATCTCAATAAATGGAGTTAACTTAATCTTATTTCATATATTATCATATATTAATCAAGTCAATTTTAAATTTAAATAAATGATTATTAAAATTTTGAATAAGGTACCCCCAACCCATTTCACATAAAAAAAAAATTGACATCTTCCACAATTTTTTCAAAACTTATGTTTGTCTCTACATTTATTTATTTATTTGAAAGAATAAAAGACAATATTAGTGGTTATTTCTCCTATTGGGAAATGGAGGGCAAATTCATTTCAAGAAAGCTATAATTTTATTAGTTGACCAGCACTAAAATTTAAAAGGCACACTGGATTTACAATTTAAGGAAAAACTCAGGAAAGAGCTTCCAATCAAATAGGCACAAGCAGTTGGAAGCCTGCAGGGTTAGTTAGTTGTTGAAATCAGAAGAACATTCTCAAAGCATCAACAACTTTCTCAGGCCTGTAAAAAATACAAAGGTAATATATTCTTAAGAGGTTGAAAAAAACATTTACTATTCAGTGGAATCCTATGTTAAAGTTACTTACCAGTCCTCTTGTGGCATATGACCAGCTCCTTCTATCAATTTAAGCTGGATGTGTTTTGGATTTCCTTTCTGAAACTGCTCTGCCACAGACTGGGGCAAGTACTTGTCTGATAATCCCCAAGTAAGTAGTATTGGTTTATCCCATCTGAAATACAAATTACCAAACCTACTTATCACTTATCACCAATACCATAGATTCAGGGTAGGATTTTGATTTTACATTCCCCAGCCTTCTCTATCAACAACAACTTATCAATTCCATAATAATAATAATAATAAATCATGAGATCTTGAGGGCTCAAATTCAATAAATATACCTCTCAGTTGCAAATCCTCCTGCTATTTCACTGAAAGTACCTTTGAAGTTGGCTTTTCTTGCAGCTTCAAGTAGAGCTGAAACCAACATCAGAAACTTGATTATTACTAACACTAAGTCAGCAAAATTAGTTTTACTCGTGTTCATCACATAAATTTATCGTCAATAAACCACGGATTTTATAGTGACTAAGCTGAATATATCAGATATAACAAATTTTCATTGACATCAATCTGAACTTAGCACAAAGTAATTTTTTTTCACTACCTCCATATAGCATATCTAATTATCTATATAGGTTTTATAACAATTTTTTTTAATTGTATTACATGCAGAAAATTCAAGCCACCAAAAGGATGTCACTAACCAAATCCAGGTCCACTGCTTGCCAAATAAGGTAGCCGGTACACGTCAGCTTTTTCATTTTTCAGAACGTAACTGCAAAATAATGCATCTTTATGAGCAAGCACCTTATAAAGTTAAAGTTTGAGGAGGTAATATACCCTTAATTCTATTTTATCTTAACAAGAAAAATTGTTTACTCCAATGGGTTACTGGAAACAATAATGACTGTGTATGCTGTATGCTGTATGCACTAAAATTGCAATATCACTTCCAAGTCTTTGAGCAATGCATTATATTTATAAAGTCAAGGGGTAGATAGAGATGCAAAATGTTGGTTTATATTCCTAAGCTAATTAAATTGTTTACTTCAATCTGTGCAAAGATAAACAAGATATTTTAAGCTCTTTGAAAATGACATTATAAGCTGCAGTTTACAACTTCAATTTATAAAATTACCGGCCAATAGTCATGTACAATTTTTGGATACATACGGGCTACCTCCTTCAATAAACCGCTCAGCAATAATAGCATTCTGGCTTGTAAATTCACCATATAGAGGAATTCTACAAAGAAAAGAAAAGGCATCAAAGGAGTTAATATAGCATAAGAATCAAGATCAAACAGCCAACATGTCGCATAAGATAAAAGCAGCATTAAATTAAGCTGTACAGTGACAATATGACATGTAGAACATAATTTATGACCAGGCCACCACACATCATTCGTTCACAAAAATTCATAGCTAAAAAAGTCACGGAAAATTCTTATAAATTTTCAAAATATGACTTATTCCCTAAAATATCACACTCCCATCGGTGGGTGATACATCATCCATCAGGGGTGCAGACACTATCAGCTTTGTATTCAGCAGGAATGTAGATACTATATTCTGGAGAGCAATTGTGCAGTGAAATTGACTAAACTAAAATTCTCAAGATGAGCAACGTTTTGTGACTCTCTCATTAAGAGAGTACAATTATGGTACATGATTCCAGAGGTGTGGCAAAAGGTGATAGATCTATATAGGAATGCAACAGAGAATCCATGTTCCACTCTCCTTCATTTTAGGATTCGTATAGTCAATTTCAATGGAAGAGGAATGAGGGTGTTCTTTTGGTTGCTTAGGGTATCCTTTAGCTGAGAGCCAAAGATTAATTCCTTGAGATACAAAGTTCTATTTACGAGGCTGACTTCTCTCAACAAATGTTCTTCCATACACAACTCAGAGGATCCATCCCCTTACCAAATGCTTAAATGGCATGGTTATCTGCCAACCATACCACACTATGTTGGTAATAAGGGTGTTCTTTACTTGAAGAAAAATTCAGTTACTGGACCCATGTTATGACCTTCAAGAAAATTTTGTCATTTACAATCTCTGTTGAAAGTGAGCACAGTGTTTGTCCATTGCCTTCAAGTGATTGAAAAAGAGATAAATCTAGGAAACTGTAGTATAGATTTAGCCAAGAAGTTTAGTTATGCATTCATTGGTACTGTAAGATGGAAACCTTAGCTTCTGAAAAAGTCCAGGAATGAGAGATGAATCTGTTAATGGACTGTTTAGTATTGCTAGCTTTGATATCTTGCTTGAGTTCTTCAAGGCCCAAGTTAGTCCATATGAACCTACAAGAAATCCCTTAAGGAAAAGTGTGACCATATGTTAGATCCAGTATTTAGTAAGGAGTTCACAAAACTTAAATGCAACTAGAATCTACATTTATTTCTAAGAGGTGCATCCCAGTGTTGCATATGTAAATGTATTACATTTTTTTCACTCATTTCACTGAATTTTTAATGCAAGAAATGCTACTAAATATTGATTGTATTATTCATTCCTTAGGTACCTGAACAACTAGGAAAAACGGAGATTTGACCCCCAACACCTCCAGCAGTTTATCCAATGCATCATGGAACTCCTTTTCTGAGAAATGAAAG
Source organism: Mucuna pruriens (assembly GCA_025330945.1). Lineage (NCBI taxonomy): Eukaryota > Viridiplantae > Streptophyta > Magnoliopsida > Fabales > Fabaceae > Mucuna > Mucuna pruriens. Next base: position 1,201,992 of record JAENHJ010000529.1, read on the forward strand.
AAAAGCATTTAATATAAGGTTTCTGCAGGAAAAATTCTTCATGATATAAGATGTTATCTTTATGAAACCTGTGTAATTAAAACCATATCCTGGCTGTGGTTTGTCACTGAAACCAAATCCTATCCAATCAGGTGCAAAGCAGTGGAACCCTGCATCTGACAACTATTTAAGAGGAAAAAAAAATTAAAATAAATAATAGCCATAGAAAATTTAAATAGTATTAACCATAGATGCTGAGAAACATGTAATGAAGGTAAAGTGACAATATAAAATCCAGAACAAAAAATGGTCAAGAATTCATTGGAGAAATATATTTTAGGCCACCGATGATATGAGGAAAGAAGGGAACAATAAGTACTTCTAACATTGCACAAGTTACTTAAGCAGAAAGGTAGCGTTCTAGTAGTAGTTAGCATTAACAACATATAGATCATTATTGGCTACTCATGAGTTTAAGGGTTTGGAGAATTGGCTTATATATATCAAACGGTGAAATTCATTTATTCACCTCAGAAGTTCATGTTTAGATTGGGTATGTTCTTTCTCTCATATCCTTTTTCACTTGTGTACAAAATAGAAGGTATATCACATAGATAGCATAATAACCTGAGACATAACAACTCGGTAGCTAAAAGATTGCGTTGGGGCCCCATGAAGGAAGACAATTGTTCCTCTTCTGCTATTTGCTGATCCTGCAAAAACAACCACCGAAGCATGTATTTTCCAACCATTTCTTAAACTTGAAAAATGAAAATTAGAAACCAAATCCTCAGCAAAGAAATAAATAATACCAGTTTCTCTCACAAACCATCTTAACTTGCCAGATTTAACGTATGACCCGTATTCCTTGCCCTTGTCCTCTGTCCTCTAGCAACACAAAAAACTATTACTACATTCCCGCTTAATGAATAGTATCATCACTATTCAATCAAACATAAATAGTTGGAGAAGCATCATGTCATGTCATTGTCATGTACCGGAAAAATACAGGTCACAAAATGACCAGAGACACTATTTGTATATAAACAAGTAAATGGCAATCATTTTGGAGTTGAATGAGATTCAAATTCAAATTCTAAAATGGTATCAAAGTTTATCTTAAATCAATTATTGTGTCACTTATGGAGAAAAACTCAAGATACACACTTCCTAGAGATAATGTCTTAATAGTATATATAAGTGAAAGATAATTTTAGACCTATGAGCTAACTTTTGGGATTGAGTTATGCCAAATACAAATTCTAAGATCATGTCATGCATAAACAACATAAAATTTTCAATATCAAGACTCAGAGGAAGTAGAAGGAGGAAAGGAAAGAGAGATTGGTACATTTAACATTTGTCCAACGTTGCCATCCTCAGCAGGGTTTTCAGGCAGTTGAATGGCACTGCGGCTAGAAGGGTTGTCAGTGACAAAGCCAAAAGGGTTGAATGCTGGGGCATCCTTGTCCTTGGATTCACCCTTCTCTGTGGAACTAGCTCTCACTGTAACTCTTCTTGTGGTTGATGATTCTCTTCTTCTACAACAGTAAGTGGTGGAAGAAGTGGCAAGATTGAGAGAAGGAGTGAACATAGCAGAAAAGGCCATTGGTGGGTTTGTGATCAGTGTCAGAGGCGACTTGGAGTTGTTGCAAGGAAAAGAAAGAGCTTCAACGGTTCAAGTTCAACATAACCAGCAAATCTAGCCACTTCTTTTTTGTTTTTCTTTTTTTGATTGCTTCATAAATTGCGGTTCATGTCCCCACTTTAACCAAGTCCTCATGTATTTCCACCTAAGATATGGCATATATAGAGTATAACTACTATCTTGTCTCCATCATTTTTAATAATGTAATTAAAAAATATGGCTCTCTCTGCTCCACAATTCTATTCTACGTCAATAAAATGGATTAGGAAATATTAATAAGATGCATTTACCCTTTGCTGGGATGCGCAAGGGAAACAATAGGAAGAGAAATTTTAATTTTATTCCATTGTTTGACTGAATAAATTGTGGGAAATAAAATGTGAAATAATTTTTTTCTTTCAAAAGATAATATTATATGATTTATATACCCTTAATATAACGCAACGTAATTATTTTTAAATGTAAAATTCTTATTTTGAACAGAATTCCTTATTCTTTCTAGTTTGCCCCCCAAATAATGTTTAAGCGGGTTCATATCCTTTTTTCTTTTTTATTTCCTTCTTTACTCAGTCACGATTAAATAGGAAATAACGACAAAATCCTTTTGAATTAGCTTATATTGAGGTAAAAAAAAGGTTTATTTTGACAGTTTCTTAAGAAAATAAAAAAAGATTATTTTTGTACTAAATATTTTTTTAGTCTCATAATTGTTTCTTTCTTATTTCTCGTAGACCATGTGAGAGATTAATACTGTAAAAATAAAAGCTTTTAATCATGTATAAAGTATTAAACATTTTATAAATGTATTTTCTCCATCGTTAAAATTATTTTGATGATTATCGGAATGCAATTTATCATCATCGGTTAAGACAATTGTTTTTCCAGAAGCATTTTTAAATTATTTTTTATAAAATTAAGACATACAAAATATGAAAATTAAGTTAAGGAGAAAAGTGAAAAGAAAATAAATTAAGGATAAGCTTAAAAAAAACTTTTAAACTAAAATATCTATTAAATTATCTTACATAAAGTATGTAACTTATTATTAGAAATCACTTCAATTAACTTTTATTGAAAGCTATTTTTTTTTTTTTTTATATAAAAACTAAATCCTTAAATTTTTTAAAAAATATTCTTTAAGATTATGTTCAACAAAAGCAGCTTAAAAGTTAATTGAAAACTAAAAAGGAGATGAAAGTTATTACCTGAAAATCGAAAATTATTAAAATTATAAGAATTTGATAAAATTATCTGTTTAAATAACTCTACTTTTGTGATTCACATGTTCAATGCAATTTACGGTTGGAATCAGTGTTAATTTCACTATATATTAGATCTAGAAATTAATTTAATTGTGATTGTCAATATATTATATTAATTTTTATTTATTCGTCCACACAAGGCATGTGTCAATGTCTAGTTTCTATATGACTGAATGAAGATCTAGATTGACATGACTTACCAAAGCACAGAAATATAAAATATACATTTCAATCTAAGTTAGAACTCTGCTACTTGTAGGCATGTAGCTACTCTTCTGGATCTTCATATTTGTTAAAATGTCTACCAGAAATTATTACATGAACATGAACCATGCCTGAAATGATGGAATCTGGTTTTATCCCTAACTATCAGTTCCCTATTGTAAGCTTGTGACACCAGCTTTGCCATATGGTGACAATCCACACACATTCTAAGGTTCTTCACAATTCTTATGGTAACTCCAGGCCCTGAACTAATAAGGGCATAGGCAATAGCCAACTTCTCACTGTGCCGGTAAAGTGCAGTCTCCTTATCCTCTTCCCCTAGATCAAGGAAAACCTCTGATGTATCAGGTGAATACCCTGCTTTTATCAAGTCTTGCATCATGTTTTCTAACTTTGCATATATCTCCTTAGATTGAGGATGTGACTGGTCCCCAGCAACAAATTCATAAACATTGCCATTCAATTCCATCAAACTGCAACCAGGTGTTTTCTTAATTCCCCTCTCCATCACCATTTTCCTAACCTGACGCAAGTTTTCCCATTTCTTGCAGGCAGCATATATATTACATAACAAGACATAAACAGCCCCATTTTCAGGCTCTAACTCGAGAATTTGTTTAGCTGCCATTTCTGCTAGTTGCACATTTTTGTGGACTCTACAAGCACCAAGAAGTGATCCCCAAACAATTGAATTTGGTTTTACAGGCATGTTCAGAATGACTTCAAGGGCTTCTTCTAAACGCCCAGCGCGACCAAGGAGATCAACCATGCATCCATAATGTGTCACATTAGGCTTAATTCCATGGTGCATGGTCATGATAGTGAAAAAACTTTTTCCTTTCTCTACCATGCCTGCATGTGTGCATGCACACAGGACACCAATATAGGTTATCTCATCTGGTGTAACTGAAGCTTCTATCATATTTGAAAACATGGCAAGAGCTTCTTCACCATGGCCGTTAATGGCAAGGCCAACTATCATTGCTGTCCAGGTAAATTTGTCTTTCTGATGCATTTCCTTAAATACTTCTTTGGCTTTCCCAACATTCCCACATTTAAAGTACATGTCTATTAGAGCATTCCCAACAAAAGTATCATTCTTAATACTATTTTTGTCAATGTAAGTCTTTACCCACTCCCCAAGTTCAAGTGCTCCCAGATGTGCGCATGCAGTTAGAATGCTAACCATGGTGAACTCATCAGGTTTCACATTTGACATCTGCATCTCACGGAAAAGTGCCAAAGCCTCTATGAAACGGTTCATTCTAACGTAGCCATCAATCATAGCAGTCCAGGAAACATAGTCTCTTTCAGGCATTTGATCAAAATACTTCCTAGCTAAATCAATTTGGCTGGTATTGGCAAACCCAGCAACAATGGAAGTCCAGGAAATCACATCTCGAATCTTCATATTGTCAAAAACACCTAGTGCAGCATCCATTTCTCCACAAGCTGCAAACATATCAATCAAAGCATTCTCCAGTATGAGATTGGGTTCAACAATACCTTCTTTGATATACTTATAAATGTGCTTGCCCCCATCTAAATCCTTCAATTTGGAGCATGCTGAAAGCATCAAAACTAGAGTAACTGAATTGGGCAACACCCCTCTCTTCTCCATCTCAATAAAAAGCTTCTTTGATTTCTTAAATTGCTTACCTCTGTTATACCCGGATAGCATTATATTCCAGGTAACTACTTCCCATGCATTGCCCATATCAAAAACCTTGTGAGCCAAATCCACAAGCCCGCACAAGGAAAACATATGTATGAAACCCTTTTGAACAAACAAATTAGAATCAAGTCCATGTTTCACTGCGTGGTTAAGTAACACTTTCCCATTCTTCAAAGCCATATCAGTGGTAAACCCCTTCAACAAGAAGGGAAATGTAAAGCGGTCAGGCTTGATTTTATTAGCCAGCATTAGTAGATACATAGAAACTCCATTCTCAGGACGGTTGATTCTAGAATATCCCTTGATCATGGTATTCCAAATGAACACACTTGGGTGCGGGATAGTGTCGAACACGTTGCGGGCATAGTCCATGTTCCCTGATTCACGGGCACAACAGAAGACTATAACTCTATTTTGAAATAAAGGATCTGAAGAGAGACCCATTTTGATCGTGTGGGAGTGAATTTGCTTTAGTTGGTACATGGACTTGCACCTTTCAAGCAAAGAGATTGGAGATTCTCCCAAGAAGTGTAAAGAACACGCAGGAGCGTTAGAAATCATGAAACTCTGCAGAGTTGGAAGGTTAAAACGTTCATGAAACTCTGCAGAGTTGGAAGGTTAAAATGTTTAAAAAACGTGAACGGCAGGATTCGAACCTGCACGGGCAGAGCCCACATGATTTCTAGTCATGCCCGATAACCACTCCGGCACGTCCACCTTTTTGGTATTTTTTAGCAGATTTTGTTTAATATTTAATTTCTCAATAAGTAAAAGTTTAATTTCTCATAATATTGTTATATGTTAAGTAGAACTCCTTTAAAAAAAAAGTCTTAAATATAATTCCTAAAATCAAATTTAAGACTACATGTAATGGACTAAAAATTCCTTCCATCCAAATCAACACGACAACACATACTGGTATGCGATGATGTTAGTTAATGAGATGGAATGTGATTTTGTAATACTTCAATGATAGGTAATTCAAAATTAAAATACAAATATCAACTCACATTTTTAAAATTCTATTTGAATCCACTTGAATTCCAAATTATTTTAGATGATGATCACAAAAAAAAATAAATAAAAAAATTTACAAACAAATGTTAGTAGTATCTCATAGATATGATCAATTCAATGCATACCATACCAACATGGTGTATCATGTCAAAAAATATCCCTTTTGTTCCTTAAGTATAGAGTTAAAGATTTAATCTTAAAGTTCACACGTATAAAAAATATTTATCGAAAAACATTGAATATTATAATTCAAAAGATTAATCCATAATTCTTGACTTAAAAATACCATAATACACACCATAAAAATTGAATGGAAAAAAAAATCTGGTCGTTTTTATTGAATCAAATTATATATTAGATTTAATTTTAAAAATCAATCAAACACAATTAAAATCGAGACTATATGCATGTATATAATATTATTTATAAAATTAACATATCACCCAAATATCTCTCGGTATATATATATTCATGAAATGTAAAAGTTGCTTTCCACATTCAAATTCTACAAATAACCTTTTACTCGCAATAATGCTTGTACATCAACCTTAATCAAAATCTACTTGCAATAATGCTTGTACATCAACCCTAATCAAAATCTACTTGGTAAAGCTTTCTATACCAAGTTGTTCTTTTATATATTTATGAAATTATATTTATTATATGATTTTGTGTTTTATATTTTTTTTAATGCATAGAAGAGATAAAATAAGTTTTATTTATTATTTTTTAACAAAAACAAAAAAATCCACTCCTAACTGTTTTAAAATGAATTTGATTGAATTAAATATAAGTTTAAAATCAAATTAATTTGATGATTAAATAAAGAATATTATTTTCTTAAAAAAACAATTTTTTTGAAACATTATAGGATTGATGCAAAATATCCACTAAATTTATCGATAAATAATAAATACTAGAAAACACTTTGGTGAGAAATTTTTTCTATTAATCCAATTCACAATCAAACCCAAGAATAAATTAATGGTTTTAAACATGATTTAATCAGTAAAAGTGTAAATCGGTTATATATTAGTCTTTATTTTGTATCCTGTGAATTTATAAACCAGTATGTTGGAAAAATCAGATGACTCGAAAATTTTTGGTCAATTCGACTTGCAATTCAATTTTTGAAATAAATGTTATATGTAAAATAATCTATAAAACAATTTGTATAACAAAGAAAAAATATACAATCTAATTAATTATGAGATAAAGAGATGCATCCACTAAAAATAATATACAAATTATCGCATATATATCACTTTAAAATATCAATGAAAATTTGCGAAGTACACATACAAGAGTAACTAACAGACAAATCAACCGCTATGGAGTATTATACATATTCTCTTCTATTAAACACATACATTAAATTAGAGTTTGTTTGTATAAATTTTTTTATAAATACTTATAAAAAATAATAAAAATAATAAAATAAATTTATACATAAACTAATTTAGAAAAATTATTTCATATTAATTTTTTAAAAAAATAATTTTTAACTTACTAATAAGCTAATTTAACTTATGCATAAGAATAATTAGGCCGATAATCTATACCTGCAGAATAAAAATCTGCCAATGTACCCTCAAGAAAAGCAATCTTTCCCAAGTTCTTTATTCAAAATTTAAAACTATGAATCTTTCATGTTTTTCATTGAACCAATGGAAGTATGAATACAATCGTTTTTTTTTTTACAAAAGGGTTATTTTGACCAAAAAGATTAAATTGGAATAGAATTAATCTTTATACTATAAACATGTATGAAAAATCTGACAATTAAATGACCTGAATCATGGTTTCAGCACTAGGATATGCCTAAAACCTACTCAAGGATCTATCCTTTCATGAAGTAACCGATATCTGAAATTCCATTTTCACATGTGCATTTGAAATATTTATAGTCATTCATACCGGAACCAATCTTTGGCACAAATAAGGGCTTCAAGAGTCAGGGAGCTTAAAGAACTCCGGTAGCTATCCATTTTTCTATGTTGTGTGTCAAAAACAGAATCTGCAGACAGAGTGGATAGGGGTAAAGACAAAATATCCGATGCGATTCTAGACAATGTCGGGTACTTCAATCCATTTACTCTCCACCAGCTCAGAATGTCAAATTCTTCTACTCTGGTCAGCAGAGGCTCTTCCAGATACTCGTCCAACTCTGACTTAAATTGTGGGTTACCAGTAAAATCAGATATATAAAATTCATAATCGGAAAGTCCATCCTCATCAATAAAAAGTAAGCTGTCAATTGACCCTTCTAGACATGTTTCTTTTATCATAATGTCATTTCCATCATCACCATCTGCTGCTGTAAAAAACATTTGGGTGCTATACTCAATAAATAGTTCGCGAAGACCATCCTCAACTATTTTTATCCAGGCCTCAGCATGCCCACCAAATATCTTGGCAAAGGTGAGTTCCACAAGTTTCATTTTATGCCTTGGGTCCATAGCTACGGCAATTGCCAAGATGAGGCAGCTTTCTCTCCAATATTGGTCAAACTTCTCGTGCAAAGGCAAAATCAAACTGCTAAGGAAAGGATCCTGGCTGAATGCCGCATGTGTCAACTCCACCTGAACTTTTGACACTTCAGTAAAGAGTAGGTTTGATGTTGGGTATGGTTGCGCAGTCAAAATTTTAGCTGCATCATACAAATACTTTAAATATGTGCACAGAGTTTCAACCCGCTTCCACTCACCCATTGTTAAAGTCTTCTTGTAATCAGGATCGGTGGTATCAAGGCAAGTGAAGACTTCCTTTAATTCGCAGGCAGCTACAAGCATATGATAAGTTGTGTCCCATTTACACTGGTCATCAATTGAAAGGTCCATCATACTAGGTACTTGTAGTTGTTGCTTCAGCTCAATAAACTTCTGTTTATGGGATTCAGAAGATTTTACATACTTTACAATATCACGAACTGTGCTAATAGTTTCTCTCATTGCCAATAGTGCATCTACTGCAAGACGACTAAGAACACGAGCATAACAATTCTGGTTTAACAACTGGCCATTGAGGATGGAAGGGTTCTTAACAGAGAGAAAGCCTCTCAGATTTTCCCTCAAAGTCTCACTGGAAAAGGATTTATCAAGCGCAAGGGTAAACAGCCGACCCTCCAAATGCCAATCAGATAGGCAGGTCACTAAAGTTTTATTTAAAGAGTCGTCAGAATCAGGAAATGGTACTGTAACAACATTGAGAATAGGATGATGTAAGTTCCAATCACTATCGATGAAGTGTCCTCGAACAAAAACATAGCCCATTGCCTGGTTTGAAGACCAGAAGTCCAACGTCAGGTTGACTTGTCCAGGAATCCGATTAATAACATCCAACATATGTTGCTTTTTCCTGAGGTACATAGCAACACAGTCCCCTTCAACAGAATTTAGACATAATGGATTGAACTGGGGTTGAAGAATCCGCACAAGATCAATGAAACCCTGTTGTTCCACAATCTGAAGAGGATAATCATGTAAAATTATCATTTTAGCGATATCAAGGTTGCAACGCTCCTGATCAAATGAGATACCATTACCATCAAACCCAGGGGTTGCTCTTGGCCGTTTCTTGGGTGCATTGGCAATATCTCGAGTACCACCAGTTTTGGGGTATGAGCTTTGTTGGTTTTTCTCCCTAAGTACTTGACAGATTCCCAAAGAAATGTGTCTTTTCAGATGGCTTGTGCCAGCTATTTTTGAATCAGTTATATAAGCAAATGATTTTTTGCACTGTTTACAGTAAGCTCTGGCACATCCAGCTCCAACAGTTTCCACTGTGAAGTATTCCCACACAATAGACTTCTTTCTCATCCGCTTATTGGGTTGTGTTCCTGAATCAGGCATCTCATCATTATTAACAGGGGTAACACGAGCATCAAACTCCATGATAGCACGAGCAACCCTAGAAAACAAAAAGAATGGAACATCAGAAGGGCATCAATAAGTGGCTGACTTCATACATGAACAAGGCAGGCTAAGAATTATATTTTATACAAACATAAATAACAGATGAACAAGAGTAAGAATTTAAAATGCCATAGAACTTCAGCTGCTAAGGACAAACTCTGATAAACAATATATAAGTAAAAAGGAAATTATACTGCAAAACAAAGAGAACCCAGAACAGTTTGTTCGGAAATCTTGAGTTTCAGGGGAAGGTTCAACCTCATCATATAAAATGAAAACCAGCATGCAAAAAATCTACTCATACGTCCAAGATAACACAGTTCAAAAAAGATATCAAGACTTCCACCTCATTCATAGTAGTATTTCCTCTAGAGGCAAATCATCACATCCTTTTTTGTTTGTTTTTGGTTTCTAGATTACAAATGAAAAACAAAGTTTTAAGCACAATGTTTCTAACCCTAGGCTATTTAAACACACACACACAAACTAGTAGATAACTAAAGGATTAGTATACAATAATCGTCGTACAAATAGTTACCAATCTCAGATAGCAGCGCATAGTGGCTAACTCTAAAAATGCTAAAGCAGGATAGTAGGAAGTGGGTTGGCCACTATTTTAAATATTATAAGACAAACTAAATAATTTATACTACATATAAATACTCAAACGAAAAGAAAATTAAAGAAATTCATGATAAATAATAAAGTCCACAATTTACAACACACACAATCACCATCAATCTAGGAGTAATAAGAACATAGGAAGGAAATCAAAAAATGAAAGATGTTGGTGAAATTAATAGAAAAAGAACATAACAAAATAGATAAAATTTAGCAGAATGTGAACTAGGAAGTCTAAAGGAAGAAGAAAGAACAGAGCACAAGTAAAAAAATAGCCCTGCAAAGTGTGAAGGAACAAGGGTCAAAGCAGATGTAACTTTTTGTGTAATGGTCAAGGGCGGAGGATTTCAAATCCTATTATGTTTCTGAAGCAAAAAATGCATTAAAAAATGGGGAGTAATCACAATTTTACACAAAAACCCTAAACAATATTGTTTCAAGGGTAAAAATTGCTTTTTGAAGTCTATATCATGGTAGCACTACTATAGTGCATGAAAAGCCACTATTTTGGCCACCATTGCAACCACAATGACCGCTATTGAAAATCACTTCACTATTTTAATTTCATAGCAGCCAAGGCCACTCCACTACTCGACTATAGCGTGCTATTGACTACTACAACAATGTCCAAACATAATCCTTTTCCATTGGTTTCAGCTACATGGATCCTGTCAAAAATTGAGTTAGCACACTATTAATAACAATATTAAAAATTAATACATCCATTATAGTTATTAGTATCTTATGGTTCATTAATTGAATCGTATGATTCGATGCAATTCGGCTAACCAGCATTTTGCACCATATAATGTATCTCAGATGACTTAAATCTTATGATACACGGATGAATCAATGTGATTTTGTATCACCGATACGAATCATCCAAATCAACAATTCATTACTTTTTTTCACCAATTCTCATCAAAGAAATTGAAAACATAAATAAGCTACGAAACCTATCCTATTTGACTATTCCATAACATTATTTGTCACCCACTCATTCAATGCATGCACTCTATTTGGTTATTCCATTGCTTTGTTTTATTTTTTTCCAAAACAGAGGCTTCATTCACACACTCAATTATGACTTATAATTTTGTTTCATGACTTATGTTTTTTTTATATTTAACCTATTTTGTCTATTTCCAGTTTAAAACTATTACATTGAGTACTATTCATCAATCATCATTATATGACATATTTGAAAACTTTTTTTTCTTTGTCGAAGAGTTGTACCATTCACAACTAAAAAATTAGCATGACAGTTCACAATTTAAATCTCGATTTGATAACCTTTCCATCTATGCTTGATTTATCTATTTTAGCTTCAGCATGTTTATTGATAAAAGTAACCTTCCCTAGCAAGATATACCCACTTAAAACTAGTGTTATCAATTGCAAATCGCAGAAAATAGCAGAAATTCAATAATCTGCTATATCAAATAGCAGATAGTGTCATGGGCAAACGTGAAAGTCGCATGGTGGGTGAAATATATAAAACATATGAATTATATTCAATTATATATGTATAAAAAAAAAAAGTTGTATGCAAATAAAAAATTGGCATAATATTAACTCAAAAGCTCAATTGGCTGGAGACTTGCCAGAGACGAGAAGAGGATGAAAGAAAAGGTGAACAAAAGCTGATGGAGGAGTTCTTCCTTGATCCTTAAATGAAGCTGTGAACATAGGTTTATGTATGGGAGAAGATTAATAGGTTTTACATGAGTAGGAGGAGTGGGACACTGGGACTGAGTGCAAAAAAAGTCATGTACAGTTCTTCATCCATCTCTCAAAACTGCAACACTGCAACGCATGCTGTTGCAATAGCCATTTCCACATAAGGCACACCGCATAGAGTTGCAATTGCGGTTATGAGGAATTCCACTATGCAATAGCACTATAGCAGTTATTAAGGTTGTCAAACTTGAGAGTCTATGTAAACTCATGGAGCTTCTATAGAGTTTACTTGTAGACTCGATGTGTAAACTCTTATAAAAAAATAATTTAATAAAATTTTTAATGACAAAAATGCATATTATAATACTTTTAACACTAATAATTCAACACTTCAACTACATGATAAAGCAAAGTAGAAAACCACAATAATAAAGTGTGATAGTGGATAAGTACTAAATAAGATCAAACTACGTAAATGACCAAATCATATATAAATTCATAAAAACATAAAACATTTTAAAAAAACAAGAGTTAATTTCTTCGAATCATTTGAGCCCTGGTAAAACTTGGTAACCGTGGAGTCAATTTGGGGCAAAACTTATATTTGATTTCACACTTGCTAACTCACTTCTCAATTCAAAAGTTTATGCGAGTTTGACAAGTTTATCCAGAAAAGAATCCATTATCAAGTTAACTCATTTTCTTCATCGTAAACTTGTAAGAGTCTAAAGTTAACTCGAGAGTTTGACAACAACAACGGCAGTTTAACAACACTGCTTAGAAACAAGCGTACAAATAAATGAAATAACCAAATAGCTAGTCCACATTTATCTATATTATCTGAACAGTCATACTTACACTCGGAGATTGAAGTTAGCCCATTCACATTTTATTTCTCCATAACATCCACAAATGATGGAATAACGTTAGATAGTTAAAACCTCTAAAGGGGGTGGATTGACAAGGCAATCACAATTGCAAATAGAACCCCTAAACATATATACACACAGCAAAGAATATCAAATTTAAGCAAAAAATAGAAATAAAACCACGATTTTCCATTTCTTGAGGAAAAAATAACAAATATCACTCAGTAAGCACAAGGCAGCATTTAACTTGAATGCAATTGTCAACTCACTCATTTAACATCACAATGACTATGCATGGGGAAGACACAGACGATTAGAAAAGTAGGAATTGTTTTTAATTAAAACAGAGATATCAGTTCAAATCATAAATAGAGTTGTTTCTTTTCTTTTCCGATCTTTCGTTTAGGGATCAAACATAAACAACGCAAGACAGTGAGTACAACCAAAACAGAGAGAGACTTTGATCGGTTATAGAGTAGCACTACATTCAAATACTGGAGAGAGAGAACCTTGAGAAGCGGGGGAGTGCTAAGAGCACGTGCCACGGCAGCGGAAGAGAAAAACGGCGTTGTGAAGAGAATGGAGAGAACCGAATGAGAGTACAGTGCTTATATATGTGTGTGTATACGTATATATAGATAGATAGATAGATATAGAGAGAGAAGTGGTCGGCAGCAAACGCAAGGATTAACGTTCGAAGCCGTGGAGAGTGTCCGCGCGGCCGAAGGAACGAGCCAATCAAGGGTTCAAACTAGCAACTTCTAAACTGCTCTTCACAATTTGTATTTCTAAACTTATAGGGTTCATGGGATATATATATATATAGCCTTTGTGTATTCCAAATCTTTTTAAAATTAAATCGGTTGGAATAATAATAATAATAAAAGGATAACGATGCTCAGAAATTTATTATATTTTTTAGAATAAAGTGAAAAAAAAAGTGTTTTATTCTTAAGATAAATAAGATTGTAAAGAAATTTAATTCAAATTAAAAATAAAATTTCTTTAATTTTAAATATTTATTTGACTGCTCACTTAAAAAAAAATTAAATTATAAAATTATTTTCAAAATAATCTTTTATATACATAGATAGATATAACAAGAATGATGATACCTCTACTTTAAATATGTTATCATTGTCCTTAAAATTACATGACTATTGTCATCACTGTTATAGTTATTGTCAATATCACTACCACTATGGTTGGTGTCATTATTATTATTGTTGTAATCATATGTCACCATTATTATTATTAATTATTATTGTTGTTATCACCTCTACCCTCATTATTATCATTATCTTTATTTCATTGTTATTATCGACACAATATAGTGAAATGAGAAAGATAATAGTGTCAATGATGATAAAAGTAAGGGTAATCCAACATTGATAATAATATTTATAATTAAATTTTAATTTTAACAATTTATTATTTTTTATTTAATTCAATGATTTTTTATTATTTCATATAAGCAAGTATTTTTACCATAAATTATATATATATAAATGAAAATAATCTCCTTGAACTACTCACCTCGTTATTTTAATATTTCATCCTCCTTTTATAATAAATTATATTTTCTTGTGTATCTTATTTTTTTTTTTATGCTCTTGTAAGATGTTATCATATCAATTAAATGAATTGAAATTTTAATGTAATTAAATCTAGTATAAAATAACATTTTATTTTCTTTAATACTGGTTTGATGATTATATTCTTCTCTTACAAAATTTATGTTTTTTTTATTTTATGTTTTTTTTTTCATCTTTTGAATTTTTTATCTTTTTTACTTATTTATAAAAAGATTTATAATCCCTAATTTTTTGAATAAAATATATTAATCTCTTTTTAAATTTGAAATGGAAGACAATAATTTTACAAATCTTTTGATAAAAAATAAAAAATAGTATTTTATTTTTATCTCCTGCAATCTTTATTTTTGTTTTCTTTAACTACCATTGCTCTGAAGTTATTTCCATCTCTTCTAAAATTTGTTACTTTCTCCTCTCATATTTTGTATTTGTTATTTTCTACCTTTATCTTTTTTAAACTATAATATTTAATTTTTTATTTTCATCTCTTTTTAATTTTTAGATAGCCGATAACAACTTACGACTCTTTCGTTTACCTATTAAAAACACGATAGCAACAATTTTATTATATCTTTATTTTTTATAATAATTTATATTAATCATAAAATTTACCTATTAAACTTAACCTGCTCGAAAAAACTAGCTTATAATATCTTTGCTCCACAACAAAATTTGCAATTGTACTAATTACGCGTTTGGCAATTCAGTAGTGATGCACGTTCACCTCGTTGTCATGTCAGATACAAATATGAAGAAGAAATGCAAAAATGATAGTTAAAACATATATGTATTATGTAATTCACTAGTGGCTTCCAAGTTAAGTGCGTCCGACAGAGGACACGTCCAAACACACTAATTAAATTTCGGCAATACAATTTTCAGACACAGCTAGGAAGAGTATATTTTTCCATCTTCCATGGACGTCAATTTGCGGCGGATAATAGTTCAAACATACATGTAGTTAAGTTTTTTATTTGAAAGGAAGAAAAGACATTTTGAAAATCAATTTGAGAAATAATAAAAAAAAAATTAGTTTTACACAACACATATTCTCCACAAAACACAATTATGATAAAACTTTCTTCTACATTATTTAATGCAATTATCATATTAACTAATTCTGTTGAAAATTAAATAAAATTAAGATCAATGAAAGAAATTTTGAGTGACTCAGTTGATATAATTGAAATTTAAGATACCAAATTTACAAAATCGTAAAATGTGGAAAACTGAAAATGCAATTACACCTTTTAATTTAATTAATTAATAGTAACATCTGTGTTTTTAATTTACCTTCAATTTCTTTGAAAAGTCAATTTGCCACGAATAATAGTTAAAACTTAAAACGAGCATGCAACTATATTTAAAATATCACTATACCCTTATGAGACAATCATAAATCCATTAATAATCTCTTATTAGATATAATAAATAATTATATTTAAAATAATAAATATTATTAGTATACTTAATATAATTTTAAAAATAAAGCTACTTTATAAAATATATTATTTTAATCCTTTTAACATATTAAATATTATATTTTAATTATAATATTTAATTATTTAAAATTTATCAAAATATTAATTAAAAATTTGTTTCATAATATTATTACCGCTGCATTCAATAATTGTTTTAGTAAAATATATTTAAAATAGAGAAAATAAAAAATTTTGTTATGCTAAAGTTAAATATAAAATATTAAAAATTATATAATATATTTATAATTTTAAAATTTATAAAAAAATATTTTTATAATAAAATTTTACTAAATATATCTAATGAATTTATTTTACTAAAAGAATCTTTTTGAAAAAAATCACTTATATATTAAAAAAAAATTATTAAAATTAAATATAGAAAACTTTAATTCTCATATGTAAATATTTCTCAGAATCATGATTCCCAAAATTTATGATTTTTCGGGTATGAAATTTTGTTTCTTTTACTCAAAGTCTCCTTAGAACAGAAAGAAGAATGAGGATGAGTAACACCAGGTTTCTAAAACCTTATCATTAAAAAAAATCTAAAAACATTATTCTGGACAAATAATTCTAAATATATTTTTATTTAAGCTAATTATTCTAATTTATTTAATTTAAAGGATTACAATTACAATTACACTGATTATAATTTCAGCCACACAAATTTTAAACATGATCAGGTATAAGCGATTTTTTCATCCTTCGTGGAACGTCAATTTCCGGCGAATAATAGTTAAAACAAATATGTCACAAAATGATTTTTTATTTAAAAAAAGGAAAGAAAGACATTTTGATAAAATAATTTGAATATTAATATAAATCCTTTTTTGTTACATATATTAATATAAATTTTAATAATAGTTAATTTATTGTATTATTATTACAGGTTAATATTTCTTATTTATTTAAGACCTTTTTAATTTAATTAACTAATAGTAATAAATGTTCTGTTTTTAATTTACATTCATCTTCTTTGAAACTCAATTTGCGATAGGTAATAGTTAAAACGAACAGGAAATTAATTATTTTTAATTTAAAAAAAAAAGACATTGTGAGAATAGAAGTTGAATATTAATAGAATTTTTTATAATAATTATTTTATCGACTAACATTAATATTATTGTTGCAGGTTTATATTTCTTATTTATTTATAAATTTTTAATTTAAATAATAATAATAGTAGTAGTAAATGTTGTATTTAAAAAGTAAATGAAGACATTTTGAGAAAAGAATTTAAATATTAATAGAATTTGTTTAATAATAATAAATTTATTTATTAGCATTAATATTATTGTTACAAGTTTATCTTTCTTATTTATTTAAAAATTTTAATTTAATTAATTAATAGCAATAAACGTTGTTTATAATCGTTAATTTCGAAAGAAAGGAGACGTTTTGAGAAGAAGAAAAATTGAACATCATTAGAAACTTTTTTATGATAAAAAATTCATCTTTAATATAACTAATTTTATTATTTATTTTAATTTTATAATAATTTTAAATTAAATTTATTCATTTTTCATCTCTGTAAAATTTCTTTTAATTTCAACCTTTGTATTTTTTTTTATTTTTAGTCTCTCTATTATAATGATGATGTGACATTGGTGATGTAACATTGATGATGTAACACTTTTTGTTGTTGTGATATTGATAGTATGATAACATAAGCATACAATGATATCATCGTGCCGCCATCTTTTGTTGATCTGGCATATAATAACATCGTCATAATATTAGCAAGTTAACATGGATGATTCAAAAAAAAAAATAATTACATAGATAAAAAAAACTTACAATGATGAAAAAATTATTTAAAATAATTTTAAATAATGATAAAATTAAGTCAAATTATTTTTAAGGATCAAATAAAGACATATCTTTAATTTAATTTAAATTAGATCACAATATTAATAAATTAAATTCCAAAAATGAGTATATTTTTTTATTTACTTTGGAAAGATAGCATATAAACAACTTAAAAAATAACACTTTATTTAAAGTAATGGGTCCACTTTTAAATGAAAACAAAAAATACATTACCTCAAATATTAAAGAGAATTTCAATGGTTAACTTAATACTACTTTAAAATATAAGCATGTACAAAATATACCATAGCTTTATTAAAAATTATATTTTTATTTTCTTATTTATGATTAAGATTCTTTACTCTTTCCTCTAAAGTAAATCTCTTTATTTTAAAGAAGACAAATTTAAGTGTGGTGAAGAGAAAAGGGACATGAAAGAGACTAATTTGAAGAGAAGTTAAGAATATATCAACCATTTTCTAGTAAGTTAAAATCACGGTGCACTTTAAACAAAATAAAATGTAAATACGCACCTTTACTTACTTTTTTTAATGTCTACTAAAAAAACTAAAAACATGAGGTATGAATTTCATATGATCGTTAGTGTATGCAAATCTCCTATGTTGTATCAAAGTTCACAATGCTTTCTTGTCAAGTAATGCTACATTGTTTTAGACGCGTCGATAAGAAAGTACAGTAAATTTGGTAAAATTAGCTATAGGGCCCGTTTGTTTAAAAACAAGTAAAACTAATTTTGATGGATATAATATTGGACTCAGTTAATGTCCTGTTGGGGCTAATGTGATTAGCACTTTTCACTCAAATGAATTACAAATACAAACCTACTGTCAGAACTAACTTCGCCTTTTTCAATATATCGAGAGAGAGGAGCAATATATAATTTATTTATAATGTTACACCTACAAGAAAAATTTTCCAATTCGCAATAAAATTCCTTTGACTTCACCTAAAGACTATCAAATATACAGAAAAAGGAAAACAAAGGGGGTTTAGTTTTACAGAAGAAAGACTGTCAAGGTAAAATTGAAATGAAGTGTTCCACCCATTTGGATTGCCGCAGATTGATTGACAAAAAGTACATCCGAATTCAATGCGAACTGAATAATTGCACAATGATGAATTAGCTCTTGTGTGAAGTATGAGTGTGTCTAGCAGTGATCAGATACAATCAGCTCATATGCCACAGTAACTCTACTTATCACCACCACCAAACATTCCCATCATATCTTTAGCAGATCCCATCTGTTTCATCAAGCTTTGTAATCCACCCATGCCTCCGATTTGCTTTAGCATCTGTGGAGGGAGGACTTTGCTCATGTGCTGAGCATTCATATTTCGGGATAAGGCACTCATCTCGCCCTTCTTAGGTATTTTAAGCCCTTTCATTTTGCTCCATATCTTTGCAAGACGTTTGTACTCTTCCAACATTTCCATAACTTCCCTAACTGGACGACCAGAACCTCGAGCTATTCGCATCATACGTGACTCATTCATGAGCTTTGGGTTTGAACTATCCAACTCTGAAAACATTAGCTATTAAAGGTAAGCTGGTGAAGGTATGCTATTTCAATGAGAACGATGAATTTAGTATACAAAAAGTTTATCTTCTCAAAAAGGCCCAAAAAAGAGAAAAAAATCCAATGCTTGCCTTCGTTTGTCATCGAGTCCATCATTGTCATGTAACGCTTAATTTTTGCCTGACTTTCCTTCTCACGGCCTTTTGGCATTAATTCAGCACTAAATCCCGGTAGCATGGAAAAGACCTACACATAAATCAACCAAGAAATTGTCAAAAAATAAAATAAAATTTCTTCATCACACAGTAACCAAGCAGTCATTATTAGTATCTGTTTGGCGGGTCAAATGTAAAATTTTTTGTGTGCATAATAAATTCAATCAAACATAATAAGGAGGTAACCTGGCTGATGGGACCCATTTTAAGTATGTTCTGAAACTGTTCATACATAATCCTCAAGGTGAAGTTTCCTTCTGACAGCTTTTGAAGCAGCTCAGGCTGTTGATCCATAGGAACAACTTCATGAATTTTGTCCATGAATCCAGACCAGTCTCCCATGCCTAATTTAAAAGTCATTGGACAAGACAAAAAATTAATATTTAAGGGATGTGATGTGGCACATACATAGCATCTACTTAAAAAAGGGTGGCATAACCCAATACTCATGCAAGAAAAAGGCCAGAAAGCACACACCTAATAGACGACTGACAAATGGTTTAACATCAAAAACTTCAAATTCATCCATGTGTTCTCCAGTTCCAATGAATATGACAGGACTCTTTGTTGCTGCTACACTGAACATACACAATTAATTAGATTCACAAATCATAAGATTAGGATTCAAACCACGACACAGTTACAGACACATCATATTTATACGAGTAGATATTAAATCATATAAATAAGATTCAATTATCCTGGTAATACTTACGCGCTAAGAGCACCACCACCCTTTGCATGGCCATCCATTTTAGTGACAATGACAGCTCCAACTGCAACACTCTGTTTAAATGCTTGAGCCTGATCAAAGGCAGCCTGACCGATACTGCTATCCATAACGAATATAACAAGATCTGGTTTCTGAACAATGCAACGAAAGATATTAGAGATTATTGACTTTTGGAAACAGAAATTAATGCACACAGTATCCACAGAAAATACCGTTGCTTCTGAAACTTGGCGCATTTCTTCAAAAAGGGCAGCTTCTTGTTTGTGCCGCCCACTGGTGTCAACAATTATAAGATCACAGTTTTCTTGCTTGAATCTTTCAACACCTTCCACGGCAATTTTCACAGGATCTGACTCCATATAGCTGCAGAAGGATGGGGCATGACAACCAAAAAATCACTTGAGTGCAGATATCATAGGCAATGAAATGCAGTTGCTAAAGAAGCAAGGAATTGTCGTAAATGATAGAATGAAAAAAAAAAAAAAAAGAAATCATAAGATAAATCCAAATAGATCCTTGGGAAAAAGAAAAAGAAAAATTCTTTTAATTATTGGTTTCAAGCATGTTTTATGTTGGTAATATAATATCTTTGAGTGGAACAATAATATTAGCATGTCTGAGAGAGATTGTAATCACTCACCAGCCAATATTTTTAATTGGCTACCAATTTCCTTTTCCCTTAGTTTCTTTTCCCCTCATTTTCCTTAGCCTTGCCTTCTTACCCCTTCTTTAGAATAAATAACATAAGAAAATGAAATTTTATGAAAGAAGTGTACGCCTATTTGTGAGCATTGGAATCTGAACAACGGAATTCGATAATGGGATTAAAGAGAGTACAGGCCAGAACATCTGAAAAAGAGAACGAGAACAGCCAAATCTGGGCCCCAGGCTCAGCAATAGTTAAAGATTATTGGACATCACCAATCTCACTCCATTCCTCGCTTAATAAACACTAGAAGCCAAATAATATCCAAAAACAAGCTTTTGATGTCCTTATTCACTAGAATGCCAAATTCTTTACAAAAAAGAAGTTACTAAATTCTAACCCAACATAATGTTGTAGACAGCAAAGCAATTCGGATCTCTAGCAACTATCGTCATTTTTCTAGAAGCAAATCTTCAGATTGTGCCTCGAAAAAGAATAACCAGTTCTCTTGGAATACCTAATAGTTTCAAAACACACATAAAAAACACAACCACAGAAGGCACGATCACGATCTATATAAAACTACAACTGCGAATGTAGGCTCATCCACAGTTCAACATATACACCTATAATTGACAATAATTTTACTATCAACAAGCACACACGTGCAGCATGTCTAACAAAAGAACAATAAGCCTACAGTTTAATTCAACGATGGAACCTATAGCAAATGCGAGTGTACCTTCCATAGAAAGGGATCTTAGCTTTAGTGGCATTTTGCTTCAACTGATCGAAAGCGCCAGCTCTAAACGTATCCGCACACACTAGAGCAGGCTTCCACCCTTTCTTCTGATGATAATAGGCGTATTTGGTACACGTCGTCGTTTTTCCAGATCCTGAGACACAAAACGGAAGAAATGAAAATCCATCCATCATCAATTCATCTGGTAATACGAAGAGGAACAAACCTTGCAAGCCGACGAACATGACGACGCTGGTCTTGGCCTTTTTGGGAGTGAAAGAGGGTTTGCCAGGATCAAGGATCTTGCAGAGCTCGTTGAAGACGGCTTGCTGGATGATCCTGCGCTTGTTGTGGCCAGCGGCGAGGTCGTCGAGGTTGACGATGTTCTTGATGTTCGTCTGCATGTCGCGTACAAGCTTGAATTGCACATCGGATTGGAGAAGAGCGCGAGTGATATCGTTGAGGCAATCGTTCAGCACTTTCTCGTCGATGATCGTCGCGTTGCTCATCTGCTGAAGAGCACGCGAAATGCTCCCACCTAACTCCGCGAGAACCATCTTCTCCCACCTCCGATCGCCGATCTGATTTCGAGAATTAGGGTTTGCACCACCTTCGCCGCCGGTGAAAGAAACAAATCCAAATATCCCTCTCTATGCACGTCGTTTCACCTATACACGCCCACCTTTCAGATTAGATATTTTTAAATTCAAATAAACTTTAAAAATAAAAATCCTACATATTATATATTAAAATATATAACAACTATCTCATTTAAATATTTTTAACATTCACATACATTTTATATCTTATTTAATAACTAGTCAAACAAGTTTACATTTTACATAAATTTTAAAATTTTTCTTTCATTTTATTTAGAAATTTCACGTATTATCTCAATTAATCAAAATTTTCTTTCAACCATCATACTTAATTTTTTAATCTATTTTAATTTATTTACATGTAAAAATTAAATCTCCATCATTTTCTTTTGAAAAATATTAATAGTTAAAATATTTGTATCTCATAATTTAAATTATTTATTAAATTTTAAATATATTAAATTATATATTTATTATAAATTTTAATTATAATATAATTTATCTATTAAAATATTTATTTATAACTATAATTATATGAATATAAATATTTATGTGTAATGCAAAAATTAAAATATTGCTTTTAATTGTATAAAAATAAACATTATTTTTTGGTATGTATAAACTAAAATACTAAAATATCAGAAAATTATTATTATTAATGATATAGTTAAAAATAATAATCAAATTAAACTTAAATATATTTTTAATCAGATGATGTAAACAAATTTTTATTTTGATATTATAATTTTTTGTTTTATTTTTATTTTTTAAAAATAAAAAATTATTAAATTTTAGATAAATTTTAATTTTAATTTTTATAAAATATTTTTTTTTATTTTTGTTCCTATAAAATTTAAAATAATTATTTTTGTCTCTAATTATTTTAAGATAAATAAATAATATTTATTACATAATCTAAAAATTATTTTAAAAACATCATAATATACCAGTAAATACTGTTTATGATGATTAATGAATTGATAAGTAGCTAACGAGTTCCATAGGGATCAAAATCGTATAATCGACTATATTATATAAATGTATTTGATTTAATAAAAAAACAAAAACATATATAATTTATTTATTTAATTAAAATAATTAATTTTTTTTTAAATAAAGTATGATAATCAATAAGTAATTATGATAATATAAAATTTAAAATTTTATATTACTATAATCAATTATCAGGTTATATAATCGATTATAGAACTAATTTCTTCGTTATTTCTATACATTTATAACACATTAAAAAAAATGCCTGTGGTTTTCTCGACTATCAAACTATTGTGGTTCCTCATTTCTTCGCCCTCCCTCCTTATTTATACAGTAAACGAAAGTGAGTACATTTCCTTTTGTTATTTTTATTCGTAGCATTTGGATATAAAATGAGAGTCACAACTCTGGCATGCAAATACAACCATGAGGTAATCCTTTCATATAGATGTTATTCTCCTCTAATTTCTAATTATCTTGAAAACCTCAGAAGGTGACATTATTAAAAAAAAGTTAACTTAACGATGACATTTATAGACAAAAATTGAAAAAGATCATAATCGATCGATAAAAAAAAAAAAAAATTGTATTATACAAATGACATTTACAGGCAAAATAATTCATCTATATTGTATTCCGTCTCTAACATTTTTATACGGTCTAATTATTGACAAATTTTGGAGACAAAATTGATCCACTCCCAATGAATACATTATTTTATAATATTAACACTTAAATAATTTATAATTTATTATAAACATATATAAAGTTTTATCTTCTCCGATATTATTTTATAACTCTTCTGATAACTACTTATTAATTTATCCATTAATTAAATTATTTTTTATACATTGATTAATTAAATTATTTATTCAAATACATCAAATTTAATTAAAATTAATTAAATAGTTTATATTATTCTAACCTAATTTACTTTAATCAATTAAATTGATTGCTAATCCATTTAGATAATTTTCACAAGGTTATATTACCATCATTATCTTGTATGCTTTGTATAATATTTTTTTTATCAATAATTAATAATATTAAAATATAAACTAATATATATAAAATAGTTGACATATTTATATATAAATTATAGCATATATGTATAATAATTAAAAATTAAAATTAAATAACTATATATATTTATATATAATATATGAGTTTAATAACGATGTACGAAAATATAAAACTTTATATTTTTATTATTAATACACGACTTAATATATTATTCTATATATAGTTATTTTTTAATAATAATACACATATATAAATTAAATAAATGAATTTAGAGACAGCTGTACTATATTATAGTCAATATTTTAATTAAGTAAATTATATAATAAACATTAAAAGTAAAAATTTAATAAAAAATTGCGCTCTCAAATTTGTAACGTGTCCCATCCTAAGAGGTTTTAAGGTTGTTTGGGCCTTTGGGCTTTGGGGGCTAGGCCTGCTTTTTATCCAAAAAAAAAAGTGTGAGATCCCAAATTTCCCTCTAACCTATACAAGTCTTGAAAGTGTGAGAGTCTCAGTACTTGGTTGTTCCCAGGTAATCATGCTTTCCCTCTCTGTCCTGCATCCACCAAATTATCTTTTTCTTTTCTTTCATTTATTGTTATGCTGAACCAAATTTCGGGCCATAAGGGTTCCACCTTTTTCATACAATTGTTTTTGTTTTTTCTCTGACTTTTTTTATTCTAGGGTTTAAAATCACCTATAATTTTATCATGTCACCGGTGCGAATGCTGAACTTGGTTTCAGTGTAAGCTTTTTGATAATCATGTTCAATTCTTGTAAATGGTTAAGTTGCATTTTTTTATTGAATTTAATTCCTTCGCATTTCTTCATAAATAATTTGTTTCATTAATTTAATGATGCAGGACTTGAAACTGAGATACATATATAGTAGAAGATTTTGGTTATGGCGACGGCAACATACCCTCCACCGCCCCCTTATTACAGACTTTACAAAGATTACTTGCAAGACCCTAAGTCTGCTCCCGAGCCTCCACCACCGATTGAAGGGACTTACGTTTGTTTTGGAGGCAATTACACTGTAAGGATTTTTGCCCTGTGTGTTTTTTAGGAGGAGATATTGTTAATTTAAGCTTCTGCTATTGCTGTTGCAAGTGTAGTGATGTTGGAATATGCAATTCCCAAATGGAATTTTAACTATACGTCAAGGTTAATTTAGTCAGATATTATTATCTATTAAGGCTTTTGCAGATGCTTATTTTCATGAGCTTTGGTTTTTGGGTTGTGAAATGAAACCTGAAACAGCTTATATGGGAGTCAAAAGCTGTTTTAATCTGCTCATCCAAACATGACCTCTATCTAGTTGGTTGGTATACTGAATTTTTAGGGTTGTGATTGGATGGCATGCAGATTCATAATAAAGTTTTTTGTTTTTTTTCCTTTTTTTTTGTATTTTCAATGATTGAAGGCCATTTCTTAAGTGGGCACTTCTTGCAAAGTTGTTATTTGTGTATTTGTGTTTTTATGTAGGTATCTTTTTGGCAGTTTGGTATGATAACCTACCTCTTATTAACTTTTTTGTTCTTTGTTTATTTCTACACAGACTAGTGATGTTTTACCAACCTTGGAAGAACAGGGGGTGCGCCAGCTCTATGCTAAGGGGCCTAATGTTGGTAGGCTATTTTTAGCTATTGTTGATTCCATTACTTTATAGGCTGGAATATTTCATGTTGAGCTACTGTGGTGATATCGTTTGTTATAACTTGCATAAATTCTTACTACTCCAGAATGATATGTACAACTTAGATCCATGTCATAAAGTTAGTGATTTCAAAAGGGTCAAGTCACAAGTGTCCATAATATATTTTCTCTTTCATTGTAAGTTACCTTAGCATAACCATTGCAAGATTCTTTAAATCTTTTATCTTCCATCCTTTAGTAAAAGATTCTGACCTTCTATAGATTTCAAGAAGGAGCTGAGATCACTTAATGGAGAGTTGCAACTACACGTCTTGGAGCTTGCTGATATTCTTATTGAGAGACCTTCACAGTATGCAAGGAGAGTCGAAGAAATTTCAACTGTATTCAAAAACTTACATCACCTTTTAAATTCATTGCGTCCTCATCAGGTATACATTCTTCTATACAACTAACTAAAAGGAATTTGACTGGCATGCTGCTGTTTTTTTTTTTTCCTTTGTCTGGGGTTTTAAATTTAATTATATCTTGTATTTACTCTGCTGTAGGCGAGAGCAACGCTGATTCACATTTTGGAACTTCAGATACAGCGCCGTAAACAAGCAGTGGAGGACATTAAGAGGTACATATTATATTTCCTGATTGTTTTCTTAATTGCTCCCTCCTCGGTTCATATACCCGTGCCCACTTTCCTTATTAATTACACTACCTCTCTAGAATTGTATGTTCAAATGAATTTTAATATACATAG
Source organism: Mucuna pruriens (assembly GCA_025330945.1). Classification (NCBI taxonomy): domain Eukaryota; kingdom Viridiplantae; phylum Streptophyta; class Magnoliopsida; order Fabales; family Fabaceae; genus Mucuna; species Mucuna pruriens. Next base: position 1,228,663 of record JAENHJ010000529.1, read on the forward strand.
TAAGTATCCCTTTCAGGTTTCGTGCTTTCAGCAATGTACACTTTAGCTTCTTGAACCCATGAAAGACCATAAAAAAGTTGGAGTTGTTAATAATGTAGTTAAAACTGACAATGGAGTCATCATCTGTCATTTCTCATTCCTCTCATGATTTCTGTTGCCTAACATTTTCCAATGAATTGTCATTTTCATTGTCCATTTTCTACACTGACAACCAGAATTCATAGCTGTCTCACATTTTTCTTTTACTGACAACCCTCCTACATTTAAATTTTGGAACTTAGAACTATCAAGACAATTGTCAATGTATCTTGGTTAAGTTCCATGAGCTGTAGGTGAAAAAATGGCTGTAATGCTTTTGAAACTTGATTGATCTGAAATCTGAATTGTTAGATTTTATAGTTGGTGCACTAAGAGTATGTTTGGTGAGAGGGAAAGAAATAAATGAGAAATAGAGTAGATGAAAATAAAGAAGAGAGAAATAGATGAAACATAGAGTATAAATAGAGATGTTTTGTAGGAGAGAAATAGGAAAAAGAAAAATATAAAAAAATATTTTAATTAATTAATAGAGTAAAAATAAGAATGTTTGGATTAAAATAATAAGAAAGAAAATAGAATTTATTTATTAAAATAATTAAATTTAAAATAAAAAGTGGAGTAAAAAAATTGTTAGAATTAATTAATTTGTAGCAGTTTTTAACTGCCACAAAAAAATCACTGCAAAATGTTACGAAATTTTGCTTTGCACAGTTTTGCAGTCCCTTTTATTTCTCTCTTCCCTCATTTCTTGTCTGCCAAACCACCTTCCCTCCTTGCCATTTCTTTGCCTCGTCCTTATTTCTGCTGTACCAAATGAAGCCTAAAAGTTGATAGGAGGCAAAAGCTTAAAGGGTGAATAAACCATAATTTCTTAACATTTATTTGGTAGTGCTTTTGGCTTTTGGTGTATTTGTGTGGCTAGGAGATAGGTTAGCACAGATCTTGCGACCTTCTTTCCCTTGCTTATCTAGTTTTGCCTGGGAATGGAGCAGCTATTTTTTTTTATATAATACTAATGCATGATTGGAATGAGACATTATTATGTTCTTGTCAGTGTTTTGATCTCTAAAAAAAATAGGGTCAGTCATATTAGTCTCCAAAAGGTGAAAATCACCATTTTTGTCATTAAAGATGAAAAAGGAAATCTGGTCCTCTTTTGACATCAATTTAGTTCTTTCTAGGGACTAAATTAATCAATATATTAATTTTTCAGGGATGAAAATGGTAATTTCTATATTACAGGGACAAATGTTGTCAACTTCAAATCTTTTGGGGACCAAAATGATATTTGACTCGTTCTTGTCATTAGTCAGTCTTTTCTAACATGATCTCTATTTGCAGGAGGAGAGAAGAAGCACGAAGGCTCCTTAACGAATCCTTAGCAACACTTGATGGCCATTAGAGCATTCTCTATTTTATTCTCATGGCAAGAAACTACCTCGGAAATTAATTTTATTTGAAAAATCAATTTGACCTCTAGAATTTAACAAATAGTAAAAAAAGATTAAAACAAGAAGTTATCCAGCTTCCTTAAAAATGGTCACTTGGCATAACTGTCTCACGTTCTTGATGAAGGATGTTTTGCAGCTTGTGCAGAGATATTAGAAATAGTGCTAGCACGTACAAATAGTTTTAGTATGTATGAAGTCTGAACTATTAATAGATGGACCTATCAAATTTCTTCTTACATTATTATATCAATGTACGATAGTGTTATGACGAATTTGCATCTATTGATTGTGATCTAAATTCTATTATTGTACCCTTCAATAACATGTACATGTTATGGTTTCCTTATCCATGTATTTTTCCTATCTGTACAATTTTATTTTTTGTCACTAACTTCATTAATTATTGGTGAATTTATACAAAAATATTTATTGTAATGAAAATATTTAAAAGCTTCATTAACAACAAACATTTGAGTCTAAAAATATCTTGTATAGTTTGTCAATAAATAAATTCATACTGATTAGTTAAAAAAAGTTGAGGCAGGTACGGAGACATCTTTTATCATTAGGCTTTTCTTTTAATAATTATGCTAATTCGAAGAAATTTGGCTATTCTGAAGATTAAGAATGTTTTAAATGATATAAAGAGTTGAGCTTTAATCTTTAATTAAAAAACAAAATAGAATATATTTTAACTATTTCATACTTTATTATATATACACTTGTATTTCATTTTCATCACAATATCAACAATTTATCAATAATCGGTTCTAACTATATATTTTATATTCTAAAATTTTCTCAGTCTGTCATTTGAGAACCAAATCCGATGCCAAGAATGTGTATCTTTATCCTTAAAATCGCTTAAGAAGGAATTTAGTTTTAATGAATGTAAAAACGACCATTATTATTTCTAAATAATAAAGTATTTAATAATTTTGGCCCAAATATTAGCTGTCACAGTGGTATTTAATAATTTTTTTATCAAGAAGATGCACCCTTGTTTCAATTATTGTTATTGATTTTGGAAAAGCCTTGGGTAACCCATTTTATTCGAATCCGTGATTGTACATGTGTCATACAAGTTGGACAGTATCTACATAATTTCAAGGCTTCAATAATGGCGCAAGTCGGAGATGTTAATATAGTTGTCAAGATCGAAAATATATCATGATCAAGAAAACAATAGTGTCAAACTTAATTGAATCCATTCGAAGTAAATTATACACTGGCTTCTATCAGAAAACAAAACCAAGTATTTCGATAAAAGAAAGCAGCTATGCTAATAACCAAGAATGTGTATAAAATTAGCATTTCCATAAAACGATTTGACTTTAAATATTTCACCTAGATGAAATGTCAGGATTCATTTAATAACTTTGATAGCTCACCGAAATAGAGCTTAAACTTTCTGTCATAGAAGAATCAAAGGAGTACATGTTGAAGATCCTCTCATAAGTATTTTTGTGTAGATTATCTTGCGCCCAAATTTACATGTAAAACAAAGAAAAAAATATGCATTACCTATTCAGTGAAAGCATTTGAAGACAGTCAGCAAAATATTACTTCCAGCTACTACAAAAATTGTTAAAACGTTAGCCTCAATTAGATAAACTGCTTTCCCGGATACAATGGACCACCTAATAAACCCATGGGACTAAAGATTTATCTTTCAGCCACTTGAAAGCTCCATTTGCTACAGAGCTGCAAGTTCAGAATATTTTTGGGCTAATACATTAATAAAGGGCACCAACAAGATAGTCATAATCTCAGCTCTGACTAATCAACTAAACGCAAAAGATAAGTCAACTATTCCCAGAAGTAATAACACAAGGAAGTTTCAACACTCAACAATAACAAAAGGCAAGGCTGGCTATTTGTTAGGAGTTAGAAAGTTAGTTGGGGCAGTTATTGTAATTAGTAAGTAGGAGTTAGTTAGTTGGTTAGTTAGAGGGGATTTACAAGGTAAATAAATAGGAGAAGTATGAGAAGAAACATTGTATCTCATATAATCTCTAGATTGAGCTTACACTATTTGTGAAAGGAGAAATCCTTTGTGTGAAGCGGAAACCCTTGGAGGAGAGTTATCTCTTCTATTTTCTGTTCTTTCCAATATACAAACATTCTTTTCTTTCTTCTATTTTCTAATCTGGGTTCCTAACACTAATGATGTCATTGAGCTCTGTTTGGTTCAGTATATCTATGGGTTTTACGTTGGTTGCTGAGGGCCTAACACGACCCTTCTCCTTTACCTGGGCTTAGGACAAGCTATGAAATCATAGGCGGAGTTATCTTCTAGGGGGCATTCTGAAACCGTTGAGCTCTATAGAAGTAAAAAATTGCAGTTAGAACATTCAGAGCAAAGTCTTCTGTAGATTCTCCTAATGTTTGTGTAGGTCTTCCTCTGCTACCTTCAACAGGACAGATCTTCCATCTGATCCACTTATCTCACTGGAGATTTTTTGTTCTGGAGATGCTGCTGCTGTGCATATGAGAAAGTGCCAACAATTCATAAGAAACCTTATAAAAAAACAAGCAAATGTCTGCTAACTGTAGTCAGCATATCAATTTTCTTACTGCAACAAGCCATTTTATTTTTTCTTCTACACTCTGTACAAACTTCCATAAAAGGAATTTATATTGCACTCTACATTCAACAAAATTCATCATTAAATGCACCAAATTTTGAAAAAGAAAATACACGAATTAATGAAAGTGGTATTAACAGAGTCAAACTCAATATATGACTAATGACTTATTTTTCTTTTTCTTGGTGTGTGTGTGGTGGGGGGAAGAGGAGGCTGGTTACTGGTTGCTTCCATATATAATCCACACAGCACAAAAAATTCTTTGATTCTTTCATAGGAAGATGGGAACTACCAGACTGGCAATCAATTACATCACAGAATTACACCCAATATGCAAGGTCTTCATATCAGTTAGGAAAATTTTCATAGATTTGAAGAGTAATTATCTCCATTTTCTCACATCAGCACACTATACAAAATTAAGAGTGATAGTATACAGATCCACTAGAAAAAAATAACTTAAATCACCTGTGAGAACAACCCAAAAGGTGTTTGTGCAGTCTTCATCACCTGACCCCTCCCACCACATGTTGAACATATTCTCATCTTGGAGCCTATCTTTGCTCCAGTACCACTACAATCTTTGCAGGTTTCCATATGAAAAAGCTCAAATTCTCTCTCTGTTCCACAAATTGCCTCAGAAAAATCCAAGGAGATATCATAACTGTTGATAATCTAAAGAAATGTCAGCTCTGAACTCCAATAAACTCTCATGAAAAGTTTGGAGGCTGTGAAATTCAAATTTTCATATGTGGAATTTGTTCTTACATTCAGATTATATCATAATAGCACTGAAATGATTGGATACAATTTTGAAATATTAAATTAAATAACATCAATAGTTGCTGGTAGTATCTATTTTACATAACTAAACATGGTGATTTTTTACTATGTTTTGACCCTTAGTTTTTTACTATGATTTTTTACTATCTGTTTTTACAACTAATCACACCACTCACTGAATGTCTTGACCCTTAGTAATAGTAGTACGCCGTTCCTGTGTTCCAAATTCAGTTGGATCCATGCCAGGGAAACCACCCATGCTCGACCCAAAAATTGCCTCAAATAAGTCAAATGGATCAGTCTGCAAGAAGAGAGATTGTTTCATATAAAATAACCTTAGAGAAGCAGCAAAACAAGCGTAGATAGAGGGAAAATGACAAGTTCAACCGAATTCATTTGGACCAAAAAAAGACTGTAAATGTATGGCCATTCTAACTACCATTTGTATTGCCTATTGACAAGCAGGATATTTCATGCTCCGGAATGCATATTTCTCACTACATTTACACATTAAACAAAATGAACAGAATCATATTGAATACCGTATAGGCATCAGATGCTCCCCCTACAGCACTCTTAACTCCAGCCTCGCCATATTGATCATAGAGAGCCCTCTTTTTATCATCTGATAGCACCTGACAGTGTTGCACTTTAGAATCCAAAAGACGATATCATAACTATAATTAATTAAGAACAAGTAAATTCAATGACATAATTGATTTCTAAGCAAGTTAACTAATCCATCCAATTTTTGCGACAAACAAACAAGAAACAAACTACAGTACACTTGTAGAGGTGTAACGTAGCCATATTTATTACCTCATAAGCAATACTAATCTGTTTGAACTTTTCAGTGGCTCCAGCTTCCTTGTTCACATCAGGATGGTACTAAACAGAAAATAATAAACAAGAAGAAAATGATTGTAAGTGCGTGCATATAACTAAACTAATTAGGGCTGGCAACAGAACGAACTAACTCAAAATTAGTTCAAAGATTGAGTTCGAAAATTAATTCGTTAAACTTTGTTCATAAACGGAGAAGTTGAACTATGTATACTTGACTTGAGTGGAGTTGGACTCGACTCATTTCTGGTCCTAAAACAAAGCGTTAATGAGAAACAAATTTGGAACAGTTACTGTTATATGTTAACGAAGATTTGAAGGCAGAGGCCTAACAATACATTAAGTTGGAAATGGAATTTGAAAAAGTGGATTGGATTGGATACCTAGCAAGCTAGTCTTCGATAAGCAGCTTTGATTTCCTTGGCGGAGGCAGATTTGGAGAGTCTGAGAGTGGCGGAGGCAGAAAGCGCCGGGAGCGACTGGTGCCGGTGAGGTTGGAGTTGGAAGAGAGAGGAGAAGCGATGGAAACGAGGTTGTTGTGAGAGAGAAGGTAGATCGCGCCATAGAAGGAAGAAGGTGGGAGCAGAGAAGGAAGAGGGGAGAGGGACAGAATGGCCCTTGAATTTGAAGTGCAAGATACGACGCCGTTTGATCGATCACCGAAACAATATTATTCCATTCCTTCTTCTAAGTTTTAAGAGGAAGAAGCGCTAGTAATTTTGTTCTAAGTTTGTGTGGGAAAATTGGGATGCAAAAAATTAGAGTGTGCATTTAAAATATTTGTTGGCAATGGTGCGTGCCAGTGCCCGTGCCAGGCCAGGAAGACGAGTATGGGAATGCCCATCTCACAACAAAAAGAATTTTATATTTTTTTTATCAAAAATATTTTCTAATTGACTATTATTTAATTTTGTTGGATCTTGTTAATAAAAATATACACTTTATAGATTTCGAGTAAGAATCAAATTTAGATACTTTATAGATTTTTTTTATTGTAAAAAATACTTAAAAGAGTTATCTCTAAGTTTCATAGTTGGTAAGATTTAGTGGGGCCAAATCTTAATAAAGAGTTTTAAATTTTATTATTGTACCAAAAAATAAAATAGGAAATTAATATATAATAAATTATTTTTTCTACAATATACTAAAAATAATAAGCATTAGATTTTAAAGAAAAATTAAGAAAATCAAATAAAATTGGTCTAAAAATTATTGATTAAAAATAATAGTAAGGTTTTACTTTTATACATTATTTGTAAACAAAATATAGTTAACTAGTTATAAATTATTTTAAATATAACTTTTAAAATAATTATTACAAAAATCAACTGTGTTACTTATTATATATGTAATGTAAAAAATATTCTACATTTTCAATGCATTTTAACTAAATTTTAATAATAATTTTTTAGTAAAACATACAATAGTTGTATTAATTAAAAAATGATTGAATGAAAATAAATAATATAATATAACCGTCAATAAATAAATGTTTAAACTAATAAAAATTTTGATTCATTAAAAATCTTTTTGAAATGAAAATAAATAATAGAAATTCTTGAAAATTAAAACAACAAAATAATATAATATTAGTTTAAGGATAGTACTCCATTGTTTTCCAATTATTTGAAATTTTTTGTAATATTTCTGTTTATAATATTTGTCAATTATTTAGTTATCAATTTTCAACAAAGATTTAACAATTGGTCTAAAGAGTAAAAAGTTTGAAATTATTAAAATTGTATAGAAGTTTTCTCAAAAACATCGATAATTAAATATACCCATATAAGTAATATTTCATCGTGTATACAATTCAATAATCAATCGATAAGAGTAAGTCCTACTTTTTAGTTTCAATAGTATACAAATTTTAATTCCGATGTTGCACATATAATTTAACTTATTTTGAAGAAATTATCATTTTTAATCTCGAGAGAACGTTAAAAGTATTTTTAATCAAGAAAAGATTATCAAACTTGATCCAATATTCAATTGAATGTCGAAATCTCGGTAGTGACTATAACCCGAAATGATAAAATTCCAAACGGATAATTGAATTGACTGACAAATATTCTTATACTGTCGGATTCTATATTGCATTGATAGGATAGAATAACCCCGAAACTATAAAAGCAGAAATCATGAATTGTATACTAGGCAAACTACAACAAACGCTTGAACTTTTTAGGAAAGGAAACGAGAAAGACGACATAATTAATCAACCAGAAACAGCTATTTGCTGCCTTTATTATGACATTCTACACATTCACCCCGTTAGAAGACATCAGGTGGGAAACGCCCAGTAAAGGGGTTGCTCTGTTGAGCCTGCTTCAAATGCATTGCCAAAGCATAGTTATTCATCTGTCAACAAATCAATGGATACACAAGTCATCAGCGTGCACAAAAACAATTATTAATCTGCAAAAGATTAACGTTAATGTGTTTAGATTTTCCATCCACCACTTCCACTATTCTGTTTGTCTGAATTTAATAGTGGACCAATTTTAATTCGTAAACTAATATGCTAAGATGCAATAATTGAGCATTGGCCCCCCTCCTCCTTTCCAACCGATGTAGATTTGGGTGTACCGAAAATGGAAGGATATTGAGAGAAGACCGAGAATGGAAACTTCCAACACTCACACTATAGACAGCAGATTACTAGATTGACTCTCAACCCCAAACAAACATGACAGCAAGTGCAAGGTGATGATGCATTTCTAGCTATCGAAACAAGCAAATTATGAGAAATGAGAATTATTAAGTCCAATTCAGACCTCAAGACTTCTGATCTGCTCCTGGTATTGAGACACCAATTGCTTCAAATGCTGCAACTCTTGGTTCTTAACCTCATAATCACCAAAACGTTCATGCTGGATTCTAAAAGCATTTTTGAAAGAATTTTTCTCCTTAATCAACACTTCAATTTGCTCTTTCAGCATCAAATTTTCCTGAAAATGAGAACATCTTACAACAATTAAGATACAACCTCAACCAGGAAGAAACACTATACATTTATTCCTAAATCATTAGGTTCTAAGATACAAGAATATCAGTATACAAGTGTGTAGAGACATCAACTCTGCATCATGAAAATCATGGACCACCCAAAACCCAGTACTCTGATAATAAAAACCATTTCGGCAAAGCTATCAGCAAAGATGCAGCCAATGTTATACTTCTAACTACTAGGTGGGATTGGCTACATGAATCAAATAAGGCAATAATGTTCTATCATAAATCATACCTATAGACAAGCCATTGACCTTTAAATCCCTCTTAATGGTTTTGCCTATAACTATTATTGACCTCCCTCTACCTCTATTTATAAGACTACCCTATATTTGATCACTCTCCTTCCTGGAGCTGCTACATGTCTTTTCCACATATGCTCAAACAACCTTTGGCAAAATTCTACTGTTTTTTTGTACTACCCAACTTTCTTTAATATTGTCTAGTATGTCCATACATCCAACAGCATTCTCGTTTGTGAAACACGAGTTTTTTCTTCTTCTTGACTTTTTATTGCCCAACACTTAGTTCCATATAATGCTTATTTTCTTGTTTATCCTGACATACAAGCAAGTGAAACTAAAAAAATTATACATAGAATCATTACACACAAAGTAAAAATATTACAATAAAAAAATTAGGATGAACCATCCTCAGCTTAAGTCAACAGTAGAGTTCCTCCACAAACAAACAAGTCTCAACTCTCAAAACACTCAACATCATCCAACTGCTACTTCATTACAGCAATCCCTGGCCAATAACATAGACCACACTATCAAATTGTTCCTCTAAAAGGACATTCACTTAGTGACATACAAGACATCAGAGTTTGATTGATAACACAAATCTTGAATGGTTCTAGAATGAATACCTTCTGAAGCGCATCAGTTGCCTCAGCTCTTGCTCTTTCACTGATTGATTTCTCTAGAACCTCCAGCATTCTGGCAGCACGGGCTTTAGCATCGTCAACACTAGTAGCAACCATCATTTCCCTGACAAAAAAGTCAATCCATTCTGCTCCATCTGCAGGAAGATTGTTCAAAGCAGGCTGGTTCTCAGAAACAGAAGCATTTCCTTCGTCTTCTAATTTACCTGCAAAGTTTTTCAAAAGCATGTCAATTTCTCAGTTGGTTTTGTTATCAAAAGCTGTTTACAATTTATTCAACTCAGCTCCCTATCCTTCATAGTCCCTGCCCAGGTCAGCATAGAAGAGCAGTGTGCACAAGTACTGTGCTCATAAGGTGATTAACTAACAGTTAAATATCCTATCATAGAACATGTTAAAGCAGAATGTTCTAGTAAAAACCTAATCTAATAAACATTTAATTGCACACGTCAACCAACCATACCTGCATCCACATTAACAACAACCTCCAATTCTTCAGCAGTTCCATTTCCCTCTGCAGTTCCCAAGCAAAGCTCTGTCAGCCTCTTCACGGCAGCATCTATATCATTACCACATTCTTGGAGAGCTCTCTCAAGAACCTGGAAGGTAGAATAGCAACCGATAAGATATATACCAGGAAGAGAGTCATCTATATCAATCATGCACCTTTCAAAGAACACCAATCTAAAACATCACAAATTGGATTGTCTGGCCGGGAGCTAGATCACAGATTGCAAACCTACACCCACAAGACGGACCATTTACTTTACTATGACCACTCACCCAATCACATTAACAGTTGAGAGGCCCTACGACCTCAAATGGTCAGTGAGTGTTGGACCTTCAGGTCCAATATAATATTATAAATCCTTCCCCACACGTGATTGAGACATCATTGGCACCACCTTTCTCACGCAAGTGACTAAGGCACCATTCACACCACATCCAGAAAAGCCAGAAAATGGGGAACCATTAAAACACATATGTATGGGATTACTCCCGATAATCACAAAAAAAAAAAAAAAGGGAAGTGAATTAGACAAAAAGAGAAGAAACTTGGACAAAAAGAAAGTGACTTAGACAAAAAAAAATTTGTCGTTAACCTCAGACCAATCAATCGAATATAATCAATCAAATATTGATTAATATGCTCGATAAATAGGCATGACCAAGCCAGTTGGCGCCAGGCAACGCATTGTAGAGCCGTTGAGTTCATACAAAGCTATAGGAGTCTCCTATTCTCGAGCGTAAACACAAATCAAAGGCAAAAATCCCATATCTCAACCAAAATCAAATTAAAAAATTCCATTCATTAACTATTTTGCAGCCAAAAAGAGAAAGAAAGAAAAGAACGCGTTAACTAGTAATAACAATATGCTTAAGACAAGAAGATGAATTCAAACCCAGCAATTACCCAGTATCAAAGATTAGTAAAACAGCAAAGTAGCCATTACTAAATTGAAATTGACATAAAGGAAACTGAAAATAAATGAATACGCACAAGGTCGTCCATGTGGGGAAAGAGAGGACGAAGGTGATCGATGGGGAGAGGAGAGGAAGAGGGAGAGGGAGAGGGAGGAGGGAAGCGAATCGGAGAAGAGGAACAACGGAGCCTCTTGGAGAGTGGCGGAGAAGGAGGAAGTTCTTCGAAGAAAGATCGCTTGCTTCCGCACACGGCAGCAGACATCGTTCTTCAATGTTAACACCGATTTCAATCAATCCTTCCTCGATCGCCTCCTTCTAATACCAATACAATCCCGAGAACCCGGGTTAGGATTAGGGTTAGGGTTAGGGTTTGGCAACAACCAGTGTTCGGAATCGGAGGGGTTTTCGTGAGGGTTAGGTTCTGCGCTGTTCCTGGTGGGAGGAAAAGGGTGGCAAGTTGAGGATTATTTATAGTGCTGTGCCCACAAAGGAGACGAAACTGTGCCCCACGTGCTTCCCACCGCGCGTTGGCACCAACGATTCTTTTGTCGGAAATTCTCCCTAAAATCCAAAACTCCAAATTGTATATCGATTTTCTTAAAGAGGAGGGAGGGAGCGTCACTCACTCGCTTTTTAAATTTTATTATCTAACAATTTTTAAATTATATCGATTTTATGTGTATTGAATAGTAATGGAAAAAAAAAGCCCAACTCGCAACGGACTATTTAAAAATAATAATTTAAATAAAATTGAATCAATTTGATAGGGTCGAATAAGTCGTGAGGTGAAACTAGAAAAATTAAACTTATTTAATTTGATATAATTTTTTCTTTTAAAATTATATATATATGTATAGTTTTGGAAAGCTTCTTTCGTACGTTCATTTAAACGAACAAAGTTCTTAAATTTATAATGTTCAGTTAAGTTAATTTTTAAAATTTATAAAATAATTAAATAATTTTTAAAATTATACATTATCAATTAATTTAATCTCTTAAATTATAATAAATAGTCAAATTAAGTATTTAAATAAATAAAATAATAAAATAATTTCTAAAATATAAAATTATCAGCCAATTTAACTTTAAAATGATAATATTAACTTAAATTGATGCGTAAAATAAAAAAAAACTTAATTGCACTTCTTATTTTGTGACTTTAAAATTTTACAAATTTTGTCATAATTTTTTTCATATATTTTACTTGTTTATTTTATATATTTTATATTATATATTATTACTGTATTTGTTAATTTCAATTTAACTTCCTCAAGTATATGTTTATTTATTATATAAAAAATAAAATTTAAGATGATAAATTTATTTTTAAACATTTTTTATATGAATTTATAAATTATATATATTTATTTATTAAATCATATAAAATAAATTACTAATTAAATTATATAATATTTTATAAATTTTTATTCATTAAAGTTTTGTTTATAAATAATTACTCTGTAAATAAAATAGTGAAAAATGTCTAAATAATTTATAACTAATGAATAATTTTATATAATTAAATAAATAAATTTATGTAATTAAAATAAAAATACTTAATAAAAAAATTGGATAGTTGTAAAAATTTTAAAGAATGAGAAATTTTTGATAAATTTATATAAGTTTATGGTTAAAATGTATAAAAAAATTTGATTGTTAAAATTCAAAAAATTAAAAACTATAAGACAAAAATTATAATAACTCATTTTAATTTTAGAAACTAATTTAATCAATTATTATAATTTTAATGAATAAATTAATTTCATATATCAATTTGATCCTTCATTACGAGACTAAATTAATAATATACAATTTCAATTACTATTTTATTGTATTATTAATTTTAGAGATCAACTTTACTAACTACTACGACCTTAATGATTATTAATGATTAAATTGATTATTCTCTCTAGGATGCGTTTAGATAGCTGAGTCCTCGATAGCAGGGTTGTTAACTTTACTTGGAGGAAATGTATAGTTTGATCCCTGGAAAACGTTACGTGTGTAGGTAAAGTTTTTAGAACTTCTCATTTATACAAATTGATTTTCCGAATTCATCAACTTGTTAACAAATTTGCCGTAACGTGATTGTTAATTTGTTAACAAGTTCTTCATTTTAGAAGTGTCAATCTGGGTTAATGTGAGTGATTTAGACTAGGCTATTGTAGGCTAATCCATTTTTTAGTTGTGTTAGATTAAGTCAATTAAGTTGTGGGCTAAAAATTTATTATCCTAACTCATTATGATTTACGAGCCGAGTATATTACTGCATGAGTTCACTTAAAAAAAATAAATGAGTAATTTGACAATCATATCACTAATATAATAATTAACATACACATTAACATTTATATAAAATGATTATTTTATCATTGAATTCTACTCTCTCTCTATATATATATATATATTACTTTTATCGTGAAAAATAAGAATAATAAATATAAATCATTAAATTTTAAATTTAAATTTCTCATATTTTTAAAATAAAAAATTTATTCTAATTTAATAAATTTCATTACAAATGTCTTCTACTCTTAAAATTATATTAAAAATATCAATAAAAATTGAAAAATTATAAAAATAAAATCAAGCCTACTAACTAATCCACCAACTCAAACTTATATGAGCAAATGAATTTTTAGATTGAATTAAGTAAAATAAAGATTATACTTGAGTTTTTAGAAATTAACTCACCCTATTTTAATACAAATTATATAATTGCTCAACCAAGTTTGCATGATCTGTTTGAATTCATTAATAATTCTTGCGTTCATGGCCCTTCCCTCTTGCAATCAAGTTGGCATGATCTAAAAAGTGACGAAATCAAAATGTTATTAATTTTATTGACTTTAGACTATTCCAAAATGTTTTAGAAATAATTACACCAACTCTTGTATGTGGTATGAACATAGTTGACTTATTTAAGTTTGATTACAATATGATTATAATACCGTCATTTTGATTAGTAACTAACAAAACAATTTTAAATTCCTAATAGATCGAATGAAATTGGTTATTCGAAGAAAATACTAGAAAAATATTAACAATTTATAATAAGAATTTAGACGCAGTACAATATATGTTGTTCTCTAATTAGAATTGAATTTTCTGAATTACATATTTTTAATGAAATTCTTTGTTACATGTATTACTAAGGTGAAACTTTAAATTTGATGAAACAAAACAACATCACCTATACTGCTGCATCTTAGTTTTGTTTAGTATAATATGACTCGATTAGGCAAACCTTAATAGCAATATAACCTATAATGCTGCATCTTAGTTTTGTTTAGTATAATATGATTTGATTCGGCAAAACTCAATAGCAATATAACCTATAATGCTGCATCTTAGTTTTGTTTAGTATAATATGACTTGATTCGGCAAAACTTAATAACAATATAACATAGTAACAAAAGGTGAAACACAATGCTGATATCAAATTGGTAACCACAAAGGGAATAATGATACCCATGCTACACAAACGAACAAACCCCAAGCACTCATACAATCACGCATGCAGTAAAAATACCCATGCTAATCTAATAAACGGGCACCAAGTGTTGCTATGCAAATTGCAACGTTAACAAGAAGTCAACAACAACAAAAAAAATACCTTCACAACCTATATTTAACCCCTCAAAGTCATAGTTTCTTCTTTCTTTTTGTACCATTCACAGTTGAGTACTCTCTTTCAAGGGACGTTCTAATTCTTTTTCTTCTGAAATATAGTCTAAACTGTCATCAGACACTGATATCCCATCATTGCTTTCTATAGCTACAGAGCTTCTGAACATTCCACTGTTCTCTATATGAGAAAATTTATCTTTAGATTCTCCCTTGAGTAGCTCTACCACATCAAGCATGGTGGGTCTCTTCTCAGGAAGATCCTGAGCACACATAAGTGCAACTAAAACAACCCTTTTAAGCTCTCCCTCCACATAGTTACCATTTAGTCTAGGATCAGCAATTTCACTGAATTTCTTCTCACAAACCAATGGCAACGCCCAATCAACTATCGATCGCCTAACCGTGGAACTAAGCTTTTCAATCGGTCTTCTGCCACTGGCGAGTTCCAGAAGGAGAATGCCAAAACTGTACACATCACAACTCTCATTTGCTTTGCCTAACATAGCATATTCTGGTGCAAGGTAGCCTAAGGTACCCTTAACTTTTGTAGTCACATGTGTTGCCCCATCAGGGATCAACTTGGAAAACCCGAAATCAGCAACCCGGGCCTGGAAATCAGAATCCAGCAACACATTACTTGCTTTAATATTCCTATGGATGATATATGGTGTTGCTTGGTGATGAAGATATCTGAAAGTGATGAAGTTTAGGAATAATACAATGATAGTGGAAGAAGCTCATAAGAAAAGTGAGGTTAGTACTTAGTACTCACACAATTCCCTCAGCAGATCCAATTGCAATATTCATCCTGCGATTCCAATCAAGAACGCATTCAAATGGGTGGTGTCCATGAATATGAGAGAGCAGGCTCAGATTTGGCATATATTCATATACAATTAGCCGTTCCTGTCCTTCAGCACAGTAGCCACGAAGACTGAGAAGATTCTTGTGTCGTATTCTTGCCAATATTTCAAGTTCAACGGTAAAATCTGTCTCCGCTCTGTTGTTCCAAACTTTCAATCTTTTCACTGCAATCTGGAATGGCAAGATTTTGTAAACAAACAAAATGGCTATACAGCTATACTATTTGTCTGCAATTAGCAGATTTCAGTAGTTTCAATTGCTAGATAAAATGTTTGGAATAGAGGTTTTTGCAGCATTAGACCCTGAAACTTCTGATTATATTCTTTAGAGATCACATCGCAAGGTCAAATCAAATCTACAATCCATTAAGGAACATAAATCAAACTCTTTTCTATAGTATACATGCAATCAATGGCTACTTTAGTTCAATGCTATTGCTATGACTAAGAATGATAATTGGATATTAAAAATTCTTATCAACAGCAAGGTATCATATTACTTAGACTCACTCACAAATCATGATAAGAAAACTGGGGTACTCGTATTGAAGGATTTCTGCAACAGAAAATAGAAGCGACCTGGGAGCAGGGGTTTCAGTTTGTGCTTCCCTCCCATTCAAGCTCAATATGATGAAAGAAAAATATTAAGTGTGCTGATAAATACTAATGCTTTATAGTTTATACTCTGCGAGAAACATATTCGCATTATTGTATTAATCATGATTGCTTCTTTGGATATAGATTATCCGGTACTAACATTACAACATGAAAGAGGGCAAAATAAGATATTACTTCATTAAAGTAGATGAATAGAAATGAAAGTATGATGGCATGGATGTCAAATCAATTTTAGTCTTGGCAAGGATGGAAATTGGAAAGAAAATAATAAGGAATGGAAATAATCATGCGAGTGTAATAGATCTGTCATTATCGAATAGAACATGTATCTGAGAAAACTCATTTATATGGTTCATTTTTTACAAATATATGATTAAAGTAAATGTAACACTAGATGGCCCCTTTCCGCGGCTAAAATGAGCAGTGCAGGAATAAACATAGAAGGCAGAGAATGGCAATGAAGCTGATTTGATAAAATGCATAACATAAACAATAAATAAAAATGAAAGTATAGTCGTACTTGTGAGCCATCCCAAAGTTGGCCCCAATACACACTGCCAAAGCTCCCTTCTCCAAGCTTGTTATCATAGTTGAAATTGTTTGTAGCAGAGTGTAATTCCTTCAAAGAAAACACCCGCCATGTAGGTTGTTCTTTCCCTCGCCTTCTGCTGTATGAATAATCCATTGTTAATTGTTATGTTCAAATCTACTCTCTTTGTTTTGCATATACAGTTGTAACTAACAAACTAACCCTTACTAGATCCTTCAATTCTTACTCAAGACTCAACACTATACAAACATCTAATATTCATTTTCGTCAAACTCCAACTCATACTAGTCCAAAAAACCAAAAGTGTTTAGAAAGATAGATGAATTATTGTCATACCGATTCGAAACTTTTCCGCAACAAAACCAAAACGCCATAACGTTTCCACCAAGCAGTTCTCTCTAGAAAAGATGAAGAAAATCAAAACTTGAAATCGACCCAGGAACCGAATAAATGAACATGTGTGACAGAAAAGATAAAACTAAGAACAGGGATGAGGAAAAAGTGATGTTAAGGACAGGTTGTGTTGCGGGCCTGGGAAAACCCGAAAAGTGGTGAGAGAGTGAGTTTCGTTTCTGTTTAATGGAAGTTAAGGCTGGTTACTCCTTCGTCCTTCTCAACCTCAACTCCAGCTGTTGCCATATTTATTCATTTATTAGTTATCAAATAAAAACAAAACATATAATGTATGGGGCCCATTTCTTTTTTAAATTTTAATTGTCTTTTGGGGGGAAATTAATTCACTAATCAATAATATGTTGTTGCACTTTATGACCTCTTGCTGTTCCATAGTCTCACGCTTCTTAGGATCATTTTAAAAAAATAAAAAATACATGTATTGTGTGTGGCAGTTAATTCTGTTCAAGTTCATTCCGAACTCTATCTAACACATCAACATAAGATTATTGGTTAAATTAGAGGAACTAATTTCATCAATGCATTCTTTGGTTCTTCTTACAATTAAAAAATTAAATAAGACAGAAATAAACGAGAATAAAAAATAAAATAAGTTTGTTTTTAAATAGATAAAAATATATATAAATAATTTTTTCTTTATTTTAATAAGTAAATAGGAAATTAATAAAAAAAGTATAAAAATATTTATATTATTTAAAAATAAATGTAACATAAAAAAATTTAAATCTTTTTATTTTATTATTTATATTATAAAAACCATTTGAATTTTTATAAGAATCTAAACTAAAAACTGAAAGCCAACTTTCATCCTCTCATTTTTACGCTGCAAAATAAAATTCTCTAAATAAATAGTCCAATTGTAAATTTTGATTACTTTTAGAATAAATAATGAGTATTGATAATGTAATTTATTCAATTACAAATTATCATACGTGATAATCGTAAAAAAATTAAATATATTTATTTATTTTTATAATTATTATTTAAAAATTTATATAAAAGATCATTAATAATTAATAATAATAAAAACTACATGAACAATAAAAAAACATTATTTTGTTTCTCTTTCCTTTACTTTCATTCTTTTAAACACGGTGTGAGTGTTTAGGGAAGAAAAAATCAACCTCTATATCATAATTCTACCTTCTATTATTTTCAATGTCAACAAATCCAAACTCATCTTAATATAATATATATATATATATATATATATTCTTCTTGTGACATGTGATTTTGTAATTGTTTTAGTATTTTATTTATATAAAGTGTTAAATTATTAATTATTTTTAAAAATTTATTTTATTTCAACATTTCTCTCTCTCAAATTTTAGCTGTATTTATTTCTAAAATTTATTTATTTTTTTGCCTGAAATTTGCTTATATTGTTAAAATGATTTTTTTTTTAATTTCCTTTTTTTCATCTTAAATATAAAATTATTATATTTTTAGTTATTTATTTAAAATATTTATACAGAATTATCTTACAATTTTAAAGATTTATATTTTATATCTTTTAATTTTACTTAAATAAAAATATAAGGTATTTTACTAGGAATAATAAAGTTTTCTATGGAAAACAAGATAAATGAAATGAATATATGTACTATACTTTTATAAATTGTTATATAATTATAAATTCAATTATTATATGTGATAAGTTTGTTGATTTTAACAATATCTTAAAAATTATTAAAAAAATAACTCATAATTGATTAATAATGTAATAACTTTTAACCTGACATACATGTCTATTAAATTAAATTAAAATGAATTTATTAGGTTCAATAATTATGTTTTTATGGCTAAATTTTTCAATGGAACTTAAATTTATCATAAATTTCAAAATAGTTTACTAGAAAGTGAGAATAAAAAACTTATGTTCAAAAATAAAAAGATTTAATTATAACAATATAAAAAAAATCAAATTTAAGTTAAAAATAATTACAATTTGAACCTTTATAAAAAAAACACACTCAATTAGTATTTTTGATGAAATAAAGAAATATAATGACAACAACCATGTATAGTTGTGTGGACCACAAGGCCAAGGAGGCACTTGTCTCCCTCAATAATTTATAGTCTTAAAATTTTTCACATATTTTAATAAATTATTTATTATTAGTTTAGATTATTGAGTGACAAATTTTATTATAATATGATGTACTATTATTTTTATTAGTAAGATTATATAATCTTAAAATATAAATATAAGTGTTATGGTAAATCATTTAAGTTTACTTTTATTATTTATTTAAAAATAAAATTTTTATTATTGATTTATTTTTAAAAACAAACATATTTCGAGAAGCATATCATATTCTTCTAAAAGCATTACATTATATAAAAATTATATTATTTTTAAAATACATACATTGTTTCTAAAATATTATTAGCAAAACTATTATTATTACTGAAAATATTTTCTATATAATAAGAATGAAAGGTTAGAAATATTTAATTATAAAACTTTAATAAATAATTTTGTAGAATAAAAAATAAATAAGTTAATTTTGTTAAATTAATATTTGAATGTAAATTTCGTCTTAGGCCTTGTAATTTATAAGGCCCTGCAACAAGGTTAAAACCCAATAACTTATGTATTCTACTTAAAACCCTGTCACCAAGCCAACCTAATGATATTTAATATTTAATCTTATGTTCTACAAAAAGGTATTTGTAAAAAAATAGTTAAGAAGTTATTGAAATATCAAATGAAAAAATTTATAAAGGAGAGACTTATATTAGTGAATTTAATTACAAAATTACGAATTGAATTAGGATCGGAGAGAAGCCATGTTAAATATAATGGGCATCAAGCCTTTAAACTGTGGTCATTTATACTCGATAATAAGAGAATGTTTTTTATTTTTAGTTTGAATTTGAATACCATGATATAAAAAAAATAGAAGAGATAATATGATTTTCTTCGGATATCTTTCAATAGTCGAAACTCTTTGATGCTTTGTAGAATACATTATTTTCTTTCTACTGAAAACGTTATTCCTACGAAATAAATTATTCTTATCACATTACATGCTGATCTGATTATTTTAAAAAATTTAATACTTACTTTTGGATGAATTTAGCTTTTGGTTTGCACAGAAAGCTCTCTAATTAGAAATTAATGTATCCAAGATATTATCCATGCATTTTTTTTCCTGGATTTAATGGACCATGCAGATTCCTTTTTCTTACTTTACAAATTTGCCGTAGTAGTTTTTCTAGCCTTTCATATGCATGGCCCAATCATTTTATTACTCAATACCGGTATCAATATGTTTAGCTATAATTTTTGCGAAAAAGGTATAAACAATTTTTTTATAACATAAAATAATTATAAAGTTAAGAAGAGTTTCTGATGGTTTTATGAGATTTATTTTTACACAATTTGAGTGATGTAATATTTTTCTAATATTCTTGTTAATATTTTTTACTTCATAATTAATTGCTAAAAAATAACAAAGTAATGTTGGAATTTGTTATGTACAGCTCTCCCAGGAACTGTGTACTTCTGTTTTTGTTTAGCATATGCAATGATAATGTTTTTGCAGTATTTCTGGTTTTGGGGTGTGATCTTGCATTTGTCAGGAAATACAAGAATTGCTATCAATGAGGATTTAATTATTTTGTTATTTTGATTTCCCTTTTCGATTCGGTAATAGCCAAAGCAGAAAAAAAAAATTGAGTTACGTTCAAGTGCCAATAATGGATGATTTGTCATCTGAGAGGTTCGCATGAATCATTGAGAATTTTTTCAGACTTAACAAAGAAAGTATGTTATGCCGATTTCTAGATTGGGAGACACAAATGGTGTGTGGAACTTTTTTTTCTTCTTTTCGTATGGTTTTCATTATCGCTCAACTGCACCATGGTTCTTATTTTGGTTGAAACAATTTTTATCTCTCCTTCCCCATTCTACTGTTCCTCTGTGTATAAAGATCATGTCAAATGTTCATAAATAGTAAAGATAAGAATAATAAGGTGAAGATGGTTGAACAAAAAATTCGAGAGTTGACAAAAGAGTTAAAAAAATCTTAATGATTAAATATGGTTGTATCTAACGTAATATATTCATAGTCACATTATACATTTAATGTTTTTTAATTCTTAATTTTTTTAATAAAACTTTATCTTGATTCAGATTTTTACAATTTTTAGAAAATTACATAACTAAAAAACTTGATAAAATCAAAGAAAATGATGAAAGTGCGTTAACCAGTGATAATTAATATGTAAAAATTTCCACTCATTGCTAAGGCTAGTTACTTACATGTTTAGGTGACAAATTTGGCACATTGATTGTCCCTTGTTATTGTATTTAATTTTGTCAAGTTTTTTAGTATATGATTTTTTTTTTAAATTGTACAAAGCTAAATCAAGACAAAGTCCCTATTTGTCTTATTAAAAAAAATCAAGAATTAAAAAACATTAAATGTATAATGTAACTTGGAGTATTTTAGCTTAGAGGTGACAATATTTCAATTATAGGAATCTTCTTTTCAATTCTTTTGACAACTCACGAATTTTTTCATTAAACCATCTTCGTCTTACCTTTACCATTTATGGGCTTTAGACAATATGCTTATACACAAAAGAACAATAAAATAGGGGAAAGAAGGGGTGAAAGTTGTTTCTAACGAAATAAGAATCATGGTAAAGTTGAGTTGGTGAAATAAACCTCATAAACAAAATTTGTATAATAAGAAAGTTGAAAAATTTTCAAGCATGTGCAAAAGCTAATGTGCTGAATGTGTGATGTGTATCAAGAAAGATATTCGAGAGAAGAGAAAAAGTTAAAAGGAGTAAGATTTTAATTGGGTTGAAGGCCCAATAGCGAAGGCAAGAGTCATGAAAACAAATAAAATTTTACTTGAAAACGGAGATTAACACTTATAAGTTCAAATCCAAAATGAAAAAAGAAAAATATAAGATAACACACTTAATTAAAGTGAAAAAAATTCAAACTTATAAACTTAATGATGCACGATCGAATTACAACCTAATTTTTATTTCATTTTATTTAAAATTTTTTTAATTTTTTTATTTTAATAAATGGACTGATTTGTTACTAATTAGGAAATCAAATTTTAAACTAAGGTTCTTTTATTAATTTAAATTATAATTTAAGTCTTAAGCTGGTATAAATATTTGTTTATGATAGTTTAATATTATATTTGTTTCATAATTTAGAGTAGTCTTTTTTGAAATAAATTTTATAAATAGATATATAATTTATGTCATTATTTATCGAGTTGAATAATATTGGGATTTATTCTTAATGTGAGTATAATATTCGCTTTTTTTAACTTCTTGGATTATAACTCCTTTTAATTTTTATAAAAAGTTTTAATGTTTTTGTAGCATATTCTTCTCTAACTTTTCATTCTCCAAGGAGTATAATGTCCTCTTACATTTTTTTTTGGTTATTTTAATTCTCTTGTTTTGATACTTGTTAGGCTTCATTTAGAATAATATTATCAAGTTTGTGCAAGTTTTATATTTTCCTATCAAGACCATTTAATCCCAATTATATCAATGCGTTATTTGAAGTAATTAATTAATTAATTAATTAATTTATTTCTCAGTTCAATCGGGTCAAAGATATTCACACTTCTTAGATAACATAAAATAAAAAAAAATGTATATCATTTTATTAAATAAAGTAATGAATGTATCATTTAAATAATATAAAAGATGTATGTATCACTTTGTTAAATACATAAGATAAAAAATATATATTTTTGAAATAAAAAATGTAAGTATCATTTAGAAAAATCTCAAAAAATGTAAATATATTTTATAAAATTTGTATTCAACGTATTATGCATATAGATAAAAACTTTGACAGACCTAACGATATTGCTAAGTATGTATTATGAATGGCAAAATTATCAAAAGGAAAACCAATTAATCCTTTTCTTTTTTTTCTTGTGAGAGGGTCATAGACTTATCAAAAGGAACATGTTTTCTTTGCGATGTCCTGTTGACAAGATCACTGTTGGTGAGGTGGCACTGTCCAACAGATGACTAATCGGTTGGCATGGGGCATCTAATGTTTTTCTTAATTAAATAAAATTTGGTAATTTTTCATTTTTTTTCATCTTTACTCATTTTTCACTTTTATTTTTGAATTTTATTCACCGTCCTATCGTGATTTGATAGCCAAATCTGACAATTATTTACCATTTTGATTTTATTTTATAGCCAATAGTTATCCTCCCAAGCTTCATTTGTTACGAAATGTATAGAGTTTGATCAATATTTTCCTAATAATAATTTAGCATCTAATAATTGAAGTAACTTACGCAACAAGGAAGTGAAAATTTTTTAGCAATTTAAAATTAAGATACTGTCATTAAGATACTGTCACTTGTGACTGAAAATGTAGGCTTTTATTCAATTACTTTTTATGTATGAAATGTAGGTTTGAATGATAGACACACGATAATTTGAGACTATTTTTCCAAAACAACAATCAAATTAGAAAGAGGACTTATTTTAAATTTTTAATAACTTTATACCTTCCACTTATAAAATTGACATAGTAAAAATCAAAACATAAATATTAACAACTTTATAAACCAATTATAGGAAGTAACTTTTACAAAAGTGTGACATCAAATATTAGGTATAACGTGCATGAAAAAATATCTATTAAAATATTAGTATAGTAAATAAATTGTAGCATATTGAGAGATTGGTCTTTAATATAGATAAAAAAAATACATTACGTTCCAAAAAAAAAACAAAAACAATCCAAAGCCATATTTTCTAAAATCTAATTCTTTTGGTCATCTAGTCCCAATTGATTGTAATTTTATTTGGTTGCATTTTATATTTTGGTTTTTCAACGAGCAGTTGGAGGGAAAAATAGAAAAATAAAATAAAATACTTTTTTTATTAAATTAAAATATTTATATATAAGTTAATTTATAAAAATTTTATTATATTAACTTCTCTAAAAATATACTTTTAACTTGTGAATAAGTTTATTTTATTTTATTTTGTAAGTTTTTATAAAAAAAATTATCTAATTCTGTTATTTGTTTAGTTATATTGAATTGAGAATAATTTAAAATCACAAATAAAAATAATTACTCACTCTAACTTTTTTATAAACTTAAATTTAAACTTTGTGTTGATATTTTTTTATGAATGTACATAATTTATTATGCATAAATTAGATACTTTTTATAAACATATTCTTAAATTTGAATAAAATCAATAAATAATAAGTGAAATATAATAATATTTTAAATTACATGAGAATTTAACTTTATTTTATATAAAAAGTGTTTTAAAAATTTTACTTTAACTTTTATATGTATAATCAATAAAAATTAAAATAATAAATATATTAATAATAAAAATAAAAAATTTAAAATTAATAAAAGATATTTATAAAAATAAAATATATTTTATTAATATAAAAAATAATTTTAAAAAATATATAAATTTAATACTTCTATTTAAATAACACAGATAAATTAGTTAATTGAATATTATAATATATAATAAAGTATCACATAGTACTTACTCAGTGCTAAAATGTCAGCACCTTTCCAGTGTAAAAAAAACCAACGACCACAAAATTCAAAAGGCATAGTAAATCCTAAATCCTAAACAAATGAGGAATGATCACTTGTGCAGATTTTTTTCCTACTCTAAATAAAAAAAGAAGAAAACAAAATTAGAATTTTTTTTGCGTAGTCGAATGTCTCTAAAACTAACCTAACCTAACCTAGGAAACTCCGTCGCTGACTTATTATTAATTCATTCCCCACATTATGTCCTCCACACTTCAAAACGATCTCCAACGGTCATGAACGGCGGCGGCGAGGCCTCCGTCAAGCGCAAGCGCAGACACCAAGCGGTTTCCACTAACGGTGTTAAGGCAAACGGTGAGATGGCGAAGACCTATGCGCACTACTCCGAACCGTCGTTCATGAAATGGACGATGGCCGACGCAGTCCACGTGGCGTCGCACCATTGGATGCCATGTTTGTTCGCATTGGGGCTCCTCTTCTTCATGGCCGTGGAGTACACGCTCCTAATGGTGCCGTCATCGTCGCCGCCCTTCGACCTCGGCTTCATCGCCACGCGCTCCCTCCACCGCCTCCTCGAGTCGTCGCCGCTCCTCAACACGCTCTGCGCTGCCCTCAATACGGTACGTCGTTTACACTTTCTCCAGATCTGACAATTTTCTAGTTTGGAATCTCCTTGTGGGCAATTGGGGAATCGAATTTGTTTGAAGGAAATGCAAATGGGTTGGTCTCAAAATCTGATCTTTTTGGTTTTGTTTACTTTGCATTTATGGGTTTTAACATGCTAGGTTTTTGTTGGAATGCAAACGAGTTATATCTTGTGGACGTGGCTGATTGAAGGACGGCCAAGAGCCACAATTTCAGCATTGTTCATGTTCACATGTCGTGGAATTTTGGGATACTCCACCCAGCTTCCGTTGCCTCAGGTCATTCATTCACTTAATCAACCATACTTTCAATTTAGATGTACATACTTTTTAGTGTATTTTATGATTAAAGTTTGTTTTAATTTTGATGATGAATAGGAGTTTTTGGGTTCGGGTGCTGACTTTCCGGTGGGGAACGTGTCGTTTTTTTTGTTTTTTTCGGGGCATGTGGCTGGGTCGGTGATAGCATCGCTGGACATGAGGAGGATGCAGAGGTGGGAACTGGCGTGGACTTTCGATGTTCTTAATGTTTTGCAAGCTGTGAGGTTGCTTGGTACTAGAGGCCATTACACTATTGATTTGGCCGTGGGGGTAGGTGCTGGAATTCTTTTTGATTTTTTCGCTGGTAAGTACGAAGAACATAGCATAAGGAAACCTGTTCTCGCCTCATAACACTCTTTCATTGCCTCAACAATCTCCATATGGCTACAAAAGGATGGATCATGCTGCTGTAAAAGGGCAAGAATTTTAATTGTAAATTAAAAATCAATTTTTAATTACTCTTTTTTATCTTTTTTTACTATGTTTTAGTCTCTATATTAAAAATTACCCGTTTTAATATCTCTGCAAGAGTTTCACAACACACTTGACGACATTATCGAAAGTAATATTAAAAATACTTGTGTAAAAATTAAATCGGGTAATTTTGATGTATAGAAACCAAAATTCGTTGTCATTATCATATTAGGAGTAGTTTTAAATTTGATTTATTTCTCTAGTTCTTTTGTAAAGATGTTACTATTGTAGTTCCGAGTTTATTTTTTAGTGGAGTCTGGGTTGGAATTCGCTTGGCAATTGCCATGATTGATTATGCGTGTTAAAGGGAATTGATTGTACATCAAATTTTCAGATTTTATTTTAGTTCATTCATAGTCATTGACTGGATAACTTCGTTGCATTAAATTTATATTTTAATTTGAATAGTGTGGTTATTTATTTAGGATAATGATATTTTGACTTTTTTTTTTTTGTGTGACATCTAATTCTTTTAAACATCACATCCCACTAACACCTCTTATCTCTCCATCTCTCTTTTCTTATAATACCAAATTACTTATCATTCTTGTCTTTTTTCTTTCCTTCTTTCTTTAAGTATTTTATAGTATATTGGTGTCCATTTTCCATTTATAAATAAATGCAAGTTTCCTTTTGTTTGGCACGCAAAGACAAGTCCGACACGAAAATTACGCTGGTTTTGAATAATTCAACGGAGTGATGGAAGGAGGGAATACAAATAATTGACTGTAATGTTTTGTATTTTAGCTTGTTTTCAGCTGCCATTTTGGGAAGGGAAGATTTTTTTCGGCAACATTTTCTTTTTGTACAAATGCCGTAGTGTAATAACAAATGGATAAACGATTATTTTAGTTTCAAACTAAAGCTATACAGGGCACTGTCATAATATTCTATAAAATTAAAAAAAAATGTTAAATAAATTTATAAATTTTAGTGATTTTATTTAAGTCTTTAACTTTAATTATTTGTTGATATTTTGATCGCCACACAGGTAATTTAAGTAATAATATTAATATATTTAAAGATTAAAATGATAATAACTGGTTAAATTTATGAATTTATATAAAATAATTGAAATTTTTCATAGACTTATTTAATATTTTTTAATTTCAGAAAAATTACTATGTCAGCACCTAACCATTTTAAGGATTCAAATTTTCGTTTCCTCACTAACATGTTCTTATTTTCTCAGTGATATAAATCCATTTCTAATATTAAAAAAAAAACTATCAGAATTCAGAAACAAACTCTCTATTTTTGTTGTGACTTACATAATGTAATATAATAATTTTATATTTTACGTCTTCTTGTTTAGGCAAGTGAATTGTCAAAATAAATAAAGAATTAAGGAGAAAAGTAAATTATTTAATGATGAGTATGACACTTGTTATATTAGAAATTTAAAAGGATTTGTCTTTAATATATATATTTAAAAAAATTAACAATTGTTTTGAGAATATTTATTAGAATTTTTTTATGAATATATTTTAAGATATCTGTCAATAAACATTTTATATATTTGTTAAACTCATTTAATAATTTTTAAGTAATATTAATAAAATTTAGAATAAATAAGACTACTATTTTATACTGTGTAATATATAGAATAGAATTTTATTTTATATATTCAAATTTATAATAAATGTTTTTAAATATATAAATTATATTATAATTAAAATTAATAATAAATAAATATTTTTAATATAAATTATATTTTAAATTTATGTAACCAATTTATGTTATTTTTAATTATTGATAATTTCTTTTAAAAAACTGATATTCAGTTTAAAACTAAATATATTTAAAAATAGATTGAAAGATGTTATGGTTGAAAAATTATATTAAGAATGATTTCTAACTAGTTTGCATTGTAAAAACTTTTAAACTAATAATATATGCTAATTAAACTAAAACTTTTATTTTAAAATTTAATATAAACTAATCCCGCCGCACTCGTTAGCTTTGCACATTAACTTTGCTAGGGGTGGTGATGAAATTAAAAGGAATATATATATATATATATAAAAGGGGAAGATAAGTAGAAAATTTTCATTATTTTCATTATTTTATATATAATATTTGAAATTATCAAATAAAGTGGAATAATATGACTTTTTTTTTTAAATTACACGAGAAAGGAAAAAAAAACTA
Source organism: Mucuna pruriens (assembly GCA_025330945.1). Taxonomy (NCBI): domain Eukaryota; kingdom Viridiplantae; phylum Streptophyta; class Magnoliopsida; order Fabales; family Fabaceae; genus Mucuna; species Mucuna pruriens. The sequence continues at coordinate 1,256,902 of JAENHJ010000529.1, forward strand.
TCAAATCAAACAAATCCAAAGTTTTTTTTTTCCTTTTTAATATACATAAGGTCTATTTTTATATATTAATTGAGATAAAATAAGTTTAATATATAATTTATTTATAGAATTAAATTATATAAACATGGAAAGATAATTTCAAGAAATTGGTAAAGGGAGTGGAATAAGATAGAGTTTTGCATATGAGAAGTTATAGGTTCGAGTTTTTACTCGTCTTCTTCGTGTGAGATAAATGTAAAAGGTTATAGTAAAAAAAGATAACGATTTTTTCTTTCCATTAATTGGGCCATAAAAGTATAGTGATCGTGATATGAGTGACTACAAATAGCCTCTTCATCCAACAAACTATTTTTCCTTTCTTTAATTTCTAATTTTTATTATTTCTTTTTGAATTACATAAATAAAATAAAAATAAAGTTGAAAATTTTGAATACAAGTTACATAATTAATTTTATCTTGACTTGATAGCTAAATAAAAATCAATGTTGTGCTTAACCACAGTAAAAATAAATAAATATAAAAAGATATAAAATAATTATTTTCAATTTAAGATAAGAAAGTAAAAATAGAAAATATAACATTTCTTCAACATATATTTACTTTTACCATTATTTAAAATTTTTATATATTAAAAAAGAACTTAAATATGTTCCAATCTTCATAAATATGAAATTTCTAAATTAATCTATCTTTAAATTATTTTGTTCAAAATCATTAATAAATAAAAATATTATTTATTTTTAGACTCTAAAAATATTTTTCTATAAAACTAAAAATATATTATCTATTATTAAAGGTAAAATAAAAAATAAAAAATATATAAAGAGAATCTAACTTTAAAACATATTATATTTTAAAAATAAAAAACATTTAAATTCTAAAATAACTATAATGTTAGCATTTTTCATACTAAATTTTTATTAATTTTAATTATTTTAATCTCTATCATCATTACTTACTTATTTTTTTTAATTTTTAATTATATATATAAAAAAATTAAAGTAAAATTTTAAAATAATTCTTATATAATATAAAATTAAACTCTTAAAAAATTTAAGACATTATTAAACTTATATGAAAAAAACAATATATAAAATATTTTAAATTGATTCTGATAAATAAAATCCAACAAAATTTCTAATTTAATTCTTATAAAAATCAGCGAAAGTATTATCAAAGTATGTAAAATAATATTATCGAAGTATGTAAACTGCAATTTGTAATTACGTATACTTTTCTTTCTTACAGGTTGTTAGTTAATTAGTTTAGGTAAGTTAGTTTAGTTGGTTAAAATTAGTTAACTTTTATGACACACTCACAAACACATGTATTCTTTTATTGTATAATTATCTTTCATATTAATTAATATTACAATAAGTTGTTTATATGAAAATTTTATTTTACTCTTTGAACCTTACAGTGTTATTTGCATCACTCATCATGATTTTCATAAATAAATTACACTTTCTGCTTTCATATTAATTAATATTACAATAAATTGTTTATATGAAAATTTTCTTTTACTTTTTGAGGCATCACCCATCATGATTCTCACAAATAAAGGACACTTTCTGGTGGACTAGGAGAGAGAAAAACCTGTTTCAATAGTAACACAAGAGAAACATGGTAGCAATACCATAGTTATTTCAATAGTACCACAAGGGGCCAGCTATTGGCAATGTTCAATGTAAAGAGTGGAATTTACAATATACAATATGTACTAAAAAGCAACATAGAGTATGATCAAAATGTATATTTATGTAAAGTATAATGCTAATCCTCAGACTCAGAATCTAATTCAACCATACATCCATCATCTACATTGGCTAGTGGGTTGTACAGGGGCGAAGTAGGATCTGTGCATCCTACAACAAAATTCAGATCGCACCGATCACCCTGCACGGTTGTTTTCATTCATCATTAACAAACTCAAACTGAATAATCAGTAGTTAAGACATTCAACAATAGAAGAATGTACTCACCCCTTCTTTTGACAAATTACCAATCATAGCACATCTCGTTATAACTTTATTTGTGTCTGGAAATATTGCTTCATCACATGCTCCTTCTTTACTCAGTTCCTCTGCCAACCCCTACCACAGAATAGTACACCCAATTCAGTCTCATGTTAACTAATCCTCAAAATGATTCCATTTTTTTATATTCCATTTCTTTAATAACTCATTAGTCTTTACTTTTGTCTTATAACTTAAAAAGAAAGATTGAGTGTTTGATTATAAAACTAGAGGCACTTGATTCAAAGAGAAAAGGTTTGCCCATTTACCACATTAAAGAAGTCAATTGGCTTGCTCTGTAAATTCTTGGGAAGTTCAAATTGCAGTCTATATGGACCATCCCAGTCTACTCCATTTGTAAATGAGAAGATCAAGTTCAGAGCTGCACAAAAGAAGACCAAAAGTTAACAAGAAAACATTGAATGGTTTTGTGGGCAAAATTTATTACGGAACAAGAGTACCATATTACCATGCTTAGGAATGCATATCTGAATGGAATATAATGAGGCATCAGCTTTGCCTCGATCTTTTCTAAGCATAGCCCTTGGCTCACCACCGCACATAATTGGCTGATTAAAACCTCCTAAATGGATGAAATTTCACAAGTCAGTGGTAAAAAACATGACCAACAAAACAAACAAGTGTGACATATTGACCTCCACAATCTAAGAATAAAATTCTATACAATGCTAACTCTGAATTACAATATCACTTGTTCTTGACATATTCTATGTCTGTTTATAATGAATCCAAATCTTTTGCCTTACTCACAAACGCTATGAAAAATGACATTTTTGAAGCAACCAAGTGGCATCACAAAAATTACCATTAAAAGCAATTCCAAATTCTTCATTAGGGGCAAGCTGAGTTGCAGCTGGATTATAGAAAAGTTTTAGCTTTTCTCCCTGCCAAAATTTGTAAAAATATTTACTCAAAAGGCGATGTCTTAAGTAACTCACAGTGAGTTAACACAATACTTTTATACTTACTGAAGTAGGAGGGAGGCCATTCATGGTTTTCCAATAGACAGCAGCCCTCCCCATTTCAAATTGAGCCCATGAAGGAAGCTTGTACCTATAAACATTGATAGTGACACTATAATTGTGAAGTGAAGAGAAGACAAAAGTAGAAAATGGTATTAAGAAGAGGAACTCATACTCTTGAATTTCCTCAGTTGTTGATGTTATTGCAACAGCAGCAGCTCTGATTTTTTGGCTAAATTTCACATGTCTTTTCTTCACGAGGTAACTTCTTCGTAACGAAAATTTGAGAAAAGGACCAGCTGCATGAGAAATGATAAGTGTTACATTTGAAAAGAGCAGAGACTAATTTAGCTCTTTTGGTAGCAAGGTAGTTCACACTCCTTCTTTACTTACCATTATTGATCCTGAAGTTATAAGATTCATATGGGTGAGATAGTATACTGTACATTCAGATTACGATCTAGAAGGGGAAGTGCCTATGCAGAAATCTAATTCAAGAAAAATAAATGGCATGATCCTCAACAAGTATATTCTGAGTGGCTATAAATTATCAAAGGATTATGTGATAGAGTATGAAACATGTTATGAAATTTGAATGATTATAACAACCCAACAGCTACTTCGTTTCCAATAAATTGTGAAATAATTTAAGGAAAGAATAGTAAAAAGTCAGACAGTATCAACATATTTTAGCTTTATTAAAGTTGTCAAGCAATGTCAACGTAATGATAATTTATTTTGATTAACTTTGGTGGAGAAACTTTCTTCTAGGACTCTGAACAGAACAATAACCGCAGTCAAGAAAGATATAATTATATTAAATAACCCATAATAAAAAATTATGCAAATTCACATGGTCCTTTGCAGCTAAATCCTAAAAGATATTATTGTAGAGAAAGATGCAATAAAAATGAAATAAAGGCGTAACAGAGAGACTGACCAAGAGTGTTCGAAATGCTAGGAGGCACAGGCAAGCATGGTTGCGTGGAAGACGCAAAGATTGACGCATTGGTTGCAGCCATGTATCACACTATTTTGGTGCCTAAGGAAGGTGCTGAAAAGAAAAGAGAAGAGCCTCAATGATATCTAAGAGTTGAACATGTCCAAATTTATAATAGCCAAGAGATAATAAGATAACAAGAGATAAATGATATTTTTCAGTTTCCGTGTCCGAGTGTCGAAAGTGCCAAATGCCAAGACAAACTAATAACACCTCCAAGCAAAGATTTTTTTTACAAGATATTAGTCAAATTGGTATTACTTTTTCAAACATAAAAAATAAAACGACAATTATTTATTTTACTAAAAACATCAAATATTTAATATTTATTTTTAAATAATTATAAAATTCAAATATAATGTATCAAAACACTCATTAAATAATATCTTTATAATACTCATAACAAAATCTAAAAATTATTACAAATGTTTTGAAAAGATGTAAATTTATTAGGTTTAAATATTTTTTTACCTCTAAATTTGGATTAATTTTATTTTTCATCTTCAAATTTAAATTATAATTTTTAGTCTTTATATTTTATAAAATAGTTAATTTTAATTTCTTGTCTTATATTATATATAAAATATAAGTCATCATTTGTGATGTTATAATTAAAAATAAAAAATATTAAATAAAAAAATTTAAAATTAATAATTTTATTTAATTCAATTATACATATAATAAATAATGATTTTGAGTTTTTTCATCCTACATGACGAGAGATTGAAATTAATTATTTTTAAGATGTAAAGATTAAAAATAAAAAATAAAATTAACCTAAATTTAAGTGATTAAAAATATATGTCTTTAAATTTATATTATTAATAATAAAAATTTATAGTAGATATATTTTAAAATAATTATTATAAAAGTAAACTAATTTATGATATATAACAATTATAATTAAATGATAATTCAAGAAAAATTTAATGGTTAAGCTGTAAAGTAATTTTATATTTTTAATTAATTAAAAATTATTATTAACATGACTTGTAAAATAATTATCGTAGAAATTAATAAACTTAGCGTATATCATAATTTGGACTGGACTTTTTTTTCTCATAAACTATTTACTCTTATTATCACTAAAAGATGTTATTAATCAAGTTAATATTTGAATTAGCGACCCCTTTTATTTAATAAACACAAACCTATTCTTCAAGTTCTCATCTTTCGCAAATGAAGAGGACGAAGGGAATGGTCTGTTTTTGAGGATCTAAATTGAAGTTCAGTAGTAGCAGACAAGAGTTAATTTAAAAATTTGTAATTGTGAGAAAGGGAAAGACAAGGGATTTTGGTCTTAGCAATGAAAATATCTGGACCTTATTAGGCGAATCCCTCCGACCAATGTGATTCATAGGCCAACAGCTTGAGGGTTATACAATACCACCTTATCCTTTTTCTTTCCACATTTTCTTCAAAGCTAACCCATTTTCCCACTGCCACACCACAACACAAGTGGTTCGTTTGGTTGGTCACTTGCAAATCACAATCAACCTCACCACATAAAAACCCAAACCCAAAATCTCTCCACCACCTCAAACAAAACAAAACACAACCATTCAATTCCCTTCCCTCCATGGCTCTCATCACCTACCAATCTAAGAACCCCATTCTCCACCGCTTCACCACCCTTCACCGCCCAATTCCACGGTTGGATAGGACCGTTCTTGGTCTTGGATCCTTCTCTCACAATGCCGGCTCCTTTAAGAATCTCAACTTTAACCCAAAGACAAGCAAACTCTCCCTGAAAAACAACCCCTTTACCTATAATTTGGCAGTGACAGCCAAAGCTAATGCCAATGCAGCATTTGGAGAAGATTTGGAGGCAGAGGAGGGTGCATTGAAACACAGAAAGATTTTGTTGTCTCAAGTTGAGGTGAAGAGAGAGAGGAATGTTATCTTTGGGAGAAAATGGAACTCTTTGGATATTGGCACTGCTGGAATTGTGTTGGCCATGCATGCTCTCTGCCTCTTCGCTCCATTCCATTTCAATTGGCCAGCTTTTTGGGTGGCTGTGGCTCTCTATTTTGTCACTGGCCTTTTTGGCGTCACTCTTTCTTTCCATAGAAACCTTTCTCACAGGAGCTTCAAGCTTCCCAAATGGCTTGAATATTTCTTTGCCTATTGTGGGGTTCTGGCTCTTCAGGTCAATTCTCTTTCTTCAAAACCTTTTTCATTATTTTTTCTTTCTTTCTCTTTCTTCATGCTTTTGTTTTTTGGCTGCAGGGTAACCCAATTGATTGGGTGAGCACACATAGGTACCATCACCAGTTTTGTGATTCTGACAGAGACCCTCATAGCCCCACTGAAGGATTCTGGTTCAGCCATATGAGTTGGCTCTTTGATACCAATTCTGTCATAGAAAGGGTATGTAATGATAATGATATGATATGAATGCTCTCTCTCTCTTATGAAGAAGTAAATTTATTGTGGGATATGTTGTCATGTATGTGCAGTGTGGAGAGCCAAACAACGTTGGTGATTTAGAGAAACAACCCTTCTATAGATTTCTCCGAAGCACTTACCTTGTCCATCCTTTTGCCTTAGGGGCCCTTCTATATGCCGCAGGAGGATTTCCTTTCCTTGTTTGGGGAATGGTACCAAAATTTTCTTTCATTTTACTTATAGTTTAAAAAAGATGTTTTGTTTGTTCTTTTGCTGAATTGAGTCATTGGTTAAGTAGAACTCATAACAGAACAGAGATAATTGAGGTCCAATTTGGAAGGCTATTCCAATTTACACCTCTCTTTGATAAACGCAGGGAGTGAGGATTGTTTGGGTTTATCACATAACCTGGTTTGTAAACTCAGCTTGCCATGTCTGGGGGAACCAGGCCTGGAACACCAGAGACTTGTCAAGAAATAATTGGTATTTTTTTTTACCTTAAAACTTTTCATAGTTTGGTAATTGGTTTGAGTTCACAAGTTGTTGTAATTATATATAATGTAAAATTTCTTAGGTGGGTGGCGTTGCTTGCATTTGGTGAGGGTTGGCACAATAACCACCATGCTTTTGAGTACTCAGCGCGACATGGCCTAGAGTGGTGGCAACTAGACATGACTTGGTACGTTGTGAGATTTCTCCAAGCTATTGGATTGGCCACTGATGTGAAATTACCCACCGAAAGTCAGAAGCAGAGAATGGCATTCAATAGTGATTCAATAGCCACATGAAACACAATTCTTTATTCTTGGCCAAGGGTGAAAAAGGAAAAAATAAAAACCATAATAACAAAATGAAAGCAAAGAATTTGAGAGGTTCAAAGGTTTTGGAAGGGAAATTGTTCTTCTGGGTCCTACTTTCAGCCACCATGAATCATGAAAGCTGGATTTAACCATGTATCTGATGGGACTTATAAACAATACTTCTATTGAATATTGATTGACACAAGAATATTTAGTTATTATCCTTGCCACCTTCTTCCTCCTCCTTTATTATCTTATTATATTTTGATTTTGTCACTTTTCGGTATTTGGGCCGAGTTAGTTTCAAAAGTCAGTTATCGAGCTCGGACCATAGTTGACAATGTTGGTAGTTTCTGAATATTTGACAGTTGGAGATCAAAAGATAGAACACAATCGCATCGAGGCACCTTCCACGATGCGAGTAACTACCCTTCACTCTGGGGTTAAACTCCTCCAGCAGAACACATAAGAATGGATAAGTTATAACCTTATAGGTCGATATCTGAAGGTTATTTGTGATTGGAACTATTTCTTATACTTCCTTCTCCATAACAAGGCAAACTTTGTGGTTCTGAAGCCAAACACACAAATCATAATTTCATTAGAGGGATTGATCCTTAAAAAATAAGTGTTAAATATCTTCTTACTTAAAAAGAAAAAACAATTGTAAAACGTTTTGTTGTATTGGTCCCATCACCATCCAAGGCAGTGAGTGGCGTTTGGAATTTTCAACTCAACATTGAGCACTAGAATGGCGTGTTATAATTCTTCGCTAAAATAACGGTGAATGCAGCATTCTGCCTACTTTGTACATTTGATGTTTATTAGATTGAATGATTGGTGTTTCAGTGTGCACATTAGTCATGGCATGGAAAATGGGGCCCTTTTAATTGAAACTTGCACACATATTGGTGCTTAGGGTTTAATTTAATTAAAATGTGGAGGAGATTGATTTAAAGTGAAGTGTGAACTTTTTGAAAACTTATGACTCTACGCTCTAGAGTTCTTTGAAATGTTGTGCAAGGATATTTTGCTTCAAGGTTTTATGCACCGTCCATGTTTTTGGGGTTTTCTTTTCGTTTCACCGACCAGTTAAATGTGGAGGTGACGATTCATTGTTGAATTATCATGTGTCACACAATACACGAGCAAAGTGTTGATGGTGGATCTAAAAGAACAAACACTTCATAAGAATTAAGATTCTCCACGTGCAATAGTGAGAAGATAAGAATACAACAGATACCCCCACTAACTACTGCTTTTTTGTTTCTTCTGCATCTTATTACACTAAATTCTTTATATAAAATCATAAAGTTAGGAGTGGAAATAGACGTGAATGTTTAAAAAATTATGTTATAGGATGATTTGTAGGCTTGTCTAATTTTTTAAAAGCTTAACTTAGTAAGTTAGTTTATTTAAAAGTTTATTTTATATTAAAATATATATAACTTATATCTATATAGGCCAATAAATTAATAGACTAATAATTTTTTTATATAGAATAAATTATAAACTATCAAAAGTAAAATCATTGTTACCCAAAATATAAAATACGGGTGAGAATAGATTGGCTAGGATTTGTAACTCAAGTCTAGTTAATAATAAATATGACTTTCATTATCATTTATTTAAAAATATATTTTGCAATAAGGTTACTAAATAAAGTATAAATTTATCCTCCAATAAATTTATAAATTTCACTCTTCAGGTAGGTAAACATGTTTAATATTTGAAATGATATATATATTATAATAAACTTAATATAATAAATATATATACTGGCAATAAATTATTATTTATATATTTTTAGATAGGATGATACTTTAAATTTAACAAACATTTTAAATGATCTCATTTTGAATTTTTTAATCAAATAAACTTTTTTTTAAAAAAAATTAGTCTAATAAAAATAATTATTAAGATGATATTTTCTTCAATTGGACTCCTTTATCCCAAATTTGTGAGGTTGTCTTAACAAGATTGTTTTTCTGGTTTAAAGAAAAAGGTGCTTTTTCCTTATATTTTATCCATGGAGATTTTCTTGAAAAACCTAAACTAAGCAAAAAAAACAGATAACGCCCACCGTGGGGCTCGAACCCACGACCACAAGGTTAAGAGCCTTGCGCTCTACCAACTGAGCTAGACGGGCTTTGTTTATAATTAACAATAATATATTATATATTGATAAATATTATGTGGATCTTGGTTCAAAAACCAGCTAAACCTGTTTAATGAGAATTTATAAATTTTACTGGATTAAAAAAAGTGTTAATTCTTTTTTACAACTATATTTATAATATTTATCTTATATCAGTGTCAAAATTTAATCCCATTTAGATTTTACGTGTCTTGCTTCTTCTTTTATTTTTTTGTTCAAAGACAAGAAGTTAACAGAGTATTCCACTCCAAGCACCTTCTTCACGCAGCCAAGCCTTTTTGAAAACAAAGCACACTCAATATAACGAGTTAGGAATATTCAACTATTTAAATCAACCTCAATATAACTTATGCATTATAATTAATTTTGAGAATTCATTTTTTAGAGTGTGAACTTTTGTATATTTATTATCTTTCAATGGGTTTCCCGCATCAAACCAAACACATTACATTTTTTCATTTAAAAAATATTATCAAAAACTATTATTTAAATTTAATCAATCTCAACTTATTTAGATATTAATAATAAAAACTTTCCATATATATATATATATATATATAAATTTTGACACATTAAATCAACTTACCAAGCAGTTTACACAGTTTATTTTCATAATTTTCTGTGTAATATTAAATATCTATCTCTTAATTTTTTCACATAATAAAATAAATTTATCATTTTTAACAATGTAAAAGTCTTTTATTATATTCATTCCTTCTTAGCAAATACACACATATACATATTTAGAAATGATTGTATTATCTGAATTTAGAAAATTTATCCAATATAAGAAAAATTGGTTAGGTTGTCCTTTATTTTCTTTCAGCTCACTGGTGCTTTTATCTTTCTCTCTTGGGCTGAAAAACTAAGTCAAAAAATTATTTGGACTTGTTTGTGCGGTCAGGCTTTAGGGCATATTAAGTAGTGTATGTTACGGGCTTGGGTATCAGAAGAAGCACTTTTACAACGGCCCTAAAAAGTTTTTTTTTTCTTAATGATTTTGGTAACGCTAATTCTTAGAACTGATATAATAGAACTGGTAATATAACTTTTTAAAATAATTATCATATTTAAAATACAAAAGACATGAATAGTTTTAAAATATAATGAGACTTGAACTTTGTAAGACATCAATAATTTTATAATGATATGGGAGTTGTTTCTAATAACTAGCGGAGAAACAACAAGACTTTTTATATAAAAATATAAAATCTGACTAAATAAACACAGTTTGTGTATTTGTTCACTAAAATTTAGTCTCTTTTGAGACTTAATGTTATTGATAATTTAAATATGAAGAGTTTATTTAAAGTTATTTATTAATCAAATAATTTTTTATTCAAATTTACAACACCGACACACCTGCTAAACAAACTCGGTTAGATTAATTAGTTTATAAGTTGATTATCGAACATATTAGTAAAAGAATAATGTATTTGTTTATCATTAATATAAGTTTGTAAAGGTAGGATATATATAATGATTAATTAATAAATAAATATTATATATAAATTAAACGAGATAAATGGAGCTGCAGTGCATTGTTCATTTACTTACATACACATAAAATAGGCTGATTTTTAAGAACTATAAAATTTCATATATGATGGAAATCTGGTTTTGTTAGTCGATGATTTCTAATTAAAGGCTTAGTTTTAAATTATTACTTTATTATTTTATATTAAAAATAACAAGGTAAATTATTACCATTGTAATGTTCCTTATTTATTTTTATCATAATTAAATAATGATTGACTTATATTAAATAATAATTTAAAATATTATTAAAAAATTATTGGAATAATGATTTTTATGACTTATAATAATATGTTAATCTCGTTAAAAAGTATAATTTCTTGAGGTGCAATCAAATAATAGTACTATTATAAAAATGACTGCGAATTTTAAAAAAAATTTCCCTTACACTTTATAATCATTTTTGTTATATATGTGCGTGTATTACGGTACTCTTTTAGGCATACACAGCCAAAAACAATATTTAGTTATTTACATAATGACTAATACATGAGAGTATTGTGTTTTCTATGTCAATTTCAGACATTTCGTTTTATGAGCTAAATTGCAATATAGTCGGAGTATATATTACTATATGTTACTATTAATTATTGTTTTTGGAATGTGGGTGATACTCTAAGTTCTCAAATTCATAAAAGGGAGGAGGATAGGTATTGTTCAAAACAGTGAGAACCTCGAGCATTGAAGCCACCAAATTTTCATCATTACCTTTATAAGATAATCACCATACCTTAATGACCTCATAGTTGTGTCAATTATATGAAAATGAAGAGAATAAAAGAACAGCATGATTTCAACTTTTAGCTTCTATGGAACAAGAACAGGAGAATACTGCTATTCGTGTCATTTGGAATTTCGAAGCCATAAAGGGAATGAAATAATAATCATATGAAGACTGACCAAAGGCATTGGTTACAGGAATTGAATAATAGCCTGCATATAGCACGAGAGAGCAAAATGCACGATTGTGATGCTTAACTAGTTTGATTCCAACATTGGTATGGTCACCTTCACAAGTATATATATATATTTCTTCATTTTCTTCTTAACTAATTTTTGTTTGTTTCTTCTGCAGCTGGTTACGTCAACACAAAGCATGCTTCCATTTTAGACATTCGCACCAAAATAAATGCTACCGTGACCCATAGTACAATAACAATATTTTATCAGAGAAGGCAACTTTAACTTTCTATTAATCTGGCTCGGTTATAACTTATTATTTCACTGGTTTGAATTTTAAAAAATTAATTATTCATTTATTATCTTATTATTATACACCATTATAGAAGAATATAACTCATATCAAACCGGTGGTCTAAGAAAAATGAATGGTAATAATCAATTGACACAATGCTATTTAACATCTAGAGCAAGAAAATAACAGTGAAAAGTATATGCATAAAAGGTGATATAATTTAATAAAAAAATAATAAATGATGATGTTAATAAAATGTGAAAAATTATATCTTTTTCTTTCATCTCATTTTTTTTTGGTTATATTATTTATCATATTTATTATTTTTCTTTTGTCTTTCTCATCTTTCTACCTTAATTCATCCCATTTTGTCAGGGAATATTTATAAAGACTCCTAAAATATTTGGTATGTAGAAGTGGCCGTATCATTACTAATTTTTGTGTGTGTGTTGATTAATCAATGTGCTTACGTCAGTTCAAAGCATGCCTTGAGTAAGGATTTCGAGGTTATTATAAAAAATTAACATGCTCATTTTGGTGTATAAAACTAATTTAAGATAAAGTATGCGTAAACCCATAACCTAGGTTGGGATACGCGTTTTAAACTTCTGTGCGGTTAAAGTGCATATTTAACGTGCAGGTAGACATATAAAAAAAAAATTAAAAACTATTTATCATATATCGTCTTTTAATTATAAATTATTATTGATAGAAAAATTATTATAAAAATTAATAATTTATCTTGCATTATAATTTGTAATTATATATTTGTATATAATTTATTTATTTTTAAATAAAGAAAATATATAAACAAATTTGTTATTGCATATACCTTGATTTATGTAATAATTTTTTACTTATAATAATAAAATTAGAGAAATTAATTATATTCATGCAAAATATATAATAATTAATTCCATGCATTCTTAAATGAGCATTACCCTCTCCTCATTTTTCTTTCTTTAATTTTCCATCCACAAAACACCTCAGCAAACATATACTAAACAAAAGAACTAAAAAAAAACTGTCATTGGAACTTTTCTTGTTAATATATGCGATTGGGATTTTGATTTTGATTTATATCATATTATCATTATATGTATTGCTCCTAGATAAAGCATATTTTACTTCTTGATTCAAACTCTCATTTGAAAAAAAAATCCCCATATGTACAAGGTGTATTAAAAAATATCAAAACAACTCTTAATAAAATTTTTTATACTTTCTTTCGAGATCTAAATTATTTCAAGTATTTAATAAACAGTAAAATAATTGTTAATATGTATTTATATGCCATTTAGGTAGAAGTATCTAAAAAAAATTAAATTAAACTAAACGGTTGAAAACCAAATCGAACTTAATTATAAAAATTGAATTAAACTACTTTTATAAAAAAATTATTTGATACTTAAATTATTTTTATAGAAGAGTAACATTTCTCGACCTTTCTATTTTTCTTTAATATATTAATATAAAAAATACTATAGTTCAATTCGATCCAACAGTTTCAAGAATAAAAAGTAAATAAATTGTAACTACCTATTTTTTAATTTGGTTTAATTTAAACAATTATTTTTTTAGTTTAATTCAATTTTTATGCAATTTTATTATATTTAACTTTTTTGAAGCATTTACTTTCATATACTAATTAATTAGCAAACATATAATAAAGTTTGATAACTAGTGATTGGCCATGGTCTGCAAAGTTAAATGGGTTGTTGGGTTGTGATGAGTGATCACCAATGGCAACCTTGGAGAAAAGTCTTCTTATGATTCAGAGTTAAGAGGGTTTCCTTTTTCTATCCCATTGATTAAAAAATAAAAATTACAAGTAGAGAGGAAAAACCCAAGTTAGCCATAATGCAGCACGTGTCGAGCATGGTCTAAACTTTTTCAATGAGAAGCAGAGGCAGGCTTGTTGAACGGGCGTTACCTTGCCCTGATTTCGATGCACCATCACGGTCACTCACTGACCTGGCTGGAACTGGAACCAGCGTTATTTTTTACCTCGGGAAAGTGGATAAAAAGCTTACAAACACAACACATGAGAAAGGTGAATCATCTTCATGGAGGTTGTTAAAGCGCTTGTCACCACCACAATAAAAGACACGGTCCGACATCTTTTGTGAAACTCTTCACTTTCAACTTTCAACGCTCTATCATGTCGTGCCAGATTAATAATATATTATTATTATTATTATTATTATGTGCAAATAAATATCGTATTAATTTTAAGAAAAAGATGAATAAAATATATTGTATATGAATTTGATGGTTTGAGAGATGGTGACTGACACTGACAGGTTAGCGGGTGCAGGGTGCAACGGCGCAGCAACCTGCAAAGGACAGGCGCATGCAAAGGTGACCGGGGACCGGTACAGCAGGTTGCTGCCATACCTCCACAATCGTCTGCGGGTATGTAGGATGGTCCGGGAGATAACACACATTCACCTCGATAACCAAAATACCCTACCCTGCACGCCCTACCCCATTTTTCTTTTCCTTTGCTTTTGTACCTTCTTTTTTGTACATTTTAATAAACTTCTTTTTGTCACCATATTTCAGACATTTCATTTTCACAATAAGTCATTTTATTCATATACGGGATTAGTCAAATTCTATTATTCTTAAACAGTAAATATATAAAAAATAATATTTTTTTAAGAAAATTTTCATACTTTGAAAATTTAAAGATTATTCTTTCTCTTAAAACTAAATTTAATTTAATTTTGAAAGTAGAAAACAAAACCGTTAAAAGTTACTACTATTATGTAGACTCAAAATTAATAAGACATTCATTGTGTTGAAAGAGAATAAGTCAAAGGTCAAAAGTAATATTATGATTTATTAAAAGTATTTGAAAATATTAAATTAATAAGTTTGATTTTACAATTTTATATTATAGAACTTAAGCATAGGAGTAAAGAATGGTCTTGGGGCTTTAAATAGTGGTACATGCATGGCCGGTACAGGAATAGGAGAGGAGGTGGAAGAGAAAAGCTAAGGCAAGAAGAAAGGGAGTCTTAAAGTTTGATCAATTAAGTGAATTGGTTGAGTAAGGCAAGACGGGTCTCCCTCTGTGGATGCTTGGTTTGGGTGCGGACCTCTTGTGGGCCGACATGAACCGTCTCCTCGCCTTTCTCTTCCACCAGGTACCACATTTCTCCTGTTATATATATAAGTGTTCATTCACATACACACACGTGTGCTA